>JAVLUX010000047.1:13650000-14850000 GCA_032164185.1 Moxostoma hubbsi | reverse complement strand
ATTAGATGCACCTGTTTGAGGTCGTTAGCTGCATAAAGACACCTGTCCACCCCATACAATCAGTAAGAATCCAACTACTAACATGGCCAAGACCAAAGAGCTGTCCAAAGACACTAGAGACAAAATTGTACACCTCCACAAGGCTGGAAAGGGCTACGGGGAAATTGCCAAGCAGCTTGGTGAAAAAAGGTCCACTGTTGGAGCAATCATTAGAAAATGGAAGAAGCAAAACATGACTGTCAATCTCCCTCAGACTGGGGCTCCATGCAAGATCTCACCTCATGGGGTCTCAATGATCCTAAGAAAGGTGAGAAATCAGCCCAGAACTACACGGGAGGAGCTGGTCAATGACCTGAAAAGAGCTGGGACCACCGTTTCCAAGGTTACTGTTGGTAATACACTAAGACGTCATGGTTTGAAATCATGCATGGCACGGAAGGTTCCCCTGCTTAAACCAGCACATGTCAAGGCCCGTCTTAAGTTTGCCAATGACCATTTGGATGATCCAGAGGAGTCATGGGAGAAAGTCATGTGGTCAGATGAGACCAAAATAGAACTTTTTGGTCATAATTCCACTAACCGTGTTTGGAGGAAGAAGAATGATGAGTACCATCCCAAGAACACCATCCCTACTGTGAAGCATGGGGGTGGTAGCATCATGCTTTGGGGGTGTTCTTCTGCACATGGGACAGGGCGACTGCACTGTATTAAGGAGAGGATGACCGGGGCCATGTATTGCGAGATTTTGGGGAACAACCTCCTTCCCTCAGTTAGAGCATTGAAGATGGGTCGAGGCTGGGTCTTCCAACATGACAATGACCCGAAGCACACAGCCAGGATAACCAAGGAGTGGCTCTGTAAGAAGCATATCAAGGTTCTGGCGTGGCCTAGCCAGTCTCCAGACCTAAACCCAATAGAGAATCTTTGGAGGGAGCTCAAACTCCGTGTTTCTCAGCGACAGCCCAGAAACCTGACTGATCTAGAGAAGATCTGTGTGGAGGAGTGGGCCAAAATCCCTCCTGCAGTGTGTGCAAACCTGGTGAAAAACTACAGGAAACGTTTGACCTCTGTAATTGCAAACAAAGGCTACTGTACCAAATATTAACATTGATTTTCTCAGGTGTTCAAATACTTATTTGCAGCTGTATCATACAAATAAATAGTTAAAAAATCATACATTGTGATTTCTGGATTTTTTTTTTTAGATTATGTCTCTCACAGTGGACATGCACCTACCATGACAATTTCAGACCCCTCCATGATTTCTAAGTGGGAGAACTTGCAAAATAGCAGGGTGTTCAAATACTTATTTTCCTCACTGTATATATAATTAGGTTGTGTTACTGTGTGTATTCTTCTACAGGGCTAAACAAGAAGTAAACAAACCTTTTGACCACAATGTTGTCAACATAGTCCAGAGATTCGTTCTGTTTCTACAAAACAGCTACACTGAAAGAGGAGCCAGATATTTCCACAGACAGAAGAGAACAACCAAACACATCCACACTGACACAATTATTTCCCACACTGATTGTTAGTCTCCTCTGTTTGGGGAGTAGAGAACTAAAGTTCCAGCACACCCACACAGAATAGATAATGTGTCTACTATTCATGTGTTTTGCTTTAAAGTCTTGATATGAACTTGTAAAAGCCTTGAATCCAAATATAATTTTAACTTCAGGTGGACTTAAACCTTTATTCTGATGTGTTTGTTTTATGTCAAACAATAAAAACTAGGTTATGGCATTACCTCATGTGCACTGATACAACTATATTTTGCTTAGGGCAGCTGTAACAATGAGAATAGCATCTTTGTCACATGGAAGGGAATAAAATGTAAAAATGTATAAGACTAGATGTGTATACCTCTAATTATTTTCCATTATCGCTGCTAAGTTGTAAAACTGTGTGACACATAACTGCTGGTTAAAATCTAGTTATAAAAATGGCTAAATTTAGATAGGAATAGTCAATAATGAAAACTATGTCAAAATGTGTTGAAAGCACATTTGAAGAATGCATTTTGGACTGTATGACCATAATGTGTTCCATTATACAGTGTATGTTTAGGGGTAATGATAACATGTGCATCAAAATACATGTGTATTCCATATGGCCTTTTAAAAGCTACTGTTACATTCAGTTATATTCACTATTTTCAAGGCCTTTGCTTAAAATGTACTTCTATGCTGCATGCCTAATATAACAGGCGCTTTTTCTAATAGGGACTAATATGCAGTGTTGGTGTATGCAATCTGTGCCTGACACACACATACAGTGCTCATATTGACAAGGAACCAGAAGTCTCACAAATAGCTAATTTACAGTTTAAGTACCTTTAGAAACATCCCTATACCCTTGCCCAGCCTGTGCTCTTACATTTGGAATGGAATGAATGATTGTAATGCAACCCATTAAGTACGAGGAAATGAGGTCTGACAGTCCCAAAATGGGCGTGTGCCCTGATGTCCAGACCAGGCAGACAGGCTGTGCCCATCCGTACAAATTTGCGAGGGAGAGAGCCAGCGAGAGCTGATTGCAATGTAAGCGTCTGGTGCTGTCAGCAGCTTTAAAGTACACTGGCACTCCACAACAAAAAATAGAGAGAGCTTTTGTGCTCCTGAACAATAATGGGCAATTTATACACTGGAGTCTGCTTTCATTTTGTAAACACTTATTAAAGCAGGTATTTTAGATTGTGTGTGATCTTGTATGTATATATATATATATATATATATATATATATATATATATATATATAATGAGATCCTTATTAAGAATTAGCACTGTTCTTTAAATTTTAGGGCCTTAATGAAAACTAAAGAATCCTAACGTTTGGAAAGAGTAGCTGAAGTTTATTTCATGGTCCTTAATTATTTCTGTGTGACCTTAACCGTCTGTGCAGCAAATTTTAATGTGGATTGTTTTGGAAACTAATGGAGACTTTGCAAAGAGGCTGTTACTGAAGGATGAGTGGAGCAAAACACTGTTACTCATTTCATACAGTATATGAAAAGAGAGTAGCCTAGGTATAGAAGGATAAAACAAACTTCATTTAGTTATGTACCCAGGCAGCCAAAATTTTGGTATAATGTCCTGATTTTGCTCTTATGGAAGAAATTGGTACTTTTTTTCACCAAATAAAGCTGGGTAGCTCAGTGAGCAAAGATGCTGACTACCACCCCTGGAGTTGTGAGTTCGAATCCAGGGCATGCTGAGTGACTCCAGCCAGGTCTCCTAAGCAAACAAATTGGCCCGGTTGCTAGAGAGGGTAGAGTCACATGGAGTAACCTCCTCGTGGTCACTATAATGTGGTTCTCATTCTTGGTGGGTCACGTGGTGAGTTGTGCATGGATACTGCAGAGAATAGCATGAAGCCTCCACACGCGCTAACGCGCACAACAAGCCACGTGATATATGCATGGATTGACGTCTCAGACACTGAGGCAACTGAGGTTCGTGCTCCACCACCCAGATTGAGGCAAGTCACTATGCCACCATGAGGACCTAGAGGACATTGGGAATTGGGCATTCCAAATTGGGGAGAAAAGGTGGAGAGCACAAAAAAAAAGATCCTCCACGTGCAGCAATGGGAGCTTTAGCATTTTTGCCATTAGATGTCAGTTTGTCAGCTTTGTCTAGCTGATCCCACAAAAGCTCACTGGGGTTAAGATCCATAACACTTTTTTTTCAATTATCTGTTGTCCAATGTCTGTTTCTTTGCCCACTCTTACATTTTCTTTTTGCTTTTCTGTTTCAAAAGAGGCTTTTTCTTTGCAATTCTTCCAATAAGGCCTGCGCCCCTGAGTCTTCTCTTTACTGTTGACATGAAACTGGTGTTGAGCTGGTAGAATTCAATGAAGCTGTCAGCTGAGGACTTGTGAGTGTCTGTTTCTCAAACTAGAGACTCTGATGTACTTCTCTTGTTTAGTTGTACATCTCTTTCTGTTCTTGTTAGTGCCAGTTGTCCTTTGTCTTTGAAGACTGTAGTGTACACTTGCATGAAATGTTCCATTTTGTTTTTTTTTTGTGGCAATTTCAAGCATTGTATAGCCTTCATTCCTTAAAACAGTAATTGACTGATGAGTTTCTAGAAAAAGCATTTCCTTTTTTGACATAATTTACCTAATATTGACCTTAAGACATGCCAGTCTATTGCATACTGTGGCAACTCAAAAACAAACACAAAGACAATGTTAAGCTTCGTTCAACGAGTCAAATAGCTTTCAGCAGTGTTTGATATAATTTCAAGTGATTTTCTAGTACCAGATTAGCAATTTAGCATTATTACTCAATGATAAGGTCTTGAAGTGATGGCTTCTGAAAATGAGGGCTGTCTAGATTTGATAAAAAGTGACTTTTTTCAAATAGTGATGGTGCTGTTTTTTACATCAGTAATGTCCGGACTATACTTTGTGATCAGCTGAATGCCACTTTGGTGAATTAAATAACCAATTTCCTTCCAAAGCAGCAAAATCTTTACATTATTCCACACTTTGGCCTCTAGTGTATGTCTGATTGCTTTGAGGCCATCTATATGCTAGTGTACTCCTAAAAATTGACAAAATAAATTTTGAGCAGATTTATACATTTCACATTCTCTCTTCCAGGAAAACATACAAAAAATATTTATGACTTATCTTGCTCTCAGAGGTTAATCCAAGATTTTATGCAGTAAAATGCTCTCTAAATAGAGAGCGTCCCTCCCCCTAATACCAACTGCCTCTGACTAGCAACAGAAATAACAAGTCATGGTTATCAGCTGTGAAGTAAACTAAGTCTATTTGTTATTTTTTTAAAAGTTGTAAACCCCTCAATATGACCCACACTAATAGGGTTGCCGGCTGTCTCGTATTAGCCGGGATGTCTCATATTCTGGGAAAAAGTCAGGGTCCCTCTCAAGTGTTTCGCCATCCGACCCGGAGGTCCCTCTTGAGCTTTTCGCAGTCCAACTGGGGTGGGTTTGGGGCCCCCATGAGCATTTTGTCGCCTCAGTATGGGACACGATCAGGGATGGTCCTAGGATGTGATTTTTGGGAGGAAATTTTTATCTTTAGGGTGGACAACTGTTTATCTTTTTTTTCCGAAAGAGGGATGATCCTCCTTGATCATTTCGCTTGTTGTTGTTCATCATCCGACCATACAATGGGTGTGGGAGGAGGTTTTGGCATTGGTCAGAGGGGGCTCAGAAGTTTCAGAGGGGGCACAAAGACAATTCCCCCCCCCCCCCACCCATTCTTTTTCCCTCACAAAGTCAGCAAAAAGGCCTGGACATGCTTCCTGTTGTTATGAAGAAATGCAACTGTTTAAATACTTCTGGTTTCACACATTTCTTGAGGAACCTTAAAGACAAAGTCCCCTATATAAAAAAGTGACAGTGATCCCCAACCGTGAGCTATTCACAGGCTTTTCAAGGAAGTGTAAAGCATGGAAAAAGCTAATTAGTTAAAAAAAAAAAAGACAGTCAGTTAAGAAATAATGATGATGATCAGCTACAGTTGAAGTCAGAAGTTTACATAGACTTAGGTTGAAGTCATTAAAACTAATTTTTTAACCACTCCACAGATTTAATATTAGCAAACTATAGTTTTGGCAAGTCGTTTAGGACATCTTCTTTGTGCATGACATGCTTAATTTTTCAGTTTACAGACAGATTGTTTCACTTTTAATTGACTATATCACAATTCCAGTGGGTCAGAAGTTTACATACACAATGTTAACTCTGCCTTTAAGCAGCTTGGAAAATTCCAGAAAATGATGTCAAGCCTTTAGGCAATTAGCCAATTAGCTTCTGATAGGAGCTGTAGTGAATTGGAGGTGTACCTGTGGATGTATTTTAAGGCCTCTTTGCTTGACATCATGGGAAAATCAAAAGAAATCAGCCAAGACCTAAACAATAGTGGAACAAGTCTGTTTCATCCTTGGGAGAAATTTCCAAATGCCTGAACATACCACATTCATCTGTTCAAACAATAGTATGCAAGTATAAACACCATGGGACCACACAGTCATCATACTGCTCAGGAAGGAGATGCATTCTGTTTCCTAGAGATGAACATAGTTTGGTGAGAAAAGTACAGATCAATCCCAGAACAACAGCAAAGGACCTTGTGAAGATGCTGGAGGAAACAGGTAGACAAGTATCTATATCCACAGTAAAACAAGTCCTATATTAATATAACCTGAAAGGCTGCTCAGCAAGGAAGAAGCCACTGCTCCAAAACCACCATAAAAAAGCCAGACTACTGTTTGCAAGTGCACATGGGGAAAAAGATCTTACTTTTTGGAGATACGTCCTGTGGTCTGATGAAACAAAAATTTTACTGTTTGGCCATGATGACTATTGTTATATTTGGAGGAAAAAGGGTGAGGCTTGCAAGACGAAGAACACCATCCCAACCGTGAAGGGGGGGTAGTAATCATGCAAAATGGCTTAAGGACAACAAAGTCAAGGTATTGGAGTGGTCATCACAAAGCCTTGACCTCAATTCGATAGAAAATGTATGGGCAGAACTGAAAAAGCGTGTGCGAGAAAGGAGACCTAAAAACCTGACTCCGTCAGGACCAGTTCCGTCTGGAGGAATGGGCCAAAATTCCAGCAACTTATTGCGAGAAGCTTGTGGAAGGCTAACCAAAACATTTGGCCCAAGTTAAACAATTTAAAGGCAATGCTTCCAAATACTAACAAAGTATATGTAAACTTCTGACCCACTGGGAATGTGATGAAAGAAATAAAAGCTGAAATAAATCAATCTCTCTACTATTATTCTGCCATTACACATTTTTAAAATAAAGCAGTGATCCTAACTGATGTAAGACAGGGAATGTTTTTAATGATTAAATGTCATGAATTGTGAAAAGAGGAGTTTAAATGTATTTGGCTAAGGTGTATGTAAACTTCTGACTTCAACTGTAAATAACTTATAAATTGCATGGCAAGTTACTAATAAATACTTTATGTAAACATGCTCAAGCAGGTTTTACAAGTTTATTAACATGAGCCAGTGTATTTGTGGGGCACGTGAATAGGCAAGGCAAGTAATGGATTAGAGGCATTAAATGACATTATCCGTTTTTGCTTGCAACCTGACAAATTCCTCTCCTGTTCTCTGTGTAGCCTGCTGGATAACTCAAACATTATTCTGTAATACAGTGTTTCAATGCTTTAATGACCTTAAAATGTTCAGTTATCGATATGTATGTCTGAATGAATGCAGTTTATTCCATTGTCCTCTACCTCATGAGATAATGTCCTTCACAGTGAGAGGAAGGACAGCTGACCCTACATTTCAGCACTCTCTAATATCCGAATAGTCTACCCATAGCTACCCGTTTAAGAGAAGGTTTGAATTATTTTGAAATATGAACATGCGGTGAAAGAAATGCATTTTGGTGTAAACAATTTGTGTCCAAGACGATCACTACATTCTCAAAATAGGTAGATATCGTGAAGTGAAAAGATCAGAAAAATAAAACCCAGAAGTTGGAAGATACTTGACTACAGTATCAAACTATTAATTATTTGACATTAAGAAAATGCCAACTGTGTCCTTTAATGTCAAGGAAAAGATAATAAAGCTTTGAATGAGTCTCTCAGCTTCTCTTTGGTTTATTTCTCAATGTTCGTTTTTGTTTTTGGTTATTTTTTAATAGTATTACATTATATCTGTTTGAAGTAACTCAAAATATCTCAACGTGAGTTGATCTAAAGCCATAAGAAACAGGACCTGCTTTTGAAAATATAAAAGAGGGTCAAACAGCTACATCTAGTGGCAGCTTCATAAGATTTTACTTTACAGGAAAAAAACAAAACAAAACGTTAATTTTTAAGTATGTTGTATATATAACAAATATAAAATATATATTAATATATGTGTTATTTTCACAATTGCCATCACTTTATGTAGACTATACCGAATAAGACGTATAATAATCACTTTAAAAATGGTTATCGTTTAATTTGAATGTTAATCAAACTCGCCCGTCTAAAAATAACAAATGTAGGAAGATTAGTCTTCAGTTGAATACAAAACATTGTAAGAATCAATGTCTTTACGTGACCACTAGATGGGAGTGCATACAGATATATAAAGTCTATCAGAAGTTCAGGCAAGTTACTGGTGTCAACCAGCGTGCATGTTGTCTAAAGCGTGATTTCCTTTCATAAACCAAGAGGATATTACTGTAGTTCAATTAGGGATTTCTTAATAACAAAAACAACAACGCACTTCAGACATGTCTGTCAAAGGACAAGACGTCGATCTAACTAGGGCCAAACAAAATACAGGAGTCTGGCTGGTGAAGGTTTGTGATTTTCAAAGGTTGGTTTCTGGGATGTAGTTTTGTGTAATGGTGATTGCTACGGCAAGCATCTACTGTTGCTCATACACTGGCTTACGGCGTTTTCAAAATGAACACATTTCAAACTTGCGCTGTTTTAAAATTAATTGGTACAGTAAATGAATGGTTAAAATCGTCCTGCTTGTTGAGAAGAGGTGCACAAGTAATATTCCTGGGTCGATATAAATTGGAGAGAAAAAAAAAAGAGCTAAATCGACAGTATTTGTGGCATAATATCGATAACCACAAAAATAAATAAATAAAAAAGCAAAAATGTGATTACCAGTGAGGCACATACAATGGAAGTGAATGGGGCCAATCCATAAACATTCAAATACTATTTCCAAAGTATAGCCACACGTCATAAACGATATGCATGGTAACATGAGTTTATTGTGATACAATTGAGTTATATATGTATACATATAGATCAGTGGTTATATCCAATTTTACAACTTCTTTGCAGTGATAATGTAATGTCAACAAACCCTAAATCGACTGTAAAAATTAGGATTTAAATAACTTTACATCTCAAATAATACAGAAGAATTCATGTAAGTGCTTTTATAAAAATTATAAACTTTGTATTTCTGCCTTTAAACCTTCCAAAAATTGGCCCAATTCACTTCCATTGTAAGTGCCTCACTGTAACCTTGATTTTTGCTTTATTTTTAAAAGAAAAGTGTCAAAATTTGTTTTTGTGGGAATCAACATTATGCAACAAATTATGTTGATTGAGCTTAGCTTGTATTGAACCCAGAATATTCCTTTTAACCCATAGTATACTTCGATTTTGTCACGAACACTTAAGCTGGCTCTACACTAGTTGATTTTTTTTCCAATGATTTTCAGGTGTTAGCCTCATTAACATAATCACCTGGAGGGCAGAGGGAGACAGAGCATGCATTAGCACCTCTCAGCAGGAGGTGTCAATCACTTGACCATCGGGACTCCCTGAGTTAATGGCTTCAAGTACTGAAAAAAAAAAAACATTTTGTGTTTGAAAAAATAATCTGTCACTGAGAAGAACTGATAAAATGACAAGCTTTCTTTTTTTTCTTTCTTTTTTTTTTATCACACTCGGCTGCATATCACATACACTGATTACAATTAAGCAAGCTACAGGTCTGAAAATGCCCCAAATCACACTATTGCAATTTTACTCAAATGAAACTTTACAAGTTTTGTCAGAGAAAGATAGTTGCGTTGAGTCGTTGTGTGTGTCACCCCTCCAACATTTTTAATCAGCAAGTGTATCATACCTCTGACTGAAGAGGGTGAGATCTCCGCAAAAGAGTCTGTATGTGACACCCTTGGCCAAAACAAGTTGTTTTGAGACTTTTAGTTTAGAACCAGCTTTACTGAATGTGTCCTCTGGATGATGCCTGCAACGCTCGAGATGTTTGTAACATACAAAATGATTGTGTCTGTCAGTTTTTTCAGAACACGAGCAATAATAATACATTATTTTTAAACTTTAGTTTACCCAGCCACATTTTTGGCACAAAGAATGTGTGCAGTCACCATTTGAAGTCTGTTTTAAGTCAGAAATAAAGATAATAATGTGATTAAAGCACTGAATACAGCAGAAACGTATGCATTATTGTCAGATTTTGAAGCTTTTATGACAGATGCAGCTACTCTCAGCTCTCAGCCACCCTGGTGTTTTCCACTTCTTATTTGCAAGAGGTTGAGCATTTCTCAACTTTTTGGTGCCCTCGGCCGCCCTTAAGTTCAGCACTTTCTCCACACCCCTTTCAATCCCACAATCCACATTGTGAGCATGGCAATGAATTGAAAACGTCTACTCAGCTCTGCTGAAAACGTGCCAGTGACCACATATGGTTCAAATCACAGGCGTCACTTTTGTTTAGAAAGTGGTGGGGACAGTTTGTGACATCACAAAGTGGCGAAACTCATGAATATTAATTAGGATATGTGCAGATAATGTCAAATAAACTTGTACTGTTTTGATAAAAAGTCATTCATAGTGACCAATTCAAGTACTATAATAACTTGATCATTAACTTAATCCAGACGTGTGACACCGTCAGTACCGTGATTGTGTTGGTCAGTGGATAAATACATGGATCAATACAGTATGCACCTAATTGGTCTTATGGTGAAGTTTTCAGCTCTATTTCTGGGTTCCAATATGCCCTAATACAAATTTTGAATGTAATAAATGAAGATTATATCTGTAGTGGATGTATGTCATGAGCAGGGACACGATTGTTCGCATTGTTCTTTGCTATTAACTGGACATGAGTGCAAGCTGCGGACAGCGAAATAAGTACAGCGTGTGTCTGGACGCACGAGAGAACATTAAAGTCCGCTGCCACTAAACGCCACTGAAAACAGACACAACAAGCACTTAACATTACATTAAAAACTTATTATAACACACATGATCGAAATGGAAACTCCTGCACAAAAAACTGGAGATGTTTATTCTGCATTAGACACTTACCTGATGAAAGCTATTTCATAAAGTATTGGGGACAAATTTGGCAAAGGCAAAAAGTGGTAGCAACATGTCCCCCTTCCACGTATTCTCCATTTGACTGCGCATGCATGCTACAACTACGATGGGGCACTGGACTATTACTCTTGCACATAAATATGTCTTTATATTCCTTCAGACTTGAGTTGTACAAATACAGGTATCTCCAGACCTCCTCACACATGCGCTCTTGACTTACACATCCACTGTTGTTGTTTCCACCTTTGTCTCCTGCTGTTTACTGGCAATAACATGTTCTTGCACTTCTTTGTGGAAGCAACGGCTCAGTTATGAGTGTTGCCACCTTGTGGACCCACTTGCAACTGCAAATAATTCCAGGCGCATGCGCATACTGCTGATCTAAGTACGTGTGGTTCTAAAAACCGGGCCACATGCGTTCAGTGCTTGAACTCTCTGTTGATGATGAAATTTACATCACACAACCTGTACCCAGATCCCTAGCTTTTGTGTCTAAAGGCTCTGGTATACTTTGTTTTTCTGCATTCTGGATTGCAGTGCACACGGTCGAGCGCTTCACCTTTAAAAGTATACTCTTTTGACTAAGAGCAAATACAAATGCGTCCAAGGCATGCACATTATGACTGCTTTGTGATACTCTTTTAGTACAGTGAACAGAACAGTGGACAGATGAGCACTGACTGCTTGTCAAGAAAATCTGAGGCGCACATGGATAGTCGGCGCAGACTGTTTGATAACGAAAATAGCGTGACGCCACTTTGCATCTGAGACGCGGACAACGTGATGCTTTCTGTTGCAGCTTCGCATCAGCCATGCGTAGCTTGTATCGCTCCTCTTACCCATATGAAAATTAACCATGGTTTTACTATAGTAAGCATATTTTTTTCATGGAAACCTTAGTTTTAATGCAATTAGGCATAGTGTTACTACAATAAAATGGTGTTACAGTAATCATGTTTAATTTTGTGGTTACTATATCACTACAAATTACCATGGTGATAATACTGTTACTATAGTAAAACCATGGTTCATTTTTGTAAAGGAAGATTAGGTTTATGGGTAGGGGTTGTAGGGTGTCTGTGGGACTCTGAATAAACACTGCAGCGATGCCCCTATACTGTATAATAGTATTTAATTAGGAAATATATAGCATCAATCACTGTTTGCACTTAGTGTACATGGCTTCTGCCAAAAAAAACAGTGTAAAGTGGTGCAACTGTCAAAAGCATCCGCCAAGCGCATATTTACAAAAACATAGCACGGACGGACAGAAAAACACTTTTTAAAACACTCCATCTACTGCATAACAATGAACTAAAAACTACAAAGAACACCATAGTGACCACATAGCAACACTGGCAGAGTGGTGATGTGTTTTGCATGGGCAAGGACAACTAACATCATCTTCAGAAAATGTAGTTGGTTTAAAATACAGGTTCTTGAACAGAGATATCTTCGGAAACAGAAAAATAGCTAAGGTGTATTCACTTTTCTTTAGGTTCCCAAATACCTTTCTCAGCAATGGGCCAAAGCTTCTGGAGGAGAAGTAGGCAAACTTAAAATTGGCAAGTAAGGTCTATTTTCAAACTATTTTTTTTATTTTTTTTTTATTTTGTGTATTAAATATTTTCACCCATACGCTTTTCTCTCTCCAAGAGCTCAAGGGAAGACTGTGGTAAGCTTTTATTAATATTTCTAAAGACACTTTCACTTATGGGTTATGTTTGCTCCACATCTTCATTAAGATGTCACTGTTGTTTTGCATAATTAGAATGATAGGAATACTTTCTGATACTAGGCTTGGGAGAGAGAACATTCTTAATAGAGAGACTGATTGATTATTTCCTCAGGTGTCATTCAATCTGAATGAGGAGCTGACAGTTGTTGAGTGCTCTGGTGAGAAGGTTTCATCAGTGCGCACCCCCAGAGAACATCCCTTTACCATACAGGTGGTGGGGGGTCAAACCCTTGCTGTCTTTACAGAGAGTTCAGGTGAGTCTAAGAATTGTCTCAGACACTGTAATTAGTATTAGGTAAGGGTTCACTAGGGAATTTGATAATTGTGACACCTTTCTGTCCAACAGCAAAGGTTAAGGGATAGTTGTGGCTAATTTCTAATTTTATGAATAACTCTATATATTGGACTAGCTGATTTTTTGCTCTATATCTGACTATTTTGAGGTGATCGGCCGTGGTCAATTATTGCACCTGATTAGCCAATTAACAGAAGTTATCTTCCACCTGGTGTCAGTTCCAAAGTCTATGACCTTGGTAATGTATTCACACATTTTACACTGATGAGCCAAAACATTATGACCACTCATATGTGAAGCGAATAACATTGATCATCTCCTAACTAGGCCACATGTCAAGGTTTGGGTAGATTATATAATCAGTTCTCGTAGTCCACGTGTTGAATACAAGACAAATGGGCAGTAGACCTGATCAACTTAGACAAGGACCAAATTGTTATTGCCAGTCGACTGGGTCAGAGCATCTATGAAATGGCAAGTCTTGTTGGGTACTCCCGGTAAGCAGTGGTGAGTACCTACCAACAGTGGTCGGAGGAGGGCCAAACCTCAACCGGCAGCAGGGTGTTGGGTGCCTAAGACTCATCGATGCGCAAGGGCAACAAAGGCTATCCCATCTGGTCCGAACTGACAGAAGGTCTAATGTGTTACAAGTCACAGAAAATGTTAATGATGTTTACAGAAGGAATGTGTCACAGCACAGTGCATCGCACCCTGCTGCGTATGGGGCTGCGTAGTCACAGACTGGTCAGAGTTCCCATGATGACTCCTGTCCACCTTCGAAAGTTCCTACAATGAGCTTTCGAATGTCGGAACTTGACCTTGGACCAGTGGAAGAAAGTCGCCTGGTCCAATAAGTACCATTTTCTTTAAAATCCCATGAATGGCCGTGTATGTGTGCGCTGTTTACCTGGGGAAGGCATGACACCAGGATACACTGTGGAAAGGCGACAAGACGGTGGAGGGTGTGTGATGCTCTGGGCAATGTTCTGCCGGGAAACACTGGGTCCGGCCATTCATGTGGATGTCAGTTTGACACATGCCACCTACCTAAACATTGTTGCAGACCAGGTATACTCCTTCATGGCAATGGTATTCCCTGATGGCAGTGGCCTCTTTCAGTAGTATAATGCGCACTGCCACACTGCACACATTGTTCAGGAATGGTTTGAGGAACATGATGAAAAGTTCAAGGTGTTGCCCTTGACTCCAAATTCTTCAGATCTCAATCCTATTGAAGCCAAACATTTTCTCCTAAACTAACTAAAGCACCCTAGGCAAACGAGGCCTGTGTTTTAAATTGGTTAGTTGAGGAAAATAAATAAATAAAAAAGCCACATCCAAACCATCCCTGCAACTAGTTTTAACCAATCATCAATGCTCTTTGACTAGTGGAGTTCTCCTAGGTCTGGAATTTCAGAGTGCGAACATTAAAAATATCACCAAACGAACACCTTAGCAGAACAAAAACGTCAGTGCATAATTATTGTCATAATTTTAAGACAAACTAATCAAAGCTTGTTTGCCCTGTAAAGCATTTAGTCCACCAGGATCTTTAAGTCACATAAACTTGCAGTCTTCAAAGGCCATTTTCTTTAATATACTTTTGAGTAGATGAAAATGTCGATTTTTTTTATTTTTTTTTCATTGCTCTGTAGATCGCAATACTGAATAACAGTGCAGCTCATATGCACAACATAATAATAGCAGCCTGACTGAAATTAACATAATGCCAAGTGTTGAATTGCAATTGTTGTGTTCTGTGCTTTTGTTCACTTAGGATTATAATTTTCCCAATTTTGTTTTAGTTGTCTGCTTAGCTCTTACAAGCCCCAGGTATTGATTAAGCGGTTGCTAAGCAACAGGTAAGCAACCGAAGTAGGCTCTACTTGTACAGCTGAAAGATTTTTCTGGGGGTGGAATGGTGGCCGTGTGTATTTCTCAGTAAGTTATGAATTGAAATAGTTCAGGGTTTTGAAAGGATTTGTAGGATAATGCAATGCAAAAACACTTCTTTGGTATTTTACTTTTTTATTAGTATTGTAGAAGACTTTGAGCTGTTTGAGAGATGGTGGTCGTACTGCATGTCATTATGTGATTAGGGAGCAGAAGGAAATGCTTGTTTGTCTGTGTCTTAAAGGCCAAAACGAATAAAAAAAAAACCTGCAACTAGGATCATGAACAGTGATTACTTTGAACTGTTCTTTACATTTATTTATTTTCATTTCATAATGCTTCAGGAGAACCAGCAAGCAGAGGTGAAGAGTCATGTCTAACGGTTTAAAATATGTGATTCAGACACGGTTACACGTGTCCTTGTCTTTTAGTTCACTGATTTATAGATGCACAGATTCTTGAGTGAAATGTAGAATTTAGGTTTATCATTGGAATACTGCATCCTTAAAACAAGATACATCTACCTGAAGCAAAATTGCATAATGTTGATTTTATTTATTTACTAGCATGATTGTGTAAACTTGTTTTCCCTTTGAATTGAGCAAAAAAAATTCCCCAGTGAAGTTTTTTTTTTTTTTTTAATCACAATTTTCACTAGTTTAGATTTCTCTGAAAGCAAGTCTTAATATCTTTTGTCATTTTGCTTCTCAAATAAATGTTGCTTCTTTTAAGGATGTTTAGACAGAATTACTGTAAATAGAAAATTTCCCTTTTTTCCTCAGTACATAACTGCTCGATTTGATAAACAATTCTTTGAATTCATTCTATGTTCTTTTGTGAGCAGTCGGTCTCTCAGAATGCAGAACGTAGCAGTGGATGTACCAGATGTGATGATATTTGGAGGAGCTGCTGTTATTTTGATAAGCTGTCAAGTTTGAAAAATTTTTCTTGCTTGTGAATCGCACAGAGTCCTCCACAAGGCTGAGGAGAGGCCGTTTGACTTGACTGACATGGCACATAAAGCCTGTTGCCAGGTTAAAGTTAGACCCAAAGAGTTGGACTTGATTGCACACATGTCCGGTATCTTTTTGAAAGTCTTCTTTGTTTACAGTTTCCATCTGTGCCTAGAAATGGAAATGTCGCCTTTCAGCTTGCACAAAAAGAGTCATGTGACCTTGATTATCAGGGGCCATATTATTCACAAAGATTTGTATCTTACCACTAGGAGTTCTCCAAAGAGTTCCTAGTTAGGAGTTTTTGCTTAACCTATTCACAAAACTGCTAGGAGCAAGTTTTAGTAAGGAAATCTTAAAAAGATAAGTGTAAGGTGGAGTTGACCTTGTTGCTATGGATGTCACATTTTATTAGCGCACACTTTTAAATCACCCCCAGTGATTGGTAGACAGGTAACTTCTATTTTTTTTAACAGACAACTTGCACGTTCCAGGACATTTCCTAGCCCTCTCCCGCCAATCCAACAGGTCCCAGACGTGCTCAATGGGATTGAGATCCGGGCTCTTCGCTGGCCACGACAGAACACTGACATTCCTGTCTTGCAGGAAATCAGCACAGAAAGAGCAGTATGGCAGGTGGCATGTGAATACGAGCCCAGGGGTAGAGAAGAGAGTTGATTTAATTTTTGCATTTTATGTAGATTTGTGATTTTTAAGTGTTTTTAGTGCATTAGTGAATTAAAACCAAAAGTCCATGAAGTCATTCCTTGTACATGAAGTTAATTTAAGCTAAAGGTGGACAAAGATCAAAAGGCTTGTGTTGACTTGTGTGTACTATGTATATGGACAAAATATCTTGGTGATTTGTTAAAATGTCCAACTGTTTGCAAGTGTATGTGAAATTGAAGGCGTTTAATTTGTGCTTCGTTGTGCTTGCGTCAACCTTTGGCATGTGCAGTTTTATTTTCCTCCACTTTCTGAAACTATTCTTTGCTTTGATTTGTTCCAATTGTGCCTTTTCTTTTACAGACGGCCTTGACTATTGCCTATTTAGAATTGGTCTAACATAGCAGTGTGCCTTTATTAAAGCTCACGGTTTGAACCAGAAATCTTTTATTTTTTTCTCTCTCTTGTGCTATTTTCTCTGTTACTGACAAATTGGTCTCTTAAGGGCATATGTGTTCTTGAAGCCACATGTTAGCCTGACCGCTAACATTGATCAATTTGAAAAGGAGCCATTAGTCATGTCTCCTTGGGAGCACTTGATGAGAATATTTAGCATCTTTGTGGTACGTAGGAGTCTCATTTGCCTGGCAACAATTGTATGCGAGACTAATCCATGAATATTTTAGTTAATAATGGGTATCTTCCATTTTGAAATAAATTGCAATGGGTTAGAAACACATCAGCCACAGTTGATGGCTTATAAGCCCTGCCCTGTCACATCAAAATTAAATTATTAATATCTGCAATTAAAAAGAACCCTGTTTTTGATTTCCGCACTACAAACTGTGGAGATTGAAGATGTTTTTGTTTCCCAGTGTCAGAAATGTGCTTCTGACTCATTTTAGTGGGTGATTGCAAGACAGATTTGATGAAAACAGATGGATACTAGTGTGTGGAGATGTCAGCTAATCTGAAGCGAGTGTAACCATATGTCTGCCATTGCCTAATTTTGAAAGGGGCAACTTAGAACTGTAACTGAATTTAGCTGTGTTAAACAGATGTTTTTCTCCTGAATGCACTCTGAATGTTTTTGTTGCAAACTCTCAGGATGATTAATGCATTCTGAACTTGATACATTCCCATATTTATTTTCATATATGTTCACCAGCAACATTTAAATACTCTTAAATATGTTGTTGTTCTGATTTAAACATGGGCTTGTTCTGTGTAAAAGGAGAGTTCACCCAAAACTTAAAATTCTGTCATCATTCATGTTTGATAGTTAGCTAGTCTTAATCACTAGTGTATTTACAGTGACTGTCATTCTGCATAAAATCTCATTTTGTGTTCCTCAGGTTTAAAATAACACAATGATAAGTAAATGAAGAGAGAATACATTTTTTGGGCTGAACTTTCCCTTTTAAATGAGTTTTATGTCCTACTGGGTATACAGAAGAATTGCTTCAGATTCAGTGCACAGATACTGGAATATCAGTGATTGATGTATGTATGCCATATGCTTTAGAATTTGGATCAATGCTGGAGGAAAATTGACAACAATTAAACAGAGCTTTGTAGGTCACATTTTACAGTATAATAATGAAAACTTTCAATTTAGGACAGTGGTGCTCTCTTACAAGCTAACTTCACTGCATATAAGAAAAAAGAAATGTAGCTATATTTATACAGCTCACTGTAATTTGTCAAGTTACATTGCACAGCCATAAGATTTCTCACAGTTCACAGACAAACTCATACACAGTGTTGCAGTCCAGATTGTCACTTAGATTTCGTCAGTCTTTTTTTTTTTTTTTTTTTTTTAGAAACAAACATTTAAACAGTGCTTTAAATAATAATAATTTTGAATAAAGCTCAAATACTCAAAATTACAACACACTGTTCACTACACTATCACATTACCAGAAATCACAAAATTTGCTCACAAATGAAATTATTATTGCACTTGCATTCAGCCTTTTGAAGTACACTACTCCGCCATCATCAACAGTAAAAACAACTTGCAAACAGAAGAAACTACTAACACAAACCCCACGAAACGCATAATATCTTGTTTTTCAAGGCTGTTAGTGCATGTCATGTAGAAGCAGAGTGGAGAATTCCAGAAGAGGTTCTCGGCTGACGACACTGGTGTGTTTATAAATGCAATGGTTTTTCAGCAGGCCATGTGGTTAGTTCTGGTGGGATCACTTGACAAAATGCAGAGCCTCACACTGAACCACTGATCCACGACCACTGTCTAGGCTGGTAAGCAGACGAAAGCCTCCTTTCAGAGCAAGCATCACGGTCTCCAGCTTCAGGCACTCTACTGTACACACAAACGTGCTGTCCTGCTTTAACACAAGCCGAGAGCCCTGCTCTGATTTGATGAAATGCCGGAACTGGATGATGTTGGACGACACCTCGAACTCCTCTGGAAAGCCATCTAGCCGGCTCTTGGAGATCTGCACCAGGCGATTCTTCACCTTCTCAGTGAAGCTGGTGTCACTACAGTAGATCCTCAGACCCTGGGAGCGCTCGTGGCTATCCGTCACCTCCAGGAAGGCGGGTTCTCGTTGCGTGGCTTGCTGTTGCTCCCAGTCCTGGAGCGCCTGGGTCAGCTCGCTCAGCCGGTAAAAGTCGGCCTCGCGCCGTAGAAGGCCCACTTCCTTGAAGTCATCGGGCAGTACCAACTCACCCAGACGCAAGAAGTTTAAGACATGTCGGAAGATGGGGCCATCACGGTCAATAAAGTTGTTGCCCATAGAGTCCACGTGCACCACAGGCATCTTGCCGGTCACCATCTCCTCCAACATAGATCGAGGGTGCTTTGCCAGGGTTTGCCGCTGTGCTGCGTAAAGGTAGCCCCCCACATTGATGGTGATGGTGCCCGAGGAAGGTTTCTTAAAGCTCTTGCTGGGCTGCAGCAAGTCTGGGTTGATGTGTCTCAGTTCGCTCTCCATCCTTCTGAGATTCCATTCCATGCCGTTCCTCACACCCAGCCTGGTGAAGTGTGCGCGTGAGTGGGCGGTCAAACAAATAACAGCGCAGCTGAGCGGTGCTGGCATGGAGCACAGGAGCAGTGTGCGCTGCCAGCAGTGTCTGAGCCTTTCACAGCCACGCACACACACATACATAAATGTGTGCGCATGCACTCTTACATTTGCAGTAGGAGGAGGGGTGTTAAGGGTGGGTTCTACTGTGTCAGTGGTGTGGGCTCGGGAAAGAGAGCGCATTGCATGCTGCCCTCCACTCTACATGCTGAATTTAATCACCTTTCCACTTCAGCACCTTCTCTGACTCTGGCTCGGCAATTAGCGCTGCTGTCCTGTGATGAAAGAGCTCCTCTGTTGGGTGGCTGCACGTGAACTCACCGAGAGGGCCATATCACAGGGATCACATATAATGAACTACTTCAAATTAAACTGTGAGAAGTGGGAGATGTTTTCATGTCTAACTTAAGTCCTTGCTTTGAAGAGCCATCGGTGTGATCTGCCGACAATTGGCAGTGTTATCGGTAAATGATAACTAGATGAAGGACAGTGTAGGTGTAGTTATGTAAATTATTTGTCTGTTCTTCATTTCAAAAGGGATGAATGCATTGAAGCATTGTCACTCTCTTTGAGGGAGAAAGGCTGCTTTTGCTTTGAGCGACCCAGTTATCAATGTTTTATGGTAGAGCCACGAAGAAGCCTTTAAGTAAGATTTATCTTGAAGTTATGGGCACCGAGCCTGTAATTGGCCTCAAGCCGTTTTTAAGGGTGTCAGACATGTATGAGACGTATGGTCCTGTGTCACCAAGTAAACCACCCAGTGATGAGAACCTGGAATTGATATTCTTATTATAACCCCATCTATACATGGGCTGTCTTACAGAAAAGAGCCTGAGCCTTTGTCTGTCTCAAGGAAGACATGCCCTTAAACAGCAGCAGAATTACTGTGACATCTCTTTGAGTAATGTCACTAACACTTACAAAGCACGTCAGTCATTCTTGAATTATCCCGTGTAAGTTGACTCTAAACAACTCTATAAGAGTAACGGCAGTCCTGGGGAAAGGGTCCCTTTGGAGCCAACATTTGTGCAATGTACGTCATTGTTAGCTGAGATGGGGTGGAGTCTAAATTGCAGTCTGTAGTTGATTTGACTTTATTTAAACCGGATAATATACAATATGCACAGAGTGTTATCACCTAAGAGACATTCACTTTTTCGCTGAAGGATTCTTAATTTTGATCAAATAAACAATAGTCATAGGCGTCATTTACAGTCCCCACCACTTTTTAAAATGGCTCAAGAGTTTTTATTTTGTTGGTGTGTGTTTATCATGTGATCTGGCAGTGGACTTTTTTTGAGTGGTGGTTGTGGTTTTCATTTGTGGCGTAAAGTGGCAATGTCCTCTCCTGCACACGGCTCTAAGATGTGTGCTCTAAAAAAAATAAAAAATATCTAGCTGTATGTTTAAGTAAAACAACTAAAAAACAAAATTCTTACATTTTCCCCTGCTCCTAACATACATCCACTAACACATAAATTTTGGTTTTATTAAAAATTTGAGCTTGCAGACCTGTTGCTATGATGGCATTAGCTTTGTAGAACAGAACAATTTAGAATTGTGTCAGATTGGCAACAATTAAATCCAGCCAAGTCCGTAATCTCCATAAAAAGAACCCGGATCAATATTTTGCATCAAGATTTTTTTTTAATCAAAACAATAAAGGATCATAAATTATTTAAAGATGGCCTAAATAATGTTCAAGAGCTAAGCCAAATACACAGCACAAATGGTTCCGGCTCCACTGTCCCCACCACTTTTTTAAAAACAAAGACACATGCACACAGCTATCTGATTACAGATTCAGTGACGGTTCATTATATTCATATTAATGATTACGTTATAGAGGATGGCTCAGTCATGGTTTTAATCATCATTTGATAATTGGATTTATTCAGCTGCATCTGAATTACAAACGGGCATTAATTATGCCACAGAAAATAGTCTTCTGACCTGCTTTTCCATATACAGTACAGGCCAAAAGTTTGGACGCACCTCCTCATTCAATGCGTTTTCTTTATTTTCATGACTATTTACATTGTAGATTCTCACTGAAGGCATCAAAACTATGAATGAACACATATGGAATCATGTACTTAACAAAAAAGTGTGAAATAACTGAAAACATGTCTTATATTCTAGTTTCTTCAAAGTAGCCACCCTTTGCTCTGATTACTGCTTTGCACACTCTTGGCATTCTCTTGATGAGCTTCAATAGGTAGTCACCTGAAATGGTTCTCACTTCACAGGTGTGCCTTGTCAGGGTTAAATAGTGGACTTTTTTCCCTTATTAATGGGGTTGGGACCATCATTTATTTTTCAACAGGACAATGACCCCAAACATACCTCCAGGCTGTGTAAGGGCTATCTGACCAAGAAGGAGAGTGATGGAGTGCTGCGCCAGATGACCTGGCCTCCACAGTCACCGGACCTGAACCCAATCGAGATGGTTTGGGGTGAGCTGGACCGCAGAGTGAAGGCAAAAGGGCCAACAAGTGCTAAGCATCTCTGGGAACTCCTTCAAGACTGTTGGAAAACCATTTCAGGTGACTACCTATTGAAGCTCATCAAGAGAATGCCAAGAGTGTGCAAAGCAAAATGGGGTTTTTAAATTTATGAGTAAAATAAGGTCTATGGTAAACATTACTTGACGATACATGGACGTTTTGTTCTAAAACATAAATGACATACTTTTGAATTTTGAAGCCCTAAAAGAATAGCATACTTTTTTAAACACATGGCGGCTTCAAAATTCACACTTGATGAATTTTCACACTTAAAAGTCTGTCATTTTATGTTGTGGAACAAAACGTCCATGTAACGTCAAGTAATGCTAACCACAGACCTTATTTTACTCATAAATTGAAAAACCCCATTATAAAAACCCTAAAGAAAATTCTGAGGGAACCCTTGGGTAATAAGCCTTCTGCGTTTGTCTACTAATTGACGACATGGCTGATTATCTCTACTGTGTCTGTATGTTTGCAAATCAGGAAAGTCAAAAATCTTAAGGTAGTGTTTGACGATCTGTTGAACTTCACGAACCACATCGCAAAGACAGCTCGATCATGCAGATTTGCACAGTACAATACTAGAAAGATCAGACCTTTCCTGCCTGATCATGCTACACAACTTCTTGTCCAAGCTTTTGTTATTTCTAGTCTGAACAATTGCAATGCTCTTCTGGCAGGATACCCTACATGTATAGTCAAACTTCTGCAATTGATCCAGAATGCAGTGTGTTTGGTTTTCAACGAGCCCAAGAGCGCGCATGCCACGCCTCTCTTCGTCAAACTGCACTGGCTGCCAATGCTTGCTTGTGTCAATTTCAAGGCATTGATGCTAGAACAGCCACTGGTTCCGTGCCCCCCATTCACTTCTTTGAGTTTGCAGTGTGTGCCTGATGGAAGCTTGCATTTGGCAGATTATGGGCGCCTAGTGGTGCCAAACAATTGCTTTCTCTGAGTTTCAACCTGGAACAACCTTTTGAACTCCACCCGAGCAGCTGATTCTCGAACTATTAAGAAGCATTTAAAGACGAGTGTATTTTGTGACACATGTATTTTGTGAGATGTTGACCCTATCCTGCTAATGCTCTGTATTCTTTTTTCCCTTTTTTTTTTTTTTATTTTCTCCCAATTTGGTAAGTCCTCGTGGTGGCGTAGTGACTCGTCTCAATCCGGTTGGTGGAGGATGAATCTCCACTGCCTCCGTGTCTGAGACCATCAACCCGTGCATCTTATCACGTGGCTTGTTGAGCATGTTACTGTGTAGATATAGCGTGTGTGAAGGCTTCATGCCATCCACCGCGGCATCCACGCACAACTTATTATAGTGTTCACGAGGAGATTAACCCATGTGACTCTACCTTCCCTTGCAAACGGGCCAATTTTGTTGCTTAGGAGACCCGGCTGGGGTCACTCAGCACACCCTGAAATTCGAACTAGCGAACTCCCAGGGGTGGTAGCCAGCGTCTTTACCACTGAGCATCTTGTACTTCTATGAGCAATTTGAAATTCTGCATTTCAGCACTTTTCATGTTACTGCCTCCTTTGGACAAATCGCTTTTGCTGTATTCCTCATTCTGCATTCATTTGCATGAAAGCGTCTGCTAAATTAATACATATAAATGTACGCTAATCCCCACAACTATGAATTCTCATGGTTTTGAAATTTAAAATCTTATCTAGCTCAGATAGGTGTGGTGTTCAGGTGTCTACATACTTTTGACTTGTAGTGTATGTACTACACCCATGACTGTAAAATCTATGCATTATTTAGTGTTGTATTCTTAGTTCGTAAGATTGGCAACCATAAGAGAAAAAAAAATTAAAATTTACTTGGTTTGCTATATGTGATTAATGTATGCAGACACTTGAAAAATCAAGTGTGCAGTAGTTCAAACAAATATGTAAATGGAGCCAACCAAGTTAGAGCGGGGAAAAATTGTGCCACACACATTATTTAAAAAGCCTTTGAGGCAGCTGATTTAAGAGTCCTATTATTTTATTGTCATATCTCCCTCTACTCCCTCAGAGGTCTTCACAAAAGATTACGAAAACTCTGCAGTGTTAAGGCACCTATGAAATTTCAGTGTTGAAAAGACTGATACTCAATCAAAAGCCAGGAGTGTCACAACTAATGAAAAATCTTAATTGAAAAGCATAAATTAAATGCTAGAGTATTGAAAAATTTAGAAAATATCTGCTAGGAGACACAAATGATCAAAATAACAGGGTCCGTGGTGAGTGATGAGATAAAGAGAACTTAAGGCTTTGAAAAGACTCTTTGCACTGTTCTATGCTGATGAAGAGACATCTGAAGAATGAAGCTGGGATGCTGGTGGGTGTGTGAGAGTGGAGGAAGGGAGGATGTGTCCTGATGAGGGCCGTGGATGTTGCTGCTCTTTTTCTCTGCATCTGTGGAAGGAAATCTGGTGGGATCTTTTGAGGAGGTGGAAGATTGACCCCCGGTAACCTCTCTATCATCTCAGCAGCGGAACTTCAGCCCACCAACAGGTTGAACAACTCACACCACCCCCAAACAGTCCTACTCCATTCAGAGCCCATGTTAATGCCTCTCCTGCTGATTTGAATATTGTTCCTGTGGAAATACTTATGTAATGTTACAGGGCTCGTAAGATGCGGGGGGGGGGTCACATGATGTTTGGGGAGGAGATGTGTAAACCTTTTAGGTCTTGGATTGCCCTGACCCCTCTTCATAGCCTCTAGGCAATTGCGAGGAAAATTGATGCTTTGTTGAAGTTGTGAAACACAAGTGGGCGTTTTTATGGACTTACTCAACAAGTGCTCCAACACTCATCTGGCAATAATTGACAATAATTGTACGCATTAGTGAAGCCCTGATGGATTTTGTGAGTGAAATATTTCTGCCCTTTTTAAAGGCCTCAGGGGCAATGACCGCAAGGTATTACAGATATTGCTGTACAATTAATACAATCAGTGGAAGCAAGCCAATCCATTAGACTAACTTCACAATGTGCCAACAAATGGGAGCCGGCTGACAGCAGAGCAATACAATGATGTTGCATGGGAAGTACAGAGTAGCTCATTGGAGTTTGATTAAAATCATCACTCATTGCTGGTTCAAACACTTCAGGACAAAAGCATACAAACCCACTGGCTGAATCATAACATTTCAAATGTCAAGTTGAATTTGAAAAGGGGGGCTTTTTGTATTTTGCGCTTCCTTTTGAAGTACATTAATGTTCAGTGCCAAGTGGAGCCATTGGTTGTACTGGGGGGCCTGGCAAAATTCACACATTTTTGCTTATCCTTTGTACTGAGTCATGGTGTTATGCATAAAACAATGGTGAGTGAGCAATGTTAAAGGAATTGTTTCGGCAAAAAATTTAATTGTCATAATTTCCTCTCAATGTCATTCCAAACCCTTCTAAAGTGTTCAAAGCTCCAAAATAATAAAAAAGCATGTTAAAAGTTTCATAAAAATAGTCCATTTCACTTGTGTGCTGTAGTCCAAGTCTTCTAAAGCCATACAATATGTTTGGGTAATGACTAGTTTAAAATTTTATGTACTAAATCTTCCCCTTTACTGTAGATTGCAAATCAATATATGGTGCCACTGGACATGCTTCGTCAATGGTGTTTGTTTACAAGACACACAAGAGCCAATGGCATTTGGAGTCAATTGTGTTGACACGCCAGTGGATAGCACCATGTTACGCATGCATATTACCTCATCAGTTCTTTGAAACAATGTAAGGTCATAAATGGCTTAAGAAGAAAGTGATTGCCACTGGTAGATTTTTGCCTATTACCCTGATTTTGCGTTGCATGTAAACATTTTTACTGCCGTTCTTCCCGTCTTATCCAATGTACGCAGGTGTTGTGCGCATGCCTCCTTTGCAATTTGACGTTAAAAGCAGAAAATAACTATTATTTCAAATCTCATGTATATGTGGTTTACACGCTTTGTCTGATATTTTTTAAATAATCTGATTTTTTGGAGTTAAAAGCGCATTGGTGCGCATGTAAAGCTGGCGCCACCCTAACAGACTCAAAACAACTCTATTTTGGCCAAGGGTGTTATGTTTGCCAGCCGTTTGCTGAGATCTTGCTCTCTTCAGTCAAAGGTATGATACACTTGCACACTATTCTCTGTCATGTGAAGCTCACTGAAATTACAACAGGAGTACCACGTGAGCATAAACAATTATAAAAGAGTGATTTAGGAAGTGATTCAAGGAGAAACCATGTGTGCTTGTGTTTTTATCCCCCCCAAGGCATGTAAAGTGTATGTCCATAACATGCAGCTTTCAGTGAGTAAAGAAATGTATTTTATTAAAAACAGACTGTTGTGCATCCACTTTCTGATTTCATTGGTCAATTTTGTAGGGAAAAAAACACTTCGTTATCGTATGGATTACTATCAGCATGTGTTATGTTAATCAGCTAGTGTGATGCTGGCTTTAATAGGCTCATTGATGGCTGTTAAAACCTGTCAGTATTCTCACCTACTGGCCAGAATTTTTTTTTCTATTTCTATTTCCCCTAATTTTAACCTTACTTGCTTAATAAAATAACAAACAGCAGATTCCGTTGAATGATGTTTACGAAACCCGAATTGAATGGGAAACTAAATTAATTAGTTTGTGTACTAAGAAAGTTAGTAAGTTGCTCTGTTACTCTCTTTTCTACTATCTTAGAAAGTACTGATAGGATTGAGATAGGCCTATAGTTGAAAACATTGGTTGGTTCATCATCCTTGAAAATGGTAATTACCCCTATTTTCCAGCAATTTGGAAATACACAATGTTTGCTTGAGAGATTTACAAGATGGGTGATAGGGGCTAAAAAAATATTTTTTATTATTTTTTAAAAAACTACAGTCTAAGCCATCAATGTCTTTGGCATTAGAGTTTTTAAAGGATCTTATGATCTGCAAGAGGTAATATTCCACAGCCAGCACCTACCACTTTCCATCATCTGCTCCTTGTAAAAAGCTATCATATGGCTTGGAATATAGTCCAAGAGTCATATGGATCACTTAAAAAAAATCTGTAATTTTGGAGCTTCGCAGATCCCCATTTATTTTCATTATATATGCAAAAGAGCAATCAGGACATTTCATTAAAAAATCAAGTTTTATGTCCCCTAGAAGAAAGTCGATACAATTTGAAACACCATCAGGATAAGTAAATGAGTACAGAAATGTACTAAACTATTCCTCTAATTTTGTGTAAAGAATAACAAAATCAAATGTCCTTGTTGTTCAGACAAGGTGGCTCTTGAAGGCATGGTTGTGCAGCGAGCTGAGTGCAGACCTGCAGTCACTGAGAGCTACATGAAATTAAAGAAGTATGTCTGTCTTCATTCAGAATGATCTGATCCTGTCAAATACATTTCAAATCACTTACATCTGACCCTCTAGACATTTGTTTTATTCCCAGGCTGCAGATCGAAGAATCCACCAAACCTCTTCGTTTGTCTCAGAGGCTTGACAAAGCCGTTACAACCAATTACAAACCTGTGTCTAACCACAGCCATAGTGTAAGTGCTTGATTGGTGTGCAAGAGAAATATGTCAGAAATACAGTGAGATAAACACTCTTGATTGCTTGTGTTTCTGTTTAGGTGGAATATGAGAAGAAAAAGAAAGAGGAAGGCAAACGTGCAAGAGCTGACAAGCAGAAGGTTCTGGAAATGCTCTTCTCTGCCTTTGAGAAGCATCAGTACTACAACATTAAAGACCTGGTGGACATCACAAAGCAACCAGTGGTGAGTTGACCAGTTAAGTGCAAACTCCTAACTAGGTGTTACTTGATAAAGTGGAAATCACAAGAGTTTTTGGGGACTTCCGCCCAAATGGATTGAGCATCAGAGAAGGGAGCTCCTCGAATAAAAATGTGATTATTGTTCAATAGACTAGTCAGCCATGTAAAACTTTATAATTTCTGTCAAAGAGTTGCAGCTATGTACCTTTCGACATGAAACTGAGCTCGCACAAAAAAGTTACATTGACGATGCAGCGTAATACAAAGACAGAAAGCGGTGAAAGAAAAACGAGCGAATCAACAAACGAGTGCACAGAGCTGGGGAAAGCACTGAGTGACACGACGGACAGGGTGGCAGTACTAGAGAAGTCTCACGGAATCATGGCCAAAAAACACAAGAAAATGCATGAAAAATTTATGTATTTGGAGAATCGTAGCTGGAGACAGAATTTAAGATTTGTTGGGGTTCCAGAGGGAGTGGAGGTGGGAAGTCTGGTTTGATTCATCAAAGACCTGCTTTTGGAGTTATTCAGAGCTAATGACTTGGGAGATTCCAGTATGACTGTAGATCGTGTGCACAGGACTCTCGTACCAAAACCGAAGCCAGGAGAGAGGTCCTGAGCAATAATTGCTTGTTTTCATTACTAAAAGTTTTCATTACTTTTCATTACACAAGTGGATCGCAGGTATCTCACCATTCACCATCACATGATCGTTTAAAACTTTCTAGAGATACTTTTTCAACAGAAAGTGTGGGTGCGATTTCACTAATTTTACAGCCTACATCTGGTGAACAAGGTTTGAAATGAACACCCGCCAAATGCGGATTTATCATCCCGAGTATTTTGCTGATGTACCAGCCACTGTGGAAGGCGACCTGAAAGAATTGTCAGAGATATATAACAAGAAATTAGACACAAAGACACGCGTTTGAAGAAACGTGATTATATTTTGAAGAACCGACGAAAGAAAAGCCGCCGATGTGTGTCTGATTTGATGTGTGCGTGCAGTGAAATCTTTAGTGCAATGAAAGTGCTTCTCCAACACATGGACATTCATAGAGTTCTGGGGCTCGTTTCCCAATAACTATTGAACTTAGCTGTTAAGAGCATTTTCTACGGGCGATTTTATGAACGTTATGAACTCCTCTCCAAATGCATTTCATGCACGAGTAATTTTGCTCATCTAACTGCAAAAGGTGGGTGACCTGTAAGATGTCTCGGAGTCACATGACAAGAAATGCTGATGTGTTTGAAGAAACACACTTCATTATATTTTCAAGAACAGACCAAAGAAAAGCCGTCAATGCTCGTGTCTGATTCACTGTTCAGAGGCGTGCATATACAAGCGCATGTAAAGAGTTATCACTCCTTTTTTCAACTGAAAACTGTTTGGAAGAATAATGTTGTCCATGAGAATGCTGCAAATGATCTCCGATCATCTCGTGAGGTACTGCGAGTTTAGATCACTCTTACACATTATGAACACAACTCTGCATGGTCCATCCATCCATCCATCCATCCATCCATCCATCCCTCCCTCCCTCCCTCCCCTTGAACCTAAAATTGAGTTCTATTTTTTTTCTTTAGGCAGCATAAATATGACCAAAACAGAATACAACCAAATTCGATAAGAACACACATTTAGGAAAATTTTTAGGCTTATTTATTATGATGATTATTATAATTATCTTTACATTTATAATTGTCTTAATTCTTAAGTTGTATGCTAGTAATTTGCGCCTGTTGCCACATACTGATATTTTGAATGCGATTATCTTTAAAATAGTTTTTACATATCGCTCAGCCCAAAAGGGAAGTACAAATTTTCACGAAGTAAAATTAAGTAATTTTATGGAGACACGCACAAACACGTGTACTCAATTCCATATTGCAACATGTTACCTATTAATATTTGCATTTTTGTTAATTTTTGAGTAGTCTATAGGCAGTATAAACATTGTATTTTATTGAAAAACTTCAATAAATATAGTAAATTATTTGTTTGTGGTATGGCTCTATTGAAAAAAATGCATCAACCAAAAATTTAAAAATTGTCTCCTTAGTGGAAAAAAGGCTTTTTTGTGTACCTCTCAATCAGAGAAAGGTAAATGGTGCTATTGTTTAAATTGTTCAAGTTGTTTGATGTTGTTAAGAAAATGAATTGGCACTTTTTTTTCTATTCTCTTTTTCCCCCCTTTTCCCCTTCCTCTTCAGAAGCCGCACTTCACAGTATTTTTCGAGTCTTTGATCGTGGCTAGAAGGAAAGTAATTGCTGTTAAGAAAAATTCAGTTAAGTTTGTCACATGGAATAGTAAGGGGCTTAATGGGGCTATAAAACGGGTAATGTACTAGCTCCTCTTGGGAGACATGGGGCAGATATTGCATTTTTACAAGAAACCCATATAAGGAACCAAGACCAGGGCCGATTAAGGTTGAAGGTGGGTGGGACTTATATTTCATTCAAATTGTAACTAAGTCTAGAGGTGAGCAATACTCCTAAAGAAAAGTTACTGCTGTTATTTCACTCCAGTGGATGATATAGTAGCTGGAAAATTCTATAACACACCAATATTGTTAGTTAATATATATGCTCCTAATATAGATGAGGAACAATTTATATATGTATATTTTGAACATTTTGCCTAACCTAGATACTCATCAATGGGGGGTGACTTTAACTTTGTATTAAATTCATTCTTAGACAGATCTTCAAATAGAACAGTACACCAAATCCCAATCCCACTCAGCCCGAGGTCTATTTCTATGGATGCAGAAAAAGCCTTTGATAGGGTTGAGTGGGATTACATCTTCGCCAGAACGGATTTGGTTCTAATTTTATTTCATTTATTAAAATACTATATGCCCACCCCCAAGCTTCTATGCAAAAGAATAATAATAGCTCTAGTTATTTTCGATTAAGTTGTTCTAAGAAACAGGGTTGCCCTCTTTCACCCCTGCTATTTGCTTTTGCAATAGAACCCGTAGCAATTTCTCTACATGCATCTACAGCCTAGAGTGGGATATTGAGAGGGGGAAAATAACTAAGTATCATTATAAGCCGATGACCTGTTAGGTCAATCTCAAGGTATAAGGTTAATTTTTCTAAGAGTGTTATATTTCCAATCAATCCTAAGGCCCAATTTGAAACACTTCTTTCCCTTTTAAAGTAGCAAACTCATTTATATACCTAGGGATCACCATAGCTAAATGTTTTTCTATACTTTTTTACAGAAAATATTCTGATGAATACACCCAACACATTTTTAAGTGTCCAATCTCCCTATTGTTTAGCAGGTCGTATTAATATGGTGCAAATTAGTATTTTTCCTGGAATCATCTGGAATCAGATAAGAAGGCATTTTTAATGGCAGGCATGCTCTACTTAAAGCCCATTAACTGCTAATCATTCTTTTCTCCTTTCCCAAATTGATTTAATATTTCAGATCTGGTCCAAAAAAGGGGTACGTTCCAATTTGTGAAATTAAAATAACTTTTCATAATTTCCTAATGAGCCGTCAACCTCCCAGATGGACTCATTGTTTCTACAGAATCCATTTACCAAAGGAGGAATATCCGTTATATATAATAAATTATCACAGTTAGAATGTGATGTTTCATTTGAGCATGTAAGAGCAGCATGGCAAAAAGACCTTGGAATAGATATTGCATACTGGCAATGGGAGGAAGCACAAGAATTGGTTTACTCTTCTTCTTTGTGTATTAGACATGGTTTAGTACTATTCAAGATCTTACATAGACTTCACCTGTCTAAATAAAAGCTCTCAAGATGTTTTCTTCTGTGGACCCATTATGTGATAGATGCAGTCAAACTCCAGCATCATTAGGACATGTGTTTTGGAAGTGTCCTAATATTCGCAATTATTGGATTTCAGTTTTTTTAATTATTGTCAGTGGTGATGGGATACCCACTAGGCCAGACCCATTTTTGGCTCAGTGTATCAAATCAGGGTATTTTGCTTGGAGTTGTTGCACTCTTGGCACGTAGATTGATTTTACTCAGTTGGAAACAAAAAAATCCACCTTAGCCATGATGAGCGACAGGAGATTTGGACATGATGAGCGACAGGACATTTGGACATGATGAGCGACAGGACATTTGGTTGATTGCTTTGATTCCATTTCTGTGCAGTCAAGCTGGGTAGCCTGACCCACAATGAAATCTCATTGGTTCAAAATCATGCTCCATTTAACTGTACTTTATACTTTAAATAGCTTCAGATCACATAATTAGGAGTGTAAAAACACAGTTCCAAATGCTCAAGAGCTTATGCTCTAATGCAAATGTGATATTTTGAATCTTCTAAATCTGCATTTGCATATTGTCTTATGTACAGACATTTTAAATAGGTAAAAATGAACAAGAAATCAACAAGAAAGCACAACTATTCTGTATTTTCTTGGAAGCTATGCATGGTTGATTATATTACAAGTAAGCTTAATGTTCCTATGAATAAATGCTACTTAACCACTGCCTCAGAAGGATTGGTGAAACTTAAATGTGATTAAATATAAGTCATAACTGTATAAATTACAGAAGCTTAATAGAACGGAGTACAACCAAAGTCCCTTTCAAGGCAAGTCAGTCCACTTGGCGGCCATCTTTGGAACGTTCCTGGGCCTGCTGTGCATTTATTTATATGGATACCAGCTAATGCGCATGCATGTGCTCGTTTTGATTGACAGGCGATGTCTGTATCTTAAAGGTGATTGGGTCATTTACCTGTAAGGTGGGACTTTCTTTTCTGTATCTGTTGGCTGTTGGGCGTTTTTTCTCCCATTAATTTTAATAGTAGTGGTCCATCTCTGCTACAACATAGACATAAGTAAATTAGTACTTGCCACAGTGGTCTTTTCAGGGAACAGCTAACATTATATTGGATTCATTATGTAAAATAAAGCCTAAATGTAGGATGATTTCCTCTTTTAAAAAAATAAATAAAAAAAGTGCTTTGTGGCGCTGTTAAAAAATTGAATGGGGTAAAATGGGATTGGGACAATCTATTTGTTAGATGGAGAAAGTATTCAGAAAACCTGTTTGAAAACGGTCATTATCTTTTAGATTCTGTTTGATGCCACTAGTGGTGCAGAATTACAAACTTGCCTTTAAACTCCTGAGACCCGAGCATGACAGCTCTGTGTGCCCTTCCCATTTCCCTTTTTGATTTGTAACACTTAGCACCTAATAAACATGCAAGAAATTTTCAAATAAAAAAACGTCATATCACATGAAACTAGAGACTCAAACAGGTTTCAGTGTAAAATTATAATGAGATTTCTTACTAGATGTAGTTTTGTTGGCGTTTCTCCCAAAGACAAAATCTGCTGTGATCGGTGCCATGTTCTTTTGTCACATGACTCCGTACATTGAAAGTTTAAACTTTTACTGACAACACAGAGTCTCCTGAACTGAGATCAGTATGATTCAATTCATTTAAAATACAACATCCATACATGTGTAAGCGGGGTTGCTTAAGAGTTACGTGTATGATTAGATTCTGGTTGCCTATTGATTTTAACTTTCTTTCCTCTAGATTTACTTGAAGGAGATATTGAGAGAGATTGGAGCGTACAATTCCAAAGGGCCTCATAAGAGCACCTGGGAGCTGAAGCCAGAGTATCGCCACTATGAGGAAGGACAGGAGGATGAGGAAAAGATGGAATAATGCTGTATAAATGCCACTGTTCGCACAATACCTAGCGGAGTTTTTTTTCACCCACATACCGTTTCTTTTTGTGCCAGATTTGTTTTGATCTCTGAGAAACCGACACGAGTATAAAAAAACAAACAAACAAAGAAAAGAAAATAATGTCTTTTGTGTGTGTAATATTCATCAGTATACTTTGGCAACTGTTGTTGTGTCCTGATTTTTGTTTTTCATCGACTGGTCACCCTATGTGAGTGTCGCTGATACGCAAGCAGTTCGGCAAAGTTATACACAAGAAGCTAACTGATTCACAGTCCTGAAATTAGCCAGTTAGGAAGTACTAGCTTCATGCAGTCATGTAAACCAATAATGAGATTAGGTTGCTAGCTAACTATCCAGCTAATATGACATCACTGTGTGCCAAACAAGACAGCACTGACAGTGCAATACAGCTACTGACTGAACACAACAGCAACTCTGACATCAACACCATTTCTGTTTATTAATGTACTATTTAGTTAAACACTATTTAGCCAATTTTGAGGTCTAACAAACATGTAGAATGCATTTCCTTTACCTTTGTTATGAACGATCGAACGATATGAATTTTTTTTTAATTTTTGGTCATATCCTCCAGCCCTAGTTGTTCAGCTTCATGTACTTTATAAAAGTATCATATAAGTACAATTATTATACTTATGATTTTAGGGTGAAATATGGGTTGGTTAGTCCTTAGATAATGTCCCATAACGTTCTCTGATCGTTAAAATAAGCTTTTTTTATATTTTCCTTCAAAACATTTAGATACATGTTAAAATCATGATTAAGGATCCAAATGGACCTTTTAAAAATGCATGCCTTTAATGCATGACAGAAATGCTGTTTAGAAATGTTATATATTCAAATTTTTACATACATGTGTTGAGATGTGAGCATTAAGATGAAGTCCACAGAGTCATTTTATTTCTTTATAACATGCATACAACAATCTTATAATAGCAGCATCCATAATAAACAGCAATGTTTATTATGAAACTGGTCGAATATCATTGTGGGAGAACAAAGCATTAGACAATTATAACTTTAATGTCCTATATTTATAAAGGGGGCATTTACGTAGCTGTTCATCTGGGCTTTCTGTCCAAGCCCTATCTAATGTGTGAAAGTCATGTGTGGTAGGTACTGTAGGTGTGAAATTCAATTTCATCACCACCTTCATAAATCGTTCAGTCTTTCGGCCCTCAAAGAAATGCAGTTATTTTTCTTCTGCTTGGGCTGATCCATCGTGCTATTTGGATTTATAGTTTTGCCTGTGGAAAAACTGGCAAGGAAACAGGAGTCACAATAGAGCCTTCAGAACCTATAAACCTCCAGAAAAAGCATGTGCTCAGGTAATACATGCTATTATGTAGTTTCACTGGTCGTGACCTCGTCAGTTTGCAGTAATCATTGCACATCCTTTCAGTGGTAACTTCTTGACATCTAGTCCATGTTGCCAAACCATTTACAATGAAGATGTACAGTATTTAGGATAGTTTAAAGCCTTATACCTTACAATCCTTTGAGTTATTTAATATCTTTTTTTTTCTGCCACATTTATGGTTGACTCCAGCTTGGCTTTACTTCTGCAAATATAATGTACAGTATTAAGCAAACGTACCATCATATGAGCCAAACATGTGTAATGTGTTCATATGATGAGGCACAAGGGCTCTTGACATTGTTTATGAACACTTGCATACAAGTGCTGTCTACAGCCGTCTCCTATACATATGACTGCATTTTTATTTAAAAGGGCACCATCCACCTGCTCTCAACTGATGCAATGACCCTAGTGAGAGAGTATCTATATCCTTTGTTCTTAATCCCATCTAAGTGAGGAAGAGGGAGGTTATGTGTCAATTTGTTATTTGATTACTCCATTCATTCAATCTTTCATGACCGATAATCAAATGAATGATTGTTCATAAATAAGTGTTAGCGAACTTAAACACGGCAGCTCTCCCTTGGCTCAATTCATCACTTTGATGATAAAAGAAAGTGTGAATCATCTATAGATGATGTTACCTCAATTCAGTAATAAATTGATTAAGCATGTCAAGGAGTTAATTCATCTCTACAAACCAGCTTAAGTTCAGAAACCTTTGAAATTAGACAGATGCTGCATCGGGAGCAATTATTAGTCATAATAGTGCAACAAAGATCAAGGAATGAGGAAACGGGAGACAGCGAATCCAACTCAAAGGTAGAATTATTCTTCACACAAAAACACATTCGCTTGACTGCGTAACAGTGAAATTTCACACAAACACTCAAACGATATATATATATATATATATATATATAAATTGTGACTGGCAGTGGTCAACACACTTGTAGCTTCAGCTGATCTATCCCCCTTACTCTGTGGTCTGGCTCCTATTATTTCCCACATCTCTCACTGCAAACAAAGAAACAGTAATTACCAGCAATTCATCTCAGGTGAAAACCCTTACCGCTTCCCCTCTCCCCAGACAAATGCTCGACCATGCCCTCACCTCCACATACCCCCACCACTCGACTCAGGCCATGGGAAATGTTCAGCCTGCCCACTACCCCCCCCCCCCCTCCCACTTCTGGAGAGGAAGTCCGCAACAGTTATCTGCGCCCCCGACTTGTGGGCCACCTCGAACTTAAACATCTAGAGTGCTAGAGACAAACGGGTGATCTGGCCGTTGACATCCTTCATGCAGTGGAGCTATTGGAGCGGGGCATGGTCCAAACAGTGGGCGAATGCTTGTCCTAACAATTAGTAGCGGAGTGTGATGACCCTCATTTAATGGCCAATCACTCTTTCTCTGTTTTGCTGTACCTCGTCTCTCTCATAGAGAGCTTCCAAATAATGTACAGCACCGAGCACTCCTCCCCCTCTAGGTCTGGGGTCTGGGGATCCATTTTTAGTGACATCAGTCAGTGGGCTGGTGATGTCCGACAAACCTTTTGATAATAGCAAGCCAACCCCAGGAACTGTCTTACCTCTTTTTGGTCTTGGGTCTCAGGCAGGTCACAATAACTGGGGTTTTATCAATTTGGGATTGCTGTGAGCCCCGCTCCTCGCAGCGACCTCAGAACGGCCCCCAGATGCTGCATGTGTCGCTGCCAATCATTACTGTAAATAATTATATCATCCAAATAGGCAGGGGCGTAGTCTGAGGACCCTGTCCATAAGCCGCTGAAACATAGCCGAGGCCCCAAACAAACTGAATGGAAGGGTCCAAGACTGGTATAATACAAACGGTATGGAGAAGTTTTTCATAGGACATCGGCGTTAAGGGGATCTGCCAATATCCCTTTGTTAAGTCCAATGTCGAATAAAAGTGAGCCATGCCCAACCAATCAAGCATTTCGTCAATACAAGGCATTGGGTAAGCATCAAATTTCAACACCATGTTAACTTTCCAATAAACCACACAGAACCTGACCGAGCCTCCGCTCTTAGGGATCAGAACCACCGGGCTGGCCCAATCATTGTGGGATTCTTCTATTACCCCCATATCGGGCTTGGCCTTTAATTCTTCCTTTTTATTTAATTAGTTTCTTGTGTTCGGGTAAGCAGTAGGGATGACTATGTACCACTACCCCTGGCGCTGTCTCGATGTGGTGTTTTATGAGATTAGTGGATTCAGAGAGAGGCAACAATATGTCAGAGAAATTATTTTGCAACCTGGCAAACTCCGTATGTAGTGACCGCAAGAGGTGTTCTCCACAAGGGACCAAGGTGAACTGATTAGCTTTAGATTCACCTCCGGTCCAAGCTCCTCCCTATCCAGGACTGCTGTCGCCAAGGATATGGGGACCACCTCTCTCCATGGTATCAGTAGGTTAAGGTGGTAAAACTGCAGTTTATCAAGTCTTTTTATGTGAGATCTTATACAAGCTTAGTCCACACGAAATGCTGAACCTCACTGCTATTTTTAATACCTGGTTCATGTAACAGGCACAAATATTAAATAATAGGCCTACACATTACAATTTTTACAAAAAAACAGGTATATTATATAATATGAGGTAACGACACATTACATAAATATATATATAAAAAAGAAAGTGTTTACAGCTTCTATATTAGCTTCTTATTTATGCATATTTGCATTGAATTAAGAGTTTTTGTGTGAGAGGTGTAAAAGAGTGCCTGTGTTTGCTAGCTGATTAGGAAAAATGACAAAAAGCCCTCATTTCATTGGCCAGTCAGTTTTCATCACAGTCAGACTGCTCTCCCTAAAAAAAAAAACTTTGGATTGTTGGCGGACGATTTGTCGGACAGTGTGAATAGCGCCATAGGAATCCATTGTCCATATATATATATATATATATATATATATATATATTTTTTTTTTAAATACCAATTTGTAAAATATGCCTCAAAAATCTCCAGATTACATGTCATGTATCTACAATTTAAATTAAAATGTAAATACTTCAGACAATGTCCTAGCTAGCTCCATACATAAAGCCTGATGTAACTGTCAGCAGATAATGTTCCAATCTATATGCATTAAAGATAGTTGTTAAAATTTGGGTTACCTGTTATGATGTCATTGGTCATTGTAGCGCACTGTAACGTGAAAAATTAAGCATGTGCTTCTTGGACTTTTGTGGAAGAACATTTGAGAAGAAGGAAGTTCATCACTCCTTTCTCTCCCCGCCGCCTGAACATGTATACCCTCTAAAGAATCAGTCGGTAGGTACTATTTCTGCCAAACATATCACAGAAACAACATCACAATATTTTGAGTCTGTCCTTCGCAGCCTCGTTTTCAAAATTCAAAATTGTACTCGGGACTAAGAGCTATAAAACACTATATAGCCCCAAAAGACCTCATATTCTCGGAGTTTAGTGGGCCTGCCTGTGCTCTGATCTTCAGCAGGTGGTGCTGTTCAACCAGCCATGGTACAGATCAGCAGTTCTCAATTTATTTGGTCCTGCTCACCTTTGAAACTAGCTCAATTTTTGATATATTAACAGAATAATCTTAATATAATCTGAATTTTTTGTCATTAGGCCTACATTTTCTGTATACTTCCTGTGTAACATAATTAAAAAAAGTTTATTTACTTGTATAATATCCAAAAATGTAATAAATAAAAAAGTGGCAGCGCTTGCAGTAGCAATGTTAAAGGGATAGTTCACCCAAAAATGAAAATGCAGTCATTGTTTTATAACCCCATATGACTTTATTTCTTTTTTAATACAAAGGAAGAAACTGAAAAAAAAATTGTGCTCAGTGATGTCACACAACTCTTCAAGCTTCAAAAGTATAATTCAGAAGTCTAATAAATCATTCCATGAATAATTTCACTCCATTAACTATTTATTTGACATGAAAGCATAGGGTAAGGTATTTGAACTTTTATGGACAAAATAAAGAAAGACAATGTGCAAGACCAAATGATTTGGATTTACTGACACAAATGAATGACTTTCTCACAGCCAATTCCAAGTCACCTTTGGCTTTATTGGAAAGTCAATACATCTTCAGACATGTTTAGTATGTTGTGTTCTCTGGTTTGTGTGCAACTGCCTGTGTTCTTTTGTCACTATCACTGTAGATTACCTGTTTTTAGATAAACAAACGAGTTTTCGCTTGAACGCCCCAATACCATGAGGGGGCTGCGTGAACTGTTGCTCTGGTGTCCTATCATGAACATATCAATGGTCTGTGAAATTTTTTACTAATTAACATATTTGTGTTAAGAAAAAGAAAGAAAGTCATATGGGGTTATGACAGCACAGTGGTGTGTAAACAATGCCGAAAATATATTTTTTTGGGTGAATTAATCCTTTTTTTTTTGTATTCAGCTGGTCATGTGAGCTTTTTTTGGGGGGGGATCACATGATTTTCTCCCTTTTTCTCCCCAATTTGGAATGCCCAATGCACTCTAAATCGGTTGTGGCACTGGATCTCTGTTGCCTCCGCTTTGGAGACGTCAATCCACAAATCTTATCACGTGGCTTGTTGAGCACGTTACTGCGGGGATGTAGCGTGTGTGGAGGCTTCACGCTATTCTCCGCAGCATCCACGCACAACTCGCCACACACCCCACAGAGAGCGAGAACCACATTATAGCGATTATGAGAGGTTATCCCATGTGACTCTACCCTCCCTAGCAACCAGGCCAGTTTGGTTGCTTAGGAGACCTGTCTGGAGTCACTCAGCATGCCCTGGATTCAAACTCATGACTCCAGGGTTGATAGTCAGCATCAATACTCACTGAGCTACCCAGCCCCCCCAAACTAATCTTTTAATATATAATGGCTCACCATAAAAACAAAAAATTGTCATAATTTACTCACCCACAAAAGTACAACTTTTTTTTATCTATGAAACAAAATTGTGGGATGAGAGGATCATGATTGTGTCATACTCCAAAGGCACATAAAAGCACCATAAATGTTGCCCATATCACATGTGCGATACAGTAGGGGGCATACACTGTAGTAAATATAAAAATTATAAAAAGTATACAAAAAGTAAAAACTATTAAAAAAATTAAAGGAATATTCAGTGTTGAATACAAGTTAAGCTCAATCAGTAACATTTGTGGCATAATATTGATTACCACATTTTAACATGCCCCTCCTTTTTTTCCCCAAAAATAAAATAAAAGCAAAAATCTGAGGAACTCAGTGAGGAACTTACAATGGAAGTCAATGGGGCCAATCCGCAAAAGTTAAAATACTCACTGTTTCAAAAGTATAGCCACAAGACATAAACAATATGTGTGTTAACATGATTTTAGTGTGATGAAATCACTTACTAACATTTTCTATGTAAAGTTTTATCCAATTTTACAACAAGCCAAGACAAATTGGCCCTATTGACTTCCATTGTAAGTGCCTCTCTGTAACCTCGATTTTTACTTCTTTTTTAAAGAATAGGAGGGACGAGTCTAAATTATTTTTGTGGTAATCAAAATTATGCCACAAATGCAGATGACTGAGTTTAACTTGTATTGAACCCAGAATATTCTTTCAAATCTTAAATAAACCTATAGACCGTAAAACACCACATTTTACAAGAGTACTCTTTTAAACAATGTTGATGATCAACCACCCCCATAATATTAAAACAATTGATATACAACAGTAAGTGCAATTTAATCTAATGCAGGAAAACTGTGCTTTTAGGGGCTTTTAAGAACAGACACATGATTAATGCTGCCCCTTTTTGTGAAATTAGTGTCTGGGCAAAATTAAGCCATTTGCAACCAATTTCATTTTTCCCTCGGGAAATATATATAGTATGGTTTTGTATAGGGAAAAAATGCACTTTTCCTTTTCAGTGTTGTGCTTCATTGCCTGATAACAAAGCACAATCTGCACTTGTCATGGTTGTAAGTGGTACTACAAGCCAGATGAGGGCAGTAGTACATTACTAAACTTATAGAGAACAAAAAGCTACATTATACTCTTAATAAACAGAATTTCACATCTGTAACCAATACAATAATTGATTCACAATGTCCTCCAGCAATGTTTTGGCAGTGAAATTATAGTAGATAACAATATGTGTCAGTAGTTTCTTGACACCACACTTCACGTCCACACGGATTCAGAGATAACAAGAAAAGCAATCAAATTCTGAAATTACCAACATCATCCCATGTTCAGCTGCCTATTCAATAATCTTTTCCCCCTTGATACAACAGTTAGTGACTCGATTAAACATTATTGTCCCTCAATCTGTGTTGGTTTGTGTATCCTCAGAGACATGCTGCATATGCAAATGAGTTGTAATGTGTAATATATGTCCTGTGCAAGTCTTCAAACTGGGTTTAAGACAATCAGTGATTTCTCAACATCTCAGGCTAAGTCAAAAGACTTTAACTCATTCATTTAAAGGCTGACAGTACATTCAAACCAGTAAATCCTGTTTAAAGCTCAAACATTCTGCAGATGACATCAAATCTAGCCTCACTGGGGATCCTATTCTGAGCACTCATTCAGACTTCGGAAAATTAAAGTTCTGCAATATTAATGGATTCAAAGATTTACTTTGACCATTCTTTTATGTTTATTGGCGTTTCATTAATGCTGCCATGTTATATTTATGGCCGTAATTTTATTGTATTTAATTGGAATATGAATATTTTAATGTGTAGACTAGACCCGTAACTTTTATAAAATGTGATTTTAATCACAGAATTATAAAGTGCCTTTAGAAAGGGGAAAGCGTCAAACTCTAAAATCATAGGATTTTATATAAGGTTCATTATTGGCACAGTGCATGAATATTAACTGTATTATATTATTAACTAAGGACTGTACGATTCACTCATCAGATTAATCTAAATCTGCTCTGGAACTCTGTCTGGAACTGCTCAGATTTCAAAGTTTTACATTTCCATTGAGTAATTTACAGGTAAATATGGAAATCATGTGAATAAGAGGTGCGCTTGTCTTGTATCTGTGCCAAAAATGAATTTCTGCTCTCAAGCTTTTTAGATTTATCACAGGTTCTCTTAATTCTCTTAAATAAATCAGCTAAAGAATTGTCTGAATCCTGTTGTGGTTCTCAAGTTAACAATAATTGAACAAGTTTATATTTCATTAGCTTCACAATGAAAGATGAGCTATTATTGGTTGTATCAGAGTTAAGAACAGATGGCTAAATTCAGGATCCTGTTTGTGGATTTCAGCTCTGCCTTTAACACCATCATCCCAGCTCTGCTCCAGGAGAAGCTCTCCCAGCTAAATGTGCCTGACTCCACCTGCAGGTGGATCACTTACTTCCTGTCTGACAGGAAGCAGCATGTGAAGCTGGGGAAACACGTCTCCGACTCACAGACCATTAGCACTGGATCCCCCCAGGGCTGCGTTCTTTCTCCTCTGCTCTTCTCTCTGTACACTAACAGCTGCACCTCCAGTCACCAGTCCGTCAAGCTTCTGAAGTTCGCGGACGACACCTCCCTCATCGGACTCATCTCTGATGGTGACGAGTCCGCCTACAGGTGGGAGGTTGACCACCTGGTGACCTGGTGCAATCAAAACAACCTTGAACTCAACGCTCTAAAGACAGTGGAGATGGTTGTGAACTTCAAGAAGAACTCAGCCTCACCTGCACCTGCCCCCATCACCCTCTGCGACTCCACAATTGACACTGTGGAGTCTTTCCGCTTCCTGGGAACTATTATCTCCCAGGACCTCAAGTGGGAGCTGAACATCAGCTCCCTCATCAGGAAAGCACAACAGCGAATGTACTTCCTGCGGCAGCTGAAGAAATTCAACTTGCCAAAGACAATGATGGCGCAGTTCTACACAGCCATCATCGAGTCCATCCTCACATCCTCCATCACTATCTGGTACGCTGCTACTACTGCCAAGGACAAGGGCAGGCTACCACGTGTCATCCGGTCTGCAGAGAAGGTGATTGGCTGCAATCTGCCACCGTTCCAGGACCTGTACGCCTCCAGGACCCTGAAGCGTGCTGGAAAGATTGTGGCTGATCTCTCCCACCCCAGCCACAATCTCTTTGAGACACTCCCCTCTGGCAGAAGGCTGAGGTCCATCAGGACAAAAACCTCACGCCTCAAGAACAGTTTCTTCCCATCCGCCACTTGCCTAATTAACAAGGCCCGGTACCCAACCTGACACTCTCCACACTCCATCTCTGGCTCTACATGCCACTGTACTTACTCTGCTGTACTGCTCTCTTTTATTTTATTCTTACTTTTAATATATACTGTGTGGACATTTTTATATTTATATTTATATTGCTTATATTTTAATACTTGTTTCTTATGATTGTGTGACACGCGCCTACAACACCAAAACAATTTCCTTGTATGTGTAAAAAACATACTTGGCAATAAAGCTTTTTCTGATTCTGATTCTGATTCTGATTCTGAAATGAAAATATTCTTTGTTCTAACCAAAACCTGTTAATTCAGATTTATTTAGCAATTGAGGAATCTGGTAAATATTGTTTTGTAGTTTTTGGTAATTTCATTTATATTTCTTCAAAACTTCAAAGTCGGACTGGTAGGGTGTCCTGTCATCTGTCCCTTTAACTCGCTTTAAAGGGGCATTCAGTTGTTCTCTAGCTAGCGCTAGCATTGCTCTTCTTCGTGTACTTTAAGTACCGATACGACAGTGGTGTTAGACGCTGTACTGCCATCTATCGACGTGGATCAGCATGATCGATTCTACTGCCCCCTCCAGATCTGGAATATCATTTGCATCTGGAAAATCTCAGCGTTTGAGGTAATTTCTAAAGCTATTTATTACTACTATAATATGATTGCTTTGCCTAAAAACAAATGTAAGAATTCAAGCGTTTGTTTCCAAGCAGACCAAAGTAATGGTTTACACAAAATCCAAAACAATCACTGTGCCAAGCTACTTTGCACTAAATGAATGAAGACGTGTGCCATTTCATAGAGGTGGAGGTATTTGGGCCCCCTTACCATAGCTGTGGTAACAAAGAAAAGAAAATTACACATTGCTTTCTGGTTGTATTTGTGAATACAGCCGAAAACTGTCCATTTAATATACGTTGACTAAACACATATTTGAAAAAGTTTGAGGGAAACTTTTATGAATTTTGTGTAAATTCTACTGATAATATGAGAGTGGTCTAAACAATTAATAATGTCTTACCTGTCAAACAAAAAAAAAAGCAAGATTGGCATCACTACTCATGTTTATCCCCGTCATCAAATCTTTCCACCTTGTGTATGTCGTACCAATGTTTACTGTAGTTTTTTGTCTTTGACGGTCTTTCTGTCTTCTTGCTACATACATTTTTGGCTTCTTCGGCAAAACAGCTACTGAATTTCCTGTTGTCTCTGTTTCTAAAGCACGATAAATAAGTATGATCCATTGTGTTCTTTTCACTCTTCGCATCACCAAACAACACTGCGCTAAGCATAGACATGCGTATCTACATGCGTGGCAGCCAATGAGTGAGAGGATTTTCTTCTTTGACGTTTAGTGAAACACAGCGGACCATGTCATTTCAACATGGCGAAACATATTAAAGGGGGTGACCCGCATGCACCATGAATAATAAAAACACTTTTTATAGAAAACTATTATGAGAACAGTCATCTCATGCGAGTGTACACCATTCAGATCACTCTTCACAAAAACACAATTAATATGTTAAAATTTTTAAATAGCCCCAAATTACTGAATGCACCTTTAACTGAAATATTGCATTCATTCATTAAGCAGCTTCCACTGAAGAAATTCCTAGTGGTTTGAAACGATATGAGGGTTTGTAAATGATGACAAAGTTGTAATTTTGGGTGAACTATCCCTTTAACTTGTATATTTAGTGTACTGGGGACTTCGGTCATTTTCCTCTACTGGATTTGACATAACTCATATTGTTTTAATTCCTCAATGGTTAAGTCAGGGTAGTCTGGGGCCGTAGTGCCTTTTTTGGGAATGTCATGTGAGTGGGCTGATGTCGTTTTGCCTGAAAATATAGTTGGAGCTGTCTGGAAGTTGTGGAATGTTTGGCGGGCTCAGGGCCAGCGCTGTGTTTGGAGACAACTGGGCCGGATAGCAGGGTTCTCAAGGACACCCAGACAGATGGGAAGCAGGTACTGCTGATCTTCATCATTTTCCTCCCATAGCATCCAGTAATGTGGAGTATGAAATAAGGAGAAACTCTTCTAAGAATAGCCTCCATAACACTTGAGCAATATCCCATTATGAATCTAAACGGTAGTTTTGCAGATTGCTCTTTTTTTCTGCTAAAGGGAGGACACTACTGTTGATGTTCTTGTTTCAGGGCCAGTGCTTTATGATGCACTGGCAAAGTGTAGGCGCTAATGGAGATATACTCCTCAGCCTCTCCCGCTGTGAGGGATAGTTTACAATAAAATTCAGACTTCATTTACTTACTCTTATGGTGTTCCAACCCCGTTTGACTTACTTTCTTTGGGGAACACAAAAGGAGATATTTAGCAGAATGTCCAAGCTGTTCTTTTCCATACAATGAAAGTGAATGGGCACTGGGGCTGTCAAACTCCAAAATGGACAGAAATGCACCATAAACGTAGTCTTACCAAATTGATTCCAATTCTGAAGCTATATGCCAGCTTTGTGTGAGGTAATGACAGAAATGTCTCAATATTCTCTGAAATCTTGCTATGAAAATCTTGCTTGACACCTGTGGTCACCATTCCCTCTCATTGTATAGAAAAGAATGGCCTGGTCATTCTACAAGATATTTACACTTGTGTTCTAAGGAAGGAAAATCAATAACACTTTACTGTTCCATTTATTGAGGGTTTATAAAGGGATTCATTAATGACTAATAAGTCATTTAGAAATGCAATACAAATCGGTGTAAAACAGTTATAACAACATGAATGAAAAGGTCGAATTTCATACAATCATCACGTTAAGCCAAATAGTTAACATGTGAACTTGCATGTTATAAATGCTAATAAATACAATTATACAAACTTACATTGATCAAAAACATAAAATGCCCTTCCCTTTGTTAATGGTTTATAAAGGGGTTCATTAAGGATTAATAAGTCATTTACAAATGCATTACAAACCATTGATAAGCAGTAATTCTACTTTCATAGCAACTTTCATGCAATCCTTGCCAAATAGTTAACATTTTAACTTGCATGTTATAAATGCTTAATAAATACACTTATTCATGCTTACATTGATCAAAAACATAAAATGTCCTAATTTGTGATTTCTGTCAAAATGCAGCAAAAATGTATTGTTCTATTAGGATTAAAAGGAAGGATTATGCCATTTTAGTACAGTGCTATTTGGGTTTATATATACTGTAATGTCTTTACTCACTTGTGTTGTCACTTTTCTCGTCACGTGGATGTCAAAAGAATGGTCCCACTTACCTACTTCTAGACACATAAAGTACTCTGCAAATCCATCACATTGTCATGTCTTCACACTCATTCACAGCATATATCATAAAATAAATCCTGATGACCATTAAGCCATACATATCTACATACTGTAGGTTTTTTAATGTTGATAATTCCTTAAAAAATGATTCATATGCATCCACTTTACAATAAAGTATATTTTCATAGGTTTCTAATGTTCATTAAGGGATATTAAGTATGTATAACATGTAAGGTGAAATGGCTCACTATTTGGCAGGTATTGCATGAAAGTTACCATTTTTATGCATGTTGTTATAATCAATGATTTAGAATGCATTTGTAAATAAATGCATAAGTCATTAATGAACCCCTTTATAAACCCTTAACAAAAAGAACGTTAATTTAAAATGTTACCGACAAATCATATGTGTTTTTAACAACATACAGACTTTTAGTCTTTTTGGATGAAATATTAAGCATAGTGGAAGGTTCTCTCTTCATCTCTGTCCCTCTTCAGGGCATGTCTTAATGACCGTTCCCATCCCTAAGTATACTACCTTACAAGTCTTACAGCAAATAAAAATGTTGCCCATGCAGAAACAGACACTCTGCCTCACAAGCCAAATCCCAGGTGTACCACAACAGTTAATTACTTTCATTATTTGATTCCCATGATAGGGGGGTGATAAATTTTAAAAACTCATCTTGAAACTATTCCAGAAAGTCCCAGAGCAGCCCTAAAGTTTAATGGAGCTTGCACACTCTTACCTTTGGTAAGGGCCATTCAACTATTGGAGGATGGGAAAGGAGTGGAACATTAGCACATTGTCATCATGTATTGTGTATCTGAATGTATGTGATGTCGAAGTGATCACATGCTGCGGGGGGGTTTGTAGTGGGCAGAAAATAAATGCACTTCAATCAAGGAAATATATTGCAGTAGTGTGTCTGACTTTAGGAAAAGATTATTTGAATGTGGATGTGTAATGATGTGTTTTTTCCACTGACGCTATGACAGCTGTGAAATGTTTGGCAAATTGGAGATTATTTCATGATCTGAGATGATTAAAAGTCTCATAAAATAACTTGATTTTTCTGTTTTGAGGTATTGCCCATAGAAACAGGAAGTTGCGATGGGGGGGGGACCCTATTGAAAGGCTTGTTCATTTTTTAAGTAGTCTACAATGTTTAGCAGCTGTGAACCATGATTGATAGTCAGAGGCAGGTGGTTATAAGGTGGATGGACATTCTCTTCTGAAGACCATTTTATTGGACCTTAAAAAGGTTTACACACCTATGAGGGCAGGATGAGTCATCAATATTTTTGGTTTTGTGTACAACTAACTTTTTATCAAGTACAAAATTGCTGCTGTGTGGAATACCCACAAGCCTTTGCTCTTGAATAAATGATGTGTGTTTGGTCAAAACAAGGGAACTTATTTTGAAAAATAATAATTGTTATTTAAAAATTGTATTGTTGCTGGTTGATAGTTGTGATTTGTGTGAAGTCACCATTAGGGTGATCAGTGTTTCCTCTGGTGAACTTGGAGCCTGTTACATTTAAGCCATTCTTCTTTAATCAATTGTATTTCACAGATTTATGTGCACTAAGAAGTCATGAGGAGATTTCAATGTGCCATATGTCATAATTTCATTGTCATAATTTAACTTATACTGTATAAGACGTGCCATAACTCTAAATAATGAAATAAAAACAATGATAATTTAGGGGGCCTGGGTAGCTCTGCGATTACTGACGCCGATTACCACCCCTGGAGTCACGAGTTCAAATGTGTGTTCTGAGTGACTCCAGCCAGGTTTCCTAAGAAACCAAATTAGTCTGGTTGCTAGGGGGGGTAGAGTGGGGTAACCTCCTTGTGGTCATAATTAAGTGGTTAAGAGCCACGTGATAAGATGCGCTAATTGACTGTCTCAGAAGCGGAGACAATTGAGACTTGTCCTCCGCCACCTGGATTGAGGTGAGTAACCGCACCACCACGAGGACCTAGTAATTAGTGGGAATTGGGCATTTGAAAATTGTGGAGAAAAGGGGATAAAGAAACAAAAACAATGATATTTTAATCACAGATGAGTTAAGTTTACTTGTAACTAAATAACGTTCCTTAAAAAATTAAGTTCAGTTTACTTGTGCCAATTAAGAATGCAATTGATTTGCATGCTTTTTCTAAGCAAGGTCAACTAATTCGATTTTACAGCGTAGTCATGGTAAAATGACTGCAACGCACGGCCTCTCGTGGCTTGTGTCCATTAACAAGTATGACATCATTAAAACAAGTTTAACAATACACTTCATGCGAAATTCATGTTTAATGTTGTTCTAAAGAATACATTCTCAATTAGATAAAAGCTTTGATTATGTCCTCCCAGAAGAGTTTTGGTTTTATAGAACAAAGATGAAAATAAACAAAAGAGCATATTTGTTTGCTTTGGGATGTTGAGTGTCTAACAGAAGTTTTCTGGTGCACAATTAATGCTTACATTGCACAAAGTCTTTGATGTGTGTTATCTGTCACATCTGTGTCATATGTCAGGGAACGCGTGTGAAGGAGGTATAAACACTCTAAATAAGAGCAGATTCAGGTTACAGCTGCACAATCTAAAAGATCAAACAATGTACCTATTAGCAAGCTGGCCCCACCAGCTGGAGGTGTATGTTTGCCAGGCTTGAGCTCTATGATTGGGTCTGATTGCACAAGAATATGTGTGAAAACACTTGTTTGTGCTTAATGTGTGTACTCATCACAGCTTCACGTCAATTATCTGTTGATGTTGTCACCACGTTATGAACTTTATGCTCAAATGTGCAGGATTGCGTTACTTTCTTAATTAAAGAATAGAGTGAGTTTACTGCAAGAACTTAAATGAATAGTTCATTCAGAAATGAAAATTCTGCCATCATCCACCTCACTCCCATGTCAGTTCAAACCCCTAAGACTTTCTTTCTTCTCTAGAACACAAATGGAGATGTTAGGCAGAATGACAAAGTTGCAGGAAAAGGGAGGGGCCACGGAACATTGCAAAGAATTATGTTTTGTCTTAATAAAATCCCTTGTTTTCTGTCAGATGGTGAAAGGACACAAAACCGGCCCAATTCCAGCCTCATTACCGTGCCCTCTATGATAGGGTTCAGTCTGCTATAATGTCAGCTCTGTTGGCAGAGGTTCAATTTGCACAATGTTCAATCTTCCCACAATAGCAGGGCAGAGTCGATACACTACAAACTTGCATTTAGATTATATTCAGAGGCCTTGGTCAACGTATTTAGACAAGGAGAACTGTGATCATTGTGGATATCAGGGGTAGATCAGGGGTTCTCAAACGTATGTAAGTCACATGAAATGGCACCCAATCCACTCAACCTCCCCGTCATTGCAAAAGCTCCATTAGTGCATAACTCAACACATTTTTCCCAATCCACTTTTTCATTTTGAATGAAATGATCCAAGACACTTAAAATCCAAGACGCTTTGCCAGTTATGTGGGATGAAAGAGGATGGCAAAACAGAACATCTTCCTCAGTATGGTCTTTCACAAACCTTACATAAGTGCATACATTTGTTTGCCCAGCTACATCTGTGCTCTCATCCACGGATGCATAGTATGGGTTCTGCCTAACTAAGTCTAATAATTTTTCATTAACATCATTGGCGAGGTCTCATATTCTGTGACTGATGGTGTTGTTTGACAGTGGAATTAATCTATGGCCGCTGCCACCGCTAGTATTGCTGGCAATACTATTCTCCGTTATTTCAGCTTCATTAACCTGCATTTTTAGCTCTGGTAGTTCAAAATAGAATCCACATATGTGATCCAGTATTGACTTTACCTTTTGTGTTGTGATTGGAATCGATGTGATTGGTCAAATCAATCAGTTGTCCTGCTGCTTAACTGAATGTGCTGCTTCAGAGCACCTGTATTTCCCATCCGGAGAAGATGATAAGCATGAGCAACGACTGTGAGAGGATAAATGAGCTATCTGTAATGCATATTGATTATTTGTTTATAACTTATTATAGATTTAGACTTTGACCATTTAATTTTTAACGTTGTATTATTCTAAAAGGCTAACATTTAACCGTACATGTGTATAGCATGGCTGAGTGAGTCAACATACTCGCATTTAACTTGATAACCTGCGGAAATGTGTCAGGAGTAATAAAACAAAATGTGGATTGTTGTGGATATTTAGCGTTATGTACAGTAAATTGCTTGCATGTTTAATTTGATCACTAGCCTGGCAAATCTTGGCTGTTGATTAATGTTTGAGCTGTTTTCTGTGCAGGAGTGGATAATGTTAGCTAGACAGGTTTTTGTGAGCCATTTCCAAAACTACCATGAAGCGTGCACGTGCAGCTTAAAAGAGCAGTTTATTTCTTCAAAAGATTTGTCAAGGGATGTGGGAGGCTAAAAGATATTGTCAAGAAACTATTTTAAGTGACTTGAGGTGGGCGATATACCAATTACGTAGAAATGTGTTAACCACAAGAAATGTTTGTGTATTCTTGCTATCACGGTGACACAAAGTGCCGCCGTTTGTAGGAAATGTGCATTTGTAGCCATTGTTAGTTGGTTGTACATTATTTTTAATTTAAATGTGTACGTTTCTCGGCATACAGCACGGAGAGAGTGCAGACACCTAAAGATGTTTAAAATGAAAACTGACTGAAATGTAAAAATGAAAGCAGACATTAATAGTATTTTATTCAGCAATATTTAAATGTGTTTGGTAAATATTGGAACAAAGAGCTTGCAAACTAATAATTAAAAACAATATTAAGTCCTTTCATTGGACATAGTGGATCCAAAGTTAAATCAAATAGGAACTTGTTTCTTTCAGAAGTTTAATCATTTTCCATAAAAAAGTGTATATCACGGTATATGTTTAACCATATGTGTTAAAAACTTCACAGTACAATATTTGCTTATAACGCCCACCCTTAAAAGTGACAATTACAAACATCATACTTAATGAGAATGGTGTTTTTGTAAACACACGAGCAGCAAAAGGAGTCAGCTGGTACCTCATCACCCAGCAGTGAGAGTTTGAACCTTTTAGTAAACATTTTATTAAGTTAGATGAAGTAAATGTTCAAAACAAGTAAATTAAGTGATGATTAGAATCATTAAACCTAAAAACACCTTAATAGAAAACGCAGCAGACAGTGAAAAAAAATGTACTTTTATGATCCCTCAAAAAGGAAAAAAAAAGAAATAAACCATGAACTGTTCAATTATCTATATTGATATATGATTTTATGTTGCTTGCAAAAAAGTAAAATGTATTTTTTTTAATACTAAATTGTGGCATGTGATGGCACCCCTGAATTAAACTTCATTGCACTGCAGAGATTTCACAGAACATGATTTTGCACATGTCTTTTGCAGAAGGCAAAACCAATGTCTTGCTAAGTGTGTAAGGTTTTTCCAAGTTAACTATGCGTTACGAGACCGCCTTTGAAGCTGCAAGGCATTTACTTGGGACAATTGTGTGGGCTTACAGGGGCTTATGCCTCATCCCCTGTTTGACGACTGGCAGGGCCCAGTGAAATTTAAGACCCTGGACATTGGAGTAAATTAAAGTGACCCTGTTTGTGTATCTGTTAATGGCAGACCTAATTATATATTATAAATTTGTAGCAGTAAAACTAAATGTAAATTTAGCAAGTGTTATAATTGACAAAATTCTTGGTAACCCTTGTTTTCCCCAAATGAGTGTCTCTTCAACATTTTGGAATGTAAATAACATCACAGTACTTCAGTAATTGGCACAAAATACTTTTGTAAAGCCGATATGTTAAACTTCTTCTAAAACTAATTTAAAATGCATTTTACTTATTCCTTATTATGTATGCATTACCTCATATTAAATCAGATAATATATGGAATATTTGTACTTTAAAACAATTATTTGCCACCGCAGGACCTAAACTAAGCATATATATATTTATCAATAAAAATAAATGTTTATCAGGAACAAATAAATGTCTGTCTGTGTGTGTGTGTGTGTGTGTGTGTGTGTGTGTGTGTGTGTGTGTGTGTGTGTGTGTTTTCAAATCCACTCATATAACATGAGATGGAAATTCAATTAGTTTTGCCCCTTATGGTTGCAACTGGGATCTAATTCAACTCAGCAATATCCAGCGAATTTATCAAACCAGAGCTATTATAAAAGAAGCATTAGGACATTGAAGTGTTTTCCTTTACTTCCCAATGTTGTGGACTGATTCAAACGTATCCAATTTTTTTTTACGCATCCTGTTTTCCCGTTCAGCAGATGTGGATCACAGATAGATGCAGCATGGACAAAAAATAATTTTCTCTACATGGCAAAATGAGAAACATTGTATACAGAGACCTTCTAGTAATGCATCAACACAGTATGTCTGGTACTTCTCCCTAATACTGTAAACTTATTAAAAAAACTATTAGAGGCACAAATCCTAGTTGATGCATGTTGATCAATGAGCATTTCTTCGTCAACATGAAGATTTTAGGTCCGTAGCTGGTCACCAGTTTCTTTTTCATTAGTTTTGATCATCTTTTGCGTTTGAATTTTGCCTAATCTCAAGTATCTTATTTAACATGAGATCATAAAAATGGCATCTTTTTTTGTGAGAACTAATAGATCTGTTAGATAAACTTTAATAATTATCATAAAATGAACATAGCATGGAAAGAATGCTGTTTTAATTGCTTGTAATGTAATGGTGATTTTTGCAAATTCTCAATTCAGAGGTATTGATCTCCTTGACTATATCCAATTAATCTTCCCACTATTTAAAAGAAAAAAAAAACATTCCATAATTTATTTTGAGAGCCAAGAAGTATCATCATTTTGTGGCCCCATGGTACATGGTTGGATGACAAGTAATCACAATCTAATCCTAATTGTATACACGAATTGTGCAAAATTGCCATGTAAGAAGTTGTTTTGCAAAATTATTTGCCTTTAATTTGTTGTATATAATATCTGATCTCTAGAGCTGCACCACATCCGCCCATGTTTTACTGTACTGTTCATGTCTGAATGAGGTCATCAGCAAGAGCTCACAATCTGTGTTAGTCCTTCAGCCTCCACAGTATCTGCCAACACAATGTACAGCCACACAAAAAGAAGTGCGAGAGCAAGAAGGAATTCTTGATAAGCCTTGAGCACAGAGGAAGGCTCGATGGGGAATGCTGGCTATGCAGAGCATTCACAACAATGTGTAGTGTCACTTGCAGGGCCCCACAAAAGCGCTGTTCTCTCAGCTGTCAAAGACGCCATTGTGGCATGAGCCGAACAGAACCAACCCGCCAAGGGTCTTTATCACTCACACATTCCACTCATACTGCCCCCTGACGCACAAGAGAGTGCATTCCCCTCCATTCACCCGCTCTCTTCAGAGGGGCTGATCTCTTTATTACACCTGCCTTGTGCTCCTGCCTCCAGCTGACACGCAAAAACGAAACAGAAGCTGCCGGAAAATGTAGATTTCTGAGTGTCGTAAAGACCCCTCAGCACCTGAGGAGAGTTATGCCATGACAGTTGATGTGTCCTGAAGAGTTGACATCTCCCGGGGCCCGGTGTCAGTCAAGCGTGGGAAGCACCAGTCGACGTGTGCATGCCACCCAAAAGCCACACCACAGCTAAGATTGTAATCTCTTTAAGAAAAAAGTGGGATAACAAGGGCTTTAGGCTGCTTATCCCTCTCATGCCTCAAAGCAGGGATGTGTCGCTCAGCAGAGAGGAGCTCCTAACAGGATAAGACGTCTCAATCCATAGGGGAAGTAATACAAATTGGCAGCTAACTCTTTTTGTCTCATATTCACACACCATTATCTTGCCATCCAGCTTCAGTCTTCGACAGCAACAGGGTTGATCTCTTAGGGGCCTGGCAGATTTGCTTGTTTAGTGCCTGGCTTACCCATGGAGAGGCTGTTGCAAGTTTGCCTGGCCTGCTGGGTTGGGTAGGGTCTGGATCAGCTCCCCTGCCGGGCTTGTCTTAGTCTGAGCGACAAGAGCCCCGGCCCAGTACTGCATACACCCACCTCACCTACTCGGCTTCCTCTTGGCTCCTAGAGCAACTGATTGACACTTGTTTAAGGGGCCTGTCTTCATGGAGACATTTTACATATGTGAGGTGCCTCCTTCCTGTCATGTCAGCCCTCCCCTGACTCTCATGACTGTGTTAATAGGTGCAGGTGGTAGCATGGGTTATGAATTTGTAAATATGGTTGGTGACATTTATTCCGCTAACATTCATGGCACCTGGAATGTCTTCACATGACTTCACCTGCTTGTTTAGGAGACACAGACAGGTATTTGTTTAAATCAAATGTGTGTTGGATGGATGGATGGATGGATGGATGGTTGGTTAGTTGGTTGAATGAGTGGGTTTGGTTGGTAGATGGTTGGATGGATGGGTTGGTGGGTGGATGGTTGGTTGGATGAATGGATGGATGGATGGTTGGTTGGTTGGTTGGATGGTTGGGTGTTTGGTTGGTTGGTTGGTTAAATGGATGGATGGATGGGTGGATGGATGGGTAGATGCAAGGTTTGTTGGTTTGTTGGTTGTATGGATGGTTGGTTGGTTGATTGGTTAAACCAAACATTGTGGAGAAACACTGGCCTAATACTTAATATGTGTCAGAGAAGGGGTTTGGTGTCATGTTTACATTAAAAGGTAGTATGTAGGTAAAACATAGATTTGTTTTATGGGCATATTGGAATATCTGTACATCACTTGTAGCTATGTTCTGCACACATGTGCATTATATGTGAGCAATGGATAATATGTTGTTTAATCAGGCCCGTACTGTAGGTAAAATGTGAGAACAAATCAATTTCTAAGTCAATAGACCTGTTTGGGGCTCAGTACTACATGCAATGCACTATTAAATTCAAATGCTGAATTGTTAAGGGTCAGTCCAGCTGATGAGCCTAATTGGGGACAAGACAGGATTTTGACGGATCACTTCCTGCATTAACCTAAGTGTCCATTCTAAATCAGTTAGTTGACAATGATTGTGTTTGTAGGAGTAGGGTAGAGTGTGGGACCACTGTGGGAGAGCATTGGCAGTTTGTAGATTTAGGCTGATTCGACCCTTCAGGGGGCCGTCAGAAAGCAGCAGGTTAGTGAAAAGGAGAGGAAAAGAGACCCCACCACCCACCCAGTACACTGACATTGGCATGGCAACTTTTAACCACTCTGTATTAAATGGTTAGTTCACATCAAGTCTTCATTTACACACACTTATGTTGTTTCAAACACTAATGGCTGTGGAACAAGAAGGTGACATTTTGAAGAATATCCTAATGGGTTCTGGTGAACTGCAAAGTGGCAAAAAAATCAGCATAAAGTAATCATAAATTTCCAAGTCGTCTGAAATTACTGTATATGATACTTTTACATGAGGGACAGAACAAATTTCAATCATTACTCAATTAAACTCTTCCTTTCTGCTGTACTGTAGCTCTCAATTCAAATATGCCAACTTTAGATGCATTATGTTTGATGTCAATGATGTTTGGTCACGAGACAAGTGAGAATCAATGTTGTTTGATGTCACTGATATCAAACCTAATGGCTTCAGAAGATCTGGAATATAGTGCACATGCACAAGTCATATGGTATAATTTTATGATACTTTATGGTGCATTTTTGATATTTTGGAGCTTGATAGCAATCTTCCCACTTCCCTTTCATTATTATGGAAAAAACTGCCAGGATTTTCTTAAAAAATTCACCTTTGTCTCCCATGGAAGAAAGAAAGTTATTTAAGTTAATTTTGGAACAACATGAGGGAAAATAAATTTAATTGAATTATTATTTAAAAAATTGGACACAATCTTTTAAATTTTAACAATAGTATACATTACATAATAGTCTATACTTATGAGCTTGTTTTATATTCAAAATAGTGGCATGTGAGTAGTGGTGACTCCCATTCCAGTAAAATTGACCATTAACAGGTGAAGCAATTCATGGGGATTATTTATGTACTTGCCATTTGAATGATATATATGTTCTACTAGGCTTAATTTAGTTGTTATGCTGCTTGTACTTTAAAGCTGCTGTAATCCAGCATGGCCTGGGCAATGGTCACAACCTCTTTCCTTTGGGGGTCTTAAGGAAGCCAGCAATGAATGACTGGGCTGTATATTACAGGCCTAGGATGAGTGATTACATTACAGTCAAGCTCTGCTCTAGCTTGTGCTCTCTCCTTATCTTACCTGTGTTGAGTCATGGGGTGTGTATGTTTTTGTGAGAAAGTGTAGTCAAGGTCAATGCAGCATATCTCTGACTGCTACATACTTCAGTGCTGCTCAGCCACAACCTGTAAATTATTTCAGATGCTTGTCTGGCACTCTATCCAAGTCTCCCATGTCAAGAACCATCTTAAGTTTTTACATGTACATGGGCTTTTATTTCAAATGGCATGTACCACATCTTCCACTTCCGCCCCAACCTTCAACTATCTATATTTAGGATCCAAAATTAAAGTTCACCTAAAAAAAAAATTCTGGGTCCCACTTTATATTAGGTGTCTTATATAGACTACTGTAAACTACTATCTACTAACATTACAATAAATACAATACAATGTACTTATTGTGTACAAGGCGGGGCTTAAACCGGAAGTGCATCAAAACTAAACGAAACGCCCATTTTTAAGTGTTACTCTTACATTTATATTTTCTGTTAAAAGAATATGCCTTGTATATGCCTTTTCAAAATAATAGCCTAATAATAACAATTATAATTATTTATTTATGTATTTATTTTTATTTTTATCCCATTTTCTCCCAATTTGGAATGCCCAATTCTCACTTTTTAGTAGGTCCTAGTGGTGGCGCGGTTACTCACCTCAATCCGGGTGGCGGAGGACAAGTCTCAGTTGCCTCCACTTCTGAAATTGTCAATCCACGCATTTTATCACGTTGTTGCTGTGCATGACACCACGGAGACTCCCAGCATGTGGAGGCTCATGCTACTCTCCGCGATCCACACACAACTTTCCACATTCCCATTGAGAGCAAGAACCCTAATCATAACCCCAAGGAGGTTACCCCATGTGACTCTACCTTCCCTAGCAACCAGGCCAATTTGGTTGCTTAGGAGACCTGGCTGGAGTCACTCTGCATGCCCTGAATTTGAACTTGCGACTCCAGGGGAAGTAGTCAGCATCAGTACTCGCTGAGCTACCCAGATCCCAATAATAATAATAATAATTCTTCTTCTTATTATTATACATTTATTATTTAAAAAAATATTATTACAATTTTTTTCATACCAAATTACCGTCCGTGCGTTCACGAGAGAGTCAAGTTCCGCCATATGACGTAGGCATAGTGTAAGGACAGAGGAAGCAAGTGAATGCACGGACGGCCGTTACCGGAAGCTAGTGATTATAGTTTATAAAGTTATAAATATGGATATTTTTCTTAAAAAAACACATCGCTTCAGAAGGGCTTTATTAACAGCCTGGAGTCGTATGGATTACTTTTTTGATGGATGGATGCACTTTTTTGGGCTTCAAAATCTAAGGTACCATACACTCCCATTATAAAGCTTGGATTTTGTTTATAAAGCTAAGATTTGTGTTTGGGAGATAGAAGAAAGTCAGATACACCTAGGATGGCTTGAGGGTGAGTAAATTATGGTATAATTAAAATTTTTGTGTGAACTGACCCTTTAACCAGTTAATAACCTTAATCGCTGATGTGGTTATAAATGTGGTCAACAGAAAGACAAGCTCCGACATGAAATCATCACTTCAGGTCAGGAATTTAACATCATGCTCAGGTTTAGGCTATAAATAAATACATGGGAATCACGTGTGAATCGTGTGATACATTAACATAGACATTTCAAGAAGTGGAACATGTATATGATGTCGTATCAAGACACAATCATCAATTAACCGCAAACTGAGCCGAGACCGTGGCCATCCGATCTTAAATCCCACCATGCGCATTTTCATTCATAAGGTTTACAGTTTAGAAATATTGGCTGCACAGATCCGTAAATTTGTTGTAATTTTGGGTATGTTTATTTAAAATATCACTTTATCCTTGTGACTTTTGGATAATCAGTCTTTGAGTCATTATTCGTGCCTTTCCGTATTAGGTATTCGGCTTTGGGAACATCCCTAATAAAGTGTGTCCAAATTCTGTCAATATTTTTTCATCCTAATGTTGCTCCAAACCTGCATCACTATCTTTCTTCCTTGGGACAAATACATGGTGAGTTTAATAATTAAAAAAAGGCATCACAGGGTTCCTTTGCCATACTGTACATGTGTATAATGAATGTGAATGGTGACTTGTCTGTCAAGCTCAAAAAAGGATGTGATTGTATGGCTTCTACTTCAAATAGAGCTGTGTGATTAGTTTTAGTGTGGTTTATGGCATTATGGTATGGGGGTGTGGTCATGTGTCTATCTGCGGGAGAGGGAGAGACGGGTGTTAGAATAATCACAAACCAGGTGTCGAGCCTTACCACACTCTCTCTCCTGCAGATAGACAAATGACCACACTCCCCATGCCATACAAATGCATTCTTTTTTCTTTTTTTTTTGGTCTTTTTTTAGCTTTATGGACCGCAGTCACTATTCACTGTCATTATATGGAAAATACATTCTGTAAGACATTTTTTTAATTTCTCCTTTTGTGTTGCATGCAAGAAAGAAAGTCAAACAGGTTTGGTGTGGGTTAATATTGAATATTCTGAATCTTTCTCAAGGAAGTGAAGTGCAAAGATGTATAGTACAAACGGTCTACATTAAGAAACATCTATTCAGATCTAACAGATGCCTTCAAAAACTTCTACCTCAGAAGTTTTTCGAGAATGCCAAATACTTAATGTGGTGACATAGAAAACTCCTCAAAGTAAGTCCAAGGCTTTATTCATGAGGCCAGGGACTAGAAATATAAGGAGTGAAATCACATTTTTTACAGTTTTACACAGTAAACAGTGAGATAGCGACTGTCTCATCATGGCCAGTAAGAAATATTTTTGGTCAGCAAATGATCTCAGTTCACCTGAAATTGAAAGTTCATTTTGGACCCTGTCTACAGTACTATTAATCTCTCACAGCCAATTGAAAGATGTTTTTCACATTTGAGCCTACAATGTAACTGCCCCCTTGTAAGTAGATTTTAAATATGTGGTGGTGTTGTAAATTTACATTCCCCTGAGTTTGTTTACTTTGCTGTGATGTTTATTGTGGGCTACTTTAGGCCCTATAGCACACATTGATCTCGTTGTGAGCACAGGAAGCTTGTGGCCTGGCACTGTGATTGAAAAGCACAACGTGCCAAACAGATGTAGAAGCTGCACTCGCTCGCTGAGCCCACTCTGCCCGCTGCCAAGCGCCTGAACCCTAGAAACAGGTGGAGGGTGCCCGCTAATCTCTTATTAAAGTGGAGAAATATTTAAGCTATGCATATGCTCCACTCTGCTATTCTAGCCCTTGGCTGAGCACTGCTTTTCATTACTTTACAGGGCTCATGCATTGCTAACAGACTCTGTTCAGTACCTCTGAATTAGAGCGAAAAGGAACGAGACAATAGACATGTACTGCTAAATCACACTCCCCTATATAATTAGTCATTTGTTAAATTAAGTCAAGTTTTACCTAGCACAGCTCACATTTCGATGTCATGTCAATCAGAACATTATTTCAATATTAACTCACCCTCCAGCAATCCCAGATGTGTATGACTTTCTTTCTTCTGCTGAACACAAACAAAGATTTTTTGAAGAATATTTCAGCTCTGTTGACCTTTCAAGCTCCAAAAATCACATAAAGGCAGCATAAAAGTTATCCTTATGACTCCAGTGGTGAAATCCTTGTCTTCAGATGCGATATGATAGGTGTGGACGAGAAACAGATCAATATTTATGTCCTTTTTTTTTTTTTTACCATAAATCTCCACTTTCACTTGTACTGTACATTATGAATGGGAAAGTGAAAGTGGAGATTTATAGTCAGTTGTATTTGTCTGTGTGCATAAGAATATATATAAATTGTATAATAAAATAATAATAATAATAATAATAATAATAATAGTAAAACAATAATAAAAAGAAGATGTTGCATTGTAATTAAAGTACATTTAAAGTACCTGCATTTAAACACATCTGTAATTACACTGTTTACCTTACCCCTAACCCTACCCCAACCCTATATATTCATATAATTTTATGAATCATATAAGGCATAATATAGAATATAGTCACATTTAAAAATGGGATTTTCATTTAGTTTTGATTATCTTCCTGGTTAAGCCCCAGCTACAGATTATTTTGCTTATTGCAACAGATAAAGGCTTCGCTGCACCAGAGACTATTTAGCAGAGATGATTCTATTAAAATGAATGGGAGAAATGGGACTGCCCAAGCGTCGATGGATGTAGAAATGAAGTCCCACCTTACAGTTAAAAGAGCCAATCACCTTTTAGATACAGACATCACCTGTCAATCAACTCGAGAATGCGCATGAGCATAAGCCATAAAAGATTTTTTGTGTTTTTTTTGTGTTTTTTGTGTAATCTGAGGTAAAGAAACACATTTTATGATTCCAGTGTTGTCAGATTTTACTGATGATTAAAAATATGTTCTTTGACTGTAATTTTGACCAGCAGTTTTGGAGATTTCGATCTTTCCCCATTTTGTTTACATAGAAAAATAGCTGCTCGAGGGTGTTCCAAAGATGGCCGCCAGTGGACTGACTTGCTAGAAAGATATTGGCTGCACACCCCTACTTATTAGGTTATACATTTTGACATTTGATTTACATAACTAGCTACATTTATAAGCATGTTCGAGTTAGCTTGCATGGTAGATCAGCTGATTTTAATATTTGCGATGCACAGGACCTGGGTACGAGTCCTGATGGGCGATGCTAGTCAACATACAGTATGAGGCAAAAGTGTCATAGAAGCACCACAAGATGAAGTAGTTGCATTAGCAATCACATCTTTCATGTCACATTTGCTTTTTTTTTAAACTGTCGGTTAGGTTTAGGTTTACGTTTTTGAGTAGGGAGGTAGATTTTGTTGAAATAAAACTTGATAGATAATTAACCTAATAAACCTCATCTGTTTGGGAGAAACTTCAATCAAGACATTTCACTTTGGTACTGCAGTGATACTTTTCATGAGATCAGGCTGGTGTAATAATAGGAGATTAGATTTGAGACAATCGAGAAAGAGTGAACTAAAAGAGAGTAATTCCTGTTGAAGAATCAGCATGCTGTGCTACATTACATTCTGCACTGGCTTTCAACTGTTCAGTTCATCCATCAGCAGACCACAGAGTTTTTAGACATGAACTGAGGAAAAAGAGGTGGCAGCTCTTAATGAATCTGTTCCTCTCATCAGAAAACCATGAGTCACAGTGATAAGCACCACTAATGAAAATGTTTGGTCTTCAGCTCTGGAGTGGAAAGAGGAATCCCTATCAGGGCTTCATATAACTCTTGTAAAAGTTGACCATCCCCAGACCCCTCTCTCCTTATGGCCCAGGCCCAGAGCTCACATATTTGGATGGAAAACTCTTACCGCGTGTCTATATCCAGATTAGATGCCACAGCCCTGTGGACAGACTCTTCAAGGAGAGATCTGGAGTCTCAGTTGGAATGTTAAAGAGTTTTACGGGAGGAGACTTTGTATTGGACTCTAGAGCCCTACTCAGATTTCCAACAAAGCATTCAAACTTGTGAAACGGTTAAGATGGATGTCGTTTGCAATAACATATTTAGGACTAGGCAGTCATTTTAAATCTGCAAGAAAAAGTCTGATTCAGCATTCTGTCTCATTTATAAAAAGAGAAAGAGCATTGATTTGGAATGCAAATTCATCATGTTAAATGTAGAGCAATAGACATTATTTTTCTCCTGTGTTTACAGAGTATTGATTTAGGCCGTTCAAAGTGGTGTTCATTCAGAACAATAGTTTTGCCACCATAGCACGCAAGTTAGTAAGTGGTGCTAAGGAAGGGAATAAGAATTGGGGTTTGTGTGTCCTGGTGAGAATGCAGAATGTGATGGGTGGGGAACCTGTCTGCAGCCTGATACCTCTTCCTTTCAACATGTTCTGCAGTGAATCTTTCCCTGTCTATCTCTTGTGTGCTTTTGTCTTTGTGTCTTTTCCTTAAAGGATTATATTTATAGATATTTATTATAAGAGACTGATTGCTGTCCACAACTGTGCTCAAGTTGAGTCACAGCTGCCAGGTCTGTGAGTTAATTACTGTGCATTTCACTAAATGTAGCCAGTTTATATTCCATATGAACTCTCATTGGCCTTAATCTACTTGAGTTAAAGCTAGTTATTGTACCAGACTAAAACATTTTCTAATCTGTCTTTGAATAGAGATAAGATTTGTATCCCTAAATGAAGACACAAAATGAGAATGAGAATCTTTCTTAAACTTTACTTATCATTGCATTGCTCATCAAGTAAACTATATTCTTGTAGCTAAACTGGTAGAGCATGGCACTAGCAATGCCAAGATCATGGGTTCAATTGCTAGGGAACACACAAACTGATAAAATGTATAACATGAATGCACTGTAAATTGGGTAGGGTTTGTGTAGAGTTTTGTGAATGACAGCCGTTTCAATTCTAAATGTTGCTACCGAATGTTCCAGTGACCTGACATCGGCCCCATGATGCCTAGTTACTGACAAGTGGCATCATTTCACTTCAAGTGTGTTTATGTTCCCCTCTGGCATGACCAGTAGCATGTTGCATCTGCAGTGTAGGTGACCTGAGTTCTTGTCCTGTTTTGAATCCAGGAAGTAACTGAATTTGCATAATCAATGATGAGTACGATTCAGAGGTTGCATTTCCCCTCTAAGATTACATTTTTACTCCAATGATGGTTAGGATTAGAGTTTGGGGGTAGAGTTAATAAAATATACATTCCCTATTCACTGTTTTGCATCATTTGCAGGTAAAAAAAAAAAACAACACGCTTTGGGTGCACCTCTTTGGGCATTTCACCTGGAAACTAGATCTCACACATGCCCATTTGTTCAATAATTCTTGCTTCGGCCACTGGGGGAGTGCTTTGAAATTCGGTAAGCTGTCTGCGAAGTCTGTGCATGCACATTCTGTCGACCTACTGATTAGTAATATTTAGTATATCTGTTCTTTGTGTTTTATAACATATGGAGCAAAGATAATTTTGAGTCAAGGATCTACTCAAGTATACACTCACGACAAGGCTAGTATAAAGGTGACTAGCTATGATGCTACAAGCTATAATCAGGATTTGTTTGCTTTTAACCCTTCTGTTTTGGCAAAACGTCCAAACAACTGTTTTGGTAGAGTACAGTATATGTACAGCACCTCCTTTTTGATTGTAAACATGAACATTGGTTTGTTATTCACACTAAATGGCTTTAAAAAAAAGGCTTAAAAAAAAAGCATTTCATCTGGAAGGAGTGCCACCTATATATCAATGGTGGCATTATTCTTTTACAGTACATACCCCCTGTGGCCCCGCGTCCACATGCATGGACATTACGTTTTGGCTTCGCTTTAGTCTTTGCATAATTTAATTTAATTTAAAATGACTGATCTCAGTTCAGGAGACTCTAGGCTGTTATTACAAAGTCAAACCTTTGACAGCGAGTCATGTGACAAAACAACCTGGCTCAAATCTCAGCTGTGTTTGTCTTTGGAAGAAACTGCAACATATCTAAATCTGATAAGAAACCTCATCAAGATTTTACATTAAACCCTGTTTGTGTCAAAAGATATCTCTATTCTCTAGTTTCATCCCATATTCCATTTTAAATTTTTTATCAATCTATTGCGGAACGGCACACTGTTAAACACAATGACCACGAACATGGACTATATGCAAATTTTCCTTAAAATATCGTATAATCACTATGCATTTTTACATTGAGAATCAAAGGATCATCCAAAAGATGAAAATGCTGCTTTTAGAGGCTTTCTATAGAGTTAAGATGAAAATAAGGTGCATTTTGAACTGTTCTGAAACAAGTGCAGACAGACAGCACACTGGAGGTTAAGTCATTTACTAATTTGGAAGCAAGGGAGCATCCCATAGCATAAGTGCACTCACATTTGGTCAAGTTCAATTTCAGGTTGCAGATGATATTTGGACCCCTCAACGTGTTTGGCAGACAAAGGATTTCAGTAAACAGAATTTTACATTTTAACATGGTCGGCAGTGATTGGATGATACTGACCATTACTTGAAATGAGAATTAATCATGCTAATTTCTGATTGGTAAAATGCTTCAGCTCTGGTTATCACTGGTTATTTTGACTGTGCAGAGAGCACATTGAGATTTTGTTGTCAAAGTTGTAAAATCATTGCATAAATGTAAAATCAAGTCAAATATATATATTTGCATAGTTTTTTATTTGTGTTTTTCTCAGTACACATTGTTCTAAAGCAGCTTTACAGAAAATAATCTGTAGTGTCTGTAACATCTCAAAAACATGAATAACCAACACTCCTGGAAACATAATAAACAAAACAAAAATCTTATTTTCTTTAGCTTTGCATTTAAAATTTCACAACTTAGTGACTTATGTGGACATCAATTTTTAGGAAAACTATTTGGTCTAAAATATACATATATATGTATATATTTAGCATGTTTCTTCGAGGTTACTAGTTGCAAATCAAAAAGAGGAATGTAAAATGTATACAGCAGTCATGCTCGGGTCTCACGGGGACACAGTAAACCCTTCATTTTGAGGAAAAAAATTATAATTTATTTGAAACAAATACAGAATCATGGTTTTTATTCAAAAACATTTTTATTTTAATATATCTGTATGATAGATGATAAATGAGTGAAAAATCCCATAGACTTCCATTGAAAATGTCCCCCAACAAATCTATGGATCAGGATGTCACAGAGAATTGGGGATGGTCTCCTTTGACTTGGGCAAGTAAGCAACCATCTAGCAACCATTTTTAATGCCAAAACAGCCTGACATAGCATACATATAAACAAGTCAAATCATAAATTTTTTTTTTTTTTTTTTACTTAATAATTTATTCATTTTAATGGAGAATCCATTCATTTTAATTATTTTTTTAAACTGTTTTTAACTCTTCTTTGGTTCAAACATGACTCAAAAATAACAGGAGGGTTAATGCAAGCTAATGCTGACTATTTAATTATAATATCTTAGAGCTGTCCTCGTGGAGGTGGTGTAGCTTAGTGGTTAAAGATTAGCGATGAAATTATTTAGGTTTAAACCCCATGAGGATAAATGCACGACTATCACCGCTGTACCTTTAAGCAAGGCATTAAACCCCAGGTTTCCGCCAGGTACAGTAAGTCACTTTGGCTAAAATTATCCACCAAATGACAAACTAATAAAAGAGCCAAACATGTGAAAGCTGGACGATTACATAGCCAAATGCGCTCAGTCACACTTACTTGACTTCCTCTTGCCCATTTATCTCATTAATATCCAAACCACTATAAATTAGTTTAGAGCACTATTAGGAAGCATTTTATTATGCTTTCAAAAATGTGACTCTTAAACCCCTGCATATAATATCATTTATACAATCCAACACAAAATCTATTGTTGACATACAGTATTTAATGCAATATGGACAAATTATTATCTTAATTTAGTTATTTGCATATTAAATAAAGTAAGGCCATAATCAGGTATTAAATATTTGATTGCATCATTAGGCTTTTATTGCACAGTGTGAAATGGGGTGGGGTGGGGTGGGGTGGGAGGGGGGGGGGGGGGGGGGGACTAAACTTTCATTAAGTGCGAGGAATGCGCTCTCATTACGCTGTGGGTGGGCATGAGCTCTGCAGGTGGAATCAGCAGAAATGTAAATGGGATATTCCTATTATGCTGATTTTCTACACTCATCAGTGTTGACTTAAGCCGATGTATTAGGTCTATGTTTCACTTTGATTTACTGCCATGCCAGCTGCCAGTATTTCAACAGACCACATGTTCACACCACTAATTTAACAGTGCTGTGCAAATATGCATTTTTCTACAAGTGATTACACATGTATGTAAACAGTCCTCATGTTGTTGAATAGGTGATCCAACTTTATTTTGGCTCTGGGTAATCAGACAGGAAAGTGGTTTAAAAGAAAACATTTTGATGTCCACAGTAATTTCTGTGCCTCTTGTGGCACCAAACGGAACAGCAAAAATTATAATTTTCAAACAGGTTTCCCCAAACATTCTCCCTGTTTGCCATTAGTCAACCAAACAGATAGCCCCGCCCCCAAAATAGTGCCATTGGTTGAGCCAGTATTGCTGTGTTGGGCTAGGCAGGATGGTTTTAATAGTGCCACAGAGTCTTGAAATCAACCCACAATGGATTACTTATAGTTCTCTTTGCATATTAAGCCGAGATAGGTGATGATATGAATTTATTTTTTTTAGCAAATGCATTCTTACCAAAGTGACCTACAAGAAAATGTATTTACTATGGTGTATACTCTATCAGACATGTGTTTACATATGATTCATCAATACAATATACAGTTAAAGTAAATGAGGATTTGAAAGCACACTAAATCAATTGTGAATAACATATCATAGAATTACTGTGGATGTTGCTCACAATTTCAACAGATATTATTGTTATAAAGACTGATTTAGTGCAATACCTGTTATTTAGTTCTAAGCCACTGAACAGTCTGGATTTACTTAGTTAACTACTGGACGGTCAGGTGGCACTGAAAACAACCACAAGCCCTAATCAAAGGACATATGCAGTTTAATTTAACCAGCACGCTCCATTTCATTCAACTTATGGGTGTGTTGACATATATTGGCTAGAGAAAATGGACCCTGCCCTTAATATCCAAACAAAGTCAGACCGAAGTGTTTTATCTCCATTGGCTTGCATGAGGAAACTAAATTAGCCAAAATATATCCCTCAAATTGAAAGGGATATTGGCATGTGGATGTGAGAGATCAGATCAGATTTGGTTGAAGTGATCTTTATGATTGCCATATGCTCATCTGCATTGCTGAAAAAACAGAGTAGTGCCAAACGAGCAGAATGAAACTGGGATTCCTGTGTTTAAGCAGTTTCACATTCTGGCAGCTGGCATTGTGTTGGTGATTGTTAGACTAATCATCGGCTCAATTACGCAGGAATGTTGGTAAGAGACAAGGAAGAAAGCTCTGTTTTGACAGCTCAGCACTCCAGCTCTCTCCCGGGGCAAGACGTCGAGCCCTTCTGCAGGCTAACCTTCTTTTACTAATGCGGGAATTTGACACCATGCTTTCCATGTATTTATTTAGTATTATGCACAAAAAGAGGATTTTTCCCCAGATATGACACTTTGATTATTTAATCTGTCTTCCTGCTAAATATTTTAGTAAGGCCTGAATTGAGAAATAATTGTGCTTAATAGATTGAAAAATCATGCATGTAGCACCGATTCTTCAGACAAAACATGTCCCACAACTTTATACCTGCCATTAGTTTAAAAAACCAAACAAAAAAAGTCAATTTCCTCTTAATTTTATCAAAATTATGACTATGATGACGATGTTATCATGATACTGTACATTACACTTAAAACCACCTGTCCTCAGTGTAGTGCAGAAAAATGTAGATTAAAATATATATTAGATTAATGAAAAACAAAATATAAATATGTATCTTTAATAGATATTTCACTACTAGGCCCTGATAGAAGGAACATATGAATGAAAAACATATATCATTTTACAGGTAATTCTGCTTTATATTTTCTCTGTCACAACTTTAATTTTTAAACACTGTTATCCAATTTTTAAATAATTTGTGATTTTTAAATAATTTTAAGTGTGTCCTATTAGTAACTAGCAAATAGTAATAGCAAAAAAACTAAAAAACATGGGAGGTGCAAAATATAGTCATTTTGTTGATGCAGACAAATAACTATAACTGTCAGATTTTCTGTTTAATAGTGGTGACAATTTAATAGATGGAGCTGACAAATATTTAACCATCCTGTGTTCCCAATGCATTATTTTTTTATGAAGAGAATGATAGATTTGCCTATATTTATAATACATATTTAAAATTACAGTCCTTTCCATTTGTTTCTTTTTCTTTTTTGACTGTGTTGACAGAGTGAAATGAAATGAAAGATATCTAGGTGAATACATCTGAACAAAAGATCCAAAATAATTCCTTCCTACATATTTTTTGTTAATTCCCTTTTCTCCCAATGTTGGAATGCCCAATTCCCACTACTTTACTAGGTCCTCGTGGTGGCACAGTTACCTCAATCCGGGTGGTGGAGGACAAGTCCGTCAATCAACGCATCTTATCATGTGGCTCACTGTGCATGACACCGTGGAGTCTCACAACATGTGGAGGCTCATGCTAAACTCCATGATCCACGCACAATTTACCACATGCTCCACTGACAATGAGGACCACTTAATCATGACCATGAGGAGGTAACCCCTATGTGACTCTACCCTCCCTAGCAACCGGGTCAATTTGGATGCTAAGGAGACCTAACTGGAGTCATTCAGCACACCCTGGATTCAAAAGTCATCGTCTTTACTCACTGAGCTACCCAGACCCCCTACAAATAACTCCTTCCTAATTGTGTCAAATCAGTGAGCCTATAAATATAGCAGCATAATGTAATATGGTAAGCTTTACAGAGTCTTCAAATAGTTTTAAAATGGCTGTATGATAATCAACATAACTGCAAATGTTGAAAAGTACAGTTGTGCTAACAATCTTTCTGACAGTATGGCCAATCAATGCTCTAAAAAGAATTATAATGAAATATGTGACTCAAGTGCTTTATCTGACCATTTTCAGGGTCCTGGGATGAACTGAAGCCTTTACGCACAGTGCTTTTGTTTGACACACAGTCAACCCATTCATTTGATTTCTGTGGCTTTAAAGGAACTATTTGGGCTTATTGGCTGTTTCTAAACTGTAATGAAAAGAATTTATTCATAGACTTACCCCAGCACTTGGGTAGTATGTAGCAGAACTTTCAAGTATGATGAGACAAGAATGTCTTTTTAAGGTTTTGCTGTTTTTAGTTGATTCAACGTTTTGGTAAAATTAAAGTGGATTGCAGGTAAAACAATGCTGATAAAACATGGGCCGCCATCTTGATTGTTTCAAGTTGAATGGATCACATGACTGCAACACATGACAACAAATATGTCATAGTTTTCAAATATCTACATTTTTCCTGTCCACACTACAAAGCAAAGGTGGCGTTTTCAATTGGAAAAGTGTTTTCGCCAGTGTGGATGGAAGGCCAAAATGTAGCAAAATGTATGCGTTTTCTAACAAAAACTTATTAGTGTGGACGTGGCCTAAGTCACTGATATTGTGTCCAATGCTGCAAATGTTATGTCAACAATATATATGCCATTATTTTTTAAAACAGTGTTTCTTAACTATAGGTCTATATCGGATAGGGTTACGAATAACAGGGGAAAAAAAGACAACCTAGCCTCATAGAATGAACATTACAATAACAGCATTTTTGCAAACTGAGTTATTTTCGTGCTACTTTCTACATATTGCTGCAGTTTTCTTGGGTAAATGAAAGAGGCGCTATAACAACTGTGTTATTCACTTTCAGACAAATCACAGGTACTATGATTGTTTATGAAATTATAAACATATTTTTTGCTCTATTACACACACACTGCAATGTTATGAAATCAAAACACTTTTTTCTCTAATGTATAATTTGAAAAATGACACATTTTACCACTTGTATTACAGACCCACCTACATTTACACACTTATTCCAGTGTGATAAGCTTCCACTGTAGCTCAACTGATAGAGTGTTGGACTTTGGATTCAAGACCAAGTTTTGAGCCCAGCCAAGGACGCTTGAAACGAAAGTGAAAGTGTAGGGAAAGTGCCAAAAGAGCACCCGAAATTACATTAAGTTTGCTTCATTAAGTAATGTGCTTTTCATGTCAAATATGCTTTTAAAACACTATTGGGATAAGGATGTCTGTTTTGATCACCTATCATTTATCTTTTAGGACACTATTGGTTAAGTTTATGTTTTAAGTTTTAGGTATAGCATTCATCTAAAATTCACCTTAAAACCTCATCTGATTACAACATTATTTCACTTGCTTTTGACACCCCCCACTGAACATTTCAATGGGAAACTGCAGAAAAACGTATAATGAAGCACGTCATTATTGTTTGCAAAAATGTTGCCATTGTTATATAAATTTCACGAGATCGGGCTGGGAAAAAACAATGCTAAATGCAAATAATGACATGCAACTAACTATATAATTGTGCATAGTAAAGATAGCAAAATAAAAAAGCTTATCAACTTTTAAAAGGAATGATAATACAGATCCCATATCTTTTGTTATTGACATTAAATACAGTTTGTCCTCAGTAATTCAGTATTTCAGTGCAAATTCATCAGTCACTTAGTAGACGTTAACCAAATTAGACAGTGGCCAACATTTTTGATGATGTAAGATAAACAATTTTGGTAACGTGTTGGGTTGCCACTTGCAAAAATCTGTGTGATGAGGTAAAGGCAGATGAGAACCACTGTTGCAATTGACCCTAGGTGAGATGAGTGGAAGTTAAGAAAAGTTGGAATAAGAAAAGTTAGAATACACCATGCCCTGTCCTGTGTCAGTTGCCTGATTTAAAAGTGTCTATGATGTCTCCCAGGGGTGCCACTGGGATCTGACAGGAATTAGTATAGAAGTACATCACATGCTAATGTGAAGACTGCAGCCTCAGTGACTGGAATCCTGTGCTGCAGGCAGGGGCTCCATGTCTCCAATGGATGGTTTCCTGAAGGAGGGGCAGAGCCTGTGGAGCAGCCCAGGAGAAGAAACTTGGTTTCCTTGTGAAATGCTGAGATAGCATGAGCCACAGAGGAAACTAGAGCATATTCTAAGAGGACTAAAAACACATTTGAGAACTGCTGGTGGCTTTCTGTTTCACAATGTTATTAATTCATTTAATTGGCTATTTGTACATAATTCAGAAAAGAACATTTAAAGTACTCTTTTTTTAACTCTCACATTTCAGCTTTAAACATGATAAAAAAAAAACACTGGTTCATTGTAAAGATATTGTGCAGTGAGTTTATTTTGTGTCATCTTGATGTTAATGATCTTTGCTGTGCTCTGCTACACTGATGATCAACTAATCTGTCATTGCAAGCCTCAAAATCAGGAGCACTATGGTAGTTCCAAGTGTTTACTGCTCTTTTATATCACTCTTGTGGAGAGTGGGTGAATTTAGCTGGCATGTCTCTCTACTCCTCATTTGCCTGCTGCTTTTCTGTTTTTTAGGAGCACTTGAGGGGCTCTTCTACTGCTTGTGAACACAGGACCGGCTCTCAGCATCTCAAAACATATATAATCAAGTACAGCAATTAGCAAAGCAGAAAGATGGTGCATCTTTCTAATATGAACAGCCTTATTCATCCACTACAGCACAATAACAGCCATCATTCAAGTAATGTAGTTTTATTTTAATGATCAACATTTTGTAATGATCAACATGGACAAAAACATTGAGGAACATGGATGAAATGAGGTAAGATACAGATGGACTGCAGGAGTGGGCTCATGAAAAAAGTTATTTAGGGTTCTGTTTAGAGTTCCTTACACAACTCCAAAGAACCCTTGACAAGAAGTTTCCAAGTAAGAAAAATAACTTTTTTAGGCACAAAAGAGGTCTTAAAGATAAAAAATTAATACAATTTTTTTTTATTTTACTGATAAAGTATCTATTGATATGAAAAATTTACATATCCATGTAATGTTGTAGCAATTAAACAAACTATATGCAGATAATGTTATTATCCCATGTTTGGAAAAGAACCCTATAGGGTTCTTTTGAATGAACACTTATAAAGGGTTCCATGTAAAGCCAACCTTTTTTGGGGTTCCAAATATGAATCGAGCGATATAACCATTTGAGGTTCTATATAGAACCATTTCTTCTAAAGGCTAGTTAATGCTACCCCAAAAATTCAAACATTTTAAAGGAATAGTTGCCCAAAAAGTTTAATTCTGTCATCATTTACTCATGTCATGTCGATCCAAACCCGTGTGACTTTCTTATGCAAAACACAAAAGGACTCATTTTAAAGGATTCACTTGTCACGTTCACAGATTTCAATACAATGGCAGTTTTAAGTAACTTAAAAAAGGACTGAAAAGTATCATAAAAGTAGTACATGCGGCTCATGCGTCATATAAAAGTCTTCTGAAAGTAAAAAAAAAAAATGTTATTTTACTGTGAAGATCTAATAAATTTGTGCTGTATTTGCATTTTCTTTTCACTCATTAACATGTAAAGGAAAGCTCTGATGTAAGTCAATATATTCACAGTAAAATGACACACTACATGGACTACTTATCATTTACTTACCCTCGTGCAATCCCTGGTATGTATGACTTACTTTCTTCAGCAGAACACATTTGAAGAAAAATAGAAAAATATCTTAGCTCAGTAGGTCCATATAATGCATGTGGATAGTCATACGACCTTTGAATCTCCAAACAGAACAGACAGACACTATAAACGTCATACACATTACTCCGCTGGTTAAATTAATGTCTTCTAAAGAGAAACGATCGCTTTTGGTGCAAATACGTCACACAAGACAATGTGAACTCTGGGATCTCGTGAATGTGCATGCTGCTGCTGACCAGAAGCGATGATTTATAGTTAAAAAGAACTGAAATATTTATCTTTTTTCAACAAAAAGCGATCGTTTCGCTTTAGAAGAAAATAATTTAACCAGTGGAGTCGTGTGACGTTTATGAGGTTTATGCTGACTGTCAGTGATTTTTGAAGCTTCAAAGGTTGTATCACTATCCACTTGCATTTTAAGGACCTACTGAGCTAAGATATTTTTCTTTATTTCTTCACATGTGTTCTGCTGAAGAATGAAAGTCATTCACATCTGAGAAGACTTGAGGATGAGTAAAAATTTTAAATGAGTCACCATCAACTGCCATTGAATCGAAATCAGTGAATGGGACATCCTTTAAAATTAATCCTTTTGTGTTCCTTGGATTGAAAGTAATTTAACTTGAGGGTGAGTAAATGTGGGTGAACTATTCCTCTAATGATGGATATTGAATTTATAATGTTGGGAAACATACCGTAACTGCCATTTTCACTCTGCCCAGACATCAACAGGGTTAACACACTTATTTTAACACATCCCAACAACCTTTGCTTGCATTTGTAGGGACAGTGTAAATTAGCCTTAAGAGTATAGGTTCTTGTTAGAAATCATCTTTATTAATTATTATTATTTTACTATTTTCTATTAGTCTGTGTGGAGTGTTAGAAAATATAGAATGCCATCTATATGTGCCTCTGTATGAAGCAGTTGTTGAGGTCCTGAGGTCAGTTCCGCCACCTGGTCAGAGATCTCACTCCCAAACCAAACTAAGCTTCTCCAATCACAAGACAACCAGCCCAACAGCTGTCTTTTACACTGAATATAATGCAATATCTGGCACTGTGCTTGTATAAAAATATTTAAAGCTGCAGTTCTCTAAAATAATGTTCGATTTCACACCATAGTGCATACTCTGCGCTCTTTGCATTCTTTGGGTGGATTTGGGTCGAGGTTACATGGAAAGGCAGATCTCTGCATTCTTTTTGTTTATCATAATGTCTAATAGGACATATCTGCAGTGGATAAGAGTCTATTTTAACTGCAACTTGTTCGATTTGTCTTGGATTTATGTGTTTCCTAGCTAGGCAGGAAACACATACCAGCTTTTGACATTTAAGAGCATTCACATAAACATTTTTACAGTTTATGACACATCACAGATTTTGTGGCTTTGCAAGAGATGAATCTAAATGTGAATGGAATGACACTATCCCATGTGGGATTTTGTGCTCTCCATATTTTGTTTCCAAACTTGGTCAGGACTCTGTAAGAGTCATGAATGTCTGCCACTGACCTCTCAAATTCCTTATTGACAAAAGTAAATAATTTTAGGGAAAGAACCGATTTTAAAGCACTGCACTAAGACTGACAACAGTTCAAGGGACAGTAATCATTGTAATGATTTTATCAATGCATCAAAATAAAACAGATTGTTTGCCAATAAAACTTAGCAGTTCAGTTTTAGCAGTAAACTTATCACTTGTTCCCCAAAGGTATGACAATTCACTATGTAAAATAACAATCAATGAACACAAATATGAACAGAAAGTACAAATCAGTAAAACCACAAGACTACTTTAGACAAATATATTAAAGTAAATAAAGATTTTATTTAAACAATGGTTCTCAAACATTCAAACATTACTGCTTTTACTGCACCAAGACAATTGATTCTTTCAACAGAACCTGTGATAAGTACATAAATGCAGTTCTAAAGCATAAACAACACAGAAAACCTCTTTTGTATAAAGAAAGAGGTAGATATACCTCTTAAACCTCATCTGGGATGTGTAGCATCCTTTATGGCAGAGATCTTTAAATGCCCAGATGGGAGACCAGTCCTCTAGAATGGGATCGACTTTGGGTCGAGCACACATTAAGGGCACAAACTCAGACAGGATGGTATACTTGCCTCACTGATAGAGATTTAGCTCCATGTCAATAGTTCCCAAGAAATCATAAAACCCTGGTAAAGATTCCACATGCAGTATTGTGGGCCCCAATTTCAGAACTGGCCCTGTCTAAGGCATGTAGTCCCAATGAATCCTCTCTCTGTTTCAGAACCAAACACTGGCCTTTGCTTTATCTTGCTCAAGTGCTGTGGGTGAGAAAATATATTATGTTAACAACACACATTATGTTTAACACTGCAGTAGCTGACATGAAATACTTTAGGGGAGTTGACCATGTCCTTTTGAGTGACATGCTACACTGTAAAATTGTGTTTAGTCTAGAAAATAAAATGTACTTTATGTGAAAACATCTAAATAAACTGGTTTTACTCAAGTCAAACATTATTTAAGACTGACTCAACCTGTGGCCTTTTGCACAAAGCTAGTTGACAAACTCAGATTTTCAGAGTAAGTTTCAGGTTAAGAAAACCAGATAAAGCCAGATCGGGTTCAGCGAACTCGAGAAGCTTGGTACAATTGTTCTCTGTCAACTCAAGAGTTTGTTCCCGAGTTTGTGGTTGACCCTGAAGGTTGTGCACATGAATGAGTGACATCTGCCACAAACAGCCAATGGGTGAAGCTTGGAGAGGGTCACCGTGATTTACTTCTCACGAGACATTCAGTGTGATTTTCATCATCGAAAAAATCCTTATGAAAATATAAAGAATTTCAACATTTACATAGCATGAAGAAACACAGCAAAAGACAAAGAAACTGAATATAATGTTTAATTTAGCTGATATAGGTTCACAATAAGACACATGTTTATTCAATCTATACATTTATCTAAAATGTAAAAGCTTTTATATTTATTTCAATTAAAAGCCTAATATAATTTCATTAAGTGCAAGCAATGTCACTTTGTGTCTACAATATAATTTTACCAGTATATTTGTTCATGTGCAAAGACTTGTCTCACACAATAAATTTGTCTTTAAAGTGTGAGAATCACAATTGTTTTGAGGTTCTCAGCATCACGCACTGCATACAGGTACAGTATGTAAAGAAATGCAAAGAGACTCAATAATACTTTTTAATGCACTGTCAAAAGATAAAAGGTTCCTCGATCTCTCAAATGAACCATCTTATAATATCATAATATGTGGGTATAATATATAAAATCATAATATATTTATCTGACTACACTAAATATATACATTTCCAGGCAAAAACACTTTCATTTTGTGAGAGGGATACAGGGGGAGTCACTTTACTCACAGCTGATTGGTTCAGAATCAGTTTCTGATCTGTAACCCAGAATAAAGCCTGCTCGGAGCAGATTAGCAGCGTGGTGTAAGTTGCTATGGCGATGAACACTGGTAAAAGCCAGCCCACCTACTTGAGCCCGAAAAAACTGAGTTAGCTAAACTAAACTCAAACTTACCCGGGTAGCCACTGAAACCAGCTTCGTGCAACAGGTCTCTGAACACATTAGGTTACACCAACAAAAACGCATTGTAAGGATCAGATCAGGTGGAAAAAAACTGCACATATTCACTTTTGTACAGTGTATACTTTATATGAAACAAATTTTAAAAGCTTTGTACTAATTCTTTTTTTAATAATTATTATGCATACAGCTTTTATGACAACATATTAATTGAGAGACCACATGGAATATTTGTAAATATTAATAATACACTCTTAACCCTAACTTTGTCATTACTGGAAAAATCAAGTTGTCTTAAACATTACTTGAAATGTCATATTTTTGGCTCATAACTCAAATAATTAAGTTCACTGAATTAAAAAACAACATAGACTTAAGATTTTAAATGTAAATTATTAAAACTTTTGAGTACAAAATTGTGGCTATGGGGAATACCCACAATACTTTGCATTTGAATTATTTAATTATGTTTCCTTGGTCAAAGGGAAGTTATGGGGGCATTTAAATAGCTGTCGTTTTGTTGCAAATAGTTGTTTTGTGTGATGTTACCATTAGGGTGACCAGTGTCCCATTTGGACCTTGTTGACTAATTGTTTTTGTGCATGTACAGTTAAAGTGCAGGTATTTCTTTGGAGAATTAAGTTTATTTAATGTCTGACCTAGAATCAGTTATGATCTTTATTTGAGGTATGATTTGTTTGATTTATAACTGAATGAATTCAATTAAAATTATTAACAACAGTAGAAACAACAATATTTATATAGCAAATCTGAGTTATATCTACTTGCAACTAGTTAACGTAACCTAAATACTTAAGTTTTGGAGATGCCATTACTCAGTTCAATTCAATATTTTATATAGTGTCGTTTGCCGTCAGGTTTGGACACGGTGGGACTGTCTGTGCCTGCCTGTTTGATTTCCGAGTACTCCGTTCAAAAGAAAAAATAAGGCTGGACATAGAAATGCATCAAATCTTCGACTACAAACTCTTCAGACATGTTTAGTAAGTTGTGTTCTCTGGTTTGTGTGCAGCTGTGTTGTGTTCTGTTGGTGCTATCACTGTAGATGGTCTGTTTTTAGATAAACAAATGAGTTTTCACTTGAACACCCCAATGTTGCGAGGGGGCTGTGTGAACTGTTGCTCTCGTGCCCTATCATAAACTTGCACAGGATATCAAAGGTCAGTGAACATTTTCACTAAATAATACATTAGATTTCAGTTTGTTTCTCATCAAACCTTATCGTATGCTTTCATAACAATCATGAGCCTCATGGAATAATTTACTCGACTTGTGAATTATACTTTTGTGTTCTTTTGAAGCTTGAAGAGGTGGTCACTATAAACTGTTATTGTATGACACCACTGAGCACAACATTTTTCGGTTTCTCCCTTTGTGTTCAGAAAAAGAAAGAAAGTCATATAGAGGTATAACAACAAAGGGGTGAGTAAACAAAGACTGAATATTCATTTTTGGGTGAATTAACCCTTTAACTTAAAAAGTTCAGTTCATTCTATTTCATCACTAAGTAAAGTCAACTTAATAACACAACTTTTAAAGATGCCATTACTCAAACTGAGGGAACGAGTTTACTCAATCAACTGAGTAGTCAACTTAAAGGGTTTTTTAGTATATCTGTAACACAATGATTTAATCAATTATATTGAACAAGAAGGCAAATATTGGATTAAAACAGTAAAGAACTTGTTACCAGAAATAACGTATTCACTTCCCCTTATACATCCATACTAATTATAAGCTAAAATCTTGATGTTGATCATGAACAGGGTATGTGTCAACTATCCAAAACATACAAATGTACACTGTAAAAAGTGGTACCCTGCAATTGTGGTGATCTAACCCTTACAATTAGTTCTGTTGATGTAATCTAATGTATTCAGGTCGATTACATTTTGATTGGCATTTTTAACTTGAACAAAACCAGTTAATTTAGATGTTCCCACATGAAGCACATTTTATAGGTAAACATTTGTTTTCCCCAGTCTTGAATCAAAATTCCATAATCTTGTCTCACCTGTGTCATAGATATCCACTGACCCATGGAACGAAGCAGGCCAGCTAGGAGTCGGGATTCTACTTGGCTCCAACTCTGTCTTTATTCCATCTGTGCAGGCAGAGGGGCTACAAGATGCTCTGACACCAGGTAACAGAAGGGGGCTGAAGCGAGGGTCCAGAGCAGGGCTGTGAGTGTGATGGAGCATATGGTGGGCATGGGAATGTGGATGCGGGTGCCTTGGATGCATGTGAGGGTACATCTCATGTATGTGGGGGTATGCCGCTCCACTCTGGGCTCCCAGGCCATAGTGCCAAGAATCAGTAAGCACGGAAGAAGGGGGTAGACCGGTCTGCGCAAGGTTGTGGTTACTCCAGAGGCCAGTGTCGGAAAGGTGGAAGGCGGGGTTGTGGGGGAAGTCAGTGTGAGAGGAGGGGACACAAGGACTGGTCTGAGTTGGGTAGCTGCTAGCCCACAAGGATGATGATATAGATCCACACTGACCCTCAGAGTGGGAGCCTCCATCTGAAACACACAACGAAACAATTCGTTCCACAGCACCACAATATATGGACATCTGAGATACACAGTTTATAGTTAAAGTGATAGTTCACTCTTGACTTTCTTTCTTCTGCAGAACACAAACTATCTCAGCTCTGTAGGTCCATACCATACAATTCAAAAGGGTCCAAATCTTTGAAGCTCAATAAAGCTTGACTCCAGTGTTTTAATCAATGTCTTCAGAAGCCATATGATAGGTATGGGTGAGAAACAGATCAATATTTAAGTCCATTTTTACTATAAATTCTCCACCCTGCCCAGTAGATGGCGATATGCATGAAGAATGTGAATCGCCAAAAACAAAAGGAGAACTCTTAGAGGAGAGAAGAGCATTTAGGAGGGCTGTTTGAAAGTGGAGATTTATAATAAAAATGACTTATTGATCTGTTTCCCACCCATGTATTTAAACACTGGAGTTGTTTGGATTATATTTATGATGCCACTATATGCTTTTTGAGCTTCAAAGTTTTGAACCCTGTTTGCTTGTATTGTATGAACCTACAGAGCTGAGATATTCTTCTAAAAATCTTTGTTTATGTTCAGTAGAAGTAAGAAAGTCATACACATCTGGGATAGCATGAGCGTGAGTAAATTATGAGAGAATTTTCATTTTTTAGAGAATTATTCCTCTAAGCAAATAGCTATGCAAGGTTGTGCTGTATTGTGTATCAACACCCCTTTTTCACAATATGCATGGCCTTATTGCTTGTATAAAATGGTTAATGCATAACAAGTTGACATGCAATAATTATAGGAAGTTGATACAGTATATCCTGCAGTGGTACATGCTGTGCTCAATCTAAAATTATTTCAAATAGAATTTTCTAATTCTTTTAATCGTTGTAAATAAATATATGTTAATTGTGAGATTGCATGGAATATTTATACTTTAAAAAATTCCTTTGTCACACTGCAGGGCCATTTAAAAAACTAGTGAAGGCAAAAATGGCAAAAAACTTCAAAAGAAAAGGTAACAGTTACGACACCCAAAACATATGCTTTCCCTAAACATTCATATAGATTTTAACCAATAATCTTCATAAAAGAGTTCAAGGACATGTTATAGGTCCACAGTTTGTAAACAAAAACAGAACAGCCACTTCATTGCTGGTACTATACTGAGTATTTTGGCACAGCTGGAATTGAAACATTGTCCAATCAGAATTAAGGTCCGAAACTATCCTGAATAGTACGGTATAAAGCGAATACTTTATCATTTGCGCAACTAAATTGATTTTATAGTACATTTATTGCATTTTTAGGATGACAAATATTGTAGGTTCTTAAATGGTATAACATTGCCTTCTACCTTTCCATGGTCCTCCAGTGGGAAGCTTGCTGGTTTTCACTTCATTGGTGAAGGCGCTGGGCTGGCTCAAAGCACGGGAGAAATGTTCATCCACTACATCGCCGATGTCCCCGCGGAAATAGGTGAATACCACACACCTGGAACTCAAGTACTCAGCCTCGGCAGGCTGTGCCTCCTTACAGCGCTCCTCTTCCCCAGAATTCTGCTCATCCTCACTCTGGAGCTCAGGCTCAGAACGGGGCTTTACTGCTCCCAGCTGCTTGTGAAACTCCTCAGAATCATGCATCCTGCTGTAGACACCAAACTTCTTCTGCTGGAAGACACAAGTAGTTCAATGTAAATTGTGAGGGATTAAAAGCTACAGCACACTTATTCCCCATCTGGTGTTTGACCAAAATAGATTGTTGGGGATTATCTTTGAGTTGATGGCCTGGTGCCCACACTTGGCACATTATTGGTTCGCTGATTTACGTGGATAAAGCTTTCCGTATGATGGACTGTATAAACACGTTCACTTGTAATTCACAGCTTGGAATTTGAAGAATTTCAGGTCATATATCATTATATAATATTATATGATACTTTTAGCATTTAGTAGCATTGCATTCAAACATTAACTAAGTATGTACACTACCGGTCAACAGCATTTAACTTCTTGAAAGTAGATACTATTTTGAAACAGTTTTGAGTTCAGGTGAATGCTGGACACCAGTTGGCTGCTTTTTCTTCACTATACGGTCCAACTCATCCATTAAAAAAAAAGTTTGAATTTTTGTTTTATAAAGAAATATAGACACAGACACAAAGTTTGTGTACAAAACTAATTTCAAGCATTTAAGCATAAACATGAAGCTTATGTGATCATGAGCTACATAAATTCTGATTATAAATAGTTTCAAAACTTTTTACTATTAGATTTGAATGACTTATAATAATTCTTTATTTAGTAAGAAAATATCTTGTCTCATATCAAGATATATATATAGATAGATAGATAGATAGATAGATAGATAGATAGATAGATAGATAGATAGATAGATAGATGATTTCATAATATTCATAAAATTTTATAAAATAATAATGTACACAGCACACACACAACTGATGATCAGAGCTGTATACAGCAGGGCATCTTTCTTAAATCATCTCAACATAAGTTTTGAATCAATACTTTCTTGTTTGAGCTCTTTGTGAGTTAAATGTGACAGAACATACCTGCTGCTGCTGCTGCTGCTGTTGGTGGTGATGATAGTATGCCGCTTTGTATGCTGCTGCTGCCGCCGCTGCTGATGTCGCGGGCAAGTAATGATGAGCCCCATAACTCTGATGATACATAACATCCAAACAACTCATGGCAGACGCTTACACAAGTTCAATAGGGTCTATAGTAACACGGGTTCGGCGTGCGCTTTCTCAACCACACAAAAACACTTGTGTCATCATTCTCCCCTTATATAAACCTGAGCGTTGGACAAAAGCTCCACAGTTTTTAAAAGGAAATATTAGCATAAAAACAAAAGCGTCCCCATCTATGTTTCACCACCTACAGAGAGACAGCGGATCAAAACAGAGGTACAGACGAGAGCAGCTCCGCAAACTGCGCTCTAAAGTTACAGGAGCTTCTCTGATTGGTGGGAAGTTTGGAGCGCCGCGATCTGATTGGTGGAAGCTGGTCTCCACTGAATAAGCAGAGACATACATTTATCATCTACCAGTCTTCGGCTAATAGAAGTTATACACTACTACTTTTAAGAGCTCATTCAGCTCAACAATAACATTTAACTAACAACTAGTTGGTTGGAAGGCATTAGTTAGGTCATGATGCCTTGATTGCAGTCCCGTTTTAATATTTTTTTCTTTGCTTTCCTTATATAATAATTTTCTGTTACGATGGTAAATTAGTTATTCACTTGGAGGAAATATTGTAATAACATGTCAATTTTGTTCTGTCCTGTCCTCGAACTGTAATTAGCAATGTTTTGGATAGGTTAGCATTAGGTATGTGCTGCCACCTGCTGTAGGTCCGTAGGCCTTTAGACCAAATGCACTCACTGTCTGATGTTGATGTAATTAAAATAGACAAACACTATAATATTATGAGCTTCTTACAAGACTGCAGTTTTTCATATTTAGTGAATGGTTCCTGGATACATGTGAGGGAACTCATTTTCACAATTCACAATTTTACATATTAGAAACATTAATAGTCTATACATTCAAGTTAGGAGCCATTGGTTTTGTACATGTGACTCTGACACATTGAGTTGAAAGTGTGTCTATGTTAACAGAACTGTCTTTTAATATTTTTCATAATACTTTTCAGATTAGAGACTTGAAAATTATACTAAATAGGCAACAAACTGCAATATAAATGTAAAAGTCTAACCATATTTAAAAAAAATTATAACGGAGTAAAATATACCAATCAAAGAGTGTCTCTGGAAGAGTTATTTCATGGTTCCCAAAGTCTGTTATAAATGATTGTTTATCATATTTTTTTAACCAGTGATAGACAACGTACAGTACTGTGCAAAACTCTTAGGCACATAAAATGTTTCACAAAAGCATTTGTCTTAAGATTGTGATGTATATCTTAAGCTTAAGTGTGTCAATAGGAAATATGAATGTTAGACACACAAACATTACTTTTGCAAATAGAAAAGATAAGAAGAATAGGGAGCCCTGCAACAGATGTCATGGCCCCCACAGACTCCCATCACTGAACATCGAGTCAGTCTGAGATTACATAAAGAGACAGAAGCAATTGAGACAGCTGAAATATATAGAAGAACTGTGGTGAATTCTTCAAGAAGCTTGGAACATCCTATCTGCCAACAATCAAGAAAAGCTGTGACCAGGTGTACCTAAGAGAATTGGTGCTGTTTTAAATGCAAAGGAGGTCACACCAAATATTGATTTAGCTTTTTTGTGTTTTCTGGACTTTAAGTGATTGTGTGTATGAAGTGAACTGTATGACATTAAGTGATAAATAAAAACTATTTATGGCACTATTTTCGAAGACAAAATTTTTCACAAATGCCTAAAACTTTAGCACAGTGCTGCAATTCAACCACTTTGTATAATACCTAAACTCAGCTTCAGACTAGAACAGTGCCAGAGTACATCCATTGTAACAAAGCCAATCAAAGACAGAACAGTTTAGAATATATATTATGGTTCATTATATTATTAATTTGCTCTGCCCAGCGATGTTCCCAGCTGCTGTTAGATCTCATCTAATCCTGCGGAGACAGTGTGCTGAACTTTTGATCGCAAATGATTGTTCGCTTTGATGATGAGACACAATGCAGAAGGATATGTGAATAATTTAATTGTATTGGGGTACAAAGTTTATGGAAAATCTAGGGCACAGTTACTGAGTCTTGCAGTTACAACACACACACACACACACACACACACACACACACACAGAGAGAGGGGGGGGGGGGGGCAGTGGAGTCAATCCAAGTTAATCCTGCAGGCCTGACTGAATGAATCTCAGCACAGTGACTTTTTCTCCCTATCTTCCACTTTTCTCTAATAACACACTGTGATGTTTCTAATCATGTTTTTTATGAGGTGGGATGAACGTTTGAGCAGGAGACACAAAGGAATTAGTTCTGGCTCTTTTTTCTCTCTTTCTCTTGCCTCACATCTCACAAAGGATGCTTCAAAGGCCAACCCTGATGCATGTTGCCCCATAAGAGGCTGCTGCTATATTCTAAATTTCCACTGGCACACATTTGATCAAAAACCCCATGTGGTGAAGTCATTTTACTTGAGAACAAAGAAAAATTAAAGTGCAATAAAAGGAAATGTGCTCATTTGGATCCTTTTTACAATCTTACATTTACTAAGACTTCACATTGTTTTAAATGTCCACAATCATCGTTTAGTTGCTTTCACATCATTTCCAGAGCAAGACTCTGAATCTAGAAGATCTCAGTAAGGACATCAGTAGAATTCAAAGCATCTAATATGAGCTATTATATGAGTTATGACTTAATATGACTTTATGGTATTTGCTGATATAGCACAATGGAAGCTGGAGGGTGACTGATATGTGTTTTGCAATGGCCAATGCCGATAAAAAGGGAACAAGATGGCTTATGGCCAATGTAATGTCGATATATATGTGATATAGGCAGTGTCTGGTTTAATCTGACTACAAAGTAATTTGTTACTGTAATCTCAGTCAAATTAGTGTAAAGCATTATATTTTTAATTCTTGTTGACAGACTGCAGTGACTAACTTTTAATGTAATTCATTTTATTACTTCAATGTACATTACTTGGGTTAATGTCATTTATGTAGAATACATTTAAAGGGATAGTTCATCCAAAAATGAAAATTCACTCCCTCATGCCATCCTAAATATGCGTGACTCATCTGCTGCAGAACACAGATGAATATTTTTAGAAGGATATTTCATCTCAATGAAAGTGAATTGTGATCAAGCTTTTGAAGGTCCAAAAATAATAATGTAATCAATAAGATTCCAGTGGCTTATTCACTGTCTTCTGAAGCAATCCGGTTGGTTTCGGGTGAAAACAAACTCCTTTTCACTGTACATCTTGACAGCCGTCTCCTTGGCGATCATGATTTCAAGCTCTATTACACTTCTTATAGTGCCATCTAGTGGTCTGCACATGCGTCAGCAACTAGGATGTGTAATCGAGCTTGAAATCATGATCATGCCTAGTAGAGACTGCAATGGCAAAATGTACAGCAAAAAAGGAGTTATATTTTGGTCTGTTCTCACCCAAAACCAACTGATTGCTTCAGAAGGTATTGATTGAACTAATGCAGTCGTATGGATTACATTTATGTTGACATTATCTCCTTTTTGGAGCTTTAAAGGCCTGATCACCATTCAATTGCATTGTTTGGACCTACAGAGCTGAGATATTCTTTATATGTTTAGATATACTAAAATGTTTGGTCGTGTTCACCAGAATTAAGAAAGTCATACACATCTGGGATACAATGAGGGTGAGTAAATGATGAGAGAACTTTCATTTATGGGTGAAATGTCCCTTTAAAACTCAAATTATGTCCCTCACTTGTCATTGTAAAGGAGAATCATGTGTTGCCGAGCGTATGATTTAGGATAGACATTATTTAGAAGTCACTGAGCGGAAAGAATGGGGACAAAACCCATGGATCTCAGAAAGAAAGGAGCACTAAAATGTCTATTCTTTGCTTTGCAAAGAATAGACATTTTTTACTTTCTACAGAAGTAATCATAAAATTAATCTGATTACAATATCAGAGAAGTAATTAGTCATTTGCAATGTATTATCTTTGGGGTAATGTACCAAACATTAGATATAGAGTTATTAGAGTTCATTAAGACAATTGAGATGTATACCTGTATGCTGAAAACTTTTTTATATGACATAATATTTAGTCAATTCAATAAAATATTTCAAAACAGATTTTGTGAATTGTCTATTGATAAGGCTGTTGGTAGATTTATGGAACTGACACAAGGGACATTTCTATGAATTAGCTGTCAATTGTACACGCTATTGGCTGATGCAATAATCTTAAAATGGCAAAATTTCCACTGATTCATCAGTCTAGTTGATTTATTAGTTTATCACTATAAAAGACACAAGCAGGAATTATTTTGTTATTTGGCCAGACTTTATTTATACTTTACCATACAAAACTACCTGTTGAAAACAAACCTAAAAAAAACCAGAAATTCATTTTTTTTTTTTTACATTTTCAGAATTTAGATGAATCTACATGCTGTTGTTTTACAGTTGTAATCCTATGATCAGTTGCATGAGCAAGTGGTTGTTGAAATCAACACAAGAAAAAGCAGGTGTGGCACAAAAGAGAGACAGGCTGATGTATTGTATAATCTAAATGCGCTCACTCCAGCCAAGAACATTGCTTTTGAGAATTTGCCTGCAAAAAAACTTGTGTTCAGAGAAACAGTGTTCAGAGAAACAGAGGAATTGACCCCAATTAAATGCAAATTAGAGGCTCTGTCTTTGTAAATGCTGCGTTGGTATACTAAATATTAAGAATGGAGATTAATTTGCATAAACTAAATCTACAGCATTGACAAAATCTGTTAGACAAGATAAACTATACACCCATTCATCTGAAATCATTCTGTATATCTCATAGACTGCTGAATTTATAAGTTTATTAATGTGTTCTAATTGCCTGTGAAGAGCATCCATATCACAATGTTTTGGTAAATTAATTTGCTATTAACTAATTTGGTTTACTAATTTGGTTTCTAAAATGTGTTTTTATTTGCATAAATTGTAGAATTTAAAAAAAAAAAATCTTCGAATTCCGCACACATTCCACACATTTCATGAAGTGTTTGTTCCTTCAAATCAAGTATGTAAAGTGACAGGATGTATCCGCATGCATTCGAGGTCCATTCTCCATGCGAGTTGTGCTTGAATGTCCTCTCTGCCTCCTCTCCAGATGGTTGTGCAGAAGTGCAGCCCAAAGAATGGGGACAAAACCCATGGATCTCAGAAAGAAAGGAGCACTAAAATGTCTATTCTTTGCTTTGCTGCTTTGCTTTAACACTTACACAAGCACCCGAAGGGGAGTTTCTGTCTTCAGTGCTCTGTCAGAAAAAAATAATTATATTAGAGGGGGTGTAGACTATGCCATTTTATTGGCAATTGTTTTAAAAATGGAAACCATTTGTCATCAGTTATGCTGCATCTCTGTTTTAATAATTGAGAAATGAATCAGCTTGGTTATCATTTCAAGCCGATTCTTTGGGAAGAATACCTTGTACATTCAAACATGGATTAAAAATATGCTCTTGTTCATGTAAACTCTTTTTAACAAACACGTTTAATGATAAAGAGCATGATAAATAATCTATTGAGAACAGACATTGAAAAATTAAATAGTCCATAGATATGATACATTTGTTTGGAAAGTACCAGAATATAGGGTGAATTCAGGTAAAGATTTACAAATTGTGAAGTGGGACACTTAAGGTACACTCAAGTAATGTTTGTCTATGTGTCATCTTGGAATTACACTGACACCTAGTGGATTGGATGCTGCATCATTTAAAATCAATAGTTTTCAGTTTCAAATGCTATTGTAGAACGTCTAGGTTAGGTATGTAACCTCTGTGTGTCGAAGAAGCGACACTAGGGGTCCAATTTAAATCATGCCATGCGCTGAGCCGTGTACGTGTACTGCTGACACAGGAGCGGGCAAGTACTTGACGTGCAAAAGCGACCAGCTGTATCAGACTGCACGTACCCTTCCCCAATGAAAAAAGTTGTCGGAATCCTTCTAGTTACCCTAGACAACGGGCCGAGCCTAGCCAGGCCTCTTTTCTCTCTATGTTTCTCGAATTGAGCCAAATGGCTGGGGCCTTTACACGCATCGTGGGAAGGTGGTCTTACCCGGTTTCCTGTTTTTCAGGGTGAAAAGACCGCAGAGACCACACCTGCACAGAGAGGGGAAGGTAAGGGTGGTAAATACGTCACATGGGTTTTTAAGCGACATGTGGAAAGTGGTGCGGGGCAGGGGGAAGTGGGAATTGCCCAAGGGAGAAGCGGGTCCACTCGTAAGGGGACCGTACTGTGGTGTGAAAGCCTCTGTTTGTAGACAGCATTCCCTTTCCGCTGTCCACCAAAGCAGACAAAGAGCTGTTCAGAACATATGAAACTCTGCGTGCGGTCCAAGTAGGTACGCAAAGCACGTACCGGACACAGCAATGAAAGGGCTGGGTCTGACTCCTCCTGGGGCAGTGCTTGCAGGTTCACTACTTGGTCTCTGAAGGGAGTCATACGAACCTTGGGCACGTAGCCCGGCCGTGGACTTAGGATCACATGAGTGTCTACCGGACTGAACTCCAGGCAAGTGTCCCTAACAGAGAACGCTTGCAGGTCCCCGACCCTCATGATGGAGGCGAGCGCAATCAGCAGGGCCGTCTTCAGTGAGAGGGCCCTGAGTCCAACTGATTCTAGCGGCTCAAAGGGAGGTCTCTGAAGGCCCGTGAGGACCACTGAGAGATTACAGGAGGGGAACAGGCTTGGCCGGGAGGGATTTAACCTCCGGGTGCCTCTTAGGAACCTGATAATTAAGTTTTGCTTACCCAAAGACTTGCCATCTACTGCGCCGTGGTGGGCCACGATAGCAGCTACGTACACCTTCAAGATGGAAGGGGACAGCCTCCCCTCCAACCTATCCTGTAGAAATGAGAGAACTGACCTAACTGTGCACCACCGTGGGTCTTCAGCCCGGGAAGAACACCAATTCACGAACAAGCGCCACTTCAGGGCGTAAAGTTGCCTGGTAGAGGGAGCTCTAGCTTGGTTGATCATGTCTACGACAGCAGGTGGTAGATCAGCTAGATCTTCCACGTCCCGTCCAGGGGCCAGACGTGGAGGTTCCAGAGGTCTGGGTGCGGATGCCTGAGCGTGCCCCGTCCCTGAGAAAGAAGGTCCTTCCTCAGGGGAATTTGCCAGGGAGGGGCTGTCGCGAGGAGTATGAGGTCCGAGAACCAAGCCCAGGTGGGCCAGTAGTGAGCCACTAGGGTGACTTGTTCCTCGTTCTCCCTGACCTTGCACAGCACCTGTGCAAGAAGGATCACTAGGGGAAATGTGTACTTGCGCAGCCCCGAGGGCTAGCTGTTTGCCAGTGCTTCTGCCCCGAGGGGAGCCTCTGTTTGGGCATACCAGAGCGGGCAATGGGAGGTCTCTCGGGAGGCAAACAGGTCTACCTGAGCCTTGCCGAACTGTTCCCAAATCAGCTGAACCAACTGGGGGTGAAGCCTCCACTCTCCACTGGGCAAACGTTGTCATGACGGTGCGTCCGCTACAACATTGAGCATATGCCGCCATGGCGATTTATGTACGCTACCACGGTGGTGCTGTCTGACCTGATCAAGACGTGTTTGTCCCAAACTAATGGGAGAAACCGCCCGTAGCAACCCAATTTGGAGGCGTCGGTCATGACCAGGAGACCTGAATTGCGTAAACAAGTCGAATGGTCCGGGCCAGCCAGTGTGACGGGTTGGGAAGTGAAAGCTACGCATCCAAACTCCACGCTAGGGGCACTAAGGGGATGATTATCTTTGACGTACCCGGCGGGGCTTCGCAGTGGGAAGGAGCAGGTAATACGGAGTCAGGAGGCGAGGGTGCATCCCTACCAGCTCCGGAGCTAACGTCTTGGTCCCTGGGTCGATCGTCTCAGGAGCTCCTGGGAGCCTTCCGGGTCCTCGAGGGGGTCTGTGAGACGGGGGGGGGGGGTGCACTTCCTGTGGGGTGCTCAATGCACAGGCTGAGAGCTGGGCCTGGGATGAGGTGGAGCAGGGTGTTTCTTATCTGTAGGAGGACGCCCTTGGTGAGCAGACAGGGCATGGCCCGTGTCGGGGCAGGATGTGTGAAATGGCCTCCGTCTGCTTCTTCACCGCGGAGAACTGCTGGGCGAAGTTCTCGACAGTGTCGCCGAAGAGGCCGAACTGGGAGACAGGGGCGTTGAGAAAGCGTGTCTTGTTCGTCTCACGCATCTTGACCAAAATCAGCCTCAGATGACATTCCTGAACCACGAGTGTGGCCATCGCCTGCCCGAGTGACTGCGCTGTAGCCTTCTTGGCCCTGAGGGCGAGTTTGGTCATCGGCTCCGAAGAAAATTTCTGAATGAACTAGACGTATTTCCCTGCCTTTATACATGTTTGTCCGGGGGCGGGGTATTGCAAATACTGTCTGCCAACTTCTCATTGGCATTTTTTCATAGATCAGAGGCATATTCAGAGAGACCCCTAGTGTCGCTTTATCGACACAACGTCGAAGTGAGCGACAGACGGGGAAATGAAGTTTTCACAGACAACCATGATTACTTTAACCCTTTCGCATATACAATCAAACCGATGTGATTACACTAGGCTGGGCTCAGAGGCATATGATCAAACCGGTGTGATCGGCATTCATGGTGCTGTTTGCCAGCAAAAGAGGGACTGAAGCGGTTGTTATAATGAATCAGCTGCTCAAATATTCTTTTCAACATCACAATTTCTTTATTTTTATGTTAAAACATTCAAACAATCATTAAATAAAAGTTTAAAGATGTTACTGTTGGAGTGCACTGTTATGATGCAGCATTGCGGCCATGTTTTCTGATGTCAAACAAAGAATATACAAAGTAGTCAGTCCACTCGAGCCTCCTCCCATTCCGTCCATCACTCATTCTAACCATTTCTGGTGCTGGGAAAGTGGAAGGGTTTTTAGAACCTTCTATGCTTGTAATATGAACTCCGAATCCCATGTTGCATTGCAATGTTAACAATATGTTGGTGCGGTTTGCCGACAAGCGCATTCACGATGGCATCTTATCTATAATAAGCAAACATAATAAACATCTAAAAGCCACATTATATGTTTGATCATATATAATCTGTCCTTCATTGCATCTGCTGAGATGTGTAAGGTAAGATTTTTTATTTGTTTATTAATTTAATTACAGCGGGCATTTAAGAACTCATGCTGGGGGGTGCAAAAGATTGAAAGTGTCAAATAACAGGACGGTAACTGTGATTATGCGAGTGCTATTTGGCTGGTCATGTGATTCTAACATGGCAGCCCCCATGAGCGGACCCTCTCCATATAGAATAATACAGCTTTTATAAGGTTACTGATATGATTGGAGTCTTCATTTTAATGTGAGTGCTCATGATTTCCTAAATGTTTTGGAGAATTATATTTCATTTCTTTAGGGGTAAAATTTTTTGAATTAGGATAAAATTACTGAGTGCACTTTTAATTATAATATTCTTCCATTACTACAAATCAGTATTATTGTTATTTTTTTGTATTTTAAAAACTATTCACCTCTATCTATATTCATCATGTTTAATATATGAAAGCTATAGGATTTATAATAAACTGCCATACATATTTAAATGAAATTTGAATGGAATTTCATTTTGTAATTAACGGTTGTGTTATGTTCACCAGTTGTCAAAAGACATCTGTTTAAATTACTTTCTCTTTCCTCAATTTGCAATCTTATATCCACCTTATTTATGACTGTTTGAATGTCTTCATGCCACATAACGAGCCAAATATTGTCTTGAATTAAAAATCCTTGTGAAATCCTGTACTCTCTAGAGAGCCATAATTCAAAAGGTATGCTAGACTCACAGTAATATCTTTACCAGAACGAGGTAATTATTTGCATAACTACCCCTTCATATCCCGAGGCAGTGTTAGCAGTTATCTACAGTATATGACATCTGTGAAGCATAAGGTGTAATGGGGTTCAATGTTTGTCACAGGCTAAATCAAACAATATAATTTCTTGGTGAAATTTAAAATCCTTCCCCAAGACAAATGGCGAAATATGTCACTGAGGTCTTAATGAAAACATCAACAAGCATGTCCTTGGACACAAAAATCCTCTTCACATTTTTAATTGTTTCAGAAACAGTCCAGCTGCTTCAGAAATCACATGGTCACACTTGTCCTGCATTACAAATTTTAATGTTAATTGCATGCAACTCTTAAAAGGAGGCTCATTCCAGTTTGTTTGACCACCATGGAGCAGGTTCAGACATGGTCTTTTCATGTTAATTGGTCCCCTTCATTATTGTCCATCCATTTTAATAAACTTACCACTCTATCTTAGGACTATCTTTAAATAGGCTAGGCCTACAGGGACCAGATAATTGGATGGCTCTGTTTTAAAAAATATTGCCCTTTTGGCAAATTTGCTCACACTGGGTTGGAAAAAAAATTACCAATTAATGTCATGATAAAAATTTCAAAGACCCCACAGATTGAGATAATCAAACTTATCTTTGCTCTGTGAACGTCACCGACGCACTCCCCATTTGACAGAGTCATTAATTGTGAAATGTTTTAAAAGGGACTTTTAGATTGTAGTTATCATTGTCTTGAGCAAACTTGAACTCCTGATTCAGCAATGTCTGTTTGCCATTCTAGGAAAGTTCTTGAGAATACAATTGCTTATCAAGCACGCCACTGTTTGTGATAAACCAGAAAGATTCTGTCACAGGTTCTTTATTCTGCTGTGACAGCACTTTAAGTAATTAAGAGAGAATGCAGCTAATTTTCATGCTTCTCTGCCTGAATTGCTATAATTACACAGCTTTTATTGAAAGCACTGTTATGAGCAGTTTGCTGAAAAATTGGCACACAAAAGTCCGTCTAGAGTTTGTCTATTTATCAAGGACTGTGTTACTCTGTATGAAGGACTCGTCCTCCCAATGCCCTTCTTCTTTTAATGATTCTAATTCCCCATGCAAATACCATTCATTTGCCTCACTCGAATAATTCTGGCCTCAGTTTAACCCTGAGGCTGTGGTTACTACAGTACAGGAGAAGACCTGCCACTGTGACCCCATTTTGAAAGTATGCAGTACCTGAACATTTCTGAGGGTATCATTGTGTGGCACTCTCCATGTGTTAGACATATTTGGAATGATTAAGTATGTGGTCTTTAATGATGTGTTATGTGACATGCACTCATGCAGAATATGTAGCTGTAACTCCATGCATGTGAGTAAAACAAACGCAACAGGGGTGATAATAATCTGTTATTACCTATAGTCCCTGGTTGGCCTGGTGCAGTATGGCAAGGGACATTCTGATGGTGTATTCTTCCCAGGGGCAGATGGAGTGGAGTCAGTCACTCGATATATTAGCTCCCTGCCACTAGTCCAGAGCACTCCAGCAAAACGCATTAATCACTGCAAAGATGTGCAGACAAGATGTACCTAGATTTAAATTTAAATCTTCTCTCCTTGTTTGCATTCATCTAAAATGTTGTCGTGTTAAAAGCCAGGTCAGTTAAACTAACATTATGGCATTACAAATTATTTTGACAGTGTGGATTTAAGCTGACTAATTTACCAATGTACAAGTTTTGGTATCTATTACTACTTTAAAGAAACAGTACACCCAAAAATATAATATCATCATTTACTGCATCGTTCACTGTAAATGTCATCATTTACTGCTGACAAAATTTGTGCTGCTCTTTTCAATGAAAGTGAATGGGAACCATGGCTGTCAAACAAGAAGTTAAGAATATCAGTGAATAACGACTTGAATCTTAGTCTTTTCTACACACAACGCTATCATTTGTTATCTGACGACTTGGAATATAGAGTGTCAGTAATATGGACTACTTTTATTATGTTTTTGTAGAGCTTTTTTTTGTTGACCTTTTTAACAGCTCTTAGTCCCCATCTATTTTCACCGTATATGGAAGAGAGCAGCTTGGACATTCTGCTAAACTTCTCCGTTTGTGTTCTACAGAAGACAAAAAAGTCATACTTGTTTGGAACAACATGAGAGTGAGTAAATCATGACAGAATTTTCAAGTTGGTGTGAACTATCCATTTAAATAAACTCAAAGCACAATACACTGAACTTCAAAATAAAATATGCAGTGATTTCTGGAACAGTACCATATATCTCTTCTAAACATCAACACAATAAATGACATAGTAAAAGTAGACTATTTAATTACACAGATTAAATATTCTATTTTATATTACTGTCTGGAAAAATAGTTAGCACATTAACATTAAACATCTGCTTGCCTCAGGCAATTCCACGAATGGAACAAGATAGATAACTGTTGCGAAAAATTCTCTGCGGGACATCTCCAAATGCGCCAAAACAGATTCTCTCTCATATGAAATGGAAATTTTAATATAATTTTAAGACACCCTCTATAGCAAATAACATTTTAGATTTGTCTCATTATTGCATGCTAGAATTGGTCTGTGTGCTTGGGGCAAGATTGATCACCAGTGGGGTTATTACCATTAGCACATTTAGCGTAAGTCCCTGTTGCCAACCTTGCTGATTGCAGGAAAACATCTCCCTAATAACCTTAATGAGAATAATGCCCCGGGATGCGCTGTGTCCTCCTTTGAGAGAGGGTATAATGTGCTGGGGGGCGAGACGCTCTCCATTCCAAAGTCACACAAGTCTTGTTGGCTCAGTTTTCTTTGCTGTGGGGCAGTAATCTCCTGCCCTCACTTTGTCTGCTCCACTTTACCTTATGATAAGCTTTACACCCACAAGGAACTGAGCTACACATTGTTCAGATGGATGGAGCATAACATTGATAAGACTATTCAATTTACCATAAACAATGATATGCATCTATCCTGCAGTAAATTCCACTGTAGTGATAGATATAGGAATAAAAAGACATTTTTAGTGCTTTGGTATCTAATACATTTGAGGGGAAAGATGGAGACAAAAGGTACCCTGATAGCACATGTAAATCATCCAGACATCTATTTGATGTTTGTGTTTATATCTGGTTTATATCTGACGTGTGTGCTCAGTTGCAATACCTCTGTTGGATGTTTCCTCTTGGATGTCAAAAAGACATTCAGCAGATGTCTTTGAGATGTTTATGATTTAGAATGTAAGTAAATCTGCTCTTGTTAAGATGCCAATGTAAATTAGAATGAAGTGCATTCCAGATTAAATGCTCTTAAACAGACATCTTGGAGATGTATGTGTGCTATCTGGGTATAATGTTTTGATAAATTGTGAAACCAAAGTGTAAAATATTTAAATTCACTCAGTATGTTGGTATTTGGTGAATAACGTGTCTTGGTTTAATTCCACATCAAAACTTTAGTATGTAAACATATAATGTCTGTATAATGGCAAGGTGCTGCTGTAACCGTTCACCATTTCTTTAGTGTTATTCACCTTTTTTAATCACCTTTTTGCTAGATATTTACTAGATACTTTTTGCTAGATGCTAGAACATTTAAAACGGTGCTTTGGTGTGACAAATGAATTTTTAAAACCCATTAAATATTAGGTCATAAAAACGTATTACTTGGAAAATGTTTGTTAAAAGTTGATTTAGAGTTCTATAGCATGTCACTCAGTTTGCCTGTGGTGAAAGTTTCCATTTTTAGGAGTGAGACACTGCCCCCTAAAGGACGCAACGAGAACTGCATTGTAAATCCGCCGCCTGTGACGTCTCGCCCTGCGTGACTCAATGGGATCATCCGCTAAAAAGTCAGCTGTGCTTACAAACAAGGAAATCTGAACCTTTGAATAGATCGATAGTCTGTAGGTTTCCCTGGCAGGGAGGTTAGGCGGCGCTCAAATAAGCCAGTTTCATATTAAATCAAAGAGTATAACAAAGTATAAGCAAGTCATCATGGCATCTCTGTTTAAGAAGAAGACAGTCGACGGTAAGTCACTTTTTGTTAATTGTTTTATTACAGTTTTTCCACTGTCTAATCTCTAAAGTACACCTGTCTGTCTTCCTGCCTGGTGCTATTTGCCGCTGCATTTTTTTTAATCATGTTTGCATGTGATCTATTTGTCGACTAGCATTATTCATTTAATAATTAAAGTAGTAGCACCTCAATGTGTGTTTGCATAAATGTGAAAGTACGTTTGATTATTGTAAAGGTCAATAATGCATACAACCAAGATTATTCAGTGACCTCATTGTGGCTGTTGTACAGGTCTTTTTAAATTAATAATAATAATAAAAAATAATTGTGTATATATATATATATATATATATATATATATATATAATTATTATGCAGAATGAAGACAGTAGTTGATGTTTCTGTATTATTAATATGTATACCATCCACACTCAATGGGCAGCACTAGGTCAAATTGAGATCACAACTTGGTTAGCTGGTCAGATGTAGTCGATTAAACACCTGCCCTGCCTCAAGTAGGGCTCAGCTGATCACTGTATCATTCAAACACCCCTACTGGAAATTGAACCAATGCATTGGGATTTAAATGTTCAACAATCAAAGCTCTCATTCATACATGTTCTCAAGCTGTTTTTGACCATACTGCTATTTTCAGGGTTAACATCTTTCTAATTTGTATATATATAAATATATAATATGACTGCAATAAATGACTCATTCACAATAGACTATAAGAAATGTCAAGTGATTATTAGGAAAAATTATTTTCATAAATCATAATCTTTACTTACCATTTAATGCTATTGCCCTGGTTAAGAATTCCCATAATTTTCGAGCCTTTGTCGTCCTGATGTCAGACCTTGGTGCCAAGGTGAGCGGAGAGTCAATGTGCCAAAGTATATTCTCAGATGGCAGAGTTGCTTTAGCTCTTCGAGTTTTGTGGACGATAACCCTCCCTCATTTTGACGTTTTTGAACACGTCATCTTTTACGTAGACTTACGTACACAAGTGTACACAAATTCTCCCATCAAGATTTAGGGATGTGCAAGTAACAACATTATAATGATGATTATGTTTAACTATTCAGAAAACTCCTTAGAACTTTTTTGTGACTTTAATCCCACATTCTTCCTCTTTTTCCATTTTTTTACTTCATTGATTTTCCATTTTTAACTTCATGATCGTTTATATTTTGAATTATTTCACAACTTTATATGTTCCCATTTTAAACTTTCATTAATATTTAACTAACTTGCACTGACCTTTCTCTTTTTTTTTTATTTTCCATTTTCATATTTCTGTTTCTTTTTCTGTTTATTGCCTTAACTTATTTCCCTATTATTTAGTTTTTTTTATTCCTTTTTAACATTCTTTTTTCCATATTTTTTCCATTTATTCACACATTTACTTGTTGACTACTATATCCTATTCCTCTGAAATTATTATTAAATTATTAAATCTATCTATTATATTATTAGACTCATATGTGTTTTTAATTAATCACCACTTTTTACTTTGGAGGGGCTGTTATAATGAATTAACACCGAATCACCTTACAAAGTATATGAAACTTTTATCTTCATCTGAATTGTTGAATTTTATAAGCATCCATTTGGCTGCTTAATTTAATGTTTTGAAAACCAGTATCCTCCTAATATAACTTTTTTTCCATTTAACCGCATGGGCTGTTGTAATATGATTGGCATTCATGAGGGCACAGGTGGGCTGATTGCTGTGTAGGAGAGCGTAACTTCCCTGTAGGCGTTGTGGCTGCTACATTCTCGGGCATCCTTAAAGAGTGTGTCCCCTCAATGCATTAAAATGTAAGGGGCATGATCTCGCAGGCCTTACCCCCAAAACACACGTCAGCGTTTTGGCTAGTGTCTCCCTAGTCTTTTAGAAATACAATTATTTTACTCAAGGCAATTTTCAGATTCAAAAGTGACTGTTTTTTATTGAATGTCTGATTATTCAGACAATATTAAATTCAGAATTATTTGTCTGTTCTACATAAATATGTCCTTGAAAATTTGACACTTAACAATCAGTTTAAAATGTCAATTTTTTCTTGACCAAAAATTCTGGCCACAGAAAAAAAAAACAAAAACAGGCCAAAATATGGATACAAATGTAAGCAACAATATTTAATGTAATCTTGTTGTGGAAGGACCATTAGATTTTCCGATTCGATTCCGATTCACAAGCTTTAGATTCCCATTCATATGGGTATATTTTGGTTATAATGTCTCTTTTGCTTATCTCCCAGGCAGCTAATGCTTTTAATTATGCATGGGACCTTCTAACTAGGTACATTGCGAAAATATACATTTTACTAATTTTGGTCACATATATATTTAAAAAAAAAAAAACGAACAAATTCATTTATTCAATCAATAAAATAAGATATTATATTTCATATGTTCATTTTTGGTACGTTTATTGTTTAATTGCATAATTTTTTACTATTTACAAAAGTAATTTACATTGATTTGTTGAACACGTGATAAAACCATACTGTCTCTTTAAGAAAACCAGCATTTCTGTAAAGAGCGTCTGTAAATGAGCACATGTTAACGAGAGAGGATTCTAATGACATTAGATTATCTGGGACAGGGCCATTGGCATGATTCGAAGTGTAGACCCTAAATCTTCCTTACCTGTGGTAACCACTGTAACACACAGACTCAAGTGGCTTATTGCTTTCATAAAATGCAATGATGAAAGACACCAAGTTCTTGCGTTACAGTGTTATTTGGCACAGAGCAAAGCTTGAGCGGCTTATTTCTTTTATGACATAGCAGCAACAGCAATATGATGAAAGACACCTAGGCAATTCAATATATTATTAATTATAATATTAAAAAAACAATTCATCCAGTCTCGCTTTAATACAGTATGTGCTATCCCTGATGTGCGTATATAATTATCAGTTTTATAATAAACATTAATGCATATTGATTAATCTCAGTCTAACAGCAGACTAGAGATAAAGAAAGAATACGGAATATAAATAACACATTTTGATGAATTAGCTATTAGCAAAACAGTGAAAAAAGTGATAAACATTTAAAACCAAGAAATGTCCCATTGAAAAGCACTGATTAAAAGGAGCGTAGTGGGCTTAAATGGTACAGCAGTAATTTGTGGCTAAAAAGAGATAACATTACTTTCTGCATGCAAGACAGTTAGAAAAAACATTTCTAAGTAAAACATTGCACAAAAAAATCATGCTTATGTACAGAAATAATTTGCTAGTCTCATTCAAACTCATCATGCGTAGCTTGGTTTTTGTGCTACCATTTAATCCCACCTGAAATAAATGCTAATTTACACACACACACACAAAAAACTACATGATGAAAAGAAATTTATGGTTTATTTATGAGTTATACTGAATGAAATACAACAAAAATGTAAAGAGAGCATGGTTTAAATGCTTATGCTTTGGCAGAACTCCACAGTATGAAGCCAATCCACTGACCTGGCCATGTGGTCTGTTTTCTAAATCAAAAAATGTATCTTTTTATTTCAAATTAAATGGTAATTATTATCGGACTAATATTTAGTTACATGCATAGAGATATTAATCTCTTCAGTGAATGAAAAATACAAGTCAGATTATGGAGGTAAACAAAAACGATCTGTTTACTTAAAAGATTTGTTCGAAAAGACAGATTTGTTCAAGAACGAAACATCAATACTGGACACAGTGTAGAAAGCAGTTTAGTTGTTTCACAGGAAAATGTTACTGCAAAAGTTTAGATTTCATTTTTAGGATATACTAAGTCAGCCAAACCCATTTTTTTTTCTTCTTTTGTGGGAGAATAGAAGAAAGAATGGAGGAGGGAGAGAAAGGAGGATAAATAAATGTTTCATAGTTTCGGATCAATGAACTGTATGAGGATTTTCCAGACGGTGTTATTGCATGTTCCTCCTCACCCCAACAGATATCATTAAAGAGCAGTCCAAAGAGCTGAGAGGCACCCAGAGACAAATCACCAGAGACCGAACTGCCCTGGAGAGACAGGAGAGGCAAATGGTAAGTGGAGCAAAGCACGTTCATATCTGTTGATATCTTGGTTGTAAACTTCCACCTCTTTCCTTCCAGCAGCTCACATTTTGCTGCTTATTCTAAGTCGTCCTTCTTGGATTTCATCTTACTGCAACAAACACTGATAGAATGAAGTAGGTTAATTAATTTATTTTTGATCATCCTGTTAATTGTTCTTTGAAATGGGTAGATTAGCTGGCCTTCATAGCTTAAGCAGAGAATGTTCAATTCTCATAGGATGAGTTGAAAGTGTTCATTCAGGCACACTGCACTTTTAATGCTCTAAAGAATTAAACACTCCCTTTCACTCTCCCCATTTCAATTAATTGTCTATAAGTAAACATAGAAACGTGCATAATTATCTCCCGAGAGAGGATCGTTTTTGTTAATTTTTATTGTAATCAGGCAAGATTTTTTAATGACCTACATTACATTGAACTACACTGTTATGTGGGAATGTTGGTACTGAACCACACATTCCTATTTGTCCTCTTTTTCAAATGATTATCCTTGAAAATGATTATATTAAGGTTTGATGTCAAGAATATTCTAAAAGAAGTAAATTTTCTTGGACACTTGGAGACTTGTATTGTTTTAAGCCCCTATATAGCCTCTGTAACATTGCTACCCAGTCTGTCTTAAAGGAATAGTTCACTCAAAAATGTGATAATCGTTTATTCACACTTATTAAAATTCCAAACCCTTATGATAGTTTTTTTTTTTTTTTTTCTTAAAACACAAAAGGTGACATTAGGCACATTGACCAAGCATTACAACAAAATACAACAAAAGTAGATGGTGGTATTTTAAGTCTTCTGAAGCCATATGAAAGATTTTTTGAGGAATAGACAGAGATTTAAGTCATTATTCGTGGAAATTCTTCCCCTCTGCCGTAGTGTCTTTTTGCACCAAGGGTAAAAATGCAGTTCTTTTGGCGTAAATGAGAATTGAGAGCTACAGTGCAGGGTATTTTCAGTGGATTTTCAGTGAATAATGATTTTAATTTTGGACTGTTCCTCACGGAAAGCTATCGTATGGTTTTAGAAGACTCAGAGTTAGAATTCAGGGTTCCCATGCATCCATGCTCTGTAAGTTTAGCCATGCTGATAATGGGTCCAGGTAATGGAGAACGCTGTTTTGTTCTGCTTTTGATACATTTGCAGTTTGATGTTGCATAATAGAAAATGGTAGCGCCTAAACGGAAAGAGTTGGCCAACACTGAAGACACACCAGTGCCAATCATAAGAAAATTTAGTCCTGCAGGAAAAATAGTTGTTGAATGCAACCATTTAGTCGCAGTCTGGAGCTCTGAAATGTCAAATGGAATTGAAATATGAATTTACACTGAAGAAAAAAAGAAAAGAAAAAAAATTTGAAACTTATTTCACTCACTCACAACCAACCAACCACTCACACCACTGGTAAAAAATATGATTTTTTTTTTTTGTTCCAACAAGGCTGTAGTGTTCTACATAAACATTTGATTTATAAACCTTAGACTATGATGACACTCGGATTGCTGATTTAAAAAAAAAAAAAAATTCACAACCCAAGGTGTGGTGAATTTTACACCTCGGAATGTGAATTAATTTTCAATAATTCAAATATCGGAGTCTGCTTATACCATGGTTATCACATGTAGAGCCCTATGATTTCAGTAGTTCTTAAAACACAGAGGGAATCATGGAATCCAGTCATAAAAATGGCATTACTTTTACAATGCAGACCGTCATGGAATTTTACATATTTGGGATGAAGATTAATGTTTCAATGCACAATTAATCAAATTAAAATCACAATGTCCTAGCATGATTATTAAACTTCAAAAGGCTTCGATTTAATTAAATATGTATAATCTGCATGTGCTGCATGCTTCAAAATGAATGTGTGAAGCCAATGATGATTACTGATTCCTTAGTATGTGTGGCAGGGCGGAGGGCGGGGCGGGGTTGTGATTATACACAACCGTTACCTTATCAGGCTAATTAAGCCTCAGAGAGGGATAAAGGCCGATGGCAGATGGTGGTGCGACAAGAGAGAGATCGTTTGCAGACATGTACGTGTTCGTCTTTTGTTTAAGTTTATAATTAAAATATTATTTGTATTGACAAGCCGGTTCTTGCCTCCTCCTTTCCATTGAATCCCTTTACACTGGTGCCGAAACCCGGGAAGGAGGAGGGATAGGCCATTGCATTGTTCTCGCCATGATCATCCACCCCAACGGAGCAGCCATGGCCATCTACCGGGGGATGGAGAAGCCCGGCCGCCTGGAATCGGAGGAACGATCGGCGACCGTGAGGGGAGTAGAGGCTCCTAGCTGACCGCCTGGAGCGGTCAGAGCCTATGCCAGGGGCAGAGGAGTCCCCTACCAGCCGCTGAAAGGGGAGGGGCTTGCTGCTGAACGAGAGAGAGATTGTTTACGGACATGTCCGTCATGTGTGTGTTTGTGCTTTTTGTTTTAGTTTCTCATTAAACTATTATTCCCCGTCTGTCGCTCACTTCGACGTCGTGTGGAAGAAGTGACACTAGGGGTCTCTCTTGAGCGCCGAATATGCCTCTGATCTATGAAAAAAGGCCAGTGAGAGTTTGCGAACAGTATTTGCATACCCCGCCCCCAGACATACGTATATAAAGTCGAGGGAAATACACACGTTCATATAGAAATTTTCTTCGGAGCCGATGGTTGTGTATGCAGCCAGCTGCGAGTGACACACCAGAAATCCTGCTTCTATCCTCTGACGCTCTGCTTTGCTGTTGGATCTGCGGCGCACTTCAGCGGCTTTTCTCTTCTCTGCACGGCGTTCAGTTTGCATCTGGACGCTTCGACAGCGCAGAGTCTTAAAAGAGTTTTATTATAAAGAGCAATTTTCTCTATAAAAGAGTTTATTTCTCTAAAAGAGTAATACACAGCGGCGTTGAACGTCCTTTTCAGGACGCGTCTTTTTAAAGATGTCATTCCGCCCCTGTGTAGTTCCTGGATGCGGTAGAGTGCTCTCCGCTTCAGAAGGCCACAGGCGTTGTCTCGTGTGTCTGGGCACCGTTCACACCGAGGCAGCGTTTGTGGATGGTTCATGCTCTCACTGCGAGAGCATGACCATGGCAACATTGCGGTCGCGGCTTGCTTTCAACAGAAAGCACGCCACTCCAGCCACCCCCTGTGTCGCTCCTTCTTCCCACAGGATTGAGGACGATGCGGCTGGCGATGGAGGCGATTTGGGGAGGGCAGCGGGTGCAGCTCCGCTGGGTACGCCCCCTCGGACCACCCACCCCCGACATGCTCGTTGACTCCCGTCCATGCCCAACAGCGGCTTGCCTCACGGCCAGTCTGCCTATCCTCTGGAGCTCGAGGTGGATGAGCTCACCACTCCATCAGAGCGCGCGGTGTCTGACACTGATACCTCCCCTGGGTTGCCGCCTTCGGGCCAGCACGCCCAGGTTGAGGCAGGCGAGCAGATGTCCGACATGCTTGCCCGGGCCGCCGTCAGTGTGGCGTTGGATTGGAACCCTCTGTCCTCCCCACACCCGTCACGGTTGGATGACTGGTTCCTGGGGTCTGGGCGCCGCTCACAGCCGCTTTGGTGCCCCTAGCGCAGAGGTTGGACGCGTGGCTTTCGCTTCCCAACCCATCTCGCTGGCTGGCCCGGACCATTCGACTCGGTTACGCAATTCAGTTTGCCAGGCCCCCGCACCCCTTCATGGGCATCCGCTTTTCTGCAGTACACGGTGAACATAACCAGTCCCTGCGCGGCGGAAATCGTGAGAGGCATATTCGGCGCTCAAGAGAGACCCCTAGTGTCGCTTCTTCGACAGGACGTCTCGTTCCCTCCATCAGGGAACGGAGGTTACATACGTAACTGAGACGTTTATATTGTCAAGTCGGTTCTCGCCTCCTCCTTGCCCATCTAAATCCTTTACAGTATGGTATTGTCAGGTGTGAGTTTAGGAGTCGGCTTTAATGATAGGGACCATTTAGGTGGTGTTGAGTAAGTATCTGGCAGGGAGTCAGATTTCAGCACAACACCGGCTGCTCAGACACTAAAAACACTGCATCATGATTCTCATGCGCACTCTGTGTGTGTGTGTGTGTGTGTGTGTGTGTGTGTGTGTGTGTAGTAGATGACAGAGAGTAAATCGCTATGGAGCATGCAGCACATGCATACTTTATTTATTTAAAGAAATCACATCTTTTTGGGGGGCTTAATAATCACACAGGGCCATGTAGTGAACTGCTTATCCATAGATAAGAAATTACCAACCAGAACACAAAAATGCCAAAACAAAAGCTTGATTTAAATGGCCATGTGAAATTGGGAATAAAGACAAATGTGTATAATTACTGTATAGTAATGTAATGCTTACTGTAATTACTGTAATGCATTAAGGAAAATATCTCACACCTGTGATGTTCTGTTGTGGAGCACTTCATTTGACAAAAATATATCCAGTGTTTTTCAAATTGTGCTGTCTGGATTTTGTATATAAGCACTTCTTTTGATAAAAATAATGCGGTGTTATGTTGAAAAATAATAATAATAAAAAAAAAAAAATTCTCCCCTTTTGTCCCCAATTTGGAATGTAATGTAATTATTTGGAATGTAATTAAATATTTAAAAAATTAATACTTATTTGTCCTTTTTGGAGTTTGACATAAAAAAAAATTACAATCCACTTTCCGTGTATGGAAAAGAGGAGATTGGACATTGAAACATCTTCCGAGGGTAAGGCATGAGGGTAAGTAAATGATGTACATTTTTGGGAAAACTATTATTATCACCTATAAACTACTCCAAAATGAATCGTATATATTAGTTGCAGGATAATTATTAGTCATCTAAAGTGGGTCAATGCTGCAATGTTATGTAGAACTAAAAAAAAGTTCACACTGTCAGTCTGGACTGCTTTCTAGAGTATACGTTATTCTCTGAAGCAGATTGTTTTTTTAAGCACATCAGTTTGTCACTTTCTTTCTGGTTCTCCAATCTAAAGTGCTACCTAGTGGCTGACTTGACAATAAAACATCTCTAATAGGCCTTATTCTACACCTCCATCTCACTCAGCTCTCTATACTTGAATATTTATAAGCATGGCACATCATTTTTATCTTGGTGTGATAGTAAAAAATGCCCTAATACAGTCATATTTTGTTTGTGACAGGCAAACATGCCCAGTGTTCTCAGTACTAGAATCTGTCACATTGAAATGCAGTTGTGTGCTGAAGTAGGACAGTGCTATATCAGTATATGTGTGTCAGTGCAGTTAATGTGTCTGCTTGTGTTTTGCTTAGCAGGCATCATGTGAGGTGGAGAGCAGCACCTGTTCTAATGATTGTGTCATTAGAGTATGTTCTGTTAATGTGCCTGTTCAGCTGATCTGCACTAGTCTACATGAGAGACTAACATTAAGAGCGCACAGGAGAAAACAAGATCTGCTGAGTTAAATGTTAAGAAGTATAAGTCTGGGATTTAGATTATGGATTCAATAATGACTGTCTTAAAAGGATTTGTTCACTGCAAAAATTGTATTTTTTGTAATTTACCCTCATGTTGTTCTAAACCTGTATTTCTTCTGCAGAAAACAAAATTAGATCATTTAATGATACTTAAATTCAGTCTTGTTTGCTAAATTCATTACAATGTTGATAGGGACTAATAAAGTGTCATAAAAGTAGTCCATGCAATTCATGGATCATATTTCGAGATTTTGAAGGCATGTGATCACTTTGATTAAATTTTTTTAGACTATCAAAACAAGTAAGTGATAAACTACTGTATATAAACAGAACTAAATCCAATATGGCAGCGGCATCAGTAACATATTGTGTTCTGATACAACACAAAACATGCACCCAAATATCCATACTTCTCTACTGTATATTATAACAAAAACAGTATGCCAATGGAGTAGTATGAACGAATCCAAAATATCCATGAAGCTGTAATGAGAAATACCTGGATAACCTACTATTTCTGGCGAGATTTTTAAGTGCGGATCGACTGGACACTTAACGATCCCATAATCCTTTGGGAGCTGAGGTGACATCACGTTCAAAACACTGGATTTAAAGGAATGACAGTGAATCACGAGACGGGTGCCTCAACTCAACTGTGCTATTTATACCAAGATCATTTTTCCTTGTGCTTCAATGGTGCTTGTTTAACAAAACAAAAGCAGATAGTTTTTGCGGTTGTTGTTATTACATCACACTAAATATCCGGGTCACATGACGATGCCAATGTTCCCTAATGAAGTATGTCCGAATTCTATTCATACTACTCGCATACCTAAAATAACGTACTGTTTTGCCGGCAGATAAGTGTGTCCTTCATCAAATATAGTACATACTGTGACAGTGCGCCGTTTCGGACGCAGCAATTGTGTATAGAGAGAGCTATATTATAAATATATGCCAGTTAAAATACTGCACATGGAATTTATTGGAACACCTTTTAAGTGCAGGGAGTTTTAGGCTATAATGCTGATCGGCTGCCCTGACTATATCACAGTCCCTGGAGAAATCTCTGCATACATAAACATACACTCACACACTGCATCAGAAAAACACTAATTTCTACAAGTCCCTCAGGGCGTTGAGCTGTTTTCAGACTTTTACTAATGTAAAGAAAGACAGACCTTTGGGTCTAAACACAATATGATCAAACGTTCAGCTGTTTATGGTACAGTGCTGAGCATCTCTGCTATTGCTCTGTCCCACAAGTGAAAAATCTATTAAGTGTATATACCAATTTGGCTTTTATCTGTATCTATTCTGATATGTTGTAATTTTGCCCATTTTCTATTTTCCTTATGCTTTGAACACAATTCAATTACACCCATACAAAGTATCAATTGGTCTTTTAATTGCTCTAGTTGCATTTGGTCATTTGCCACTAAACATTACTGAATTGGATCTGTTAATTGAATGTATAAAAGGGCTGCATGGCAAGACAGGCACAATGAAAGAAAAAAACTATAATGTTATTTATTCTAATGTGAACATTTTAATTGACTTTTTTTAAATTTTCCACTTATAAACAATAAAACCCACATTTTACGAATTGTTATTGAACATTACAAATTACTTCCAAAAACTCAGAAATAACTTGAATGTTCAGTTGCATTTTATGATAAGTTTGCAGCTTTGCCAGAAAAGGAGCAAAAAGCAGACATATCTCGCAGTGAAATCAGAAACATTAGGTTAACTTTTCTTAAGGGAATTTTGTGTATGCTGACCAAAATTTAAAACACTGCCACCAGTGACCAAAGCGGTAACTGTTGTTGGGCGTATGGATAGGTGTGAGCTCCATTTTGCGGCCTCCAAAAGTGCAACCCCTGAACTACGCTTGTCAGTGAGTGGGCGTAATGTCACTGATCCTAGGGTAGCGGAACTTTCGTGAACAAAATGCTGACTTAACCTGTGATCATATACATATTTTTAAAGGCTGACGATGTAATGCGTTAATTTAGTGTGATTAATTATATGCGTTAAAACATTTACACAATTAATCATGTTCCCGGACCTTAATAAGGAATATTTCTACCATCGATGCAATTCAAGCTTGATGTGCCACCTGTTTTCTCCAGGGAGCAGCAAGTGAAACTTCAGCTGTATAGGCAATGTGCAGCTTATATAGAGAACAAACCACACTTACCGACAGCAGACAGCACAAGATGAGGATGGATGCATTCTTGTGTTTAAAACACAGCTTGAAGGAGTGCAAATCTCAGCACAGGGATCTCAAGACAGGTTTTTCAAAATATGTTTAACTTGACACAGCGACCTAAAAATGGTATGTATATATGTGTTTATACTGTATGTGTACAGTGCATTCAGAAAGTATTCAGAACCCTTATTTTTTTCACATTTTGTTATGTTGCAGCCTTATGCTACATTTTTAAAGTAATTTTTCACATCAATCTCCATACCCCATAATGACAAGGCAAAAAACAGCTTTTTGATAACTTTGCAAATTTATTAAAAATAAAAAACTGAAATATCATTAGTGTTATTTTCGTTAACGAAAACTATAATGAAAAATATTGGTTGATTAACTTTTTTTCCATGACTGACACGCAATGATGACGAGACTGCACTGACGTCATTAAACACTAATTGTGACTATATCAACATACAATATTGTTGACGAAAAAAGATGAGACTAAAATGTAGTTTAAAAAATAAAATCTTTACAAAAATCTCTTTATTTTTGTCAGAAAAAAGAGACAAAATATTATAGTCTGTTTTTTTCTTTCTAAATTACAATCCAAATATCCTGTTCATGGATGGCATGAGCAGCAGTTTCCTTTCCTGCGCTGCATGCAGCATATTAGGACTAAGCAGGCACAGTGAGGAGTAACTTTCAAGTAGTTTACAGAAAGATAACATTCATTAAATAATGACAGCAACAGTTGGACTTGGTTATGCCTGCATAAAGTACTTTGTGAGTATAATATCACCTATGCCCAGGGTTTGTGTTATTAAGGTAAAATCATAGCAATGATTAACTATAGTACAACACTTGGATTTCTTGATGTTGCATTTGTCTAAATGTGACTAAAATATCACTAAAATGTTAACCGTTTTAATTGACTAAAACTAGACTAAAATACTGAGGGTTTTCTTTGACTAAGATAAGACTAAAATTAATTAAAACTTGACTAAAAATAAACAGGATAAGGTTGACTAAATATGATAAAAAACATTTGAACATATAGGACATTTGACACGGGACTAAGACTAAATAAAAAAATAGCTGACAAAATTAACACTAAATATCACATTGACATTAGTATTCAGACCCTTTGCTATGACACTTGAAATTTAGCTAATGCTCATCTCCTTTCTCTGGATCATCTTTGAGATGTTTCTTCACTTTAATTGGAGTCCACCGGTGGCAAATTCAATTGATTGGATGTTATTTGGAAAGGCACACCTGTCTAAATAAGGTCTTACAGCTGAAAATGTATATCAGAGCAAAAACTAAGCCATGAGGTCAAAGGAACTGCTTGCAGAGCTCAGAGACAAGATTGTGTCGAGGCATAGATCTGGGGAAGGATACAAAAAAACATTGCTGCATTGAAGGTTCCCAAGAGCACAGTGGTCTCCATAATTCTTAAATGGAAGAAGTTTGGAAGATCCAGGACTCTTTTTAGATCTGGTTGCCCAGCCAACCTGAGCAATCGAGGGAGAAGGGCCTTGGTAAGAGTGTTGACCAACTCGATGGTCACTCTGGTCGAGCTCCAGAAATCATGTGTAGAGATGAGAGAAACTACAGAAGGACAACCATCACTGCATCACTACACCGATCTGGACTTTATGGCTGAGTGGCCAGACGGAAGCTTCTCCTTAGTTCAAGACACATTTACGCTTATCACCTGCGCAACACCATCACAACGGTTGAGCATGGTGGTGGTAGCATCATACTGTGGGGGTGTTTTTCAGTGGCAGGGACTGTTCAGGGTTGAAGGAAAGCTGAACACAACAAAATACAGAGATACCCTTAATGAAAACCTGGTCCAGAGTGCTCAGGACCTCAGACTAGGCTGAAGGTTCACCTTCCAACAGGACAATGACCCTAAGCGCACAGTCAAGACAATGGAAGAGTGGCTTAGGGCCAACTATGTGAATGTCCTTGAGTGGCCCAGCCAGAGTCCAGACTTGAACCCAATCGAACATCTCTGGAGAGACCTGAAAATGACTGTCCACCAACAGTCCGCATCCAACCTGACAGAGCTTGAGAGGATCTGCAGAAAAGAATGGCAGAAAATCCCCAAATCCAGGTGTGCAAAGCTTGTCGCATCATACACAAAAAGACTTGAGGCTGTAATTGCTGCCAAAGGTGCTTCATCTAAGTACTGAGTTAAGGGTATTCATACTTATGCCAATGTGATATTTCAGTTTTTTTCACCTTCCCTGTCTTTTCACCTTCCCGGTCAATTAGGATCACTACTTTATTTAAAAAATGTGAAATGTATAATGTAATGTAAAAATATGAAATTTAAATAATAGCAGAGAGTATTATTTATTTCAGCTTTTATTTCTTTTGTCACATTCCCAGTGGGTCAGGCGTTTACATACACTTTATTAGTATTTGGTAGCATTGCCATTAAATTGTTTAACTTGGATCAATTGGATCAACAAATTTTGGGTAGCCTTCCACAATCTTCTCACATTAAGTGGCTGGAATTTTGGCCCATTCCTCCTGACAGAACTGGTGTAATGGAATCAGGTTTGTAGGCCTCCTAACACGTACAGGCTTTTTCAGTTCTGAAGTTGAGGTCGGCTTTATGATGGCCACTCCAATACCTTGACTTTGTTGTACTTAAGCCATTTTGCCACAACTTTAGAAGTATGCTTGGGGTCATTGTCCATTTGGATGACCTATTTGCGACCGAGCTTTAAAATCCTGACTGATGTCTAGAGATGTTGCTTCAATATATCCACATCACTTTCCATCCTTATGATGGCATCTATTTTGTGAAGTGCACCAGTCCCTTTTGCAGCAAAGAACCCCTACAACATGATGCTACCACCCCCATACTTCATGGTTAGGATGGAGTCTTCGGCTTGCAAGCCTCACCCTTTTTCATGAAAACATAATGATGGTAACTACCGCATCACTGTAGTTATCAACAGTTTTTATTTTCATTTTTTATTTTTTTAGTTTCAAATTTTAGTTTTGTCAGACCAGATGACATTTCTCCAAAAAGTAAGAACTTTGTCCCCATTTGCACTTGCAAACTGTAGTCTTTTTTTTTTTTTTTTTGGCAGTTTTGGAGCAGTGGCTTCTTCCTTGTGGCACAGCCTTTCAGGTTATGTCGATATATTACTTGTTTTACTGTGGATATAGATACTTGTCTACCTGTTTCCTCCAGCATCTTCACAATGTTTTAGAGGGACTGCCGTGCCTGGCCTGAACAAGGTAGTACCCGTCCTTCAGGTCTACCGCTGCAAATCAATCTAGATGCCGGATGCAAGTTAAGATGTGTCTTTGCGTGAGCATTTTGAACAGGAGTTTGTGCAAGGCCCGGTTGAAAACTCGCAAGTCCAAGATTGGTCGTAAGCCGCCGCCTTTCTTGGGTACGATGAAGTAAGTGCTGTAGGAAACCCTTCTTCATCTCGGCTGGAGGGACAGGCTCTATCGCGTCTTTGAGTAAAAGAGTCGCGATTTCCGCACGCAGGGACTTGGTGTCTTCGCCGTGCACCGCGGTAAAGTGGATGCCTGGCAAACTGAATTGCTTCCTGTGGGCCGCTCGAGCTGCACGTTTTCTGGAAGCCGCAGGTGGACGCTCTCGGCAGGCCCGTGCTGGTGGCGCGGAGGGGCATAAGAGATGGCCTCCGTATGCTTCTTCACCGCTGAGAACTGCTGGGCGAAGTCCTCGATGGTGTCACCGAAGAGACCAAACTGTGAGACAGGTGCGTTGAGGAAGCGTGCTTTGTCCACGTCCCGCATCTCGACCAGGTTCAGCCACAGATGTCGTTCCTGAACCACGAGGGTGGCCATCGCCTGCCCGAGTGTCCACGCTGTGACCTTAGTGGCCCTGAGGGTGAGATCGGTTGCCGAGCGCAGTTCCTGCAATATGTCGGGGTCAGGACTACCCAAGTGCAGATCTTTAAGTGCCTTGGCCTGGTGGACTTGCAGGAGGACCATGCTATGCAAGGCGAAAGCGGCCTGTCTGGTGGCACTATAGGCTTTGGAAGTCAGTGACGACTTCATCCTACAGGCCCTGGAGGGGAGCACCGGGCAATCCAGCCAGGTGGCAGTGTTCTCGGGACACAGGTGGATCGCAACCACTCTGAACACCTAGGGGACCGGCGAGTACCCGTGGACCGCTCCGCCGTCGAGGGCTGTGAACGTCGCGCAGACCCGAGGAACCAATCATCCAGCCGCGAAGGCTATGGGGAGGACAGAGGGTTCCAGTCCAACCCTACGCTGACAGCAGCCCGAGCAAGCATGTCGGCCATGTTGGTGTCAGCCTCTGACTGGGCGTGCTGACCCGAGGTTGGCATCCCAGTCGAGTGTGCTGTCAGACGCCGGAACACTCTCCGATGCAGCGGCAAGCTCATCATCCAGCTCAGGGGGCTCAAGAGGATAGGCAGGCTGGCCGTGAGGCGAGCCGCTGTCATCCTGAGCACGGGTGGAAGTCGACGAGCGTGTCGGGGGGGGCGGGTGGTTCGTGGGGATGTACCTGGTGAAACAAAGCCTGCTGCCATTCCAAATCGCCTCCATCGCCAGCCGGGTCGTCCTCGATCCCGTGGGAAGAAGGTGTGACGCGGGCGGCGGCTGGAGTAGCATTCCTTTATAGGAAGGAAAGCCGCAACTGCCACATTTCCATGGGAAGGCTCTCGTAGTTAGAACACGAACCATCCACAAACGCTGCCTCGGTTTGATCACAGCCCAGACACACAAGGCAGCGCCTGTGACCGTCAGGAGCAGAGAGCACTCGATCGTATCCAGGAACTACACAGGGGCGGAAGGGCATCTTTATAAAGACGCGTCCTGAAAAGGACGTTCAATGTCGCTGTGTATTGCTCTTTTAGAGAATTAAACTCTTTTACAAAATTTCTCTTTTAGAGAGCGCTGTCGAATTGCCCAGGGGTAAAGTTGCACTGCCATGCATAGAAGGAGAAAGCCGCTGATATGCGCCGTAGTTCCAATAGCTTACGCTCTGAGAGATGAGATGAACAGTCTTGTGAATTGCAGCTCGCTGCTCACACAACCGGTTGGCTCCAAAGAAAATTTCTGAATGAACAGATAAATTTCCCTCCCTTTATACCCATATGTCTGGGCGCGGGACATGCAAATTCTGTCTGCCAATTTCTCATTGGCCTTTTCTCAAGTTCAGAGATGCGCGAGGCTCTCAAGAGAGACACCTAGTGTCGCTTCTTCGACACAAGTGAGTGACAGACGGGGAACGTCTGACTTCAACTATATATAGCAAATATTTATATATGAGATTTATTTGATTACTTAATTGGCATACCATGTAATTAATTCAATAAAAAATTGTAATCAATTGACAGCCCTATCTTTATTTTATTTGTGCATATTTTTGGTGAACAGCACAGGTCATTGTATCATGAAAAGTAAAAAGCTGATTGTAGACTCTGTGCAACACAATAAATGTTTATTAATAAACCATCTGTTTTTAGCATCTGCATTTTGTGTTTCTGTTGGATGTGGATGGTTATAATTTAGATCAATAATTGGCCAATAGTATCAGTTGCCGATACATTAGTGCATCCCTAGTATGAATGTACCCACTGAACTGGTGTGTTTATTCCTAACAGGAAATGGAAATCAAGAAAATGGCCAAGACTGGAAACAGAGAAGCATGCAAAATTTTAGCCAAACAACTTGTACAGCTTAGAAAACAGAAGAACCGTACCTATGCTGTGAGCTCCAAGGTCACTTCCATGTCTACACAGACCAAGGTCATGAATTCTCAGATGAAGATGGCTGGAGCCATGTCTACCACAGCAAAGGTAAAACCCCCAAACTTCCTAATGGATCTGCCTGACAACCGTTTTCTATTATTCACATTTAGTCTGATGGGTTGCCGGGAAGCACTGCAACAGAATCCATTTCGCAGCAACGTACTTCAAAAGAATGCTTAAACAGGGCTTAATTACCATGTTGTTGAGTAACATCTTAGTGCAGTGTTATTATTTGACCCAGTTTTATCATTTCTGCTCTGCATTGAGAAAGAGACCATAACATGGCATTCTCAGTGTTAATTCACACTGTCCTCATTATCACTTATTTAGAAGTTTTTCTGTGATAGCTTGAACTGAATTTGAAATATCGTCTTTTTTGGAGCTTGGAGCAGTTGAATATTTTAGCATATCTATTTTTGTAATGTTACAATGTAATGCTAATCAATCAGCAAGGCATTTTGAATGTAATGTAAGTAGTTTCCTTTGTCTTAATTTTACCTCATAGTGAAACCCGAGGCAGGATCTCTACTTGCACTCTTTTTTTTCTCTTGAGACTCTTATTTTGCTGAATACAAAGATATAATATTACATACTTCCGATACACACTTCACAGAGCAAGTCAAATATTTCAGCTAATTGTATTCAGTCCTTGGCTGCCCATTGGTGGGGTGTAATTTTTCTCACCCATTTATATTTAAAACAGACTGTTCCAAAACAGATTCTGAGACTTAAATCAGGCAGTGCTGTTACTGACTGGTTCTTCATGTGACAAAGTGTAGTTAAAGATATGCCTACATTTGAGTTTTGTAATCAGTGGGACTTTTAATTTTTTTGGAATATAATCAAATAAATATAACTATGAAGTAATTAAATATGTTATCACTTTTATTTTTTTTATTTTTTGAAAGGGGTCATGACATGCCTTTTATAATTTAATATGTTCCTTGAGGTTCACTTAAGATTAGTAAAGTTTTTTGCAGACCCTCTGTCAGAAAGGCTTGGTTTTGGTGCTGCTTTTGGTGCTTTAAGACTTCAGAGCACATGCCCACTGTTATGATCGGCTCTTGACTGACCTGCTCTCTCTGCTTGCCAGCTTACTGCTCATCGATACTGGGTGGGGCTATGGAAGTGATTAATGGTAAAGTAGGCGTTTATGTGTTGTTGTGGAGGTGGTCAGATGCAAATGTTTACCAGACATCACATCACACTGTGGATGAAGTAGAGAACAAGCCATTTTGTCAGCTTGGTTTCAACAAATAATCTTTTTGCATTGAGGAGGAAGTTTTGGGTTCTAAAACATACAGCATGATTTTATAGTACAGTGACCTCTTGTATGTCGAAAGATCAAGGACAATTTTATTCTTTAAGTCATGACCCCATTAATATATCATTGGGACTAATTATTGGATTGAATGTATGGCTCTGAACAGTCATTAAAAAGTCTGTGTAAACACTGCAGAGGACAGTAAATGCAATAAAAATTAAATTTTTAATTTCCAAATATTTCTTAAATTTTGTATTCCTCTAAAGTAATTATCATTAATGCAACCATTAAGGAATTGGAGTTGTTAAGAGAAATCCGAACCTGAATTGTTAAATTCCTTACCATTCCCATCCCTATTTAACACAGCCACGGCAAGTAAATACAAATTAATTTGAATTAAAAATTGCCAATATATGATCAAATAATACAAGTTTTATTTGCCACAACAATCTTAAATCTAAATATAGAATTATGGATTTTAATGCTACATTTCCAAGGCAATATTCTGATTCAAAATGAATTGGCAGTAATGTATAAATTCACGTTGTGTAATTCTAGTGCGTAGTGTGCACTCTTCTGTGTGTTCACTTCAAGTACTCTGCACTTCTGAGTGATTAGGGCATAGTAATGCTGACTTTCGAATGGAGTGTCGCCCTCATTCTATCTGCATCCAATCTATACTGTATGAGGAAGGAAGCTAATAAATAATCATATGGCGTTATCGAGTGTAATATATGTAAGATATGATATGGGTGATAATGAGGCTGTGTCAAAGACCATGTGTGTAAATAATTCCCTCTAATCAGATAAAACTCTTCCTGTTTTTCTGCCCTGCCACACTGAAACCCAGAGCGACAACAAAACAGCCTTCTCTCAGTGTGACCTATTTTTATGTTCTGTGTCATATATTCTCCGTACCCCCCCTTCCCACCAAATGGTGCGATGTTAAGATTTATGTTGAGCTGCATTCAAAATGTATTTGTCCATGGTGAATTTTTGTCATCTTGATCACCGTTTTGTGCACCGTAAGGCTGTGCCATTACTTCTTCGGTAATGTGATGGATGGCTTGAACTCTTTCTGTCTCTCAGACTATGCAAGCTGTCAATAAAAGAATGGATCCCAAGAAGACACTACAAACGATGCAGGACTTCCAGAAGGAAAACTTAAAGATGGGAACGACAGAAGACATGAGTGAGTAGTTTATTTTTCAAAACATCTGCATTAAGTTATTCAATCAACTTTTTAACAACTTGTACAACTGTTTGTCTGGCCACAGTCAACAATACACTGGATGAGATCTTTGATGAATCTGGTGATGAGGAGGAATGTCAGGACATCGTAAACCAGGTGCTCGATGAAATTGGCATTGAGATCTCAGGAAAGGTGAGACACTTTCTTTCGATCTCTTTATCTTTCTCATTCTCTCAAATTGTTTTCTAATCACTTTTAAAGTAAGTGGAACATTTTCAAAACTCTTAGTACTGATCTCTGAACAAGATCATTAAAAAGAACGTTTTTTGTAAGGGAATTTAACAAGAGCAAGAAAGTTTAAAATTAAATGTATTTATTTTAAGTAATTATTTAGAAATGTTGAATTCCCTTGCATTTGCATGCAAACCCATTTTTTGTATGTAGCATAGTGAAGAACAAGAAAAATTAAAAAATTTACTTGATGTCAAAAACTTTGCCAACCCCTGATCTAGAGTTACCTTTCATGTAAACCAATTGCCTCTCATAATGCAAAGAACATGAAACATTTCAGTTGTTAATTCAGTTGACTATGATTTAATCCAACTGGTCTTAATGAGTAATTAACAGACCTGTAGAAATTCAAGTAGTTTTATTATGTGCATTTGTTAATCGTAAACATCTAAATTATAAATGTAATGTCTGAAACAGGATAAACAAACATAATGATTTCTCATTACTCTTTTGCCAATTTATCTCAATTTATGTCAGCCACAATTGTTTACATTCAACATGTTTGTGAGCATTTGCAGTTTGTCAGCAAAGACCAGGATAGCCTTGAAGCAAAAGGAACCAATCAGTGACTTTGTATGCAAGAGGCCCTTTAGAGAGATGTGGGCACGGGCCATATTATTATGTATATTGTATACTGTACTCTGTTCTACTCTCAGAGTTTCTACTGTCACATTGGATAGATAGTACAAGCATTATGGATTTTATGCCAATTTGGTTAATTTATGGGTACATTCCTAACGTGTTGGGATTGTGATCTTGCATTCAGTACCTCTTTAAGGACAATTTGAAAAGTGGACTGTATCTTGCGTTGATTGTTATTGAATCAAATGATTGTTAAATTACTAAACTGAAACAAGATCATACTGTTGGTGTTTTGGTGATTAAACCAAATGTTCTCATAAGGGATAATATGCAGCCAGACGGTCATTAATGCAAAATAAACACTGACGGGATGATCAGGACATCAGTGAGAAGAGAAGAAGTGTTGTATCGTCCTGAAGAGGTTTATTTTACAATAATGATCGTCTGACTGTACATTTATTATGTAAAATATCTTCAGTGAAGAAAAAGATCATTAGCTAACTGATATTTAGCCACAGTGTTATATGTCTTACTGTTTTAAGGTCTCTCTCAAACAGCTCTTTGTGTCTTTAATGGTTCCTTGTTCTCCTGAACAGGGCTTTCGTTTTCTTGCTTGAACTTGGGACTCTTGAGCATCTAGACATCTATTAAAATTTTTATATTTATCATATATTACTAAGACATTTGGTGCTGGTCAACGTGTGTGGGATTTTTAAAGTTTACTGGACAAATTGCAAAAAATCCTGTCATCTCATTTCTGTGTATATTTTACACTGTAACGCAATGGACTATGCATAATATGCTATATAATAATGACACAATCAAGTCAAATGAACTACAACTTTTGTTCATTACAGCTGTTTTTCCATGAAAAAAAAACATTAGCGTTTAAATTAGCATTTAATTATATATAAAAAAATATTCAAAGCAAAAACAGAGAGCAAAGCAAAAAGCTAAACTGCAATTTGTCACTTATCTTTTTATTCAAAAAGAAATATTAAAATACTAGACAATTTCTCACATTGGCTAATTTCTTTCTCTATTTTCGGTGTCCTTCTCCTGGTGTCCTGCCAGTGTATGGGATACAACCTGCTGTTGTTGCGGATTAGAAGTTTGCAAGCTGTTGGTAAAGTTTGCACCTCTGTCATCATGATGGCATAATGCTGTACTCTTGTGGCATCAACTAAAGGGGTTGCTGACGCTTTGTGTGAATCTTTTCACTGGATATTTATGAAGTTTAGAAGTCGGACATTGGGATGTTTTAACGGTAAAAAAAACAGTATTTACCGGCTAACGGAAACCCTGTCATATACTGTATATAAATCTATAAAATAAATGAATATTGAAGTTCTCCTAGACCATTATTAATTGTCATTTAGCTAATTGTTTTGAATTACAAAAAGATGAGCACCAATGAGCTACTGTATTCTAACTTGAGTTAGTTTGAAAAGAGAGAGACTGCGTAATACGAGAGACTTGAAGGTAGTACCAGTATGTTGCCATTGGCAAAAAGTCAAATTAAAGCTCAGCAGAATATAATAAAAACATTTGAACTCGAATCAAAATTTCCTGTTCATTATTTTAACCATGTAATAACAAACTGATCACAATGTGAATTTGGCAACAGTAGAATGAAAGTTCTTCAGCTGAAATCGGCCTTTGGTTACAGAAATTCGAATCACTGCCCCCAGTGGGTGAAGCTGGAAGTATTGTTGATCATATGGGCACATGTGAGCTCCAGTTTTCGGGTGACATGTCCACAGCGTGATGCCAAAAGCAAGTAATTTTGAAAATGCAACTTAACCCTAACCTCAATCTCTGCATCATGCTTACCATTAGTTCTGTAAATGTGATTACTTACTGGTTTCCACATGAGGCGACGTCCACATTAATCTGGATACATTTAAAAATGCAGTTTTCGAAACACACTCCGTTCACACTGCCGGTTTTAAGAGGTTTTTTAAAGTTGCTCATTCACACTGAAACATATGAAAACTCTTAATTCCCCTTACTATGCATTCAAAAAATTGCCGTTGCATGTACAGACTGAAACGCAATTGTCCGTCGCCAGACAGCAATTCCAAGGAAAAATCCCTTCGCCTTTGAGGAAATGAAATGTGAAGGTTGTATAAAGTAACGTTTATCTTTAACAACACTATCAAAGTGAATAGCAGGCACAACAATGCCACTAAAACATGTGGCACCATCATTGATTGTTTTGGGTTGAATGATCACATGAATGCATCACATGACAACAAATTGTTTTTCATTGTTTTCAGTCATCGTTTTCAGGTATCTCCATTTTCCCAGATTGCGAGAGAGCGTTTTCGAAAAGCTCAATTTTCACTGTCAAAAATGCTGTGTCAGTGTGGATGGAAGGCCAAAACTTAGAAAAATTTTTAATGAAAATGTATTCGTGTGGACATGGCCTGAGGCTGCCATCAGTAGCGCCACTGAAAAAAATGTAAATTGATGAAAAAATGTCTAATAGCGAATGACACTATGCTCGGCAGAATGGGATCGATTTCAGGGTGCATAAACATTCATAAGCAACATGTCGATTTCCTGTGTGATCAAGTGGTAAAAAAGCAGGAAAATGGACAGTCAGATGATTATTATCACAAAATTTTACACCAATAGGCGAAGCAGAGGTTGAGTTCAGTGTTCCTGGACACTTCACGCTCTCTTTGTTCTCACATAATATAATAATTCTCAAATTAATATTACATGATCAGTTATTTGGTAAGTATCCATATAATATGTGTGTAATAACCTGCCTTATACAGTCATATTTCACCTCTCAGTGATGCATTTGAACAAGCTGAAAGTATTCCAGTGATTTGTGCAATTTTTCACGGTAATCTTAGGTTTTGAGACAGTTATGTTAAAGGAAACATTTACAACCTTAATAAAGGCATAATAGCAGGTTTTGAATGAAATACAAGCTGTGTGATGAGACCTAAAAGTTTTTAAAATACAAAGCAATTTAAAAGCTTCTCATACAGACAGTCCCAGCAGCTACTGTAAGCAGATGGCTGGACTCTGGCTGTGCCTGTGATTACTGTAGGCCTTATTTTCAATTCATGAGACGCATAATCATTGTTTCCGATTCCACCAGATGTGTATTTCCCTGGGGCAAAATTTAATACACGTATTACCATATACCACAGCTTCTTTTTCATGTTTTTACCCAAATAAAGTGCTTTGCCTCTGTTTTTTTACAACATTTGGGAGAAGCAATGATCACATTTGATTAGTGCCTCTTTAAATCTAGCCCCCAACATGACAATTAAACTGTGAGGCTTCTGCTGATAGTATATTAACACCAGGTGAGCTGTGAAATTTAAAGTGTTACTACTCTAATAAATGACTCCTTTTGTTATTGCACAGATGGTAAGAGCCCCCTCATCAGGCATATGCCTCCCTGGCTCCTCCCCAGCAAAATCGAAAGCAGCCACTATCTCAGATGCAGAGATCGAGAGACAGCTAAAGGCTCTGGGAGTGGACTAAAACTTCATCACACTTTACAACTGTCTGTCACCAAAGGACTGAGTTCATACAGTTGGACCAGGGAAGTTTGTGGGGATGGTCAAGAAATAAATGAAGGAAAAATGTCACATACTCTTATTATAGGGATGTAAAGAATGCAGTAGGTCAGTGGTCTATAATTGGATTAAATGGTTTGATGTATAGAGCAGATCTTGGACTAAAATTAAAGAGGGTTCTGACCAAATATACTCATAAAATGAGTACTCATATTTTACATACTAGTTCTCTTGCTTCTTGGCATATTAGAAAAAATACGAGGCACATATTGTAGGGGTTTAAAGGTAAAGTGTCTAATTGCTGCACCACTGGAGGCATCAAACTTAATTGCAATCTGTTTGATTGAGGCACAAAGTTCTATAATACCTGGAGAAAGCTATCTGTTAGCAATCCCATTCATCTTATTGTATCAGACTATAGGAAAACCTGCTTGTGGTAGAAGGGGAAGTATTTGAAACTTGTTTGAGAACAGTAATTTTTTGCAATTCTCTTAAGTGCCACTAATGACACAGACATTAAACACCTCACCTTTAAATTAAAGGGTGCTATCTATTACGCTTGTGGCAATAAATTGTCCGCTCTATTCTTTAAATGTACATAGCTGATCCCATTTTGGATCTGCATGGGATTTTCCCGTGTTATAGGACTAATCATCTCAAATATGTCATATAGCTCATAATATTCTCATTATGTATACTTTGTGATGTCTCTTTATTTTGTGTATAACTTTAGGAAGTAAGTTATGGAAACCACTTTTCTTCACAGTGAGGTTTGTTATGCATACAATAAGCATTTTTTCTCAAAAACTGACCAGAAAATATCTTGCATGAGAATCTTTGTTGATATGATAATGTGATGAAGGCTTTACTTATTAACTTTGGAACAATGCAACCATTGAGACCATTCAACTACATTGTGGATGATAATTTGGTAGGTAACAAAACCAAATTGTAGGTTCAGAATGGTCAAATTTTGAATGAAATGAATTGAGTAATTGTTCAGGTGTTGCAGAGAGATGCTCAATCTTACTGTGAGATCTGCTTAGAGCTTTCATACTGTTTACAATGTTCCTGAAATTATTAGGATATTATTCCAAGACTTCATATCTCAAAATTTAAAAAAAAACTAATTGGAACCCATGAATTTAAGTGATGGACATGCACACACACACACACACACAATGTGTATATTAATGTACAGTTTATGCTTTGAATTTCTTTTCTAAATAATAAAGTACCTTCATATTTGTAAATAACCCCTGTTTAACATGTGTTTATTAATTTAATCATGTTTAATAACAGCAAGCTGATTTGTACGGCCATTAACTACTTAGAGGCTATGTGAATGTGCCTTATAATGAACCTTTGAATGATGGGACCCTTTAAGCTCTATGTTTACGTCAAAGTGTTATACCTCTACAACTGTTTTAATGGTCTATTAGACCACTTCCGATTGCATTAAATTACACATCATTATTCATAATCATAACCAAACATGATTTTTAAATAAGGTTTTAATGAGTTTGTAGAGTGACCTTTCTTCAATTAAGTGAACCACAGAGGAGTCCATTAATTTTGAACTAACTTAATGAAGTATGAATGTATAACTGCTCCAAGGCCTTTTCTCCTGGACTGAAACCCCCATCTCTGCAAAAAATCTGTGCTAGAATGCATGCAGACCAATGCGTAATTGTATTGTTTTCACAGCAATCATATTTATGTATGATATACACTCCAAATATCAAATCCTGGCAACATTATTCCAGACTATAGTGTATTTATTGCATTATTAGATCACATTGGGTGTTAAGGGATGTGAGCTGACACAGTCAATGGCAGTAAGATGATGATATTATCATCACCCCACATATCTCTACTGAGAGAGCTGCATGCTGGTGAGTGGCTTTGTTACCTCATTATAACACTGTCAAGAGCAATATAATACAGTAAATATTCCCTCAAATAAAACCCAACAGGGACAGGGGTAGTATCTGGTGATACTACTATATTCAGTAGAAACCAGGTGCACTAAATATAAACAAGTGTCGTATAGTACACAGAGGATAGATGCTCTCCCATTGGAATGATGTTAAGATTACAATTCCAAGGTAAACCATGCCACATTTTCCATCATTGTTACAGAATTGCAGCAAACCAAGTAATTCACATTATATTTTCAGATTTTTGTAGTGGCTAATGACTTTGTGGGATCTAATGTTAATATGGGAAACCAAGCAAGACCACAATAATAATTATTTATTTTGACATGTTCATAATTTCTAGACAAATGACAGAACAAAAAAATTTGGTTAATTCATACAAAACTCTACAGTACAAAAACACTGTTTTTTTTTTTTTTTTTTTTTTTTTTTGCATGTGTAGTTTTAGTCAATATATTAAACTTTGATTTTAATGTGTTTTAAATATATTTCTAAAGAATAAATAATAAACTACATTTGCTCAAGTATCAAAATGCTATTTTTCATTTTCAACATGTTCTCAATGAGTAGAACCCATCACAAACATTTCACTTGTCTCAGAATGTTGGGTATAAAAATGGACAAAAAGATTTTATGATATCTTTTGACAGTTCAAGTTTTAAATTAAATTTTCGGGGGTTGCACTGCAATCTCTTATAATCCATAAAAAGTAAAAAAAATAAAATAAAATAATGCCCTTCAAAAAGTTAGAGTAGCCCTAAAAAGAATTGAGACACTTAAAGGAATGGTTCACCCAAAAATGTATATTCTCTCATCATTTACTCACCTACATGCCATCCTAGATGTATATGACTTTTGTGTATCTTTTTCTGCAGAACACAAACGTAGATTTTTAGAAGAATATTTCAGCTCTGTAGGCCCATACAACGCAAGTAAATAGGTACCAAAATTTTGAAGCTACAAAATGCACATAAAGGCAGCAAAAAAGTAATACATACAACTCTAGTGGTTAAATCCATGTCTTCAGAAGCTGTATGATAGGTGTGGGCGAGAAACAGCTAGATATTTGCACAAAGAATGCAAATCACCCAAAACAAAAGAAGAAGAATGTGAAAGTGGATATTTATAGTAAAAAAAGGAAATCAAATTTTTATCTGTTTCTCACCCACACTTATCATATTGCTTCTGAAGATATATATACAACCCCTGGAGTCTTAAGGATTACTTTTATGCTGCCTTTATGTGCATTTTGGAACCTTAAAATTTTGGTATCCATTCACTTGTATTGTATTGACCTACAGAGCTGAAATAGTCTTCTAAAAATCTACTGTGTTCTGCAGAAGAAAGAAAGTCATACACGTTTGTTGGGTTTATATGGTAAAATTATAGGTATACAATTAAAAATGAAAATAAAAGGTATTTAGACACCTGTGGTTGAGGGGAACTGACTTCATACATCAACTAAAATTAAACTGAGACCAGTTAAAAGTAATCAGAAAGTTAGTTCAGAGAAATGGTCTAGTGTCATTTGTTTGCAGATGCCACTTAGTTTGATATTTTGTATCAAATGCAGCATATATTTAATTGTGTCCAAGTAGTTTTTGGGGCCACTTTATACCCTTTCACACTCCTTTTGGTGAATCACTCCAGTAAGCCCACTGACTGCTAAAGGCCCGTGTTGTACATCCCACAGTTTCTTTTTTGCCAGTGGATAATCACGCAGTGTACAGACTATAGATCTTCAGGGTCTACAGAATACAGTCTCTTTGGACATGAATGAGCTGTGGTGTAGGCTAGTTTTGACTCTCTTCTCCCGCTGCCTGCGGTTACAGAACCACACACGGACCACCTCCTTCTCCAGATGGAGACCTTCGGCCATCTGCACAATTTCCTGAGATGAGGGTTTGCTCTTCTCCACAAAATTTCTTTCTAAGGCTTCCTTAGCCCCAAGACTGAGAGAGTGAATTAAGAATTAATTAGATGGAGATGCTGATATAATGTGTTTTGTTTTAATTTTTTTTTAGCTCAAAATCCCAGTTTACCTGATGGTTGTTCTCCGTTTCCGTTTCCGCTCATGCATGCCCATCTTCTCATTAAAAAGAGCTGAGGAGGGTCACAAATTACAGGTAAGTGTAAGATAATGATAAAGATAAAAGGAGCAGAAGCAGTCCTGGCAAGACAAAAGATGAGAAGAATCATCTAGTGGTATAGTTTTTATTTAGTGTGAAAATGAACCTGGTTTAAATCCAGAACTAACATATATATTTTTCTTAAAAACCTGACTTAAAACGATGTCACTGTGGCAACATTTTTGCAAAATGTTTAAATAACAATAGATACTGCATGGCTGTTTGCACATACAGTGGCAGTTTCGAATAGGTAGAGTATAGATGCAGGCCAGGGATCTCCAAATGGGGGCAGAATCTCTAAAAGAGGGCAAGGTTACTCCAGAAGGGATTGTGACAACTACAGGGGGCATCACTTCCACTTGCATTTAGGGAAAGGGTTAGGTTAGGGGCTCTTTATATCTTTGCTGGAAGTTTCAAGCAGGTATAGCAGGCCGGAGACCTCCAAATGGGGCGAAATCTCGAAAAGAGGGCAGGAGAGTTACTTCAGTAGGAGGTGGGGTTACTCCAAAAGGGGGCGTCACTTCCACTCATGGTTAGGGGTAAGGAAAGGCTTAGTTTAGGGGTAAGGATGTCATAAAATTAGGGCTGTCAATCGATTACAATTTTTAATCAAATTAATTACATGGTGTCCCAATTAATTAATCGCGATTAATCGCATATACAAATATTTGCTGAGAAAGCCCCTCATATAACAATAACTCAATATATAATGATTATACATATTCATATCAATATATAATTATACATAGATATCTTTAAATTAAAAAAATTATATATATATATTCAGATAATTAATATGCTTTACATTCCTGTAGCAGAAGAGTTAATCATTGATAAGGCCATACAAAAAGCAGTTTTAGAATACAATGTATTGTTTACTACCATATTATTGATCATAAGTCAATCATTGGCATACAGTTCACAGCAATCCATTTCACGAGTGAATTTGTCAATCAGTTGGAGATTTATTATGAGGGCTTGTTTAAGGGCCCGTCAATTTACACCTACTTAAGACATCTCAGGTGTGTTGCGTCATAAACATAACATTTTTAGGTCACTGTGTCAAGTTAAATATAGTTTAATACTCAATCTTTAAACACATCTTGAGATCACTTAGATCGCATTTGCGCTCCTTCAAGTGTTTTGAACGCAAGAACGTAATGCATGTCTGTGTTGTGGGTTGTTTTCGTCACTGTATAAACTGCGCGTTGCTCATACAGCTGAAATTTCACTTACTGCCCTCTGGATTAAACAAGCTTGCTTTACTCAGGAATCTTCCTTATTATGGTCCGTGGGCATGCTATTAATTGCGTAAATTTTTTTAATGCGTTATTTTTTGTAAAATTAATCACAATGAATTAACGTGTTAAATCGACGGCTCTACATAAAATATAAATGTATTGATTATTGATCAGCATGTTATTTTATCTATATATTTTTGAGGCATCGCTATATTAAAATTAGCCAACATTTAAATTAGAAGCTTCATTTGTGTGTGTGGCAGGGCGGAGGGCACACCCGGCCCCTAATAAGGCTGATTAAGCTGAGAGGGATAAGGCCAACTGGAGACGGTAGTGCGTCAGAGAGAGAGTTACGGACAGCTGTCCGACACCATTGTAAAGGGATTGCGGTGAAAGGAGGAGGCGAGAACCGGCTTGATAATATAAATTATAATTGAATAATAAACTGAACCAAAAAGACACAAACACACACAGATGCAGTCTCCAGTCGGCCTTATCCCTCTCAGATTAATCAGCCTTATTAGGGGTCGGGTGTGCGGAATCATGACCCGGCTCAGGACTGAATGCACAGCACTCAGTTGGCCTCAAACAGTCTGGTGTAATAGCGTTGGGAGATCACAAGAGGGTGATATAACATTTACTGAAGCCAGGTATCACACACAGCGGCGTAGCAGATGACACTCCAAAGTTACAAAGGTTTTTGTACTTCTTCAGGAATGAACAAAGTGATGCTGATGAGTGTAACGCGGTTCACACGACTGACGTGGAGGGAGGACACAGAGGCAGGGGCGTAACTCAAAAGGTAAGACTTTAATAATTGGGGAAACAGTGTAAAGACAATAGCTAATCAAAAAGGGCTCTCTCTCATAGGCCAACACTGGACTGGCATTCTCACTCTTTCACTGGTAGTGCTGTGGCTCTTTTATGCCGCTCTCCCCCAGGTGTTAGACATAATTTAGCTCAGGTGCAAGCGCCCTTACCGCTTTCCCTCCCCGGACGGGCGCTTGACCACGCCCCCGCTGCCACATACCCCCACCGCCCGACTCAGGCCGGGGCGCCATCCGGCCTGCCTACCACTCCCCCCCCATTTCTGGAAAGGAAGTCGGCGACAGGCATCTGCACCCCCGGTCTGTGGACCACCTCAAACTTAAAAGGCTGGAGAGCCAGATACCAACGGGTGATCCGGGCATTAGTATCCTTCATGCGGTGGAGCCACTGCAGTGGGGCATGATCCGAGCAGAGAGTGAAGGCCCGCCCCAGCAGGTAGTAACGGAGTGTGAGGACCACCCACTTGATGGCCAAACACTCCTTCTCTACAGTGCTGTACTTCGTTTCCCTCAAGGAGAGCTTCCTACTGATGTACAGCACCGGGCGCTCCTCCCCCTCCACCACCTGCGAGAGTACGGCCCCCAGCCCCCTGTCTGAAGCGTCCATCTGTAATAAGAAAGGGAGAGAGAGAAGTTAGGCGAATACAAGAGCGGCCCTCCACAGAGTGCAGCTTTAACTTGTGTAAATGCCTGTTGGCACTGCTCCAACCATTGGACCGGATCTGGAGCCCCCTTTTTAGTGAGGTCAGTCAGCGGGCTGGTGACATCCGAATAATTAGGGACAAATCTTCTATAATAGCCAGCCAGCCCCAGGAACTGCCTCACCCCCTTTTTGGTCTTAGGTCTAGGGCAAGTCGCAATCGCCGCGGTCTTATCAATTTGGGGACGCACCTGGCCATGACCCAAGTGGAACCCCAGACACCGTACCTCCACACGCCCAATCGCGCACTTCTTTGGGTTTGCTGTGAGCCCTGCCCGCCGCAGCGACTTCAGGACCGCCCTCAAATGTTGTATATGCTGCTGCCAGTCATTACTATAGATAATAATATCATCTAAATAGGCAGCGGCGTAGGTAGAGTGCGGGCGGAGGACACGGTCCATTAGACGCTGGAACGTGGCTGGGGCCCCGAACAAACCGAATGGAAGTGTCACAAATTGGTGCAATCCGAACGGCGTGGTGAAGGCTGTTTTTTCTCGGGAAATTGGTGTCAAGGGGATCTGCCAATAACCCTTTGTTAAATCCAAGGTCGAATAAAAGCGAGCAGTACCTAACCGATCGAGCAGTTCATCAACCCGAGGCATTGGGTACGCGTCAAATTTAGACACCGCGTTGACTTTTCGATAGTCCACACAGAACCGGACAGACCCGTCACTCTTGGGAACAAGAACGACCGGGCTGGACCAGTCGCTGTGGGACTCTTCTATTACTCCCATATCGAGCATTGCATCCAATTCGTCCCGAACAATTTTCTTTTTATGCTCGGGGAGGCAATAAGGGCGGCTATGAACCACTACCCCCGGCTTGGTCTCGATGTGGTGTTCGATGATGTTCGTGCGACCCGGTAGAGGAGAAAACACGTCTGCAAACTCTTTTTGCAACTTGGCAACCTCTGAACGTTGGCACGGGGAGAGGTGGTCTCCACAAATGACCGGGGCATTGTGATCGGGCTTTGGGTTCACCTCCGGTCCGAGCTCCGCCCTCTCAGGGACCACCGAAGCCAATGACACAGGGACCGCCTCCCTCCATAATTTAAGGAGATTGAGGTGGTATATTTGACGCGCGTCCCCCCTATCGGTTCGCCTAACCTCATAATCGAGATCCCCCACTCGTCGTGTGATCTCAAAGGGCCCTTGCCACTTGGCGAGTAATTTGGAGCTCGATGTGGGGAGCAATACAAGAACTTTGTCTCCCGGTGCAAATTCCCTTAGCTGAGTACCCCTGTCAACGTGGGCGGCGGCAGCGTGGCACGGGTGTCCGGGGTCGCGGCTATGGCCGGTGTGGCCTCCTGGCTGAGCAGGCTCACGATGACGTGGCGATCCTCTGCTTGAGCCCGCATGATCTCGAAGAACCGCCGATCTTGGTTCTGCCTGAGCTCAAGCAGGGACTGTTGGTGGCTCTGATGGAGGTTAGCGAGGGACTGGAGGACTTCGGCCAGCTGGGAGGACTCTACGGGGTGATCCTTCTCCATCGTTGGAATTAATTCCCGGGTTTCGGCACCAGTGTAACGCGGTTCACACGACTGACGTGGAGGGAGGACACAGAGGCGGGGTGTAACTCAAAAGGTAAGACTTTAATAATTGGGGAAACAGTGTAAAGACAATAGCTAATCAAAAAGGGCTCTCTCTCATAGGCCAACACTGGACTGGCATTCTCACTCTTTCACTGGTAGTGCTGTGGCTCTTTTATGCCGCTCTCCCCGTGCTCACTGAAATTAGAGACAGGTGTTAGACATAATTTAGCTCAGGTGCAAGCGCCCTTACCGCTTTCCCTCCCCGGACGGGCGCTTGACCACGCCCCCGCTGCCACAATGAATTTGCAGGTTATATATATACTTGAATTGGTCTTTCATTCAAGCTGTCAATCTACAAATTTACATACTTGTAACTGAAAATACATTGTCTAGGCTCTTTGAAAGATACTTACACTACACAATATACCATCCAGTGATGGCTAGAATATATAATCTTTGATAATGATTTGGGTCGCATTTAATGGAAAACGATGTGAGTTGTGCTCCGTTGTCCCTTGAATTTTTCTATTGTGAAACGAGTATCCCAGGTTATATCTGAAAATAATCTTCAGATTATAGATGTGTGACAAAGGCATCGATCCCAAGCCTAGTTAGGGGCTCCCTATATCTTTGCTGGCAGTTTCAAATAGGTATAGCTGCTGGCCAGAGATCTCCTAATGGGGGAGTAATCTCAGAAAGAGGGCAGGGTTACTCCAGAAGGGGTGGGGTGGGGTTGACTTCCACTCACGGTTAAGGTTAGGGAAAAGGTTAGGTAAGGGGCTCCCTACATCTTTGCTGGCAGTTTGGAGGTCCTCCCTCTTTTTGAAGCTCTGTCTGCAGCTAAAGCCTTCTCCAAGTTTTGGAGATCCTGCCACTGTGTGGCACTAAAAAGAAGTTAAATTTTCCCTCAAACAGATGTGGTTTTGAGGTTTTTGAAAGTTAATGTTCTACCAAGTTTTAAATCAAAAAGATCTACCTCTCTACTCTAAACCTTAAACCTAAACCTAACAGAGAGTGTCATAAAGAACAAAGGTGAGATTGTGCAATTGCTAAACCAAGTCATTTTGTGGTGTTCAAATATCAGCTGCTGACTCACCTCCGGCTTGCTCAGCCTCCTCCAGCCACTTGGCCAGGATGGATTTGAGCTTGCAGGCATTTTTGAAGCTGAGCTGCAGGTTCTCAAAGCGGCAGATGGTGGTTTGGCTAAATTCCGAGCCATGTACAGCCGCCAGTGCTTCGCCCACATTGGTCTGAGTGTAACCTATCAATCAAGGCTAAAAGTTAGGGATAGGTGTTTTACAAGCAAAGCCTTTCATCTTCTGTATATTCAAAAATATTTAGCATTTCTAATGTTTCATGTGTGGTAGTCTCGCATTGTGAGATTTTTGACTTGCAGCATAATGACCTTTCAACTTTGCAGTTTATTCTGGCTAAGAACTGCCCACTTAGAAAGGGATAAACCATTGAGGACAGTTTAACATGTACTGTAAAGCAACCAACCACAGTTTGTTTTGTCTTTATGTGCCATTTAGGCACTGTTGAATTTAAAATAGGTGATGCCACAACACTAAACCTATGTGGGAATACCTGTTTAAACAGCTTAGGTTATGTTTTGGTTGCTTTGGATGCTAGTGTGCTGGTGTCCCCACCAGGCTTTAAAACTAATTTAATTAGCTGCATCAGAAAGAACAAGCTTGGTTCTACTGGTGAAAAGCATGGTTATGCTGGTCCACCAGCTAGACCAGCACCAAACCAGCACTAGCCAGCATAGCAATTGTATTCTAACATCATAAGCCATAACATCCATAAAGTCCAACTCAAAAGACAAACCAAGTTTGATCCTCCTCAGCTTGAAGTCATTAGCAAATTTCTCCAGTTCACGGATCTGAGGTGAGTCCATATCTGGGGGCTCATCCAGTGGCCGGCTTTTCCTGTGCATCTCCTGCTTGATGTCACCTAGAGTGGGTTCATCCATGAGCAGGGCCTGGGGCAGTGGGGGGAAGCTGTGGGTCAAAGCACAAGAGCCTCCGCCCAAACTGTGCTCAGGGAACTTATACAGGCGTGGAGCCAGAGCTCCTTTGGGACCAAAGAGGACAGAAATGAAGACTGTGGTATGAGGGAATAACATCTGGAGAAAGTGCAATGTGGTCATGCAAGAGACAGAATATTAAACTATCATTTATTTCAAAGACTAGAAAGGAAACTTGGACATCTTTCAATGCCCCACAAACTTTTTTTTTTTGTATTCATTGATTTTCCTAAATTATTTCTCATAAAAGGTGCTGCAAGCCATTTTAGCTGTTTTGCTAACTTCTGCTACTGAATAAGACCACTATGTCACTTTGACCACACATCTCTCTCTCTAAAACCCCGCGCTGCAAAGACATGTCAGCCAATCAGATGCTGTTTACAGAGTCCAGGACTGTCCCAGAGACTGGTGTGATTTTTAAAGCATCTATTTCAGTGATGTCTGTTAGTTGTAGCAGAGTCATTCCTGTTATGTAGTACATTTTTTAATTTAAGGAAGTATTTCTACGAAAGGGAAAATAACAGACTATTCCAGACTTTGAGGAATATGCTCTGGTCATGCTCAGGCAAGGGCGGCCTGGCCACCGCGATATACCGAATGATATGACTAACACGATGGAAATTAAGACCTAAAGCCATTGCTCACTGAGAGATTTGAGAGTTATCTTACAGAAAACTTGATATTATCATGCCGGTTTCTAAAATTTTAGGATGGATGGAATGTTATACAAAACAATTAATACTACATAACATCAATAATTATGTTTACACTGCTGTTGTCCCACAGAAATGATGTCACTTCTTGGAGGATGAAGTAATTTAGGAACTGCTTTTGTTAGTCAAAGACATATTACAAAAGACTGAAAATGATTGAAAGTGATACTGAGAACAATTTGTAAGAACATAAATTGATTAGCATTTAAACAATTTTCTTAAGAAAACGTTTGCTACTACATTTCGATTACAAACAAAAACAACAACAACAACACAGAATATTTCTTAACAAATTGTTGTTTGAGTTAATAAATATCGTCAAACCAAAATAGTAAATTATATAAAAATCACCTGTGTTCACTTAATTTTAATATTGTGATAAGACACGATGGGGACTTGAAAATGTACTACATAACAGGAGTGAACTAGGGACATTTTATGTATGATATTTCAAATAAATATATATATAAAAAAAATCTTGCAACACATTTACCAACATCTATCTGAGGCTTCGCCGTACATTTGCTATTTTCAATAAATTGATCTGCATCTCCCTCTTGTGGCTGTATATTTTCAATGATTGTTGTCCCCTCACACTGATTTGTCTGTTAATTTTGGTTATGATTGAAAGGCAGTTGAATTCTCCTTTTTCTCCTTCTGAATAAGAAATTAATTCTGAATTCAATTCTCATTAAAGCATATGTGATTAATACAGTGTAATACATGTTACATAGACACTAATATGAGTACAACGGGGCTAAAGGCCCTCCTGGGTGAAAGGCACATTTGATTTTCTCACAAAACACTAAACAGAGAGAGAGAGAGAGAGAGAGAGAGAGAGAGAGAGAGAGAGAGAGAGAGAGAGAGAGAGAGAGAGAGAGAGAGAAAACCTAACACAGTACTTTAATTAACACCAGTTTGTCACTATACACTGTAAAATATTCCTGATCCATGAGATCATTATGTGCAATGTCTAAAGTTTGATTTCGAGGTCATTTGATTTAATATTTAACAATTCTTAATATGTTGCAAATGTATGTAGGTAATAAAAAGCCCTGAAGTTATTACATTTATTCTGAGTCAAAATACTTATTTGTTAAGGTGATTAAACCAATTTTTTTTTAATAATTTAAATAAGTGAAAGGATTGTATTTGGTGTAAAAAAAAAAAAAAAACAAAAAAAAAAACAACTGCTGCAGGGGCTAAAGGCCCCGATAAAATACAATGTTTTTTATTTTTAAGTGGGGCAAATCGATTTTATATGAAAAATGTTCAAAGTGGACTCACATTGACTGATCCCATCACAATAGAGGTTAATGGCTTTATAAAATACTTGAGATGTAATAAAATGCCAAATGTAAATGAAGTTAACAGAAGTGATTATTCTGAATAAGTATTATCTTAATTTGCTACTCAAAAAAGGATCTTTCTGTCTCAAATGTATTTGCATAAGTTGATATATTTTGCACTATAACTATTGTCCCTATATTTACACAATATCCCTATAACTCCCTCTGACCTTTTACCCCAGATTCATTTCTTTTAATGAAAAGAAAAAGAAAATAATTTTAATCGAAACAACCAGCCATTATTATTTATTTTCACACAAATTGTGTTGCTCCATCAATATTCAGATTAAATCTTAATCTTAATAACCAGAAAGAAAAAAACACATTTCCTTAAGGTGTGTTTTTAGCCCTGTTGTATATAGCAATGACTTATATGGCACTGATAGGAGTTATATTTAGCCAGTATATGCAGAGGTAAATGTGAAAGAATTCTCACAGGTAAACTGTATCAAGCAGACACACAAAATGTGTATTATTATTATTATTATTATTATTATTATTATTATTATTATTATTATTAGATTAAGAGCTCTTACTGTTAAAAGTAGCACATCAGAGAAAACAACGCATCACTTGTTATTTCTTTCTACAGACACTAGGTGGAACCCCAAACATGCTGAATTTATCTGGTAAACGCTTGCATTGCATTCATTTAGTAAAAGTCAACTGCAGTAGTATCACATAAACATCAGACACCACATACATTACAGTGGCCAAAAATGTATGAATGTCATTGCAATGACACAAAATATCAAAGCAAGAATCATTTGCAAACAAATGTTGCTAGATATTTTCTCAGTAGTAACTCTCTCTCTCTCTCTCTCTCTCTCTCTCTCTCTCTCTCTCTCTCTCTCTCTCTCTATATATATATATATTAAAAACAGATTCTCTGAAAAACCTAAATATCTTACGCAATGCTGTTTCTAAACCAAGATAAATCAAATTGATCTTTTGGATGGATTTTTTGATATTTTTACAGGAAAACAATACAAACATTATTATTAAGAATGTGAAGAATTATTTAAGAAAAAATAAATTATGATCTAACTTGAATTTTCTTGATAGAAAAAATATGATCGTGTCTGGTAACATGTGCATGTAAAATGGCTAGAAATATAATTTTAGCTTAGCATAAAGCTGACATTTTACACAAGGTTTATTTCTATTTCTTCTGCTCCAAACTTACTTCTCTGTCTGCTCGTATGAATGTAACACATCTTTTGTGTTAAGTTGTGTAACACAACTTTTTGAATGTAACTGTATTCTAAATACCAATGATTTAAACGGTAACTGTAATGGAATACAGTTGCTTATATTTTGTAAATATGTAATCCTGTTACATGTATTTCGTTGCGCCCCAACCCTGTCTATGTATGATGTCAGTTCACACAGGTGTCCTAGCAGAGTAACTAAAGTAGTTCAGCATATTAACTATGGACATGTTTCACAAACGTGACCACAAGCGATATATACATTTTAAATAGTATTGTTTTATAATTTATACCTAACCAACTTTTTTTTGTGAAAAGTTGAACTTGAACAGTGTACTTATGCTTCATTTTTTAAAATGAATGTCATCTGGTTTGATATTTTGTTATGTAGGCCTAATGCAGCGACATAGATACATTTTAAAGTGTGGCTTAATTGTCGAAATACTTTCGGGGGTCAATGTACACCACATTTATTTTATATTTCTATTATATCCACTTTTTGTGCTGATAATTAGTTGAATGACTTTGAACTTGGTAAATCTGTATATGAGTTTGTCTGTACAGTTTGTGTGGACTTGACAGCAGGGTAAAAAACTGCATTAACTTGTGTGTCAAAGGTTGTACCTTGCAATGAGCTGGCTCCGTTGACCATGTTGGCATGAGGCACACTGCAAGCCTGTAGGATGCGAGTCTGTGAGATGCTGGCAGAGAGCATTTCCTGCGCTGGGGACATCAAAATTGCACTGACATCATATATTAACCACACACATACACACAACCTAAATTATATGTATTTTTGCATGACGACATTGCATATGTACACTGGAACGATACTTGATGCACTTGCATAACTTGTGTTACTTGACGCACCTGTCATCATGCCGTAGGTGGTCTGCTGGTTGCTATAGTGACATGGGGGCATTGGGTAGTGAAGGCTAGCTGATGCATTGCCCAGAGCAGAAGTGGACAGGTGCATGTGAGAGCGTTTGGACGACTGGACCAGTGGGAGACCTGAGGGGACTAAACCAATAAGCAATAGAAGCATATCACATCCATGATACAGATTGTTCTTATTCTTTAGCCACAAGGATGTCTTTCTTAGCCTGTCCCTGACCCTGTGTACAACTCATGCTTGCTATGGGAAAAATGCATTTTTTATTAAATGGATGGATGGAAGGTTGCATGGATGGATGGATGGATGGATGGATGGATGCATAGATGCATAAATGGATAGATGGATGAATGGAAGGATGGAAGGATGCATAGATGCATAAATGGATGGATGAATGGATGGATGCATACATAGTTGGATGGATTGATGGATGGATGCATTGATGCATAAATGGATGGATGGATGATGCATAAATGGATGGATGGATTGATGGATGGATGCGTGATTAGATGCATAAATGGATGGATGGAAGGATGCTAAATACAGTTAATTCTTCCAAATCTGCACAGTGAAAAGAAACAGATAAAATTGATTCTATTGAATTTCATTGAGCTCAAAGTACCTGCGTGCTACATCTTTTTGAGAACAGCCTGTAATAGTACTTATGTCAAGATGATCTGTTTATATAGTCTGGCCTTATCCACTAGTGCAAGAACAAGCCCAACATTGAAATGACGCAATTAACCTTTTAGATCCCTCATGAAAAAAAATAATTGGTTTATTCCATTAGTATACTAAAAGCCAACCATTAATTGTTCAGATACAGTCAGTCCATCACACTTACAGTATTAGCTCTTCAAACTCTCCAATAGCTGTATATACTATGACATTTAACAGAGGGCATATGTGTATGAATAGAAATGCCAAAACATTTCATTTGAAATGAGCATAGTTTTGCATCTTCTGGCTCAAAGCCAGTGCTAAATTACACTTCTTAGTAATTGTGCATATAAACTGTGATTTATATAGCAAACAATAGCTAGGGGATGTGACTCAATTCAGTGAATTTCTGACAAGACTTTCACTAATGCTCTCTCACATGTGAGACAAATCTGGGAAAAAATACTTTCATGTTAATTTAGCTGTCAACACGTCAAAATAATAGTATGCCTGCTTTGATAATTATCTATGGAGATATAACAGCTGTGCAAATTGAGCTGATTAGCCATGTCTACATAATTTTGACTTATTTCAATAAATTACTGTTTGTCTTGCCAATCTCTTCTCTACTCCCTGGGGCGGTGAGTGGTGTCACCCAAATACACTTGGCAAAATGTAAATAGTACCTATAATAAACAAGGCAAGTTAAAAAGCTCTCATTTATAATGAAAATTACTCACTTAACTCATTTTAATTGGACAAAAATTTGTGTCATTGCTAACATATCTGAAATAAAATTACACTGGCCAGTACATTACACTTCAGATTTAGTGATCTTTCTGCAAACACATTTCTACTATGGAAAAAAGATATGCAATCTTTGATAAGGTCATTTGCTCAGAGTGAGAGTCAGACAGATTGTGAGTAAAGACAGCATTGTGGACTGGAGATAGTACAAAATAATATCTGAACTTTAGGGTCACATAGACTAGGTCAAAAGGACATTCACTTATAGCCCAGTCTCTCTCTCTCTCTCTCTCTCTGTGCGCATGTGCGAGCGTCTGCGGAGCGAGTGAGAAGCGTGTGGTGAGTGAGTGCGATTTCTGTATCAAACAAACAAACTTTTCTGTAGTTTGTTTGTTTATATTTTTTGTGTGTTATTTGGTGTAGGAGAGCAGTTTTCTTTAGAGAAAGTTGTGGGAGTGCGTCTTTTTTTGCCAGGAAGCATGGCTGCTTCAGGTGTCACGAGTAGTGATGGTCTAACTCGGCGTCATGGGATTAAGATTTTGTGTAAATTCAGTGTAGAGGAATGTGCTTTAGCGGTTGGCAATGTAGTTGGTTACAACGCTATTGTTTCTGCTTCTAAAATCAACAACGCGATTGTTTTATTTTTAAACACGATCGAAAAAGCTAATGAGGTTGTTCAAACGGGAGTCATGATTAGTGACACGCTTACACCTGTACTTCCTCTTAGTAGCCCTTCCAGAAAGATTATTTTGTCAAATGTTCCTCCTTTTGTTTCTGATGCAAGTATTGCTAAAGAATTGTCTTCCTTTGGTAAGATAATCTCTCCCTTTAGGAAAATTGCTCTTAGCTGTAAATCACCCTTGCTGAAACACATAGTGTCTTTTCGGAGACAGGTCTACATGATTCTGAAAAACAATGCTGACAAGCTGAACCTGTCCTTTATGGCTATATGGTTTATGCAACGTCTGAAAGCATAATGAAATGTTTTGGCTGTGGCAAAATTGGCCATCTGATTCGTGCATGTCCTGAAAAAGCAGATGGAAATGCTACTGTACAGACAAGCTCTCAGAGTAAGCGTTCTGAAGCTGTGTCTGTCACAGAGGATGTAGTGGCTCCTGCTGCTGTTGAGTCAGGTGTTGGTGGGTCGGTTGGGAATAAACCCACTATGGCTGAGGTTACTGCAGGTCTGTTCACTGTACCTGATCTCATGGTTTATGAGACGGGTAATTTAAGCAGTGATATCACTGTAACTACAGATAAAATGACACCTACTGATAAACGGGTTAGTGAGGGTGTTGTTGAATTGGAGATGGAAACAGAATCAATTTTCAAAGTCCCTATTAAAAGGAAAAAAGTCTACCAGAGCAAGGTCATTAAACAGTCACAGTGACTCTACGGATTCCAATATTTCTGATTGTTCTTACCTTTCATCGCAAGCTGAAAATGAAAATCAGACATTAGTATATAAAGTTGAGGAAATTTGCAAATTTTTGAAAGACACTAAAGGCTTGCCTGGAGTTCAGGTTGAAGATTACTTCCCTGATCGCTCAACTTTTATTAATGATGCAAAATTTTTAATGAAAGAAGGAGCTTTTGCGGATAAAGAGGTTTACCGTCTCAGGAAAATTGTGAGTAAACTTAGAAAGCAAACTCTTAATGATGAAAAACAAGATATGGTGTAACTTCTTTTTTCTGGTAGAAGTCTTTGCCTTGCTGACTGTTTCTTTTAATTATTTATGTTTTTTTAAAACATCATCATTTATGGGAGATTTTAAAATTGGAACTCTCAATTTAAATAGTGCCAGAGATAGTAAGAAGAGAATGTGTTTGTTTGAATTTATAAAACAAAAACACATTGATGTTACTTTTGTTCAAGAATCACATAGTGACTTAAAAAATGAGGTAGACTGGAAAAAAGAATGGGACGGGCAAATTATTTTGAGTCATATGTCTTCTAATAGTGGAGGAGTAGCTGTTCTGTTTTCAAAGAAATCACTACCAATTTCTTATGAAATAGAAGAAATAGTTAAAGGCCGTTTTTTAAAAGTTAAAGCCAAGTTTGAAAACACTATAATGACTTTTTTAAATATTTATGCTCCCACAAAAGGGGCTGAAAGAATAGCTTTTTTTTTTATACAATTAGTGTTGTTATGAAAGACTTAAACCCAGAAGAATTATTGTTCCTCGGTGGAGATTTCAACTGTACTGAAAATGATAAATTAGACAGGAATCACTTAGAGCCACATATTGCCTCACAAAAAGCTCTCACACAATTAATAAGAGCATTTGATTTGTGTGATGTTTGGAGGAATGTGCATCATAACCACAGACAATATACGTGGGCACATAGTAGAGATAATCTCATTTCTATGGCAAGACTGGATAGACTTTATGTGTTTAATTATCAAGAAAATCTTGCTAGAGAATGTAAAATAATTCCAGTCGGTTTTTCCGATCACTGTTCTGTTATTTGTAATATTTTTATTAATTATGTGCATTTAAAGAGTGCTTATTGGCATTTTAATACATCCCTTTTAAATGATAAAATGTTTATTGCCATTTTTAATTTGTTTTGGAAAAATTTTAAGAAACAAAAACAGTTTTATACAAGAGTATACTCTTAATGTCACTAGAGAAATGGCCCAGTCAATGAAAAAGTTAGAAAAATTATAGAACTTTTGAGTACAGCCTCTACAGGTGATGGTGATTGTTTAGAAAGCAGTAAATATAAAAAAGAATTGCTTGCAGATTTATTGGGTATGAAAGCTCAAGGGGGCGTTAATCCGCTCGCATTTTCAAAGCATTTCACAAATGATGCACCATCTAAATTTTTTTTCAATTTAGAAAGAAAAAATGGCTAAAGTCGCATCATTCATTCATTGCGCTCTGATACAGGAAAGGAGCTTACTGAGCCTAGTGAAATACGCAAACATGCTGTTGTTCTCTACTCAAACCTATACAAATGTGAATTGTCTCAAAGAGTATATGATGACTCCACTTTTCTTAATGATCTTCCAAAGATTGATGAGGAGTCTAATAAATTGCTTGAACCATCTTTGTCACAAAATGAATTATACATAGCTATGATGAGTATGGAGAATGGAAAGACTCCTGGCATTGATGGGATTCCTGTTGATTTTTATAAAATGTTATGGCCAGTGATTGGTGAAGATTTATTTTTGGTTCTTAATGACAGTTTGAACAAAGGATTGTTGCCTTTAAGCTGTAGAAGAGCTGTTATTACCTTGTAGCCAATGAAGGGGGATCTTCAAAACATAAGTAACTGGAGACCGATATCTCTTTTATGTGCAGACTATAACATTTTATCAAAGGCTCTAGCTACAAGGTTAAGTCAAGTTCTGAGTCAGGTAATACATTCCGATCAGAATTATTGTATACCCAATAGGTCAATCTTCGACAACATATCACTGGTCAGAGATGTTCTAGAGGTTTCAAGGTTATTTGGTGTTAATGGTGGTCTAATTTCGTTAGATCAGGAAAAAGCCTTTGACCGTGTAGAACACGCATATTTGAGAGATGTTTTAGAAGCCTTTGGTTTTAGTCAGAGTTTTATAAATATGATTGAGGCCATGTATCGTGACATTGAGAGTATACTCAAAGTCAGTGGTGGTTTGAGTGCTCCTTTTGATATTCAGAGGGGAGTTAGACAGGGATGTGCCATGTCAGGAATGTTATATTCCTTGGCCATTGAACCTCTGCTTCATAAATTAAGAACTGAGTTGAGTGGGTTTACTATACCACACTGTAATGTCACATTGCACCTTTCTGCTTATGCTGATGATGTAGTTGTTTTTGTATCTGGTGCTGATGATATTGAAAAATTGGAGATTATTGTTAACCGTTTTAAAAAAAATTCTTCTGCAAAAGTTAACTGGGGGAAAAGTGAGGCCCTTTTAATGGGTAATTGGAATAGAGGAACTCCCAGTTTACCTGGAGGTTTAATCTGGAAGAAAGACAGATTTAAATATCTTGGCATTTTCTTAGGTAATGAGGATTTTGTACAAAAGAATTGGGTTTGTATGCTAGAAAAAGTCAAAGGACGTTTACAGAAATGGAAATGGCTACTTCCCAAACTGTCTTATCGAGGTTGTACACTTATCATCAACAATCTGGTGGGGTCCTCGTTATGGCATAAACTTGCTTGTGTTGATCCGCCTGTCGGACTTTTGCCAAAGCTTCAAGGAGAAATGGTTAGCTTTTTCTGGGACAATTTGCACTGGACACCTCAAAGTGTTCTTTTCCTGCCAAGGGATGAAGGAGGTCAAGGCTTGGTAAATATGGTCAGTAGAGGAGCGACTTATCGGCTACAGCGTTTATTGATGGGACCTCAGAATCTAGTGTGGAGACCATTAGCACAAACCATTTTATCTGGGGTGAATGGAATGGGACTTCATGCTGCTCTTTTCTTAATGGATCATACTCTTCTGGATTTGACTAAACTACCTTGTTTTTATAAAAGTCTTTTTAAAGTGTGGAGACTTTTTAAACATAAGTGGACAGAGCCAGCTGCATCTCTTTTCTGGTTGCTTGAGGAACCTGTGGTGTTTGGGAGTCGCCTTGATGTGTCAGGAGATGACCTTCCAGGGCTAACACACTTGCTTGTGTCAAAGAAATTACTGCAATTGAAAGATATTGTTGACAAAGCAGGACCTGGACTAAAAAACGCAGAAACTGTTGCTATACATCTGGATATAAGATCAGTGAGATTTGCTAGGAAGTTTCTGGACAAGCTGGACTTGAACTTAAACCACAAGGAAAGAACTCTACTTGGGAGATACAGTAGGGGTGATATTTCCCCTGATGCTAATGACTTTTTTGACATCAGAATTATACCTGATCTTGAAGATTCCTCTTATAACAGTCCACTGTTGGTTTTGAATAAAAATGAAAATGTTGATTTTTGTACAGTTAAAGGAAAGGTGATATACAAATGTATTGTGAAGATAATAAATAAACATACGTTAAAAGACAGAGTTGACACAGTATGGAGAGACAAACTGGGAGTGATAGAGGAAATAAAACCAGAGTGGAGAGTACTATACAAACCACCATTGACTAAAAGGGCAGGCGATCTCCAGTGGAGAATCTTGCATGGTGCAATCGCCGTTAACGCTTTTGTGACGAAATTGAATCCCAGTGTAAATGATAATTGTCCTTTTTGTTCAGAGAGAGAAACAATATTTCATTGTTTTATGAATTGTGACAGACTTTCGCCACTATTTGATCTTTTAGAATTTTTATTTTCTTTATTAGGGATTTTTTTTTACAAAGCAATGTTTTATACTTGGCTTTAAGTATAGTAGACTACAGAAATATAAGTGTCAATTAATGAATTTTATTGTTGGGCAAGCCAAATTAGCGATTTATATTTCTAGAAGAGATGAAATAGAACAGAGAAATGGACAACACATTGTATCAGTTTTTAAGAATATGTTCAAATCAAGAATTTTTGTTGATTTCAATTTTTACAAGATGATGAATGCAATCAATGTTTTTGAGATTGAATGGTGTTGTGATGTTGGTATGTGTTTTGTACTTAATGATGAGTTGTTTTTTATACGTGAACTAAGGTAGTTAAAATCATGTAGTGTGTTGTTTGTTTTTTTTTTGTTTGTTTTTTTGTTTTTTCTTTGAAATAACTGTTTTTTAATAAAGTGTTTCTAAAACTCAAAACTCTCTCTCTCTCTCTCTCTCTCTGTCTCTCTCTCTTTCTCTTATTCATGTCTTTGTTTTTCCTCTCTCTTTCTCATAAAAACATCTATGGGAAATAGTCCTAATGGATAAATGCTGTTATCTCTGGGATTTATCAAAGGAAGTCTAGTTGGCATTTCCAATGTTTGCAATTTCTTTAACTTATATGACTAAGGCTTTTCCAACTTAAATTTTTATGGTAAGAGGTCAGAACAAACAATCTATGACCAGAGAAGAGAAAAGTGAAAATTAAACATACACTCACTGAGAACTTTATTAGGAACACCTGTACACCTACATATTAATGCGATTATCTAATCAGCCAATCACGTAATAGCAGTGCTGTGTATAAAATCATGCAGAGATGGGTCAGGAGCATCAGTTAATGTTCACATCAACCATCAGAATAGGGAAAAAGTGATCTCAGTGATTTCCACCGTGGCATGATTGTTGGTGCTAGACAGGCTGGTTTAGGTATTTCTTTAACTGCTGATCTCCTGAGATTTTCATGAGCAACAGTCTAAAATTTACTCAGAATTGTGCCAAAAACTAAAAATATCCAGTGAGTGGCAGTTTTGCGGACAGAAATTCCTGACTTGTTCCAGCTGACAAAAAGGCTACAGTAACTCAGATAACCACTCTGTACAATTGCAGTTTGAAGGATAGTAACTTAATATATAATATAATGTATTTTTGTTCTTTATATAATGGATTTGTAATAGATTTGCACTACGTGTGTGTATGTGAGTATGTATGAAGGTGAGTGTATGTACGTATATGTACAATTATTTATTTTTATTATACTTTTTTAGTTTTTAGTTTTTAATTATCTATGTCTTGCTGCTGTTTTTGTATTGTTTTTGTATTGTTGTACACTGGAAGCTCCTGTCACCAAGACAAATTCCTTGTAAGTATAAGCGTACTTGGCAATAAAGCTGATTCTGATTCTGATATGCATCAACCCGAGCGGCGCGACTGCGGCCGAGGATGCCATATGCCCCAGGAGCTTCTGGAACTGTTTGAGAGGAACCACTGTGCCTGGCTTGAAGCAAGCGAGGCACCTGAGCATTGACTGTGCATGCTCGGTTTTGAGGCGCACTGACATTGCGACTGAGTCTAACTCGAAGCCGAGAAAAGAGATGCTCTGAACCGGAGAGAGCTTGCTCTTTTCCCAGTTGACCTGAAGCCTGTGTCCCTGTGGGTGCATAGTAACTCTCGAGAGGATGATAGGATGAGCCAGTTGTCAAGGTCAATGCGGATGCCCACTTCCCATAGCGGGGCAAGGGCTGCCTCTGCGACCTTGGTGAAGATGCGAGGGGAAGGGACAGGACGAAGGGGAGGGCCTTGCACTGATACGCCTGGCCGTCGAATGTGCACCATAGAAAGGGTCGGTGTCGAGGCAGAATTGCGACGTGGAATTACACATCCATCAGGTCTACCGCTGTGAACCAATCTTGATGCCGAACACAGGTTAAGATTGTTTCTGAGTGAGCATTTTGAACGGGAGTTTGTGTAAAGTCCAGTTGAAAACTCGCAAGTCCAAGATTGGCCACAACCCACTGCCTTTTTTGGGTATGATGAAGTAAGGGCTGTAGAAACCCTTCTTCATCTCGGCTGGAGGGACAGGCTCTATCGCATCCTTGAATAGCAGAGTAGCAATTTCTGCTTGTAAGGTGCTGGCATTTTCGCCGTGCATTGACGTGGAGCGAATACAGCTGAAACGAGGCGGGAGCTATCGAACTGAATCGCGTTGCCGAGTCGGACGGTCCTGGCCAGTCAACGTAACGGGCTGGGTAGTGCAAGCCATGCCTCTAAGCTCTGTGCGAGGGTGCTAGATGCTGGGGCTGAGAGCTGGGCCTGGGTTGAGGTGGAGCTGCCTGTTGTTTCTTCACAGGAGAACACCCTCGGTGGGCAGACGGTAGGTGGCCTGCATTGCGGCGGCGTGGCTTGATGTGAGAGATGGCCTCTGTCTGCCTCTTCACCGCCGAAAACTGCTGTGCAAAGTCATCAACGGTGTCGCCGAAGAGGCCGAGCTGGAAGATAGCGCCGTTGAGAAAGTGTGCCGCATCTCAACCAAGTTCAGCCACAGATGCTGTTCCTAGACCCAGGCACACTAGGCAGCGTCTATGACCGTCGGATCTGGAGAGATATCTACCACATCCAGGAAATACACAGCGACGGAAGGGCATCTTTAAAAAGACGAATCGTGAAAAGGACATTCGACGATCTCATGTGTATGTTGCTCTTTTACCAAAACTACAAGCCGAGGAAAGAGATGCCGAGAACCGGAGAGAGCTTGCTCTTTTCCCAGTTGAGTCTCTGAGCCTCAGGTAAAAAAAAATAGTTCATTTTAAGGCTACATTGAAACTCTTTATGGCTTGTGTTTCTGTTTTTGTTTGCTAGCATGAAAAGTAATCACCTGAAGAATGCTTTCTCATTGCAATCCTGAGGAAAATTTGGTACGTATTTTTCATCTGAAGTGTAAATTGCTGTTTGGCTGATTTCACCATGTGATTTGTCTGTTTACTCTCTTCAGGTGTCTCACCACAATACTTGATCCATCAAAACTGCAGAAATTTAAAACTACCCTTCTGAAAGAAAAGAAAAAAACACCTTTAACCAGCCTAAGATGGTTTGCTGGTATTAGCTGATCTCCCAGCCTGGGGTGTGTTCCTTAAAAGCATTGTTAGCCAACAATGGTCGCAAGTTCCATCATTACCAACATAGTTCAATGATTTGATGTTTCCCGCAACAAAGTTCTAACAAACATTCACAAACTACATCACAAAGTTGTGTGGTTGGAACTACAGCTCTTTACCTGTGGTTAGAAATATAGTTCCTTATTAGTTTGCTGTGTGGACATTTCTCTTCGCTGAGGCTTCTATATTTTTAACCGCATATTGTCAGAAAGTGAGATAAAGAGACCCAAGTGCAGAGGAACAGTTCAAAGGATTTATTAACAATAAATTGTCATTTCAACTGGGCTGACGTGTAGTGGAAAATCCGGCACCGGTTGCAGGAAGCAGAATATAGGTGTTCATTGATGCGTGCGTGCCATGACCACACAGTAAGCAGATCTGTGAGGAATCCTCCATGAAGAGTGTGTTCGTAGGCAACTTTATGTGTTGTGGTAGTCAGGAGCAGATCTGTGATGAATCCTCAGTTGAAGAATTGTGGGTGCAAAAAACAAGTGCACAGCAGACTGGAAGGTAACCACACTCCCAACACATGGGCAGAGATGGGCAACCAAACAGATACACGAGACAGGACCAACTAGGCAGAGAGAGCGAGGTAAGTTACTTCACACCAAACAACAGTCTAGCAAAGATACTGACACAAGGCAGTGAATCAGCAGAGAACTAGGTGCTGCTAGCATGCTAATTAGTGGCACGATCAGCATTCCCCTGCGAACAATCAGTGTTCCCATGGAAACACTGATCATGCATGCTGACAGCGCCTGTGACACATGAGGGAAAGAAATAACAAAACAAAAGAAAACAAACCGACAAACTCACTGTAACCATGACACATATACTGTATATCTTTCTGTAAAGGAGTTAATGGAAAGGAGGAGGCGAGAACCAGCTTGACGATATAAATAATATTTTAATTATAAACTGAACCAAAAAAGACAAACACACACACAGGTAGGTGTCAGACAGCTGTCCGTAAATCTCTCTGTCACACTGCCATCTTCAGTCGGCCTCCCATTATCCCTATCGAGGGCTAATTAGCCTGAATATGTGCCGGGTGTGCGGAATCACACCCCGATCCGCCCTCTGCCCTGCCACATTTCTCCCTCGTACTCTCAGGCCGGGGAGCCCCCAGCATGACGTACACCCCCCACCCCCCCTTACACTGGGGAGTGGCATGCCTTCCGTCCCATCTGCCAGCAGGTCATCCACATCTACCAGGATGAGGGAGGGGACAAGGGGAGGGAAACAAAAAAAAAGTGTGTCACCTAACGGCGATTGTGCCAAATTAACAAAACATTTTAAAAAAGAGAGGGAAAGGCCAACACAGAGTGGCAGTGGGAGACTGAGAGGAGAGAGAGAGAGAGAGAGAGAGAGAGAGAGAGAGAGAGAGAGAGAGAGAGAGAGAGAGAGAAAAACACTTACTCGCCGGTTCTCTGATACGCTGTAGCTTGGTCCTCGGCCACTCCTCCGCCATCTAATGGATGACAGCTGCGCCTCCCCAGGCGGATCAGAGGCAATCTTCTGGCCCCTGAAGGACAGAACACCCCGCTGCATTTTTTGGTGGATGGTAGGGGTCTCCCTCCCCCCTGACAGTGGTAACTGCTCCAGGCGGTTGGTTAGGAGCCCCTTATCTGTCCTCCGGCAGATGGCCACAGCTGCTCCTTTGGGGTGGATGGTAGGACCCTGCCCTGCCCTCCGCACTGCCACACTTTCATTCTATCAAGACTTTCACCTTGTTAACATGCACTTTAAAAGATTGCTTATTCAGGGGTTTTGCAGAAAGTAGCATTCTGAAATGTCACAAAGACATGAATGCAGCTGTTTAAGGGATTAAAGGCTGTTAAAGGGTTACTTCAGGATTTAGCATTAAGCTTTGTATCAGTAGAAAACCAGTAGTATTTTCAAATTACCGAGCCCCCCTGGAAAAAATCCTCCGATGACGCAAAAATCGTCATTTTTGGGCCAGAGGCTTAAAACTACAGCCAGTATTCCGCATGTTTTCACCACACCCATATGGGGCGGGATCTCACTCAAAGAATGTGAAGATAGTGTCAGCCATCTTTCTGTAAAAGCTAAGAAAACAGGCTCTTGCTCTGTGTAGAAAGTTTGTATACAAGTAGGCTAATCACGATGGCGGAAGGTAGTTTTGAAGTTGAAATGGCAGAAGGGGATTTCGAAGATCTGTTGCGAGAATCTGATGCTCGCGGCTACCTGTACGAGCCGCAATACAGCGATGAACAGAGGCAGCCGGAGCAGCTGCTGTAGCAGGGGAGCAAAACCTGCTTGGCAGGCAGGAGGAAGAGCCCGGCCAGACTCGAGTTGGGGCGGACTGGTGGTGTCAGTGCTCTCGCTGTGTGCCTATGGAAACAGATAGAGTGTCCTATTGCTGTCGCGAATTTCAGCGATGCCATTTTCTTCTGGACGAGATCGCTGAATCCGCTGATGAAACAGCACCGCTAACTTGAGCATGCATAACTGAGCACCCAAGTTTTGTACCACACATGGACAGGGGAGTCCTGGAAACTTATTTTAGGATCCCGAAGATAAATTGGAAACGCCAGCCAAAGCCTGCAGGGACAAACGGACGGCTTAGTGTAAAGTGAGTATTTTGTTTGTTTTTCTTTTTGTTACTAAGACGTCATGTACAGAGTTTGGACACCCGGAATTATCATAATGTTCTTCCCGTGTAGTCAAGTCAATTTATCAACTAACTCACGATTTATAGAGTCACGATGTATCAAAGCAAGCCTAGTTGTCTCATATTTTCAGATACTGCCGCCTGTAACCGGTAGGCGTGGTTTGGGAGTGGCCTCGTAAGGGCAGCAATGCAAGTGCATTCTGGGAGTTGTTGTCTTTCAGCCACATGTGTAAAAAATACATTTTCTGCCTTTTCTCAGTCTAGAATGCTTCAAATTCAAAAATAATTTCACATTTATACTATATAAATGACCAATTTTAAATACACATTCATCTTCCCAGAGGTGAAGTATCCCTTTAAGAGAACGTGCTTTAACACATGCAGTTTTTGTTGGAGATCACAGCTTATAAAATCACTTTATTGTCACTCAACTATATACACAAGTGCAACAGTGGGTGAAAGTCTTGGGTGCAGTTCTGAGCAACATAGCAGTCATGATGAGACATAAATTTACACAACACAATTTACAAAACTAATATACACAATTACTTAACACAATATACAAATAATAATATACAATGTACAGTATACGATTCACACAGTATGGAATACACAGAATACAATTAAAATTGTATATATAAAAATATATTGTAGGATGTATTGTGCTGTATTGACATTCAGGCTGTCGGTTGATAGTCAGTTGCCAGTGTGTTGTTAAAAGAGAATATAATTTATGTCAGTCCAGTGTGAGATAATAAGATTCTAATATTATTAAAGTGCAGTGCTGGTGTATATTGATCATGAGAGATCAAGAAATTAATCATTATTTTAGGTCATGTAAGTTTGAACATTGTCTCATATGATGACACAACATGCTGCACTTGTGATTTTTATTTATTTATTTTGGTCTCATGGTGTCTATGAATTGACAAATTGACAAAAGTCTGAAGATGTATGTTGAGGTGGGGGCATGGTGGAGTATTCGTTCAGAGAGAGAGAGAGAGAAAGCGGTAAGGGTGCACACACCTAAGAAAAATATGTCTTTCACCTATTTTGATCAAAGTGATCAGTGGGGAGATCGATATTAGGAGAAACCACACCAGAGACTGGGAGAGAGAGTTGCACCAAGCTGTCTGCATGTTAAATGCTGGAAAGCTATTTTGAGTTATTATTAAAGACTGACATTTTTTAGTTGAAGCCACGTTTCCTGTTTCCTCCTTTTCCTCACAAATGGACCCTGATACAATGTAATTGCTGCTAAGTCCTGTAGTGTGTTCCAAATCAGCTCTGAGAAATACATTTTGTCTCTTCTAATCCTCCTGGCTGTCAAAGGAAGTGAGCAAATTCAATGGAGGTGAATGCAATACAAGTCCCAAGTGAGTTAGTGTCTGCCCTTAAAATAACACCTATTGTACAAGTGTCTGTTGTGATGGAGGGTATACAAGAGAGATAGATGAAATGAGAGTGAGTGAGTGAGAGAGAGAGAGAGAGAGAGAGAGAGAGAGAGAGAGAGAGAGAGAGAGAGAGAGGGAGGAAGGACTGGTAAAAACAAAATAAAGAAGACCCTTAACTCCTTTTGAACAAAGGACATGTGATTTGAAGAAGTAAGACCATGTTCATTACATCTCTCAGGTAAATCCCTGCACATTGAGTCTTCGTTGAGTAACCAAGTAAGGTGGCACAAAGCCCTTAAACATAATTAGTACAGGGAGCATGAGCTGAGGACCAGCGCTCAGCTTCAGCACCTGTTCTAAAAAGGTCCTCACCCCACTCTAAAATACAGACACCTCAGGCCTTTATCCTGCTCTGCAGTGGGAAAGAGACCATCGCAGACCTTCTCACAGGTATCACATTTATCTAATGGATGAGCGGTGTCACTCAAATATGCTTGGCAAAATGTAAATAGTACCTGTAACAAACAAGGTTAGTTAAAATTTTGAGTGCTGTCATTTGTAATGTAATTTACTCACTTAACTCAAATTGCACTAAAATGTGTGTCATTACTAACATATCTGATACATATCTGAACAGAGGACATCCACTCATAACCCAGTCTCTCTCTCTTTCATATCTTTTATCCTTGTCTTTGTTTTTCCTCTCTCTTTCAAATAAAAACCTCTATGAGAAATGGTCCTAATGGATAAATGCTGTTATCTCTGAGATTTATCAAAGGAAGCCTAGTTGGGCTTTTCCAAAGTTTGCAATTTCTTAAACGTATATGAGTAAGGCTTTTCCAACTTAGTAATATGCCAGATAATAAATGCAATGTATTTTAGTTCAATGATAAGAGGTCAGAACAAACAATCTATGACCAGAGAAGATAAAAGTGAAAACAAAACATACACTCACTGAGAACTTAATTAGGAATCCTGTACACCTACATATTAATGCGATTATCTGATCAACCAATCATGTGACAGCAGTGCCATGCATAAAATCATGCAGATACAGGTCAGGAGCTTCAGTTAATGTTCATATCAACCATCAGAATAGGGAAAAATGTGATCTCAGTGATTTCCACCATAGCATGATTTTTGGTGCCAGACAGGCAGGTTTGAGTATTTCTGTAACTGCTGATCTCCTGGGATTTTCACACACAACAGTATCTAAGGTTTACTCAGAATGGTGCCAAAAAACTAAAAACATCCATTGAGCTGCAGTTCTGTGGACAAAAAGGCTACAGTAACTCAGATAACCACTCTGTACAATTGTAGTGAGCAGAATAGCATCTTAGAACGCACAACACGTTGAACATTGAAGCGGATGGGCTACAACAACAGAAGACCACGACTGGCACTTTATTACCAAAGTGTTCCTAATAAAGTGCTCAGTGAGTCTAAGCCTTCATAATTAAAAGCATGTTAAGCTATATTCGAACATTTGTTAAATGCAAGTGAACCACTTTTTTACGCACTATGACTCATTCATTGCTAAATTTAGCATTCAATTCTATGAAAACTCAACCTTCACAGCTGGTTTTGCTCAAGGATCCAGAGTCTACATTGGACATTAATTTCTAACCCATCACAGCATCAAAATAATAAACAAATAATACAAAAAATAAAAAAAGTATTATTATTACTGTCAGACCAACTATATGCTTTATTATTTACATGACATATGCTAAATATTTTAACATTTTAAAATTAAAAGCCAAACATGTGACAAACATGGGGCTAAATGTGGTATTAATATTAGCCATATTACCAAGTTTCAAATAAATTGGTTTTTAATTGCTCTTCAAACTCTCAAGTAGCTTCAACAGACATGGTTTAGGGTCTTTATGGAACTCATAAACAAAAAACGAAATTATCAATTGTAACTCCTCCTGAAGCTTTCAATCCACATCCACCAAATTTGGCAGACACATCCAGGCTTTTCTAACTGATTGGATTGCGAGTTTTCACACAGTGGACAATCAAATCTTGGAAAAATCCCACAGATTCTCATTGGAATGTTCAAAGGGCCCAAAACTATTAAAATTCATATTCCAAAAATCTAAATATTCAAATGTAAACAAACACACACAAGGTCTTTAATCCGCTTTAAGTTTCTCTCTCTAACTAGTTAGCTTGCTGTCTGTATAACCATCAATCTGGCTTAAACTTTGAGATGGGCCTTTTTCAAGCCAACATAAAATTTTGACTTGACATTTTCATTTATTGACCCATCAGAACAGCCCTTTGCCCTACCAGTTGAGAAGTAAAGTGTTAGATTCCTCAAGAGCACCAAGTTTACCTGCTGGCACCATGTTGCTGGTGTGGCTGGTGATGGGCAAGCAGTCGGAGGCTCCAGTATGGTGCATGAGCAGAGGCAGAGCAGCCGAGTCTCCACTCAGAGCAGTGAAGGAATCAGTGGTGCTGAAGGCCTGGCAAGTCATGACTCTTGATATTCACCTACTCAACTACTGCCTCCTGCACGTGTGACATCCAAACATCTATGTCACACGAGCGGGGCGTGTGCAGGTATTTATACTGAGGCCCCTCGGACCCCCTGATGTATGTTAATGCCCTCTTGCTGTTACCACACTATGACAGCCCACAGCAGCTTTCTGAAAGAACACTCTGGTAATTATTGCAAAGAGGTGCAATTTGATATGGTCCTTTTCTTCTGTGTGTTGCTTTTAACAAACAACAGTGACTGCAAAATCATGGCTTATGTGAATTAAACAGAAGTTTCCAAACTGATATGCATTAATTAGACAATCTATGAATGTGTTTATAATTCTATCAGGAAGACTTGCAGACTTGAGTGAGATTTAAGATGACATTTATTTGATGAATATAAAACAGAAAATTAATGTTTCTCTTTGGCATAGGTCTGGCGGTCCAAATAAGTTGTACTCTGAACTGTCATATCCTACTGGAGATAGGAGGCAGGGCCAAGGAGCCTACCCCTGAGCAGGACGGGACTCAACTTGAGGTGGTGGGGTGGTGGAGGTTGCTGTGTTAGCACACTGAAACAGCAATTTGATAGATTGTGAGCAGACTTATAAAGCAACGGCTTACATGTGATTGGCTGGGAATTACCCAGCTAATGGTGTGATGATGTACAGCTACTAGTCTTCCCGCTAGAACTACGCTATGCTTAAATGTACTTTTTATGCATTAAGGGAGTGACTTCATACATATGGAATTATTGTTGAATGAGGGAAACAGGACATGCTTTAATAGGAATGTATACCAGTATTGTGAGGTCCATGTGAATATTTATAAAAGGTTTTTGTTGACAAAACCATGCCCCTGAAAATCTTTTATTTATTTATTCAACATCAAGATTTTTGGTTAAATTTACGTGTATGCATTAGGGAATGTGTACATCTTAGGTCATGTAACTGATCACCTTTTCTTATCTTTTCTTTTTTTCTCAATATTTTCAATCACCTTTTTGTCAGGACTTGTTCATTTCAAAGATGCTATTGTGTGAAAAATACATTTTTAAAACTACTAATATTCCATGCAGTTTTTTAATTAATGTGGGGGTCCTAAATAATGTCATTATGATATATAAATCTCATTACGACATTATAAATATATATATATGTAAATGATGTATATATATAATATAACAGAAGTATAGGAAAAATGTTTTGTTTAAAGTAGTCTTAGTTTAATTTTAGTATTTCAAACTGCTATACAATAATAAAATATAATATAAAATTGTAATGTATGATTATAATATAATTACAGAAGAATGTTTAAAATCGTCTTAAAAGTCGAATATCAATTAGGCAAATAACATTTTGTGAGTTTCTTTATTATTTACGAATTTTTAAGCTAAATTTTTATCTAAAGCTTATCAAAATACTGCTGCCAAGCTGTCAGGAAAATGCAATTTGATGTATTTATTCTCTTATGCATTTGTAATTTCTGCAGAGAAAAAATAATTCTCATTTAGCAAGACATGCTTTGACATGACATGAATGTTTACTTGACCAGTGTGCATCTGGCCATCTGGTCACGTGACAATGACTTTTTGTTTGGCATGTTTGGTGTTTGGAAAAATATAAGCTCCAAAGTCTAGAGATGCTTTAACTTGCATTGCTTTAACTTGACCAGATCCATGACGAATCCTCAGTTAAAGAATTGTGGGTGCAGAGAACAAGCGCACAGCAGACTGGAAGGTAACCACACTCCTGACACGCAGACAGAGACTAGGAATCCTCCATTGAAGTGTCACGAGCACAGAGAATACGCGTAGAGCAAACTGGAAGGTAACCACACTCACGACATGCAGGCAGAGATGGGACCAACTAGGCAGAGATTGAAGTAAGTTACTTCACACCAAACAACAATCTAGCAAAGATACTGACACAAGGCAGTGAATCAGCTGAGAACCAGGTGCTGCTAGCATGCTAATTAGTGGCATGATCAGCGTTCCACTATGAACAATCAGTGCTCCCATGAAACACTGATCATGTATGCCGTCAGTCCCTGAGACATGAGGGAGTGAAATAACAAAACGAACAGAACAAACCGACAAACTCACTGGAACCATGACACATATACTGTATATTCATTCTATCAAAACTTTCACCTTGTTAAGATGCACTTTAGAAAATTGCTTATTAAGGGGTTTTGCAGAAAGCAGCATTCTGAAATATCACATAGACGTGAATGTAGCTGTTTAAGGGATTAAAGGCTGTTAAGAGAAAGTGCTTTAAAACAGAACATAGCGTATGTGTCTGTGTTAATGCATAAGTGAAGTTCTTGTATGTTTTTGAAGAGTGCGCATGTAAAGGGAATCCCCACTATTGCAGTGCAATGTATCTGTTGCATTTACACAGTGCACGCAGCTTTCGTGCATAAAACAGCTTTTCTGAAGTACTTGTAAATGAGCTATTATGATTAATATCAGCAGAAGTTATTATTCCACTTCAGAATTAATGGCTGAAGTTTTTAATGAATGCAGAAATTAATCATTATTTTAGGTCATGTAATTTTGAAAATTGTCTCATATGATGACACAACATGCTGCACTTGTGATTTGTATTTATTTATTTTGGTCTCAGGGTGCCTATGAATCGACAAATTGACAAAAATAAGATGTAATTGCTGTTAAGTCATGTATGAGTTCCGCACCAGCCTAGAGAAATAAATTTTGTCTCTTCTAATCCTTCAGGCTGTCAAAAGTGCAATACAAGTCTCAAGTGAGTTAGTGTCTGCCCTTAAAATATTGTAAAATATTGTAGAAGTGTCTGTTGTGATATATAAGATAGATTTTCATCTATCTCTCTATATAAGAGAGATAGATGAAAAGAGAAAGAGAGAGAGAGAGAGAGAGAGAGAGAGAGAGAGAGAGAGAGAGGGAGAGGAAGGACTGGTAAAAACAGGCTTCAAACACATGATTAAGTTGCCTTAAAGAAGACCCTTAACCCCTTTTGAACAAAGGACATGTGATTTGAAGAAGTAAGACCATGTTCATTACATCTCTCAGTTAAATCCCTGCACATTGAGTCTTCGTTGAGTAACCAAGTAAGGTGGCACAAAGCCCTTAAACATAATTAGTACAGGGAGCATGAGCTGAGGACCACCGCTCGGCTTCAGCACCTGTTCTAAAAAAGTCCTCACCCCAGTCTAAAATACAGACACCTCAGGCCTTTATCCTGCTCTGCAGTGGGAAAGAGACCATCGCAGACCTTCTCACAGGTATCACATCTATCTAATGCAAGACACACCTATACACAGTACACACACCTATAGATAACTGTATTGATTATACTCCAAATCAGTGTTTGAACTGGTGGGTTGCAGGTCTGTTCAGATAAGGTCACAAATGGCAGGGAAAATACAATGCTAAATAAAAATAATAAAATGCAATAAACCATCTAATCATGCATAGTCAGGATAGCAAAATAAATGTTAAAATATCAACTTTTAAAAGGGATAAGAAAATGCTTCCTATATATTTTATTGTTGCTATTTTATTCATGGTATTTTGGGCAAATTCATGTGTCACTTGGTAACATAACTAATATTAATAATATTTGGCACAGTGTTTGTTCCATATGCTAAGCTGGTAAATCATGCTTCTTCTTGTTTATGCATTTACAAAATTGCTGATTTTCCCATTCAGACTAAATTTCATGACAAATTATGTCATGTTAATAATTTTGCATAATGTTGGAACCATGCAGTTTATTGTAATATTAATACATTTGTTTGACATTTTTGTTTACTTTTGTACGATAAATAAATTTTTATTGGATCACCACTTGATATAATAATATATAATTGAATAAGCATAGAACCACTGATCCAAATGCTGCTATAGAATCAATTTATTCACAAATACATCATACATTACATTACATATCTATATAAATACATTATTTAAATATATTCCAAATTAGTTCCATCTAAAAGTCTCTTAATATAAAAATAATAATAACAATAATACAAAATTAATAAATAATTTCCTCACAACTGTATTTGCAATTTAAAAGGCATTATATGCCTGCTTCAGATTCAAGATATTCTGTGCTAGAACCATTTTTATGCATTAGGAAACATCTACAAATTCAAATCCAGAGTCAGACAGATCAAGCACGGATCCTGTGGTCAATAAGAAATTAAGGAAGAGATGGAGCGTTGGTAATTACATTGCAGAAAAGTCATTACCGTTGCTTTTCACTATCACAGGGTGATGAGAAATGCTAAATTAGTCATTCTAAAGTGATTCTAAGGGAGAACATCCCAGAAAGATTCTCTGTTTCTCTCCTTCTCTTTGCATTAGAGCTTGTTGCCTGTGTTGGTTTCATGCACATTAAAGATCTGACTTTGGCTGTGATTAATGTCATCTGCAAGTAAACAGGCCATAGCAAAGCAAATGGCGGCTCCCAGCTTTTATTCCTTAATTCATTATGCAAACATGATCTATTTTGGAACCCAGTGTACTGATGAATATCAAGAAGACCTTATATTTATGTCCTGAAACATCTGCCGAGAGGGATCTGCCATTCAGACTTCAATGCATAAACAAAAGCAAAATGCAGGCAATGATGGTAATTTCATTAGTATATTCATCATAACCTCTTATTCTAAAAGGTTAAAGCAGCAAGCAAGTAGGGGGGGGGGGGGGGGGCTTGTGACTTGGTCCACATGATTTTATCAGTTATTTAGCAAATGGGATGTGCACTTGTTTGCTTTATACCACTTCAGTTAGTTCCTGCATACTGTAGCTTCTTTGCAGATCTTACAGGGATTATATATGCATTCTCATATTTAGCTGCTTTACAGTAAACACTGTTGTTATAGTACAAGACATCTGCCTCATAAAAAAAGACTGCAAAAAACATTGGTACAATATGAATTTTTTTTAGCAATTTATATTGTTTCTTAGGTCTGAGAGAGTGTGTGTGTATGTATATATATATATATATATATATATATATATATATATATATATATATATATATATATATATATATATATATATGTATGTATTAGGGCAGTCAATCGATTAACATTTATAATCGAATTAATTACATGGTGTGGACGCAATTAATCGCATATAAAAATATTTGCCCCTCATATAACAATAATTCAATATATAATGATGAAATAATTATACATAGTCTTTAAATATTTAAAAATATTATATATATTAGGGCTGTCGATTTAATGCGTTAATTCAGTGCGATTAATTTGACAAACAATAACGCTTTAAAAAAATTAACTTGTAGTACCACCTGTTTACTCCAGAGGGCAGTTAGTGAAATTTCAGCTGTATGAGCAACACGCAGTTTATACAGTGAAGAAAACACTTCAGTAGGAAGAACAACGCACACATACGTTACATTCTTCCATTTAAAACACTTGAAGGAGTGCAAATGTGAACTAAGGGATCTCAAGATGTGTTTAAAGATTGAGTATTAAACTATATTTAACTTGAAACAGTGAACTAAACATTTTATGTTTATGATGCAACGCACCTGAGATGCTACACAAGCATGTCTGACGCAGGTGTAGATTGACGGGCTCTTAAACAAGTCCTCATAATAAATCTCAAACTGATTGACAAATTCACTTGTGAAATGATTGCTGTGAACTGTATGCCAATGATTGACACATGATCAAGTATATGGTAATAAACAATACATTGTATTCTAAAGCCACTTTTTGTATTGTTTTATCAATGATTAACTCTTCTGCTACAAGAATGTAAAGCATATTAATTTTTTATTTTATATATATATATATATATATATATATATATATATATATATATATATATATATATATATATATATATATATAATTTTTAAATATTTAAAGATAACTATGTATAATTATATATTGATATAAATATGTATAATCTTTATATATTGAATTATTGTTATATGAGGGGCTTTCTCAGCAAATATTTGTACATGCGATTAATCGCGATTAATTAATCGGGACACCATGTAATTAATTAGATTAAAAAACTGTATCGATTGACAGCCCTAATATATATATATATTAACAAATATTCAGATAATTAAAATACATTATATTCTTGTCAATACAAAAAAATGCTTTACAATGTATTGTTTACTACCATATTATTGACCATAATCCAATCATTGGCATACATTTCACAGCAATCCATTTAAGTGAATTTGTCAATCAGTTCGATATTTATTATGAGGGCTTGTTTAAGGACCCGTCAATGTACAACTGCCTCAGACATGTTTGTGTAGTGTCATAAACAACATTTTTAGGTCACTGTGCCAACTTAAATATAGTTTAATACTTAGAAAACATCTGGAGATCCCCTAGTTCGAATTTGCGCTCCATCAAGTCTTTTAAACACAAGAACGTAATGCATGTTTGTGCTGTGCTGCCTACTGAAGAATTTTTGTTCACTGTATAAACTGCGCATTGCCCATACAGCTGAAGTTTCACTTACTGCCCTCTGAAGTAAACAGGGGGTACTACAAGCATTCATTTCTCAGGAATCTTCCTTATTACAATCCGGGGGCATTGCGATTAATTGCGTATTAATTGCGTTATTTTTAATAAAATTAATCGCATTGAATAAACGTGTTAGATCGACAGCCCTAGTATATATATTATTATTATTATACTACTCAGCACTGTGTATGTGTATATATATATATAAACAGTGCTGAGTAGTAAAGGATTACATGTAATCTGTATTATGTAATCATATTACAAAAAACAATACAAAAAAAACAATTGGATCAAAATACATTTTAAAATACTCAGAATTGGACTACAGTTACTTTTTTATAGATGACATGATTACATATTAACAAGGCAGGAGCAGCAGCAAACTTTTAATAATTTATTGAGAAGTTTCATGTCTATATCATCATATTTTTACCCTGAAGCGCAATAGACTTACAGGTGAATATTTTGAGCATGTGCTCCATTTATGTTTTAAAAGTAAGATATGCACCTCAGGGCAATCTCACGAAAATGTCAACCATACCATGGAAAAATGGCGAGTTAAATCTTATTTCTATTCATCATGCAGCTTTGATGGGTATTATAACTATATATCTCTGATGTCAAAGTCTGCAGATTTCAAAGCATTTTGGATGTTTTCTACTCATGATGTTAGTGCTGCTTTCACAACTGTCACATCCTTAATGAAGAGATGTCACATCCATAATGCTGTTTTTTTCCCCATTTATGTGAAAACGACAATGAATAAAACAGTAAATATTACATGTTCTTAGGAGTGCCAACCCTTCTATATGCTGTGGCTATTATTATTTCTTGAATGTGCATTTCAAAAAAGAGTTTTTACAAAGTATGTGGTCTCCCAAAAACTCATAAAACTCACATCCATAACACATGTTCATTTCCCGATCAAACTGGAAAGCAAATTGTCTAGACTGAAACTTTTTGATGTCTTGACTCTGTCTGCAGGGGTCTATAATTATACATAAAAATTGTTTGATGTACTGATAATAAGTAGATTATATATGAAGTTAAATTTCTAAATTTCACTGAAAATGTCACATTCATAATGCATAATGCCCTTCAGCTTTGAAATGGACTATTAGTGAGCAGTAAGGGTTAAAAATGTTTAATTGTTTTTAGATGAAAGCTTTGACCTAGGCAGTAGCATTGCTGTTGATTTTATGTTCATTAAGTTTAATTAATTTTATGATTGTTTTATGTTGATTTTATGGTTACTAATGTTTGTAATGCTGCTATTGTTTTATGCACTTAAAATGAACTTGATGTCTCAGTGTTTTGAATTATAAATTTTTGCCATGCACTGTCATTGCTGTTAAATTTAATGTTTATTTATTTCATATCATGTTTAATTCCCTTTATAAAAATGTTATAAGAGCTCTTTTTGTTAGTAAAATTTTTTTTTATAAATTTTCTTCCTCTTTGTACTTAATATTAAAATGATTATTCTAATGAAATGCAATAGAATTTGGTTGAAAGTTATCCAAAAGTAATTGGATTAGATTACCCCAAAATGTAATCTATGAGATTACGTTACTGATTGCACTTTTTGCATCGGAATGAATCCGGAGTCGTCGGAATCCTTTTGGTTACCCTAGAGGGGAACAAGGTGACGCTTCCAACTAGGGAACGGGCCAAGCCTGGCTGGGCCTCTTTTATCTCTATGTTTTCTCGGCATAGAGCAAGAGCAGCCGGTGCCCTTACCGCATCGTGGGAAGGGGGTCTTACCCGAATTCCTTTTCTTTCAGGGGGAAAAGACCCTGCGGAGGCCACAACCGCCCGAAAGGGGAGGTAAAAGTGGCGAAAATACACCACATGGCCTCTTCGGTCACATGTGGGAAGAATGGCGCGGTGGTAGATCTAGCCTCGAGGAGGGGGGTTGTTGCTACAACACGGCGACCGGAGGGCAGCGAAAAGACTGCCTAAGGGAGACGTGGGGCAGCTCATAAGGTGGCCGTACCGCGGAAGTACACACAGGAGGAGTCCGTGTAGGAGGCCTGACCTGTGGAGCACCTATTCCAGTAGGGGTAGCCTGGGGTACCCGTAGTGGACTGGGTCGGCGAGTTCCTCCGCTGAACTGCGGACCCAAGAGGGCTAGGGAGGAATCAACCAGGGACCTAAGGGGTTCTCCTGGGAAAGAAGGTGCACTGTTTTACCTTGGCAGAGGGAAAGGGCACTGGATGCAAGCGATTCACCTGGTCAGACCATCGACGTGTACCGAGTTCTACTGGCTCGGACCTGAGAAAACACGGGACGAGACTGACTCAACCCTGAGATTGTAAAATCTCGCAAAGGTGTTAGGTGTTGCCCAGCCCACAGCCCTACAAAAGTCTGCTAGGGAGGTGCCCCTAGCCAGTGCCCATGAGGATGCCACACTCCTGGTAGAGTGGCCTCGAACCCGTAGGGGGGGTGGCACGGCCTGGGTGTGATAGGCCAACAGAATGGCATCCACCAGTGGGACAGCCTCTGTTTGGAGACAGCATTCCCTTTCTGCTGTCCCCCAAAGCAGACAAAGAGTTGCTCAGAGCACCTGAAGATCTGGGTGCATTCCAGGTAGGCACGCAAGGCATGTACCGGACACAGCAGTGAGGGGTCTGGGTCTGTCTCCTCACGGGGCAGCGCTTGCAGGTTCACTACCTGATCTCTGAAGGGCATGGTAGGAACCTTGGGCACATAGCCCAGTAGAGGTCTTAGGATCACATATGTGTCTGCCGGACCGAACTCCAGGCAAGTGTCGTTAATAGAGAACGCTTGCAGGTCCCCGACCCTCTTGATGGAGGCAAGTGCGATCAGCAGGGCCGTCTTTAGGGAGAGGGCCCTGAGTCCAGCTGATTCTAGCGACGCGAAGGGGGACCTCTGAAGACCGGCGAGGACCACCGAGAGATCCCAGGAGGGGAACAGGTTTGGCCGGGAGGGATTTAACCTCCGGGCACCTCTTAGGAACCTGACAATTAAGTCGTGCTTATCCAGAGACTTGCCGTCTACTGAGTCGTGGTGAGCTGCGATAGTGGCAACATACACGTTCAAGGTGGAAGGGGACAGCCTCCCCTCCAACCTCTCCTCTCAACCAATTCACGAACAGACGCCACTTCAGGGCGTAGAGTTGCCTTTTAGAAGGGGCTCTGGTTGTTTGATCGTGGCTATGACATGGGTGGTAGACCAGCTAGATCTTCCGCTTCCCGTCCAGGGGCCAGACGTAGAGGTTCCAAAGGTCTGGGTGCGGATGCCAGAGAGTGCCCCATCCCTGAGAAAGAAGGTTCTTCCTCAGGGGAATTCGCCAGGGAGGGGCTGTCACGAGGAGTACAAGGTCTGAGAACCAGGCCCAGGTGGGCCAGTAAGGAGACACAAGAGTGACTTGTTCCTTGTCCTCCCTGACCTTGCACAGCACCTGTGCAAGAAGGCTCACTGGGGGAAATGCATACTTGCGCAACGATTTATGTATGCCATCGCAGTGGTGCTGTCCGACCTGACCAGGATATGTTTGTCTCAAACTAACGGGAGAAACTTCCGCAGGGCCAAAAGGACGGTCAACGACTCGAGGCCAACGCAGCTGGACCCCTTTCCAACAGCCTGCTACTGCGTGCCCATTGCAAACGGCGCCCCAACCCGATCTGGAGGCGTCAGTCATGACCAGGACGTGTCGGGACACCTGCTGTAAGGGTACTCCTGCCCGTAAAAAACAGAGGTCTGTCCAGGGTTTGAATGTTTGGCGGCAGGCGGGGGTGATTGTCACACCATGCTCATCTCGGGACTCGGGTCTGAAGTCAGTGTTGAAGCGGTCTCATATGCATCAACCCCAGCGGCGCGACCGTCGCGGAGGACGCCATATGCCCCAGGAGCCTCTGGAAAAGTTTTAAGATGACCGTTGTGCCCGGCCTGAAGGCGGCGAGGCACCTCAACACTGACTGGGCACGCTCGTTGGTGAGGCGTGCTGACATTGAGACCGAGTCTAACTCCATACCGAGAAAAGAGATGCTTGAAATGAGAGCATGAACCATCCACAAACGCTGCCTTGGTGTGATCGGCGTCCAGACACACGAGACAACGCCTATGGCCGTCTGAAGCAGAGAGCACTCTACCGCATCCAGGAACTACACAGGGATGGAAGGTCATCTTTATTAAGACGCGTCCTGAAAAGGACGTTCAACGCCACTGTGTATTGCTCTTTTAGAGGAAAATATTCTTTTACTGAGAAAATCACTCTTATAACAATAAACTCTTTTAAGTTTTGTGCTATCCAAGCACCCAGGGGCAAACTGCACTGCTGTGCAGAGAAGGAGAAAGCCGCTGAAGTGCGCCATAGATCCAACAGCAGAATCAGCTCAGAGGAAGAGGAACAGGTGTGTGACTCGCATCTCACTGCATACACATCCATCGGCTCCGAAAGAAAATTTCTGAATGAACTCGACGTATTTACCCGTCTTTATACCCATATGTCCGGGGGCGGGGTATGCAAATACTGTCTGCCAACTTCTCATTGGTCTTTCTGCATAGATCAGGGGCATATTCGGCGCTCAAGAGAGACCCCTAGTGTCGCTTCTTCAACACAACGTCGAAGTGAGTGACAGACGGGGAACTATAACACAGTTTTGATATATTTTGGATTTTGTTTAGTCACAACATAATTCCATTAGTTCCATTTATGTTATTCCATATATTATATATATAATATATATATATATATATATGGTACAGGGTTGGGAAAATTTAGAATTTAAGAACTGGCGTATTTTCAATTTAATTTTTGCTCTCCCATATTATTCCTATGGACTGAAAAGCTTCCAAAGCCAGCAATCAGTTAAACATTTTGCTCTTCTTAACAAATTGAACTCAAGCCTACTGCATTAGCCCAAGGCATAGCTTTTATATTTTTTCTAAAAAACACAATTATATGAATAAATGTTTAAAGAGTTTTAACATAGCTACACCAGGCCGATTATCTCTCTCTGTCTCTGTCTCACAGCTTTCAATAGTAAACATCAGCTTGTTGAGTTATAAATGGTGTTGATGTTATAACTGTTTACAGCAACTTCCAAATGCCTCATTAATTCCTTTTCCATTTTCATTATTTCTTTGTAGTTGTACAGTGATTTTCTGTAAATATCAATATTAAGTGGTTCCCTGCCATCTCAACCTCAAGACCAATTAATATACTGTATGTACCCTTTGAACTACCCTTTAAAATAATTACTGTATATGTGTCCTTGTGAAATACCCTGTCAAATATATTTTAATAATGTCTACTGAAACAATCCATATGTTTATATTTTTATGATAATGAGTGAAAACACTGCATATTAAATGCAATGAATGGTGACAAGGATGAAATCCACAGCAAAATCGATTACATCCTCTTCGTCCACCGATGTAAGATGGAAACATTTAGAAATTGTTGGTAACTAAGCAACAGGCTGTGTGAGGATTGTTTGCAGTGGATGGAGGATGTGCTCTTTTTATCTTGCTGTCTACCAAAGAACAGTAGTAACCTATTTTCACAAAAAAACTGTTTTTATTATTGTTGGAATATTTACCATAATTATATATGACTGTCCTCTTTATTTGACATTGTGATTTATGAAAACATGAATTAAACATGACAGTGCACCAAGTAAATCAAAATTTGACTTTAAAGGGGTCATGACGTGTCTTTTTTATTATGTTCCTTGAGGTTTACTTATCATATTAGTAACGTATTTAGCACAAATTTGTAAAACATAATCATATCCCACTCTTATTCTGACTCTGTGTCAGAAATGCTCTGTTTTGGTGCTGCTTCTCCTTTAAGACTTGATAGTACATGCCCACTGTTATGATTGACTCTTGACTGACCTGCTCTTTCTCTCTACTTGCCACCTCACTAATCACTGCTACTGGGCGGGGCTACGGAAGAGATAAGGTAAAGTGGGCATTGATTTGTAACCATGAAGGTGGTCAGATGCAAATATCTACCACAGTGTGACATCACAATGTGGAGGAATTAGAGAACAAGTCGTTTGGTTTCAACAAATGCTCTTTTTTATGTGAGAAGGAAGTTCCTCACATCATGATCACATCATGATCTCTTTAACTTCTATTGTAATAGACAAATGAGGAACTCTAATAATTACTAACTAATAGTTAATACGTTTGGAGAAAAAGAAAGATTGATTATATTTTTGTTAAGTAACAAACATAAGAATTTGCTTTCCTTAGTGATTTAAATATTCATGCATCAGGGGGATACATTTGAAAAATCATCCATCTGCAACATAAATACAGAAAATATAATGTTAGGGTTGATGACCTTCACAGACAGAGTGTAGATAAAAGTGGTTCAACCACATTAATATAGACTCTTCCAGACAATGGCTACTTGTGAACCTCAAAAAGGATACTTTTGCACAGAACAATGCCCTTTCATATCCACCAGCAGATTCAAAGCACTCAACAACATCCACAAAAACCTAAATTCACTGACATGTGTGTCTAATTTTAATAGATGCTGCTAGTTCTTCCTGTAAATGGACTGAAACATTAAGGGATAATATTAATATTAGATGTAAAACACCACAATGATGCTAAGTATTCAATGGAGTTATCATGGTAAATGACACAAATTTGCAACTATATTTAGACACATACACATATACATGTGAAAGTGTGTTTTATTTTACATTTAATTTATTAAAAATGTTATCACATTTAAGCCTCTAAAAAATGTAAAGTAAAAGTAAAAAAAAAAAGTAATATTGACTTAATATTATAATAACTTATATAATAACTTAAATGTGTAATAATACAAGCTGTCACTGTTGGAAATTTCATGTCTACTAAACATTTTAACACAAATTATTAACCAGTTGAAACCTAAAAATTAAGCAGAATTACATGTATAAGAATTATATAAACAAACGCTTATATTATAAACAGGTGCAGTGTGTCATAGCTGCCTGAATGTGATCTGTCCAATTTACAGATTGAGTTGATCTCAGAAAAATTGCATTTTCATATAGCAAAGGGGTGCTGTACACTCACACCATCAACTATTGTGGAAAAATACTTTCTGTGCTCCCACACATAATCCATTTTTATCAACTCTTCTCAGCAGCTTCAGTACAAATGTCTTGGTTACTGTCATAACCACCTGATGGGAGGGAACGAGACATTGTGTCGATGTAGTGACACTAGGGGTCACTCTTGAGTGCCCCGAACACCATGATTCTTTAGAGAAAAGGCCAATGAGAATTGACGAGTGGAATTTGCATGCCACTCCCCCGGACATACGGGTATAAAAGGAGAAGGAATACCCACTCTCATTCAGGTTTTATGCTGAGGAGCCGAGACAATGTCCAACCATTTTAGTGGCTATTACAGCGTTGTGGCAAGAAGTACACAACGTCTCGTTCCCTCCATCAGGGAATGGAGGTTACGACAGCAATCAAGACGTTCCCCTTCTGTCACTCACTCAACATTGTGTTGATGTAGTGACACTAGGGCTCCCTATAGAAGAACGGCACAACAGCTGAACCATGTTACGGGAACTGCTGATGCAGGTGCAAGCAAACTGCTGTGTGTGTAATAGCAGGGACATCAGTCTGCACGTAACCTCTCCCAACACCCCAAAAAGACATCCCCCCTGAGGGGGGGAAGCGACATAATTATCATGTGAGCAAGCTGTGCCAGGGAGGGGAAGAGTGCTTTACGCAAGCCAGATATTCCGTATTACCAAACTCTTCCTGTTTGTACCTTAGAAAACACGGGACGCAACTGGCTCAACTCAAGATTGTGAAATCTTGCAAGGTATTGGGTGTAGCCCAGCCCGCTGCTCTGCAGATGTCTGCCAGAGAGGTGCCATGGGCCAGTGCCCACGAGGATGCCACACTCCTAGTAGAGTGTGCTTGTATTCCCAATGGGGCGGGCACAGACTAGGCCTGGTATGCCAGAGTGATGGCATCCACGATCCAGTGGGCAAGCCTCTGTTTGGAGACAGTGTTCCCTTTCCGTTGTCCAACGAAGCTGACAATGAGCTGCTCAGAGCATCTAAAGCATTGTTTTTCCTAACAAGAAGTGTTGCGTCCTCATGGGCACTGGCCAGGGGCATCTCCCTAGCAGACATATGCAGAGCAGCGGGTTGGGCAACACTTAATACCTTCGTGAGATTTTACAATCTCAGGGTCGAGTCGGTTTCGTCTTGTGTTTTCTCAGGTCCGAGCCGGTAGAACTCGGTAACATGCTGACAAACTGACTGGGTGGATCGCTTACACCTAGCGAAAAATAAATTTTTGTTCTGCTGAAGAAAGAAAGTCATACACATCAGGGATGGTATAAGGTTGACTAAATGATGAGATAATTTTAATTTTTGTGTGAATTATTCCTTTAAAGCCTAATCTGGCCACTAGAAAGAAAATCTGAATAATAGATGACAGCATAATCAACAGTTGATCACAGACGCTCCTTATCTCTCTCTCTCGCTCTCTCTCTCTCTCTCTCTCTCTCTCTCTCTCTCTCCCTCTCTCTCTCTCTCACACACACACACACACACTCACACCCTTGTTTCTCCAATAACATGTTAGAAACAGCCCAAGCTGTGATACTAGTAGTTCTAAAGTGATGTTTTTGAGAAGCTTGGACTCATCATTTGTTTTGAACCTGCAATGGCAGATTCTGATCCGTGGCATAATAAAGTAGTTCCATTTTCAAATGTGTTTTTATTACCGTACTCAGTTTTTCCTAGTTTTTTTAAATGTACTTGTTCATCGAACTGTTGTACTGTATATAAGCAATATCACACTCACAATCATACTGTATGGCCCTGAATCAGCACTGCTGTGATTACCTATGGCATATTACATATGGCATTCATATTACCTGCAGCAGAATCAACGCAGTGCTGTGGCCTTATTATATACATATTATATAGGGCCATATTGCCCTCTTGCTTGTGTTATATTGCTTAAGTAAACTTCCCTGTGAGAGGCTTTCACATGTCATATCACATGTGATTACACATATGTTTGAAAGAAAAGAATTCTTTATACATGCTAGCGCCATCTTTGTTTTTTCAACGTTTTGTCCGTGAATGATCCAATAGCACGTTAAACTGCAGTACAAACCATTGAAGTGTGGTTGTACAATGTCTATGCCTCACAGCCTCGTTGTCATTCCCGTCAAAAATCAAAGATGGCGCTGCCGTGAATGTCCATTCCAGATGTGACTTGTTCTAAAAAATTACATTTTACCAAGTTTATTTGACTTGTTCTAAAAAATTACATTTTACCAAGTTTATTTAAGTGCCCTGTATATCATAAATAAAAGTTACTGAATTTACTAAAATGTTGGTTAAATTTACTCACATACTTGAATAAACAATATGGTATGTCATATAGTTAAGTAGATTTTACTTAGTTTTATACCATTAAAATGTACTTACAAAAACTGTGTGCAAAAACTTGAAAATGAAAACTTAAGTAAATATTACTAGTCATTTTTTTCAGTGCATTTGTTGAGTGAAATAGTGCAGAATCTTAAATATGTATTTAGTTTAATATCATGCTTCATTAACTTTATTTCATACAATCATTAATCATATCATTTATCTAAATTAATTCAAGTTATCATCTAAAGTTGCACATTAATTTCAATTTGGATAACATGTTTCAAGTGTTGTAAATTTTGGCAGTGGCACTTGAGGGCTTAGACCGAAGCTGTCATAATGTTGTCTACATTATGACATCCTCATCTACAATGCAGTGTGTAACACACATTAACCAAGCATCTGTGTTTCCAGCACAGATTATAATTAGCTTCACTTTTCATTCTATCTGACAAGAGGTCAAACATAAAAAATAAAAAAATGGACAAATAAATAAATAGTGTCCTCTCAAATACGGCTAACCTAATTTTTTCCCTTTTTAGATGGAGCATTTAGAAAAAGATGCTAATAAACCTTGATAGACCAGATGGCATATCCATCATGATTTATGAATGGTATTGTCTAATCAGTGGCTTTGATGCTGTCTTTGCAGATAAAAGTGCCATGGCTAATGACAGACTACTGCTGGTCCATGTAGTCCTTTAATATGAGCCTGGAGATTGAGATCAAACGGTGTGCGATGAAAGTGACTTGCCGCTATCTGACTGGCCTGAGATTCGAGATTAACTGCAACAGGTTTGTGGCAGTTCACTTTAATAATCTGGAAGCTGGGTCAGATCATTGATATAACACCATACAGAGTGCTATCAAAGGATAATGTGAAGTGTCCTCGGAAAAAGGCTATAAGTGTGTGTTTAAAAGTTGATGTCGTTTTGACTATTTAAGCTTATTATTTAAGTTTATTCAATATGAGAGTCTTGTTTGACCAAAGACAGTGAATGGGATCAGTTAAAACAGAATGCAAATGAATTAAGATTTTCTGTCGCCTAAAGGACTACTATATTTTACTTTGTTTATGCACTACAATTTCTTTATAAGATATTAATGTCAATATCTCAGCATTCATACCATTCTAGCCTATACGGTGCCACAAATTGTGATGTCTCACAAGACTAATGGCATAGTGTAAAGAGGAAAGTCTTTGGTGACAGGCTGTTAGTGAGAGATAAAAGACTGATACAGACACTTTAAGACTGCGGCGTCATTTCATGGCTCTTTAACCACCAGGACAATAATCAGATGACTTCATATAGGAAATGAAGGGACAGACTGTCAAAGAGACAAAAGAGGGAATCAGAAATGGACTGACAGAAAAAGAGAGAAGAACAGATTGATTGGCCAACAGAGAGACGAAGTGAGTTTTCTGGCTATAATGAACCAAACTGAACAGCTACCTTGAAGTCCATGGACTGTATTGCTTTTTCCTCCATCTGTCTCTTCTCTGTTTAGATCCAGTGCATTATGCTGTTTCAAGAAGCCCACTCACAGCATATTGTAATGTTGTAAATAGACTGAGCTTTAATTAAGCAATATCACATGAGTTTGTAATTTTTTTATAAAGTTCACTAGGTTTTCACAAGTTTCTGGTTTGATCCAATGAGTGATTTTGAGGAAGTAATAATCACCGAATTGACAAGGTTTGCCAGGATAGTGTCATCAAATATTTTATAGATATTCAGAGTTTTGTTTGAGGCACGAAACAGCATGTAAAGCAGAAATCCACAATTAGAGCTAAATATTTGATTAAAAAAATAGGTCTGTCGATTTAACGTGTTAATTCAGTGCACTTAATTTTACAAAAAATAACGTGTTAAAAAAAAATTTGCACAATTAATCGCACCATAATAAGGAAGATTCCTGAGAAATGCAAGCTTGCAGTACCACCTGTTTACTCCAGAGGGCAGTTAGTGAAATTTCAGCTGTATGAGCAACGCGCAGTTTATACAGTGAAGAAAACACTTCAGTAGGAAGAACAACGCAAACATGCGTTACATTCTTGCGTTCAAAACACATGAAGGAGCACAAATGCGAACTAAGGGATCTCAAGATGTGTTTAAAGATTGAGTATTAAACTATATTTAACTTGAAACAGTTGTGAGATGCTACACAAGCATGTCTGACGCAGGTGTAGATTGACGGGCTCTTAAACAAGTCCTCATAATAAATCTCCAACTGATTGACAAATTCACTTGTGAAATGATTGCTGTGAACTGTATGCCAATGATTGACTTATGATCAATAATATGGTAGTAAACTATACATTGTATTCTAAAGCTGCTTTTTGTATTGTCATATCAATGATTAACTCTTCTGCTGCAAGAATGTAATGCATTTTAATTATCTGAATATTTTTTATTATATATATATATATATATATATATAATACACTCACCTAAAGGATTATTAGGAACACCTGTTCAATTTCTCATTAATGCAACTATCTAATCAACCAATCACATGGCAGTTGCTTCAGTGCATTTAGGGGTGTGGTCCTGGTCAAGACAATCTCCTGCACATTTTGTGGTAGCTTCAGTCCCCATAAATTAGGCCTAATGACGTCCCTGTTGCATGGACCTACAGAGATGAAATATTCTTATAAAATCTTTGTTTCTGTTCAGCAGAAGAAAGAAAGTCACACACATCTGGGATCCCATGAGGGTGAGTAAATGATGACAGAATTTTCATTTTTGGGTTAACTATCCCTTTAAGATACTTCAACATTGTGTTCTACAACATAAACTACACACAGTCATACCTCAAACATGAATTTTGAAGCCGTCATGCTTTTTAAATTTACAATTAACAATTTTCTAGATAAGGAACGGTTTTACATTTTATCAGGTGCATTCACTCACATGCTTCTGGTAGTTGTAGTCCACACACACCGATATACACGCTAATGGTGAAAGGAAGATTGGTAAGTGTCGTGATACAGAGTGAAATTGTAAGTTGTTTTTAATTACCTGCTTACCTTTAGCTACGTTTTCTTGAGGTAAAGGAAAGGGGATATTTTGGTTTGCTATGGAAAACCGTAGTCTAGCTAGAGTGAACAATCAAAATACAAGAAATGGTTAACTTAGCAAGCTAATCACAACTCTTTATTCTTTGCCAATAATATAACCTATCTCTATAATAGGCATATAAAACAATATCAATCCCCATAGAATGTTAAATGTCTAAATGTCATAGGGTCCCTGTTAATGCTATTACCGTTGTATCCTTCTTGTATACATCATTTGGCAGAATAAATCATCTTTAATTGAGAAACGCTCAAACCTGTGTTGTCAAATTTCACTATGAATTTAAAATTCTGGTTCTTGGGTTAAACTGTATGCAAGCCAAACTACACAGTGAAATTACACTCTGATTGAACCAATCCACAGCGCAGTTACAGTAATTAGAGTAATTAAATAGCATTCTGTGGACAATTTATCTTATATAGAGAGGAATTAGATATAGTATGCTATTACTTTATCATACATTTACATGAGCAGACAGATAGCATTTAAGTCATTGCTTATAGAATAACTCATCAGGAGCAAAGTCTGGCCTAAGTAAATTCCCCCATGCAGCTTTGATGTGTTTAAAAGCTAACATTACAGTAACTTTTCTTTAACAGAGTAGAAATGGAAGAAGAGGATATGTCTGTCACGTTTTACTTGTTAACATCTTGGTTTCTTGACTGGTTGTTGACATAAGTGTAGCTCTAGATGTGAGTGCAAAGATTTTGCAAACGCAAGCTACAAATACCCTGGGGCTAAGCCCCCCCTGTCTTCCAATCCTAGTGACGTCCCTGCCATGCAATACAAGTTAATGGTGACCAAAACTTTGAAGCTACAAAAAGCACATAAAATCATCATAAAAGTAATCTGTATGACTCCAGTGGTTAAATCTATATCTTCAGAAGCTATATGATAAGTGTGGGTGTGAAACAGATCAATATTTAAGTCTTTTTTTACTATAAATTCTCCACTTTCACTTTCCTAAGTGCTCTTCTCCCCTGAGGGTTCTTCTTTTGTTTTTGGTGATTTGCATTCTTCATGCATATTGCCACCTACAGGGCAGGGAGGAGAATTTATAGTAAAAAAAAAAACAAGGACTTAATTATTGATCTCTTTTTCACCCACACCATCATATCATATTGCTTCTGAGGATATAGATTTAATCACTGGAGTCTTATGGTTTACTTTTATGCTGCCTTTATGTGCTTTCTGGAGCTTCAAAGTTCTGGTCACCATTCACTTGCATTGTATGGACCTACAGAGCTGAAATATTCTTATAAAAATCTTTGTTTGTGTTCTGCAGAAGAAAGAAAGTCACACACATCTGGAATGGCATGAGTATGAGTAAATTATAAGAGAATTTTTGGGTGAACTATCACTTTAAAATAATGTTTTCCAGACCTTATTTTACTCATAAATCCAAAACTACCATTATAAAAATCCAGAGGGAACCAATGGCTCAAATATGCAATTTTTTTTTTCTGTGTTTTTGCCCTACAAACTAAACAGCTCTCTTCAGTCCAGACCTTTGACATTTATTATTAATTTGCCAGTATTTCCTAGTTTCAGTTTGGTTTTATCTTTTCAGTATAAGCCTATTTTGTTTTAATTTTTGTTTTAGTATAGGGCTGCCAAAGTTAATGTGTGTAACTGCAATTTTGGCCAGCCCACTGCTGCGCAAGTACAGGCCCAGCCTACAGGCCATATAGGTGGCCGCCCTAGGCTCCAACATGCCAACACAGACTCCGTAACAAAGTAAAAATTAAATAAACTCTGCAAAGTAAGCCAATGCATTGTTTTTTTTGTTGTTTTTTTTTTAAATAATAAATTATGGCTTTTATTTTGAAATTACTTACTCATAAGAGCTCATATCCATATAAACATTGAATCTGTACCTGGTGTTGTCCTCGTTATTTTACATTAAAAAAAAAAAAAACAATAATGGTGACAACCAAAAACAACATAAGATGAGCTTTGAATAATTTGAATAATCACAAAATGACAATAATTGCAAGTTACAACAAATACAATAACATCAGTGTAAATAAAATTGGCAAACAGTAAAGCTATGAGCAGTACATTGTCATTTGCATCATTTATTCATACCGCAAAGCATTACTGGGAGCTGAAGAGCAGCTTGCTGAATAATGTTCACGCCTGATAAAAATACAGACAATAAGTCATGAAAAATATTACTTTGTGGTTATTTGAGTCTTTGAGGCTTATTTTGTTTAAAAGATAGCAGAAACAGCACTTGTCAAAGCATAGGGTTTTGAATTTTTCTCAAGAATAATCTGGGGAAGGAATTAAAACACTGCAGATATAAAAAATGCAACAAACTCACATAGAGTGAAAACATGAACAATTAATCTGCAAAGATCTACACTTTAAGAGGTATGCTTATTTATTTATATTTGTTTATATTTATATATGTACATATTCTGGCTAACTTTGTTTTCACTGATTTTTACAAAATAAACAGTTATTTGGGTAAATTACATGAAAATTTAAGCATTGTCATCAGCGTCCTGCTGTGTGACACTTTCTTCATCAAACTATTTTAAACAAAATTTTATGATCTTTTATAACTGTATGTACTGTAAATATATAATATAGTATTATTATACTTGTTGTTTCCACAACGTCATATTAACTAAAACATTAGTTTATTTGCACTTCTAGAAAAAAGTTGAAAGTTGATTAAGATCTTTAAAAACTCACAGCACATAAAATACACACTTTCCCTTCTACTTTCATGCACATTTTAACCTAACATCTGTATGCTGAGAAAAAAGTTTCCAGACATGCTATCTGTCTGAGCCATAAAGCGCTTATTTTAGTGCTTTCTCTAAAAAATCCACTCATCACATTTACAGTGGTTTTATATGTTTTAAAGTTTTGAAAATGTTTGCACTTTGGGGCCTGTTTTCATGACTGGCGGTCAATAGAAATGTCTTCCTTTTTTTTTTTCAACACCAAAATATTAAATCAATGAGCCGGTGTGTTATGGTGTGTTGTGGGCTGGGTTTGGTTTGGCGGGCCGCTCTGGGTCTGACAGTCCAGGGACACTTTTTAATCCCAGTCAGCCCATGGTTTACAGATTTCATGTGTTTAAAGGTGTCAAATTACTCAAGGCCATCAAGTTTTAGCGCTATCTAGTGGTATTTTGAAATGCTTAAATGGTTTCAAAGTTTTTGACAGGAAACAGCATTCTGCCTCAAGAGAGAAACCTGGACACGCCCTTGATTACGTGACTGGTAGGCATCTCTAACAACTAAAATCTTGAACTAGTGAAATTGCAATGTTGTGTACTGCATGTACAATATCCTCATTAGCAAAGCTCTTTAGAATTCTGCTCTAATCACACACTGCATAGAAAATTTCTGAGAAAAGCATCACCATATGGTAGCACCAAGGCATATTTTCAAGTCTAATTCTGAATATTTCTGTTGGCTTCATATGAATGCCCTGGGAACCAAAACAAGAGCTCTCATTATATAAATAAATAAACAAATCAAATTCTGAAAGCACACCCAAGAGGCAGGCAAATTTTGAAATACAAAATGGTTGTTTCTGTTATGGTTATTTATGGTTCCATTATTTTACATTGAATGTATCATCACAAGACCATAAAATTGCTGGAAAATATGCTTCATTAATTTGTAAGATGCCAAAATTTATGAATTGCCTACGTGAATTTCTGTAAAATTTTGTTCACAAATTGGATTGCATTCAGTATTACAGTATTAGTCGAAGGCATACACCGACATACACTGTATGCCCACCTATCTTTCTTAGGATTTTGCGTATGCCCACCTAAAATAAGGGATGATACGTAGTCTATGGCCAATAGAACAAGTAGACTTTTGACTCAGAACTTTCTATCTATCAATCTAATGAGTGAATTGTGTATATTATTTTATTTTGTGTTATTTTGAGAGAATCTCTATAAACGCGCACAGAGCTGCAGGAGTGCAACTAATGGTAGGCAGTTCGACTAAAATGATGCAACAATCAGAATGCTCATTTCAGATGTGATTGGATATTTGATAACAATAATATTTTCCTTTTCAGTAAGGACATTTCCACCGTCTGATGCACAAGCATTCCTGGAGTAAATTTTCACAGTAAGTTTATTTCCCTGCTAAATGTAAATGTGTGTGTGTGTGTGTGTGTGTGTGTGTGTGTGTGTGTATGTATATATATATATATATACTGAATATACTCGTGCCATTAGTTGCACTCCCCGATTGTTAGATTGAAGCAAATTTGCGAAAATACTACATGTCATTACACCCCTGGTAGTTTTTCAGAATCCAGAATCCTTTATTTTGGTCACACATTATACACACAGTTTTTTTGCATATATACAGTGAAATGTATTAGTTTCCACATATCCCAGCTAAGCTGGGGTCAGAGTGCAGGGTCAGCCATGATACGGCGCCCCTGGAGCAGATAGGGTTAAGGGCCTTGCTCAAGAGCCCAACAGTGGCATCTTGGTGGTGCTGGGGCCTAAACCCCCGACCTTCTAGTAAGTAACCCTGATCCTCAACCACTGAGCTACCACTGCCCCCATGCATTTTTGATGCTCTTTGCTGGACAACTGTGTCCCGTAATTATATACAATACATTTTTTTTCTCTTCTTTCTCTTTAGTTTTCTGCCTTTTACTGCTGTCTGCTGTGCCTTTTCTCGTGACATCAATTCATTTCAATTTATAGTAGTAAAACTATTTCACTAGACATAGAAAATCACATAATAGTCCACAAATAAAACAAATAACCATTAATTCTTATGTAAGCTTTATATGGTAATACAAGATAATATGTTGAGTTAACATGAATATTAGTACACTTATATTAGCTATACAGTGCTTAACAGTTTGAGTATTATGTATGTATTAGTTTATTAATTAGAGTATTTATAAAGTGTTAATTATTTTCATTGTAGCCTAATGAAAGGCTTCATAAATTCTCAGTATGCCCAACTTTTCAGCCACTACTACACCACTGATTGCATTCTCATGCAAGTATGTTTTTCTTTTAGGCTAATACACATTATGGCATATTCATATTACCTCTCATTTCTGTGTGTAAGTGTGTAAATTTTGAATTCTAGCCTTAACAAGCCCTCCAGCGGGCTGTCAGTTGAGCCTCAAAGGTACTGACAAAGAAAGCAGCATCTCAAAGACTGCCACATCTCTGAGAAAGACACTGAGCTGAATGATTTATGATTTTTATATTTTCTTCTTTTTTTGTATTTGATGGTTTCTTCCCATAGACCTCACCAAAAAGCTGTGATGTTTCTGAAACATATGTAAAAAACACTGACATTTCAGACTCTAAACTGGCACGATGACTAGTAAGCAGTTATAGGGTTAAAGCTTTAATTGAAATTTATTCAGAAAGAGATTCCACTGCCAGCTCAGTTAATTTGCTACTGAAGCAGAACATTAAACCCATTCAAAGCACAAGTGATCAACTGGGCTGTAATTGTATTATTGTCAAATGGGGAGCCAGACTGCAAATGTGAGGGTGGAAATCAAATAATGCCAAAATATTAGGATGTGGTTATTTGTTTCTGCCTACATTTACTTGTTTAACTCATCAGAAAGCATGGTGGTACTGACCATCCATAAATCCATCCTTGCATCCATCCATCCATCCATCCATCCATCCATCCAAAAGCATAAATAAAATGTGCATGGATATAACATGTATGAAGAAAAAGAAGTATGAACTATCAATCCATATAGAAATATTTGATCCATCATGGGTTCTTCCATTGTTAATATGACTAGCATCTACTGAATACATCGGAACCACGTATTTTTGTTACAATTGATCTGACCTATACGAAAGGCCAAATAAAAGGTACATGTAATACCTGCTATCTGTTGTTACATTTGATGAATACTATATGTTTATATGTGTCAGTCAAATCCCATGGTCAATAAAAGGTCAATATAATTTGGATTAAAGAAATAGAAAATAGTCATAGAATGTGCTATTCCAGACGAGCCCAATTATATCAAATTAATAAATGACTGTCAATGTCACGGTAGGTTGTGCAGCTAATTACAAAAGCTAAAATAAACTCTCATTAGTAAACAGGAGGCATTGCCTGCTTAGACTTTGCTTGTGCAAACACACCTGCTGGCTTAGATAATCAGCCTCCTCATTCCTTTGCTCACTGGAATTAAATTCTTTGACATTTCGATTCCTCTTCAGTGTAATTCTTTTCAGCTTATCACAATGTATAATTCTCTATTGTTCTTAAGCAGGGCTGCTGTAGCCAGTGAATGCTGCCTCCCATCTTGTGCTATTTTCATCAAAGAATTGTCAGACTTACTCAGTTTGACATATACATCTCAGGTATTATGATTATTAAATGGTGTTATCTGATCGGCAGAGCCTGCACATGAGGTAAACCCTGAGAATACATCAGAAAACTCATCATGGAGGCATGAAGATACAAGAGGGATGTTTTTAAGTGAATATTCTGTACTGCAAACAAAATTGTACAATGTTTAGTTGTACAAAGTAAAACCTAAGTTGTCAATTAATAAGGTTAAACTGTATAATTTCTTCACCATTAGTATCACCAAATGGAATTACACAAATACTGTAGTTTCCAAACAGGTTTCTTAACAAATACTCCCCCCATATTATACTGGTCATACAAACAGGAAGTCCCGCCCCAAAATCACAAAAGTGGTTGAGCCAATGCTGCTGTGTTAGGCTATATTTAGATAGTGGCACAGTATCCATATTCAGTGTTCACTGCTCACTATTCACTGAGCATGGGATATCTATTGGTGAGTAAAAGATGAGAATTTACATTTCTGGGTGAACTATCCCTTTAAGATGGCTGAATACCATGTGAAGTCCACTTTGCAGGGCACTGTCGGTCAAACGTAATGCACCTACTTTTCGTAGGAATCGACCTAGGAATTGGTCACTATATTATGTTAGGATAGCAGAAAGTCCTTTCACCTTTGGAAAAAACACAAATATATCACCTTCAAAACATTTTTTTATTTTTATTTTTTAAGAAGAAATAGTGAGATTGTGTTTTGTTATGAAAAATATGTGTTAAAGCTGAAAGTTCAAACTACTGTGTTCTGGTAACAATTCTATGTTTAATTTATTATTTGTCCAAAATGTGGCTTTTTAAAATGGCTTTCAGTAGTTTTTTGTTTGTTTTTACTGCTGCTACAAAATGATTTTCCACTGTCCAAGGAATTTTTTTTCATAAATACATCATTCAAAAATAGAACATATATAGCACACACTCGATTCATTTTAGCTGTATTACACAGACAGTGTGCTCTCAGGAGTTTCTCAAAAGTTGTGCATCAAGAGAGAAAAATATTGTCCATTGCTCTCAGGCATAACTTGCTTTTTATCTATTGCAATATGCAACAGTTCCAAAATACACTAGCCGCTGACTGCACAAAGCAAGCTTCTGTATTAACAATTCATTTATGGAGACAGAGCTACCAGCAGGTGGCTAATAGAGAAAAGATCCTCATTGATCCAGAAGAGTTTGTTATGTTGCTACTGTTCTGTTATTAATAACAGTGACAGCCCACTTTTTCAGCGGCCTCAGAAGTATTTTTCACATTTATTTTCTCCAAAACATTTTTCAATAAAGAGTTAAAAGCAGTAAACCAAACCAACCAGCTCTGAGATAAATCATTACATCACTAAGATTTTGTTTTAAAGAGTCTGTACTTAACATCTTTTCTGGGGCCATTGAATACTCATCCCATGAAGTATTTTGATTGTTGTTATCGAAACAGAAACAATGATATTTAAATTAAATTTTAAGTTTGAAACAAAATTGCGTTGCAAAATATTGAAATATACAAATATTTAAACAGTTTGTAGTTTCACCGTCTCATCATTCGCAATTCTTTATGGGAGCAAATGGTCACTGCTGAGTGCTTTTGCCAAGATTTCCATTTCTATGGCATAACCGACTTGTCTGATTAGTGGATGGCTCTTCAGGATTATGTATCGTGTAGTTCTTTAGCAGAAATTTGCAATTTAAACAAAATTCTTTGTTAATGTTTATACACACACAAACTTGTTTTTGTTTTTTTTGTTTTTATCTTGAAAGGTTTTTACTGTACATAGGATTGCCAACTTTCCCACATAGACGGTACATCCTGTATTTTGGCTAAAATGACGATTTTTCGGCCCTATTGTCCAGTTTTAAAGCGTCATGTATTCGGGTGGTGAAAAGTTGGCAACCCTGTTGGCAATGCTTTCCTCAAAAATCTATTTCTCTATAGAAAAAATAACCAGACTCTAGCACTCTATTAACTATTAATTATCAGATATGGAGAGATGGATTCCATGTTTCCATTTACCATCTGTTCTGTATAAATATGTTAGAAGTTTTGCTAAACAATGTTATTTCAATTTAGAATCCCATAATAACAAATATTGCATGCTGTATAAAATAAAAATGATTATTTTATGATTAAATTGTTGCCCATCTGAGATTCCATTAGAAGATCTTAAACTAGGCAAAGGCCAAACACTCATGAAGATGGCTGAGAATGCTGACTGAGTAAGTCAACAAGAGTGAGTCTTTCAATGCTTTTGGAAGCTGCCCATTTAATTAGAGACATTTTACAGTTTACTACAAGCTAAAGAGAGAGGATGAAACCAATTTACTCCTGAAAATGGTTTTACTGTTGCATGCACAAAGAGAGTCAAAGGCCATTGACAGTGACATGTCTGACCTTTTCAGCATCTATAGCTCCACTAATTAAATTCCCAAAACTTCATTTTTCTCCTTTTCATTCTACTGCTAAGGATGGCAGCGTGGCTATTGCATGTTTGTTGTTTACTGATATATATTATATACCAATGGTTCTCAAAAGGTTTTGCTTCACGAACCAGATTTGAAATTTTATGTTGCTATGGACATTAAATGACAACCCAACAGAGTCACTAAATTGTTTATCAAACAAACATTAAAAAGATGTCCATAAAATAAAACATTGAAATTAAGTAACTTTACCATGCACTTTATAGGCTCAACCATATGTTAAATAAGTAACATGACATAGGCTAAATTGAAAAATTTACTATTTTGGTTTGTCTCCTGAATTTTGACGGGTTCATGCTATAGGCAGCAGGGGTGGATTTAGTGTTTTGGAGGCCCTCTTCAATGGCACACTTTTACATCGATTTTCCCTTAAAAGTACTGTAAGAGATATTTTTTTTTCTTTCTTTAGAATGGTATTGTGAAATATTCCTACACACTGAAAGATATTAATGAATTAAGTGTCCTAAATTACCTCACTGGTCTCTGTGACAGCACAAGACTGCGTAAACAACATCAAACAAAAATGTGTCAGCGGTTTTGTCTTGACCCATGGTTGTGACAACTTTCTAAAAAGGAGTGAATAATAATGTTAAACAACACATTATATGAAAAACACATTCTGGCAACCATAACTCCAATATACGTATACCAATACAATCCCTTTGTTCTCTCACATTCCCTTTCTTTAATGCACTTTTACACCAACAAATTTTACTTTAATTAAATATTTACAAGGTATCAGACTAAAAGTTGACTGGGTGTTTCCAGCAGTGTTTGATTAACAATAACTTCAACAACATGTTCACTATAGACCTTTTACACTCCTGAGGGTTTTGGAACACAAAGTAAACGATAGCATTGTAAACTTCTATTGCGGTGAATGGGAGAGCACAGCAAATATTATTTTTGCTTACTCATCCTCAAATACATTTCCACAACATTTCACAAGAGAAATGGATAACAAAATGGATTACGGCAGTCAGAGAGGATGATGCTAATTTACTGTCACTCCCTCAGAAATCTAATTGCAACTACTTTTTGTATCTAATTACAGGGTTATTTAATACAAAGTGTAATGTTATAAATTTACACTAAATATTTAAAAATGTGAAAAAAATTAAATGTTAGAAACATCCTCAGTTTGAGAAAAGGTACATTTTCACAAGTGTGAACACCTGCATTATAACCATTATCAACACTGTGTTTTTTAGTGAGTGGTGTACTCATGTAAGCAGTAGTGGGCTGTGGTGCAGGCAGTGCAGGAATCTGATCAGTTTGAAAATACAATGTTACCTTCGGAAGTGTTGAGATCAAATTTATATTCCTCTCTTTTTCTCCTTTTCTCTCATTAGGATAATTAAGTGTACTTTTGTTTCTCTCCACAAATTCAAACCAAACCGAATTAGCAGCAGTAGCCTATACAGTGAAACCACAGGAAAATGTCCGCGCGGTGTGGCTAAATTCCGCCTGTTTACGAACTAGCGTAGTTGCGCCCTTATCACAGCCTGATCTAAGGGTGTTGCTAGCACTGACAGTGCAAAAATAACAGCAACATTTAAAATTTCAGCATATGTTATTTAGCATTAATAATATATATATATATATATATATATATATATATATATATATATATATATATATATATATATATATATATAATTAGCATTTTTAGGGGGGCATTTGCCTTCTGGGGGCCCCAGGCAGTTGCTTATCTTTGCCTAGTGCAGAGATTTTAGCTAATGACAGCATACGACCTGCTATAACCCACAGATACCTTGACACCAAGCATGCTGAGGTTGCGGGAAAACCTCCTGAGTTTTTCAAAGAACACTTCAAGCCTTTTAACATCAGAAAAAATGTTGTCAGAGAATGTAAAATGTATTATGAAGGCCACTGAAGCTGCATATCACGTTGCAGTGTGTATTGCGAAGGCAGACAAAGCACACATTGATTCTACCAGCAGCCAAAGATATGTGTTCCTTGATAGTAGGAGAGGCAGCAGCTTCTAAGCTTGATTCTGTTTCACTCTCTGACAACACAGTGGGTCGGCACATCTCTGACATGACACAGGATGTGAAGGAGCAAGTGTTAGACCGCATCAGGCACAACACATTGTTTGCACTCCCGATCGATGAATCCACTGATGTGTCAAGCTGCGCACAGCTGTAAACATATGTGAGGTACGGGAAAACATGTACAACCAAGAGTTTCTATTCAGTAGTCCTTCAGTAGCCCGCCTGCCCACACAGAGACACACGTTGGTGCAGCTAACCTTATAAGGACTCTCCACAGACATAGTGATTTTTATACTGTATGAACTATAGATTCTATCCCCTAACCCAACCCCTAAACCTAACCCTAATAAAAAACTTTCTGCCATTTTACATTTTCCAAAAAAACATAGTTTAGTATGTTTTTTTAAGCTATTTGAATTATGGGGACACTAGAAATGTCCTCCTAAAGCACATTTATAACATAACACCCTTGTAATTACCAGTTTGTAACCTAAAAAATGAAACCACCCAAACCTGCCCACACATGTGTGTGCGTGCACACGTGAATAATTCACAGCACAAAACACATTACAGTCAGCACAAACATTGTTTACTCTTGCTGTTAAGAGTGAACCCTTCCTATGCATAATCTGGGTTGTATTTTCTTTCATGGTTTTCTAAGATGAGGGGATGTCAAGCAAACCTAATGCAACAACAGCAACAACCTAATTTGGCTGGCACCTACTGTATCAATTACATCAAAGTGACAGATGAATTTGTGAAAAAATAAAGTAGGGTTTAATTGTACGCACATCCTTTGCAATCAACCACAAAAGACATGAGAATTGCTTTCCCTTCCTTTTAAATTGATAAACCTCTTAATTTTGCTATATTAGGGGAATGCCGGCAGCCTCCTCATTGGCGACCTAGCTGGTGGTGCCGTCTATACCTTGAAATGGCCCTCACACTGTACATTTGTAAATCTTGGTTTTAAACAGATGTTAAAGCAATAGTTCACCTGAAAATAAACAAATAATTCATCATTTACCCTCATGTCATTCAAAACCTTTGTGAATTTCTCTCTTCTGCAAAACAATAAAAGGAAATAATTTAATGCTCTTTATCGCTTAATAAAGTCTTAAAATACCAAGTCTTCTGAAGGCATAAAATAACTTTGTATGAAGAATTTACTCTGAAATCAAATCAAACAATTGTTAAAGTCTGTAAACAGCAATAAAATTAAATATGGCGACGCGTCACGAACATCAAACCTCATTGGTTCTTGCATGTCTCATGACCAAACATCATGACATCGTGTCGCAACCTCATCCCAGCTAGCCAAACTACGTGACCATCAGGGACGTCACTAGGATTGGAAGACGGGGGGCTTAGCCCCAGGGTATTTGTAGCTTGCGTTTGCAAAATCTTTGCACTCACATCTAGAGCTACACTTATGTCAACAACCAGTCAAGAAACCAAGATGTTAACAAGTAAAACGTGACAGACATATCCTCTTCTTCCATTTCTACTCTGTTAAAGAAAAGTTACTGTAATGTTAGCTTTTAGACACATCAAAGCTGCATGGGGGAATTTACTTAGGCCAGACTTTGCTCCTGATGAGTTATTCTATAAGCAATGACTTAAATGCTATCTGTCTGCTCATGTAAATGTATGATAAAGTAATAGCATACTATATCTAATTCCTCTCTATATAAGATAAATTGTCCACAGAATGCTATTTAATTACTCTAATTACTGTAACTGCGCTGTGGATTGGTTCAATCAGAGTGTAATTTCACTGTGTAGTTTGGCTTGCATACAGTTTAACCCAAGAACCAGAATTTTAAATTCATAGTGAAATTTGACAACACAGGTTTGAGCGTTTCTCAATTAAAGATGATTTATTCTGCCAAATGATGTATACAAGAAGGATACAACGGTAATAGCATTAACAGGGACCCTATGACATTTAGACATTTAACATTCTATGGGGATTGATATTGTTTTATATGCCTATTATAGAGATAGGTTATATTATTGGCAAAGAATAAAGAGTTGTGATTAGCTTGCTAAGTTAACCATTTCTTGTATTTTGATTGTTCACTCTAGCTAGACTATGGTTTTCCATAGCAAACCAAAATATCCCCTTTCCTTTACCTCAAGAAAACGTAGCTAAAGGTAAGCAGGTAATTAAAAACAACTTACAATTTCACTCTGTATCACGACACTTACCAATCTTCCTTTCACCATTAGCGTGAGTATCGGTGTGTGTGGGCGGGAGGGTGCATAGCGAGTTCAACTTCAGACCAAACTAGAGTAACGACGAGACGAGATGAATCCTCCAGTTACTTGCAGCGCTCCGGTCTGCAACGCTCTGAAAGCTGCCACAGTTCACGCCAATGCAACGAGACGGTGCGGTGCATCATCTTGATAGCACAACGACTCTGTACTTCTGTCCAACTTCCGACTTTTCGGCTATTTTTTGTAGCTGGATATATATCATTTGTTGCGTCTAATTCTAAATATGAATGAGGATATGGTTATTGATAAATCGAATTGTTATTGTTGTTCTTATTATCATTTAGAGGGGCTTAGGAACATTTTGTGGTAGCTTCAGCCCCCCTAAAATAGGCCTAATGACGTCCCTGGTGACCATTACATAACTATAATGTAATACCATGACCAAACTTTTGTCATGGCAATATAACTGGATACGTTATGACAATCGGAAATTCTTGGATTAGTTGCTACAACATAACTTTGTGACGGTGTTCATCAGTTCATCATTGCAATGTTGTGGATCAATAGTTGTGTGCTGTAACCAGTTAGTAATTTTTGCTTTTAATTATTATTTTATGGTCAGATATGCAGTAGTGTAACCTAATTTATGTCCTCATTTGCCCAACAATAATTTAAAGGATATTTTAACAGCTGTGTATGGAAATGACAAATCAATTAACTTTTATTTATTTCGACAGAAAACTCAGAAAACTTTTTTTTTTTTTTTTTTACAATTTATCCAGAAGAACTACTGGCCATATAACATCAACAAAATTAATAGGCTAAATTACATTTGTGCTCACACCTGATATTAACTTGAAAACAGTACTTAGACAAGCTTGGCACAAATGCCTTAAATTACATTTAAAAAATAAACATTTTTAAAGATATATAAAATGGTTAATGACATATAAAAATGACAATATAATCTTCAAAATATCTGCATAAACTTTTAAAATAAATAATTATTTTAAATTATCTCAGCAAAAACAAGTAAAAATTAAAATATCTACACATTTATATTACATTATAGGCCTATATATGGGCCTTTATAAATGACATAATGCTAGAGGGCATTCCAGATGATAAAAGCTGCCAAATATTCAGATATGCAAAATATTAACAGAACTTTAACTTGAAGGTTAGATGTTACTGAACCATTCTGATGTGGTTGCTGAATTTTTATAACTGACCAGAGATGGAGTTCTAGATGACTGTTGCTGTCTTCTCCAGTTTGAGTTGGGTCCGATTGGTTGCCATGGCATCTCCAATGACTCTAGTACTATGTGATGTTACAAAAGCAGGTCTTTCCAAAGCTCAGTGAACCTTTACACTCACGTTGTTTCAGTAACTACTTTTTTTAAATAAGAGTTGTTTATTTGTTGTGAAGTAATAAGTGTCTTACCTCAGAAAAACAAACTATCCCGTCAGATGTCTGTTGTGTGCGCTGATTTGCATTTTGAAATGTGTCAGCGCAATTCATAACTTAACGCAAGTACACGCTGCATTCTCAGCTTTGCCGCAAGGGGTGCTACAATGGATTTTCTTTTTTTTTAATCAACAACTGTCATGGCGGAGCAGCAATTTGAGGAGAGTCTTGGTGAACAAGTTACATTATACAAGCGTATTTTTCTGTCGTCTTTTTAGCAAATACAAAAGCACACACTCCTCAACTGTCAACATGATGACTCCACCACATCCACTTTCGTGGCGCCTAAAAAACTCTTTCGCCCCCTTGTGGTCCGGTTTGTAACCGCCAGAGCAACGCAAGAGCGCACGTATTGTATGTACAATGGGACCACGTGTTAGCCATGCGTTTGTCTATCTATCTATCTATCTATCTATCTATCTATCTATCTATCTATCTATCTATCTATCTATCTATCTATCTATCTATCTATCTATCTATCTATCTGTCTATCTGTCTGTCTGTCTGTCTATCGGTATAAGCATTTAAAACTTTCAGACCAGGCATTCTCAAGCCACCAATCTAGTTAATCATCTGAGACTGTAAAGCATATATATATATATATATATATATATATATATATATATATATATATATATATCGACCTGTTTTGTAAGATTTACTGTAATACATATCCCCTCAGTCTTCCAAATACAGGTCCAAGGCTACATGACTTAAATTATTAATCTTTGATAGAAATGCAATTTTCCTGGGCTGCAACTGGAGTCCGCATTGCTGGTTATCACATTGGGAGATTGTGAATAATTAAATACTAATTGGAATAGGAAGGTGAAGTGCTAATGAAAAACGGGCCTATGACATTGCAGTTACGTCACCAATAAGTCACAGAATTACCCAAATATTTCGAATATGTTAAGTAACTGGACCATTCTGGGTAAGCTTGGGACTTTGAGAGGATGTAAAGACGATGTTGTGAATTGCTCATTTAATGGTATTGAAATTACGGGCCTGTAACATTGCAGTTACGTTATCAGTAATCACAGAATTACCCAAATATTATGAATATATTACATAACTGGACCATTCTGCGTAACCATGGGACACAAGGAGGACGTAACAGCGATGTTGTGAATTGGTCAGTGTGGCAGGGATGAGGGCAGGGCCGGGCCGTGATGCTGCACACCCGACCCATAATCAGGCTAATCAAGCCCTCGAGAGTGATAAAGGCGACTGGAGGAGGCAGTTCAAGACAGAGAGAGTTACAGGCAGCTGCCAGACACATGACTGTGTTTGTCTTTTTCTCAAGTTTATTATTAAAATATTATTTATACTATTGAGCTGGTTCTCACCTCCTTCTTTTCCTTATAACCCCTTTACACTGGTGCCACAGCCAGGGAAGGAGGAGGGATGCGCCGTAGTAGAGTCCTCGCCTCTACCATCCACCCCAATTGAGCAGCCTCAGTAAATTTTAAACCTTTAAATACCGACCTTGAGCTCCAAGGTTGATCAACGATGGTATATGTTTTCGTTGAAGCCATCCATCTGCGTTATTTCAACTTTATTGTTTAAAAATCATGTTTGATAGTGGAAATCATGATGAACTACATTAGTGATGTCCAGCAGAGAAACCATGCCCGCAAAACATGCCTCGGAGCGACTGCCCACTCCAATGACACACTGTGAATGACGTAATCGAGTCTGTGTCTCTTCACCCTTATTATTTATTAATACAATTATTATTTAATTACTTGTTTTTAAACACGATTAACAATTGTGTTTTATCTAATTACACAATGATGATTCATTGACATTATAGACATAGACGATAGTTTTATCCTCTGTTAATGCCTGATCTTCTGTAAAGCTGCTTTGAAACGATGTGTGTTGTGAAAGGCGCTATACAAATAAAACTTAAACTACTTATCTATTTGTACATTTCTGAATATTTTGCAATAATGTAAAATATATTGTTTCTATACTTATAATCAACAACTTGAAATCAATAGTTTTATATATTCCAATCATTTTTATTCATTTGCAATGCTTCGTGTAGTCTGTGTGCTCATGAAAGACAGTAAGTATAGTCTTATACCAGTCTTTATGTCCAATTCTCACATTTATTTTTTTTTGCCTCAAAACAAAGTTTGTGATGTTGTGATTTACCTTGGTGCTGGTTGGTTTGGTTGAACTCTTTAATCAAGGATTTTATGAAAAGTCAATGGGAAAGATTATTAGGAAAATTAACACATGAAGTGTTAAAAGGGCGTTAGCGCAGAAGTGTTAAAGGCGTGCCAGCAAAAAATGGCCCGTTTAATTCTATGGGTCAGAGATGGTGGAGAATGGTCTTAAAAATTTTTTTTTTTTTAAATATCGCTCTCTACGTATGTCTTTAATAAATTTTGCATTAGTCTGTCTCTCAAGCTTACAAACACTTAATAGTTCTTTGCACTTATGTTTCTCTCTGTTTAATAACAAACTCAACAAGTTCTTATCTCATTAGTAAGGCCTTATTGAGGCATTCAGTTATAAAGGTCAATTGAAAGGATGACTGCAAAAGCATGTTTTGGTTTGCACTTATAGCTCCTGTTGAAATTTTTCTTAGAAGTTAAAGTCAACAGTTGCGGTGTGTGTGTGTGTGTGTGTGTGTGTGTGTGTGTGTGTGTGTGTGTGTGTGTGTGTGTGTGTGTGTGTGTGTGAGCGTGTATTTATCACTTTGTGGGGAAAAATGTCCCCATAAGGATAGTAAAAACCTGAAATTTTTGACATTGTGGTAACATTCTGTTGGTCCCCATGAGGAAAACAGCTTATAAATCATACTAAATTATGTTTTTTTGAAAATGTAAAAATGCAGTGTGTGTGTGTGAGAGAGAGAGAGGCAGAGAGAGAGAGAGAGAGAGAGAGAGAGAGAGAGAGAGAGAGAGAGAGAGATGCATATTACGGTGTGAGTGTTTGCATGATAGGTCATCTAAAAGCAATTTTCATTTAAAATTAACCCAACTAAAATTACCAAGACCAAGCCTCGGACTAGTACTCATTTATTCGACTGTCCACGTGCGTTCGTGATTGCGTGCGGCGTGCGTGCGGCTATAGTCATCGGTCCGCATGAGCTCGAGCGCTTTCTTCCGCACCTGTGAAACACACATTCATCTGTCTCATGTGAGGAAATATCATATTCCGGAGGAATGCCTCCATCTCATCACATCGCATAACAATATGAGTAAGTAATACATTTTTGTTGTTGTTGTTGCATGCTTAATATTTAAAATACATTTCTAATTGTCCTCTTGCATTTTGACGATTTTATGTTCGCTTTTATAAAGTTTGTTCAAGTTTGTACTGATGGTAACTTGATGCCGAGTTGTATAGTATTATTATTAAATGACATTTTTGTGTCATGTGGTTTACAGGCGTTATTAGTATTATCTTGCGGTGTGCTGTGAGGTTATTTTCTTCATAGTCAGGATCATTTTCTCGTGAGAACTGAAGAGTTACATGAGACGCCGTCATTTTTATCCGATCAGAATCTGACATTATCAGGTTTTTCATCTGAATCAGTCAAGTTTTATTTCGAGTTTTTGTTTACTTTAAACCTACAGAAATGTTACGTGGTAGAGCCTTAAAGACTGTGAGGGGAACTAATTCTCAGATCAGCCAAATGTGATATTGCATGTTCATTGAATAGCTCCATGCTTTTACTGAAGCTTGTTCACCAATGCAAAGAACATTCCTATGGTAATCCGCTCTGGACCATCAGAGGTGTCCTTATTGAAGATTCATAATGAATGCATTATTTAACATTTAGATTGATTCAAACTGATACTTCCTCATTTGGATGACAACATTAAGAATTGATAACAGAAAAAAATAACAAATAATTATCAGACTAGTAGTGCACAAAAAAAGGAGATACAGAAATGCCATATGAATACTGATATGCTATAATAATTGTCTAATATTTATCTAATATATATTATGAGTAATATTTGACTTCCACAAATATTTTTTTTCCATTCAGGGCATAGATTCTGGGGATGTAAACCCCAAATCAAAAGAAGAAAAGAAAAAACATTATTTATAATGTATCGGTTCCCTGGGAACGAGAAATTGCAGAGCTACGCATATGGGGAAGTGCCTTCATACACAAACTAGTTGAAATATCTCTACAATAACACCCATATTCTAAAATTGGCTATGGTGTTTGAGCCCCACCTGCTGTGGCACAAAACTGTCCGCTATAAAAACAGTTCGACAGACACCATTTCCTCAAAATTTCTGACTGAGAACAAGGAGCCTTGTGCCTCAAGAACTCAGAGTCTTGTAGTTCGTCTAGTATTCGGAATGTCTCAAACCCTTCATCTCAGGAAACAGAGGTTACGTACGTAACCGAGACGTTCCCTTAAGACTCAGTATACTTGACATTGCGTAGCTGTGCATATGGGGAACAGAATCCCATCACGCCACACTAAACGACATAACTTCCAAGAGAGAAAACATGGTGCCGCACTGTTGTGGGACGGCGACCAACATGTGTATGCCGCAATGAGTGATCCTTGTGTTGGCCAGGAGGAGAATAGGAGTTTAAATATATTAACTATAGTCATATAGTATGAATTACCTCCTTATGAACCCAGTCGGTAAGGGAGTTTATTTATAATGAAAGTGCTTGCAAATTTATGGTAAATTATAACAGCCAGGCAGTTGTGCAAATGGTGGGGAGCCCATAAAAGGAAAGGGTATGTATATATATATATATATATATATATATATATATATATATATATATATATATATATATATATATATATATTTGGGTAATAAATAGCAAGTGCTCTAGACAGAGAGGACTTGTGGGAAAAAAAGACGTTACATCTAGGTTGTAAATCCTTGCAAATGTGTTTTGAGAGGACCATCCTACTGCAAAACATATGTCCTGTAAGGACACACCATTCGTCCATGCCCATGAGGAGGCCATGCCTCTAGTTGAGTGTGCTTTAACACAAATTGGACAAATTGGACCCTGGCCATGCGACTCATAAGCCAGGGTAATTGCATTGACAATCCAGTGAGAGAGCCTTTGCTTGGAGATGGACATTCGTTTTGTGCATCCTCCATATCATAAAAAGATCTGATGAGACAGTCTGAACTGGCAAGGATGCTCAACACATGCATGATTGTGCACACTGGCTTGTAAAATGGAGTTCATGACTGAGCGCGTCAGTTCTGGTGTGTGTAGTGTGCCCCGTTCAGGGACAACACATGCAGATTCCACAGCTGGGGCTGGGGAAGCCAAATTATTGCGTGCACCTGAGAGGAGATCCCTCCTCAGTGGTATTTCCCATCGTGTGCGAGTTCTCCATCATTTCCAGAAACCAAAGTGGTTGGGCCATTTCGGCGCCGTTTCCTTGCTCTCTTGGACTTTGCATATGACAAAGTGAATAAGGTATACCGGGAGAAATGTGTATTTGCGGTTCACCGGCCATTTGTTTGCCATTGCATCCGTTCCCAGTGGGGCTTGGGACTTTGAATAACTGAGGGGACAGTGGGCATTCTCAACTGAGGTAAATAGATCGATTTCTGCTTTGCCGAATATTTCCCAAATCCTCAGTAAAGTTTTAGGATGAAGTCTCCATTCGCCTGGTATCACCCCTTAGCATGACAGTAGGCCCGTGCCATAATTCAGGCGGCCTGGGACATATGTCACTGTAACGACTTTACAAGAAGGAGGACACGGGAACAAGGTTCAACACAAAGGTGAGGCTCTTTAATCACGGGATGTAGACAGACAGGGGTAGTGCAAATACGTGCTATACATAAACTTCTCTAAACTAATTTAACAACTTGGGGTTGTCTTTCTATTGCCAACACTGGACTGGCAGCTCTCTCTCTCGACTTGAGGCACTGGTGCTCTTTTATGCCGCTCTCCCCATACTCACTGAAATTAGAGACAGGTGTTAGACATAATTTAGCTCAGGTGCAAGCGCCCTTACCGCTTTCTCCCTTCAGACGGGCGCTTGACCACGCCCCCGCTGCCACATACCCCCACCGCCCGACTCAGGCCGGGGCGTCATCCGGCCTGCCTACCCTACCGACTAGAGGAAGTCGGCGACAGCCATCTGCACCCCCGGTCTGTGGACCACCTCGAACTTAAAAGGCTGGAGAGCCAGATACCAACGGGTGATCCGGGCGTTAGTATCCTTCATGCGGTGAAACCACTGCAGTGGGGCATGATCCGAGCAGAGAGTGAAGGCCCGCCCCAGCAGGTAGTATCGGAGTGTGAGGACCACCCACTTGATGGCCAGACACTCCTTCTCTACAGTGCTGTACTTCGTTTCCCTTAAGGAGAGCTTCCGACTGATGTACAGCACCGGGCACTCCTTCCCCTCCACCACCTGCGAGAGTACGGCCCCCAGCCCTGTCTGAAGCGTCCGTCTGTAATAAGAAAGGGAGAGAGAAGTTAGGTGAATACAAGAGCGGCCCTCCACAGAGTGCGGCTTTAACTCGTGTAAACGCCTGTTGGCACTGCTCCGACCATTGGACCGGATCTGGAGCCCCCTTTTTAGTGAGGTCAGTCAGTGGGCTGGTGACATCCGAATAATTAGGGACAAATCTTCTATAATAGCCAGCCAGCCTCAGGAACTGCCTCACCCCCTTTTTGGTCTTAGGTCTAGGGCAAGTCGCAATCGCCGCGGTCTTATCAATTTGGGGACACACCTGGCCATGACCCAAGTGGAACCCCAGATACCGCACCTCTACACGCCCAATCGCGCACTTCTTGGGGTTTGCTGTGAGCCCCGCCCGCCGCAGCGACTTCAAGACCACCCTCAGATGTTGTATATGCCGCTGCCGATCATTACTATAGATAATGATGTCATCTAAATAGGCAGCGGCGTAAGCGGAGTGCGGGCGGAGGATACGGTCCATCAGACGCTGGAACGTGGCTGGGGCCCCGAACAAACCGAACGGAAGTGTCACAAATTGGTGTAATCCGAACGGTGTGGTGAAGGCTGTTTTCTCACAGGAAATTGGTGTCAAGGGGATCTGCCAATAACCCTTTGTCAAATCCAATGTCGAATAAAACCGAGCAGTACCTAACCGATCGAGCAGTTCATCAACCCGGGGCATTGGGTACGCATCAAATTTAGACACCGCATTGACTTTTCTGTAGTCCACACAGAACCGCACAGACCCGTCACTCTTGGGAACGAGAACGACCAGGCTGGACCAATCGCTGTGGGACTCTTCTATTACCCCCATATCAAGCAGTGCATCCAATTCGTCCTGAACAATTTTCTTTTTATGCTCGGGGAGGCGATAAGGACGGCTACAAATGACCACCCCCGGCTCGGTCTCGATATGGTGCTCGATGACGTTTCTGCGACCCGGTAGGGGAGAAAACACGTCTGCAAACTCTTCTTGCAACCTGGCAACCTCTGAACGTTGGCACGGGGAGAGGTGGTCTCCACAAATGACCGGGGCATTGAGATCGGGTTTTGAATTTACCTCCGGTCCGAGCTCCGCCCTCTCTGGAACCACCGTAGCCAATGACACAGGGACCGCCTCCCTCCAAAGTTTAAGGAGGTTGAGGTGGTAAATTTGACGCGCGTCCCCCCTATCGGTTCGTTTAACCTCATAATCGAGATCCCCCACTCGTCGTGTGACCTCAAAGGGCCCTTGCCACTTGGCGAGTAATTTGGAGCTCGATGTGGGGAGCAATACAAGAACTTTATCTCCCGGTGCAAACTCCCTTAGCTGTGTTCCCCTGTCATACAGTCGGAATTGATGTTCTTGGGCCCAGAGCAAATTTTCCTGTGTTAGTTTCCCCAAAGTGTGGAGTTTTGCTCTGAGGTCAAGGACGTATTGAATTTCATTTGTGCTATTCGAAGATCCCTCCTCCCAGCTTTCTCCTATAACATCTAAGACACCGCGTGGGCATCCCCCATACAGTAGCTCAAATGGAGAGAAGCCGGTTGAGGCTTGCGGGACCTCTCGCACTGCAAACAACAGGGGATCGAGCCATCTGTCCCAGTTTTTAGCATCCTCGTGTACGAACTTACGAATCATGTTCTTGAGCGTTCTGTTAAAACGTTCCACTAGGCCATCTGTCTGCGGATGGTACACGCTAGTGTGAATCGATTTAATGCCCAATAGATCGTAAAGTTCGCGAAGTGTGCGTGACATAAATGTTGTGCCTTGATCGGTGAGTATTTCTTTTGGAATCCCCACCCGGGAGATTATTTTGAAGAGCGCCCCAGCAACACTACGTGCGGAGATATTGCTTAGAGGCACTGCTTCCGGATATCGAGTTGCGTAATCCACTAGGACTAACACAAAGCGATGTCCCCGTGCTGTCCGCTCTAATGGCCCGACGAGGTCCATTCCAATTCTTTCGAAGGGAACCTCGATTAACGGAAGAGGGCGCAATGGCGCTTTTGGGGTGGCCGGTGGGTTTACCAGCTGGCATTCACGGCACACCGCGCACCATCTGCGGACGTCGCCGGTAATGCCCGGTCAATAAAAACGGGCTATTAGACGGAGAAGTGTTTTCCTTTCTCCTAGGTGACCTGCCATGGGATTATAATGAGCCGCCTGGAATAACATTTCGCGGCGGCTCCGTGGAATCAATAATTGTGTAACATTTTCTTTTGTTTGAGTGTCCTGCGTCACTCTGTATAACCGCTCATTTATAATCGCAAAATAGGGGTATGTGAGAGTCATGTCCGGCTGAAGACGCTGACCATCAATCGTCTTCACCTGATCGAAGGCGTGCTTAAGGGTTTCATCCCACGACTGCTCCAAAGGGAAATCCACATCAGGGAATTCCCTACGAAGGGGAGGGGCGGAGGGCCCGCCCCTTCCCTCGTCATCCTGATTTGGAACAGTCGAGGATGGCCCCGGCTCCGCCTCCTCTGCCAAAGCATCGCACATCGCACATCTCCCTATTTTAGTGCAGGACCCATCCGTGCATATTCCCCCTAAAACATCTCTAAATACAGGCCAGTCGGTCCCCAAGATTAGAGGATGGGTGAGGCGGGAACTAATCGCTGCCTCCACTCTATGTTTTCTCCCTCTGAATTTAATTAGTAGGGTCACCATCGGATAGTTGTGAACATCCCCATGCACACACCTCACCCTTACCCGCTTAGCCATGCTCAAAGCCCCGGGTTGATCCAAGTGTTGATGGATGGTGGTCTGATTACAACCGGTATCCAGCAAAGCTTGGTGTGTACCCCCCTGGATTCTTACCGGAATCCGGTACGCTCCAGCCCGATCGGGGGCAGCATGTGGGAGATCGGAGACCCGAACCACCATCCCCACCTTCATCAATGAACACCGATCGCGGAAGAGGCTCGGGTCCCCGGACCTCCGACAGGCTGGCCCAGGCGCTACACCCGTACCTGCTTCGGCGGACGCCCCCACCTGAGGGGGAGAGCGGCTGTAGGTTGTGTGGGAAGGAGGTGATGTGGCTGATGACTGGCTTGTTGATCTTAACCAGGCTCCTCGCCTGCGGGGGGCAGGAACGGGCCCTGGAGAGAGGACAGAGGGAGAGGGTTGAAGGGGATGGGAGAGAGCAGAAGAAAACACAGGGGGAGGGGGAAGAGAGGGAGAGAGAGAGAGAGAGAGAGAGAGAGAGAGAGAGAGAGAAAACCTAACACAGAGAGGGCTCATCCGCCCTTGGGATCATCGCCATGTGGTCCTCTGCAAGCTGGACGGCTGCCTCCAGCGACGCCGGGCGGTGGCACTGGGCCCACTCCGCCATTTTCCTGGGCAAGCGTTGGATGAACTGCTCCAGCACCACCTGATCGATGAGTCCCTCGATGTCGCGGTCCCCCACTAGCAGCCACCTACGGCAGGCATCACGGAGCCGCTGGGCAAAGGCAAACGGGCGGTCGGACTTTTCCAGTTTCATATCCCGGAAGAGTTGGCGGTTTTCTTCGGGGCTCCGACTAACCCGTTGCAAGATGGCTTTCCTCAAATCAGCGTAGGCCAGGAGGTTTGTTGCCGGCAGTTGTTGAGCCGCGAGTTGGGCTTTCCAGGACAGAAGAGGAACAAGGCGGGCTGCCGACTGACTCTGCGGCCAGCCCCAAACTTCAGCGGTTCGTTCAAACAGATCTAAAAACGCTTCAGCATCATCAGCCACCCCCATCTTCTGTAACGTGGGCGGGGGCAACATGGCACGGGTGTCCGGGGTCGCGGCTGTGGCGGCCTCCTGGCTGAGGAGGCTCCGGATGGCCTGTCGATCCTCTGCTTGGGCCCGTACGATTTCACGGAATCGCCGATCTTGCTCCTGTCTGAGCTCAAGCAGGGACTGTTGGTGGTTTTGATGTAGGGCAGCGAGGGACTGGAGGACTTCGGCCAGCTGGGAGGACTCTACGGGGCGACCTTTCTCCATGATTTGGATGTAGAGGATCCAAAAATTTTTTTTCCTTTTCCCGGGTTTCGGCACCAGTGTAATGACTTTACAAGAAGGAGGACACGGGAACAAGGTTCAACACAAAGGTGAGGCTCTTTAATCACGGGATGTAGACAGACAGGGGTAGTGCAAATACGTGCTATACATAAACTTCTCTAAACTAATTTAACAACTTGGGGTTGTCTTTCTATTGCCAACACTGGACTGGCAGCTCTCTCTCTCGACTGGAGGCACTGGTGCTCTTTTATGCCGCTCTCCCCATACTCACTGAAATTAGAGACAGGTGTTAGACATAATTTAGCTCAGGTGCAAGCGCCCTTACCGCTTTCTCCCTTCGGACGGACGCTTGACCACGCCCCCGCTGCCACAGTCACTCACAGGGAGAGATGATGCTCGCTTCATAGGAGGAGGCGACGTATCAGTCTCAAAAGTGGCAGTGAATGAATTCTGCCTTGGCTGTTTATATATGCCATAACTGTCATGTTGTCTGAGCAAACCAGGACATGACAGCTTGCTATCTCTGACCTAAAGCATTTAAGGCTAAAATTACAGCCGATAGCTTTAAGCGGTTGATGTGCCACACCGTCCTCGCACCTGTCCAGGTGCCGAAAGTCGGGCGTTCATTGTACACCTCCCCCCAACCTGTGTTGGAAGCATCTGTGGTCACTACTTACTGCCTGGCAACTTGGGACTTCGAGTACCAGAGGGAACAGTGGGTATTCCCCACTGAGGCAAATAGATCGATTTCTGCTTTGCCAGATTGCCTGATTTGCCAGATTTCCCAAATCCTCAATACAATTTGAGGGTGAATTCTCCTGAATTCCATCTTGGCGGTTTATATATGCCACAACTGTCATTTTGTCTGAGCTGTCCATGGTGCTAAAGCAGCTATACAGCGGTGAATGCCGTCGCAACAAATCCCAATGCTTTCTGAAACAGCTTCCGTGGAAGTGTTATCCCCAGTTTGAACTGAAATGGACACTGTAGAATGGCAGAAGCAGTAAATCTGTGCTGGCATAACTAAGCCTCTGATTGTGGCAGTACAGCCAATCATTGAGGTAGTTCAAGATGCGTACGCCACTCAGTCTCAGAGAGGCAAGAACCGCATCAATGCACTTTGTGAATGAGCGAGGAGCCAGAGGCAGTCCGATGGGCAGGACTTGAATTGATACGCTGTTCCCTTGAACGCGAATCTCAAAAACATCCTGTGATGTCGTACAATTTGGATATGAAAGTACGCATCCTTCAGATCTATCGACGCAAATGAATCGTGTGGGCATACATGCGATAAGATCTGTTTCTGAGTAATCATTCTGAATGGGCGCTTTAAAAGTGCGCAATTTAAATGTCTCAGATCCAGGATTGGCCGAAGCCTGCCGTCTGTCTTTGGAACAAGAAAATAACGACTGTAAAGCCCTTTTTGTACTTGACAATTTGGCATAATCTCTATCACGTTTTTCATGATGAGACTGCGTACACTGGCATGTCTTCGGATGAAACCATGGAAGACAGAACGGCAATGAAATGGGGTGGCCGGTGTGCTAAATTGGATCGTATATCCAAGTTTGATCGTTTTTGCTCCTATTCTGAAATACCCGTTAGGGCTTGCCACACATCCACATAATGGGACAGAGGGTAATTTGGTTTGCTCACTGTATGATATGATGCAAAACTCACTATAGGGAAGCGGTTGCACATAATGTATGTGCTTTGAAGAGGAAAAAGTGGCTCTTTATTGAGAATGTGTGAGCATCTCGTGCATTTGCAACAAATGCTGTATTCTTTTTTGCATTTTTTATTGCATTAATTTGAGTGCAAGACATAGAAACAACATTTTGAGCAATATTGTGAACGACAATATTCTTTTCCTAACAAACAATAGTGGGGAGATGGGGAACAGAGTTTTGTGTCTTCAATCAAGCCTTTTTTGGAGCAGACTCAGAGTGAACCGCGGACTCTGCTTTCCGCTTCAAAGGGTTATGCCCGTCAGGAGCGCTTTTGCTGCGCGTGCTGATATGCAGGTGTCAGTGAGGCAACTGGTATGGGGCTTTTAGTCGGGAGCTGGCTCAAAACAGAACGAGGGCGAACTGGCTGTTATATACTCCGTTTGGGCATAAAGTGTCTCGTAGCCTCTGACTGCTGCTGAATCACAATGTAACGCTCAGCACACTTATACACGGAGCCACCAAAAAAGCTGGCTGGAGACACTGGAGCATCCAAAAGAGTGGCTTTTACCTTATCACAAATTTCTGTGAGGGTCAGCCATATACATTAATCCAGAACTGCCAGGTTGGCCGTGAACTTGCCGATGGCTTGCGTAGTGACTTTTGTGGTATGCAGCACTAAATCTGTAGCGGTGGTTTGAATATCTCTGGATCGAAGCCCTGCTCGTCCATTTGCCTGAGGAACATGGCTTGAAATTCCAGGAGCACCGCCATTGTGTGGAATGCTGATCCAGCTTGTTCATGCTGAATAAGCTTTTGACCGCCCTTGTAAGGACGCGGAGCATCTCCCTGTCAGTGGTGCGTGCACGTTCCTCGCCCTTGCTGGGGGGAGGGGCGGCAGCATCATCCACTGACCACTTGCCTGATGCAGCGAGAGACATAATGACATCGTCATTATTATCCCCATTGTCAGAACCGCTGCACAAGACGAGGCATAAAATAGTCTAAAAATCCTTAAAACAAGATAGATTTACTTGAGAAGCAACATAAGATATTCAGACTTGCTTTAAGAGGATGTATCTTAAAGATACAGTAATAGTTGGGGGCCTTAAGCACATAAATAGGTAATTTCGCGCAAATTCATCTAAAAGCGCCAAATTTGGCACAGACGGAGCCAGCGACCCTCGGGGCCAAGTTGGTGGCCAAATCCAATATGGCCGCTGCCCGAAAAGGGTTCCGGCTATAACTTTTGAACCACATGAGTTACAAATACAAACTTGATATGTTTTTCAGCTTAATTGATCATGAGAAACACATAGGAATGTTTATATTTATGACCCAGTATATCTGGACCCCTTGATCCTCCAATTCCAATATGGCCGCTGTCCAAAAAAGCAGTTTGGGCTGTAGTATGGGGCCTTACACCCCATTGTTCGCGCAAATTCATCTACAAGCACCAAATTTGGCAGCTGAGGGCATAATAAAATGATTTAGCCAGGGTGCCCGAGCCAATGGTCCCTGAGACCAAGATGGCGGCCAAATCCAATATGGCCGCCGCCTGAAAGGGATTCAGCTATAGCTTTTGAGCCAGATGAGATACAAATACAAACTTGATGTCTATTTTACCTTTTTTTGACCATGGGTAACCCATAGGAATACTTACATTTATGATTGGGTATATCAGGACCCCCCAAATTCCATAAATTCAATATGGCCGCTGTCCGAAAAAGGGTTTTGGCTACAAATTTTGAACCAAATGCGCTACAAATGAGGATGTGGTGTCTATTATATGTTTATTGACCACAGGAAGTCCATTGGCATATTTATATTTTTGCTTGTGTAAGTCTGGAACCTGTATTCTTTTCAAGACTGTGGTTGAAAATCCTTTTTTTTACCACAACTTTGAAGGTTATTCTCAATGTTGATTCATTTCCTCATAAAAGTGAAATGCTTTTCAGTGTACCACAGGTGAATACATTTCAAAGTGTAATCATATAAGAAAGAATAAGACACAATTATTATTGCAAGGCAATATTTATATTGTCAAATTGTTAAAATAATAATATAGACAATTTGTCCAAAACTCTTAAAGGTTTGCTTAGCATAACAAAAAAACAGCAATAACATAAAAAAACAACAGTGAATTCTCAAGGTCTCTCACATGAATTATCATTATCACACATATAGAAGTGCAACGAACTCCGGCTTTACAGCACTTACAGTGCCCTCTACATGCTGTCTTGCAGCCACAGTGGAGGAGAATGGTGCAGGCTTTACCGGCGTCTCCAAGAGTAGTCCAGTAAGGTTCCCAAGTCTTGCTCGTAGAGTCCCGATACCATCCCCATGCATTGAACTCTGGGATATCTTGCTGGACAGTGGTTGCCTGATTCCAGTAGAAGCTGGCCTGCAGCAGTGCTCTTTTGATGTGCTGAATCAGTGCAGCTTGGGTGGGTGGCAGGTTCTCGAGAGACTTGGTACCATTCGAGAAAAGGTGATGTCTAGCTTCATCTACACGGCTGGAACCACAGCTCTTGCTGTACATGATGACGACCATACGCTCCAGTCTTTGGACATGGACGTCATTGTTGATCTGTTCAGGCTCCAAGGTGAGGGTAACCAGGGATCTGTGAGATCTGGTGTTGTCTCCCAAGCTGCCCATGCACTCTTTTTCCCATGGCCGAGGAAGGCTGAGGTTGTGTCACAGCCTGTGGAAGAGTGGTAAGGCTAGTGACTTCTGGGAACCAAGATCCTTGCTGATTTCATGAGCAGGAATGTCCCTATAGTTTTATCCACCTTCAAAGCTGATCCAGAGCTCTGTGAGGCCGAGTGTGTTAAAGAAGCGGATTTCACAAAGTCAGACATTCTCGAATGCATGAAGGTGAAAAAAACCCATGTAGCAGCAGCTAGAGATGCAAGTGTAGTTGTGCTTGATGGTGCTGTAATGGTCCAAATGGTCTGGCCAACTACTGAAAAAACATTCCATGACCATGTTAACACCAATATTGCTGGGTTTGTGAGGTCACACATGAGCTATGAATCTGTCACGCGATTGGATATTGTGTTTGATACATATCCAGAGGAGAACCTCAAAACACAAACCCACCAACGCAGAGGAACCAGATCAAGAACTAAAGTAGATGGGAGAACTCCAGTTCCAAAACGGAACTGGAACAGTGACTTCCTGAAAAATGAGGACAACAAGGATGAGCTATATGGATATATCAGTGAAGAGATAACCAAGCATGGCATGTCAGGTAAACTCCTCCTTTCCACCAAGAAAGATGCTGTACTCTCCAACAGACCAGGGTATGACATGTCTGCCCTTCAGCCTTGTAATCATAAAGAAGCAGATACAAGAATAATCCTGCATCTTGCACATACTGGGACCAATGGCCATAAAAAGGCATTTGTCCGGACTGTCAACAGTGATGTTGTCATCCTTGCCATCCGCTTCTTCAACACACTCGGCCTCACAGAGCTCTGGATCAGCTTTGAAGGTGGAAAAAACTATAGGGACATTCCTGCTCATGAAATCAGCAAGAATCTTGGTCCCCAGAAGTCACTAGCCTTACCACTCTTCAACAGGTTGTGACACAACCTCAGCCTTCCTCGGCCATGGGAAAAAGAGTGCATGGGCAGCTTGGGAGGCAACACCAGATCTCACAGAATCCCTGGTTACCCTCACCTTGGAGCCTGAACAGATCAACAATGACGTCCATGTCCAAAGACTGGAGCATATGGTCATCATCATGTACAGCAAGAGCTGTGGTTCCAGCCGTGTAGATGTAGCTAGACATCACCTTTTCTCGAATGGTACCAAGTCTCTCGAGAACCTGCCACCCACTTAAGCTGCACTGATTTAGCACATCAAAAGAGCACTGCTGCAGGCCAGCTTCTACTGGAATCAGGCAACCACTGTCCAGCAAGATATCCCAGAGTTCAATGCATGGGGATGGTATCGGGACTCTACGAGCAAAACTTGGGAACCTTACTGGACTAATCTCGGAGACGCCGGTAAAGCCTGCACCATTCTCCTCCACTGTGGCTGCAAGACAGCATGTAGAGGGCACTGTAAGTGCTGTAAAGCCGGAGTTCGTTGCACTTCTATATGTGCATGTGAGGGTGCTTGTACAAACAATGATGGTGGAGACAATGAGAGATCCGGTGATTGTGAGTGATAATGATAATTCATGTGAGAGACCATGAGAATTCACTGTTGTTTTTTTATGTTATTGCTGTTTTTTTGTTATGCTAAGCAAACCTTTAAGAGTTTTGGACAAATTGACTATATTATTATTTTAACAATTTGACACTATAAATATTGCCTTGCAATAATAATTGTGTCTTATTCTTTCTTATATGATTACACTTTGAAATGTATTCACCTTTGGTACACTGAAAAGCATTTCACTTTTATTAGGAAATGAATCAACATTGAGAAAAACCTTCAAAGTTGTGGTAAAAAAAAGGATTTTCAACCACAGTCTTGAAAAGAATACAGGTTCCAGACTTACACAAGCATAAATATAAATATGCCAATGGACTTTCTGTGGTCAATAAACATATAATAGACACCACATCCTCATTTGTAGCGCATTTGGTTCAAAATTTGTAGCCATAACCCTTTTTCAGACAGCGGCTATATTGAATTTATGGAATTTGGGGGTCCTGATATACCCAATCATAAATGTAAGTATTCCTATGGGTCTCCCATGGTCAAAAAAGGTAAAATAGACATCAAGTTTGTATTTGTATCTCATCTGGCTCAAAAGCTATAGCCGAATCCCTTTCAGGCAGCGGCCATATTGGATTTGGCCGCCATCTTGGTCTCAGGGACCATTGGCTCGGGCGCCCTGGCTAAATCATTTCATTATGCCCTCAGCTCTATCTGTGCCAAATTTGGTGCTTGTAGATGAATTTGCGCGAACAATGGGGTGTAAGGCCCCATACTACAGCCCAAACTGCTTTTTTGGACAGCGGCCATATTGGAATTGGAGGATCAAGGGGTCCAGATATACTGGGTCATAAATATAAACATTCCTATGTGTTTCTCATGATCAATTAAGCTGAAAAAACATATCAAGTTTGTATTTGTAACTCATGTGGTTCAAAAGTTATAGCCGGAACCCTTTTCGGGCAGCGGCCATATTGGATTTGGCCGCCATCTTGGCCCCGAGGGTCGCTGGCTCCGGCACTCTAGCTAAATCATTTCGGTATGACCTGAGCTACATCTGTGCCAAATTTGGCGCTTTTAGATGAATTTGCGCGAAAATGTGCTTAAGGCCCCAACTATAAGGGTATTTTGTATATACGTGTATTTTTTTCACTTGGTTATACTTCTGCGAGTGCAGTAAAGACAAAATATATGTATATTCAAGATCTATTCTCTAAAAGCAAGTATAAATATCTCATATGCTGCTTCTCAGGTGAATGCATCTTTTATTTTTTAAAGGATTTTTAGATATTTTAAAATATTTGTATTTTTAATATTACATTCAACATTCTCAGATAACAATTTTTTCTTCTGCAGTATAGCTACCAAAGAAAATGTACATAGCTTTAAATGAGGTTTAGTTATTTTTATTGGAAGACAAGCCAAAACAAATCATAAATGTATTTTGTTGCAGTGTATATTGGGTTGAAGACTTCCCTCTCTCATCTTTCTGTTCACTTCAATCCATCCTTAACACACACACACACACACAAAAAAAATATTATTAAAGCTGCTTATTGCCAATTGTCCTCACGATAAGAAATGCACAGTGACATAATTTATGATTCAATAAGTCACGCGCCATTGTGCTATAATCTCGCTTTAACAAGTGTGGGCTTGAGGGATGAGCGTCCCCAAGACAGAGTGTGTCTCAGCCGGATGCAGTTTCAATCTCTCCTCCTCAGATCGGGACATTCACACAACTCATAAAAGAGGCACTGACCGCACAGAAAAATGCCAGAGTCGGAGTTTGTAATTAATTATATGACCTGCTTCTGTATTATTTGAACTTTAATGAAGCTATAACACATTAAAACTGCATTTAAGATGTTACAACGGGGTTTCATTTAAAGAGCTCCGACTTCACTTATTCCACAACGAGAGTGCTTCTGTATTTACTTATTTGGTATTTTTGTATAATTCCTTTGTACTTTTTGATCTACATGTGATCTATATCACATGATCTATGTGATGTTCGCCGGAACACTGCAGGGGAGCGGAAAGTTTTCTCGCGAAGATTCCGCCCACTGACTCGTGTATATCGACGGCGAAGAGATGATCGCTGTCTTGAAGGAAGAAATTCTGAGGATATGGTGTCTGTGCACCTGTTTTTATAGCGGACAGATTCATGCATAAACAGGCATGGCTCAAACACCATAGCCAATATTAGAATATTGGTGTTATTGTAGAGAGGTTTCAACTAGGTCGTGTATGAAGGGACTCCCCCATATTCGTAGTTACCCAATGTCAAGTGTACTTGAGTTGTAAGGGAACATGATCAGTGGAATCATGTAAATGCTTCACGCTCCTATCAGCATAATGGCTGGTTATGAAAATATCTGATCAGATGAATTGATTCTCTTCCACATGTTCCTTGTTTTTCTCTCGCCTGTGTGCCATGCAAATGATTGATGAATGGATTAGTTACCTGAGAATCCTCTATTATGAAAATAAAATTCCTGGAATGTGTCCAATGACAGTGAGTCACAATAATACATGTTGCGCAAGAGCATTTATCAACAATATCAGATATTGTGTTATGCACTGGCAACTCTCCTCTAGGGAACATTTGTCAGCATAGTTTTGAGTGAGAAAAGCTTATGGACTTTGTCTTGTCATTTCACACAAGTCTGAGTACTTGTATTGAGAAGACTCAGAAGCAGCAATGTGTTTAGACTACAGAAGAGTGAGGTCGAATCATGCCCTTTTGTTCCTTACAGAAGGCATGTGAATATTGCAGTTCTGAAATGAAAGTATGGTGCAGATGAGTTAAAAAATTTGTAAATTTTTATTATTTTTATTTTATATTTGTAAAAAAAATATGATATAGAGTGCAGCTGTAGAATTCCAGAAGTAAAATAGTACTTTAATTTTCTCCATAGAGACTATAGATTATTTTTAAAATTATAATATATAAACTAGAGGTCGACCAATAGTGGACTTTGCTGATACCAATAATTAAGGTGGTGAGAAAGGCAGATAACCGATTAATTGGCCAATATTTTTTTAAATCGATTCATAAGATGTAAAAAAAAAAAAAAAAAAAAAAAAGAACAAAATCTTTCTTTACTATGGCGGGCCAAGAGAAAGAGTCAAAATGTGAACGTTAATGTAGAGATTGACTGAGCAGGGAGGAGAATTTACATAAACATTTACTAAAATATTGATCAGTTTCTCACCCACACCTATCATATAACTTCTAAAGACATTGATTTAACATCTAGGTTGCTGTTGTAGCCTCTGTTCCCTGATGGAGGGAATGAGACGTTGTGTTGAATGAAGCGACACTAGGGGTCTTACTTGAAGTCTTTGTTTACATCTGAACTTGAGATAAGGCCATTGAGAAATTGGCAGACATAATTTGCATGTCCCTCCCCTGGACATAAAAGGAGGTCTGTTTAGTCAGATTTTGCAGTGAGGAGCCGAGAATAAGGTTCGTCAGTTACAGTGGCTCAGTTAAGCGTTGTGGCCGGGGGGACAAAACGTCTTGTTCCCTTTATCAGGGAATGGAGGTTATAACAGTAACCTTGACAGGCCGCGCCAGCCGTACCTTTTCTCTCCCTATGTTTCTCACATAGAGTTAAAGGGGCTGGTGGAAATGCACATTTGCACAGCCCCCGGGGCCAGCTGTGTGCCAGCATATCTGTCCTGAGGGAAGCCTCTGTTAGAGAGTAACAGAGGGTGTGGGGGGTCTCTTGGGAAGCAAAGTTCTCTTGGGAAACTTGTGCTTTGCCGAACCTCTCCCAAATCAGCTGGACCACCTGGGATTGGAGCCTTTACTCTCCACTGAGCGTGCCCTGTAACTGACGAATGCAACAGCATGTCCGCTGCCGTGTTGAGGCTACCAGGGATGAGTGGCGTGCAGTAACCTGAGTCGATGCTGACTCAAAAGGAGGAGATGGCGGGCGAGTTGTGACGTGTGATGAGAGCATATGCTGCCTTGGCGATTTATGGACGCCACCGTGGTGGTGCTATCTGAACATATCAAGACGTGCTTGCCCTGTATCAGCGGGAGAGACCTCCGCTGGGCAAAAAATAAAGGCAACAACTCTAGGCAGTTGACGTGCCAACGTAGGCGCTGTCCTGTCCAGGAGGCAGCGGCTGCGTTCCTGTTTCACATGGCACCCCAACCCAGTTTGGAGGCGTCTGTGGTGACCACAACATATCTGGACACCTGCTGTAAGGGGACTCCTGTCTGCAGAAAACAGAGGTCTGTCTAAGGATTGGATGTCTTGCAGCAGAAAGAGGTGATGAACACACGGTATGTTCCTGTGGCAGGGCGGAGGGCCGGGTCGTGATAATACACACCCAGTCCCGTATCAGGTTGATCAAGCCGCCGAGAGGGATAAAGGCCGATGGCAGACGGTGGTGTGAGGAGAGAGAGATCATTTACGGACATGTCCGTCGTGTGTTTGTCCTTTTGTTTTAAGTTTATTATTAAAATGATTTATATTGTCCAGCCGATTCTCGCCTGACCTTTCCATTGAATTACGTTACACTGGTGCCGAAATCCGGGAAGGAGGAGAGATACGCCCTAGTAGAGTTCTCGCCACTACCGTCCACCACAACAAAGCAGCCGAACGGCCATTTTCCTGGGGGACGAGGAGCCCAGCCACCTGGAAGCAGAGGAACGTCTGCCAACTGCGAGGGGAGAAGGGCCGCTGCCAGGGGCGGAGGATGCCCCTACCAGCTGCTGAAACGTGGCGGGGGCGGTGACCGCCGACAGTGAGCGGGGAGGGGCTCGTGACCGACTGCCTGGAGCGGGAGAACCACTGCCAGGGTCAGGGGAGACCCCTTCGGCTCCCTGAGAACGCGGCGGGGCGTTCCGTCCACCAGGGGCTGGAGGACTGCCTCCGATCCGCCTGGAGAGGCGCAGCTGTCGTCCGTTAGAGGGTGGAGGAGTGGCCGAGGAACAAGCTATGGCGTATCGGAGAACCGGCGAGAAGGTTTTTTTTTAATTTTTTTTTTATCTCTCTCTCTTCTCTCTCTCTCTCACTGCCGCTCTGTGTTGGCCTTTTCCCTCTCTTTTAAATTGTAGTGTTTTTTTTGTGGGGGGGGGGGGTACTACACTGTTACAGGAAGTACCCCCCACATTTTAATTATTTCTGTTTCCGTCCAGGTAGACGGGGATGACCTGCCGGCAGAAGGCGCGGAAGGCGCGCCCCTCCCCAGGAAAGGGGGGGGGGGGTGTACGTCAGGCGGGGGCTCCCCAGCCTGAACGAACGAGGGAGGAATGTGGCAGGGCGAAGGGCGGGGCCGGGTCGTGATGATACACACCTCCGAGAGGCATCCTGAAAAGGACGTTCAACGCCTCTGTGTACTGCTCTTTTAGAGGAAAATACTCTTTTCGAGAAAATCACTCTTTTAATAAAATAAAGTTTCTGCGCTGTCGAAGCCGATGGGGAGAGGCCGATCGCAGACTGTGGTGCAAGGCGAGAGAGATAATTTACAGACATGTCCGTTGAGTGTGTTTGTCCTTTTGTTTTAAGTTTATTATTAAAATATGATTTATATTGTCCAGCCGGTTCACGCCTGCTCCTTTCCATTGAATTACGTTACAGTGCCACATCGCCATGCCCATCTCGGGATTTGAGTCTGAAGCCAGTGCTGAAGTGGTCTGAGGATGTCATATGCCCCAGGAGCATCTGGAACCGCCATAGTGGAACCGCAGTGCCTTGTCTGAGCAAACTTAGGCAGTTCAGCACCGGCTGCGTGCGCTCGTTTGTGAGGCGCGCTGTTGTTAAGACTAACTCCATGCTGAGAAAAGAGATGCTCTGAACCGGGGAGAGCTTGCTCTTTTCCCAGTTGACCTGAAGCCCTAGATGGCTGAGGTGCCTGAGCACCTGGTCCCTGTGGGCACACAGAGACTCTCGAGAGTGAGCTATAATCATCCAGTCGTCGAGGAAAGTGGATGCCCACTTCCCTTAGCGGGGCAAGAGCGGCTTCAGCAACCTTCTTGAAGACGCGAAGGGACAGGGACGAGCCGTAGGTGAGGACCTGGTACTAGTATGTCGGGCCGTCGGACACGAGCCGTAGGCTGAAGTGGCTTTCTCCAATGTTGCCATGGTTATGTTCTCACACTGAGAACATGAAGCATTCATAAAACGCTGCCTGCGTGTGATCGCAGACCAGACACGAAAGGCAGCTCTTATGACCATCAGAAGCGGAGCGATATCTGCCGCATCCAGGAACTACACAAAGGCAGAAAGACATCTTTAAAAAGATGCGTCTTTAAAAAGACATTCAACCCCAATTTGTATATTCTTTTAGAGGAAATATACTCTTTTACAGGAATATTTGCTCTTTAAGGAAATGCTATCAAAGTGCTCAGGGGAGTGGACTGCCGTGCAGAGAAGTGAGAAAGCCGCTGTTTAATGACTGAAGGATCCAACAGCAATGCTCTTAGAGGCGAGTGGAACAGTAGTGGAACACCAGCTAGCTGAACACACAACTGCTCGTCTCCAAAGAAAAAATCTGACTAAACAGATGCACAATTCCCTCCTTTTATTCCCATATGCCCGGGGGAGGGACATGCAAATTCTGTCTGTCAATTTCTCATTGGCCTTTTCTCAAGTTCAGAGGTAACCGAGGCCTTCAAGAAAGACCCCGAGTGTCGCTTCATTTGACACAACGTCTAGTGAGCGACAGACGGGGAACCACTGGAGTCATATGGATTACTTTCATGCTAACCTATGTGATTTTTGGAGCTCCAAAAGTTTTGGCACCCATTTACAAAAGAGAGAAATTCTTCTAAAAACCTTAATTTGTGTTCTGCAGAAGAAAGAAAGTCATACACATCCAGGATGGCTTAAAGGTGAGTAAATTATAAGATAATTTTCATTTTTGGGTGAACTGTCCCTATAACTCGTAAATACAATCATTTGAACTGACATTAACGCAGCAAGAGATATCACTATGGCTACAGAAAAGGAAGTCGTGGCAAATGAGCTGAGCAATGACAGTCCCTTCCCATTAATCATTGCAAATGATGATGTCCCTATATTTTTAAACTATTTTATTTGTATATTTCCGAATATTTTGCAACAAACTTAATATATATTGTTTTTACACTTATAATCAGTAAGTCAATGGTTTTTACATTGTACCTTCAATTGTAAGCAATTACGTCATTCAAAATGATGTGAATTCTCAAAAAAATATATTCTCTCATAAAAGAATTTAAGTACAAAGTCATGTACCTAATTTTGTGATTCATGACTTAGAGCTCTTTATTGAAGAGTTTTTTTAAATGCATACACAGGAAAAATTAATGGGAAACAGTTCTGGAACCAATGCTGCTGAAAAGTTGTGTGATCACTGTTGCACTGTGTTATCATTAAGATGATACCACAAATCACTTGTTATAAGTAGTTTCAGTGAAACATTTCCTAAGACCTTTGTATTACCAAAAACGTTGTTTGACAAGATAAAAACTGAACATCACCAGGGATCACTGCCACTTTTGTCACACTGTTCAGAGATGTATCTAGGTTAGCTTATGCGATTTCACAGTTTTTGGTGTTGAAATTGGCAAGGCTAAAATCAATGCAGTACATCCCCAGAGACATCTAGGAAACTGTGCTTTTGTGTGTGCAACAGTATAAATTGTAGGCTGTGTCCTCAGATCCAATACCAAAGTTATTTCAAAACCTGCCATTGTGACAAGACAGAGTAATAACCATAAGTCCATTCTCGTTGTGCATGGCAGGTTTTGATAGAAGCAGGAAAGAAAGTATAATGTCCTCTACCTGCTTTGCATCACTTTGATCCAACTAAATGGGCCTGTTTAATATCCCATTGTCCCACCACCTTGCATGTGGCTGGCATCATAAATGGCAACAGGAAGAATATTTTCCCATAAAGAGTCTTCAAGGAAACACAGCGGATGTAACAGAAATAGCATACAATCTCCAGGCATCTCTTTGAGTAATGTTAATTGCTTTTAAAAGTGTCTCAGCTCAGGTTTTTACATTGCTCTTACAACGAAACAATGACTCTTCTCAAGAAGAGAACCTCTAATGTTTATTCCTTCTTTGCAACACAAAATGGTTGGCCAGCCATTCTTCTCCCATCTCAGGCATTGCAAAAAAGGCTGATTCAATAACTTTAATCAAAGTGCTGCTGAATATGTGTAGTAGTTATTAATGAAGATCATCCCCTTTTTTCAGAGCTCCAAAGTTATTCAACAAACAAAGCACATACTGAAATGATCATTTAGTTCCCATTCATTTAGTGTCATCATTTGAGCACACACAGATTCGCGCAAGCTGAGCACACTCTCCGAAAATGTCTTCTGCAGCACTGGATTCTGGTTTATTAATTGTTGCGTAATGGTCATTTTGAACCAATTGAAACATGAAAAATAATTAATGAACTTCTCAGCTCCATTTGAGAAGAGTGCTCAAAACACGGGGCACATCTCTGCTTGTAATGCGCTTGGACAGCTCGCGCTTGGTATCAACTAAATAAAGGGAGCGTAATCATTTTGATCAAATTAAAATCGCATTTGTAGCACAAGTAACAACAGAACATAAACTAGCATTGAATAATTAATAAATAAAGAGTAAATCCTTGAATAACATCATAGCAGGAAAATGTAACATATTCTGATTATTGTTATGCGGCACACCCAAAACTGCTTGTGTTTGCAGTGACACTGAATGGACGTCCAAAAAGCAAAATGCATAATCAAAGGGCACCGAAAGTTACAAGTTCATACCCACTATAATATTTGTTCCCCATCTGTCGCTCACTTCGACGTTGTGTTGAAGAAGTGACACTAGAGGTCTCTCTTGAGCACCGAATATGCATCTGATCTATGAAAAAAGGCCAATGAGAAGTTGGCAGACAGTATTTGCATACCCCGCCCCCGGACATATGACCGCCCCCGCCGATGGTCGTGCATGCAGTCAGCTGCGAGTCACACACCTGTTCCTGTTCCTCGGACGCTTTCCCTGCTGTTGGATCTACGGCGCACTTCAGTGGCTTTTCTCCTTCTCTGCACGGCAGTGCAGTTTGCCCCTGGGCGCTTCGACAGCGCAGAAACTTTATTTTATTAAAAGAGTGATTTTCTCGAAAAGAGTATTTTCCTCTAAAAGAGCAGTACACAGAGGCGTTGAACGTCCTTTTCAGGATGCGTCTTTTTAAAGATGCCTTTCCACCCCTGTGTAGTTCCTGGATGCGGTAGAGTGATCTCCGCTTCAAACAGCCACAGGCGTTGTCTCGTGTGTCTGGGCAGCGATCACACCGAGGCAGCGTTTCTGGATGGTTCATGTTCTCACAGCGAGAGCATGACCATGGCAACGTTACGGTCGCGGCTCGCTTTCAACAGAAAGCACGCCACTCCAGCTGCCCCCCGCATTGCTCCTTCTTCCCACAGGATTTGGGGACGGCAGCGGGTGCAGATCTGCCGGGTACGCCCCCTCGTACCACCCGCCCCCCAGCACGCTCGTTGACTCCCGTCCGTGCTCGAGGCAACAGCGGCTCGCCTCACAGCCAGCCTGCCTATCCTCTGGAGCTCGAGGTGGATCATCGTACCCAAGAAGGGCGGTGGCTTACAGCAGATCTTGAACTTGTGACACTTTCATTCATGGATTAAATTAATCCTGGTTTACTGAGTATAGTGAATTTCTACAATGGCATTGGTAACTGAAAATTACTGTGTTTGAATGATGCAGCATCCAGGCCACAGGTATCAGCGTAAGCCATAATTTGACATACTTAAAAAAAGCAAGTGACATGCAGCGTGCAATTGCTCTCTAACAGCAGATGACTGTATAGACAGCCTTCTCAACATTTGCTAGCATGATTACTGAACACATTTGTCCTGAAATCAATTAATCAACATCAAATTGATTATCGATTTATCATAACATGAACTTAAATCAATATACAGAAAGCCCCATAAGACTCTCATCACTTGCCTTTTATTGCACTCCTGTGTACATTTACTAACAATTTCAAATAAAGGTGTTGAGCATCTCCAGTATTTACACAAGAGAATAGTGAGAAAAGAACATGCATGTCTTAGTTAAATCTGAATATGATGATTACATGTATTAGTAGGAATATTGCAATAGCTGTGAAGAAAGTCTTGACCAGTATATAGACCAAAAATGTAATGTCCATGTAAACAATGTCAATGCTCAGGATCCAACATGATCTCAGAAGTTGCCATGTTGCTTCTTAATGTTCCGGTACCCTGGCAGACCATCATGGCAAGTTACTGACAAGAAACATCTCCCATAAGACATTTTTACATTGGATAAGATGTGTTACCTTCTCCTGTGGCACAGCTGGAAGCAGCATGGGAAAACTGGCTTTGCGTTCTGTGTTCAAACCAGGAAGTAATTACGTTTGCATAATGAGTGGAGACTGTGATTCTAAGGTTCTCTAAGATTACATTTTTCCACCAATGATGGTTAGGTTGTTGGTTGGGGTTTGGGTTGGGAGGTTAATAAAATATACATCACTGCATTTCATCTCTTCACTGTTTCACTTCCTTAACAGCTAAAAACAACTTACTTTGCAACTCGCTTTGGCGCCCATCTGTGGGCATTTCACCCAGAGAATGGAGCTTACATGTGCCCTTACATTTAAAAACACTTCAAATTTCTGTAAGCTCAGACCGAGTTTAGTTCAAGAAAAGTCAACCTGCTGAATCTTGTTTCACTTCCTTATATTTGAACTTAAAGCGGTTAGATATTTTTGCTTGTACAAGTGTCAGTGGCATAAGTCCCATGACATTAGAACAGATAGTAACACATTCAGTTATCATTATGACTGCTGATTTTACACAGCTGTTAAAACAGTCCACATGGATTTATTGTGGTAGGGCTGGCTATACTCTCATAAAGAGAGACAGCTCTAGAAAGGAATTGTAGTTTATAATTGAAAGCAGAGCACAAGCATGCAATTAATTGCATCTTTGCTTTCAAGTGCCTTGTAATGGCCTTCTTTGGCCTTCTATAAGTTTCTTAGTTCATCATTTTCTCACATGCCTATTTGGAAGCAATTTCTTGCACATCATTCATGCATTTTAAGTGTAATTATTTGTAATCCTGTCAGATTTGATATCACCCTGGCTGTGGTGACATCACTGGTTACATTAAGCAAAGTGGCACAGTTATATTTTTTCATTAGTACCTGCTGTGAAGAGGAAGTATGTATGAAGCACACTCATCAAGCATGTAATTTTCAAAACCAGTGCTGAGAGGCACCTCACTTAAAATGCAATTAGAGCTCTTTCTGCATTGCTTAGACATTAATAGATGTCGTATCATTGCAATATTAGCATCATGGTTAGACAAAGTTTTTAGTTTAACATTTTAGAATTTCAAAATATTAGTTTATACACTGTAAAAGAATACATTTTGTTAAATTGTGGTAAAAAACTGGCAGTTGTGGTTGCCAGAAATTCACCATAAAAAATACGGTAACCATGTTAATCACTGTAATAATAACAAAAAGGCACATGATTACATGAAGTTCATCAATAAAGGCGCTTCCTGGAGTAATGACCAATAAACATGTAGAGACAGTACTCAGTGTCACTCACACAAACACTGAACACCATCAGAGTAACACGTATGAAATTAAAATAATGCAATAAACATTAACTAAACTACATAAAATATAACACAGAACACTTCTTAAAAATAAGAAGAAACATAACTATTCCCATAAAATATTATGAAATGAACTTAGTCATGCAGGGAATTCTGAGAACGCTAGATAATTTCTTTACCGTAATTTTAACAGAAATTTACCGTAAAAAGTACATGTACTCTCTTGTTAAACATAATATAATTGTTTACTGTTAATTATACAGAAAATCATACATTTTACATGAAAATGTTTTTTTTTTTTTTAAATGTTACCGTAAAACTACATGTATTGTCTTTTTAAACATATTAATATATTTTAATATTAATATATGCCGTATATTTTAAGGTAACTACCCGTTAACAGTTAAAGTGTTTTTACTGTATCTTTTACCTACAGTCTTTTACCATTAAAATTATGAAAAAAAATGTACAGTGTAGAAATTAATTAATTGACGCAGCTACATAAAAGACCTGCTTTGCTGAATCATTCAGAATAATGCACGACTGATTTGCTAGTGGCATCTTACAGTTGTTGTATGTGATTGTTATTCTGCCATCTCTGATCGTGCGTACTGAAGTATACCACCTATTTATTGAAATATACAGAGGCTGTTAGTAAGTGTTTTGTAAGATGGGCATTGTTCAAGATTAGTTTTTTAATTAATTAGTTTATGTTTGCCAATATTGTGCTTGAAAATTGTGCTTGCAGTATCTTTCTTTGAATTAAAAAATTCAGGGATGTGATTCTTTAGGATTAATCCAGAAATCTGGTTCTCCGACTTAAAAATGTTACCTATGTGAATTGTAAATCCCTTAAAAAAATAAAAGGGAAGCGGTGTTAATATTGCATCTGGGGTTAACGTCTTATCGAGAGGGCATTCTTGATAAGATATTAACACCCCAATTAAATATACATAGCAAGTGCAGCACTTTTCACCCAAACAAGTGTCAGTTAACCTTCACTCCAATGATGCCACTGGGTAATTCTCATGGGGAAAAAAAATTCACAGAGGCCACACAATATTTTTATGTTAACGATTTAGTTTCTTTTCTTTTGAAACATGAAAAGGGAAGACTGAAATCAGTATCAAGAGTAAAATCAAGACTTACAGTATTTCAAATACTGTATTTTTTACCATTTTGAAGATATTTTCTTTTTTTTGCAACACACAAAACTTTGGCCAAAAGTCTAAGTAGCTGATTAGTATTAAAAATAATACAAATGTATTTGAACTTCTGTCAACATTTAGGAGACGCTCAAAACAAATAATCATTACTCAACAAATTTTATTTAAAAATATTTATATATCTATTTATCTCATTACTTAGTAATTCACAATTTGTGTTTGTGTGTTATTCAGATTAACCCAAACAGTTAAAAGGGTTTATAATATGTGGTCTAAGGATAAATTATCATAACTGCCATTTTATAAATGATAAAAGTTTCTTGGCTGTGTAAATCATAATGTATTATTATAAAATTTAGAATGTATTGTTATGCGTTTTCGGAAATTGTAAAAATTTGCAGTAAATAAGAATTCTGTCCACAATTTACAGTTAAATTCCAAAATAAAAATTTGGAATTCACAGCGAGTTTGTGAATGCTGTTGCTCTGTTTGATAGATGGGAGGAGAACACTCAGGTGTGCTCCGGCAAAAAAAAATTTATATGCATGTAAATTTAATCTCGAAGCCATATCGACAATTCCCGTGCCTTTTTCAATGTGTGTAGCACTGATTTTAATATCGGACACAGAGGGTAAAATGACGTTACTCAGCACATTAAATCAAAACGGCACAATTTGTATGTATTTAGCCTGCCTCTGCCATCCACAACACCCCCCCCCCCCCCCTCCCCCCACATTGAAGCTACTTAATGAGGCAATTTGTTTTTTAATGTTACTATCAAACCAATAATATTAATAGCAAAATGTACATCAATGACATTTTTTTCATTAATGCATTCATTAAATACATTTAATGTATTTAATTAAATATATTAAATGTATTGAATACATTTAATGAATAGTAACATTAATACAGTTAATAATGGCCATAAAATAAAATACAACAGTATAAAATAAAAACAAAAAAGATCAGACACCATTAAAAATCATTTTTATACTATACTTCACACTTTTCAGTCCTGCTGTGGCCAGGTGTAGCCTACTTCCCTAAAGATCACATTTTTATGACAAACTCTACTTGAGCTGGCATTTTTTGTTCTTGTCACATAATATTTAGTGTGGATAATATGTGAATAAAGACTCAGGGCTTGTTTCTCCACTCACCTGGGTTCATGTTTATTGTATTTTCTGACTTTTTTGCCATTGACGCGCAAGTGTCAGTTTTACAGGTCACATACAGAAGTTGCTCTACAAATATTTGTTTGCTTTGGTCAGGTCCAAAAAAAGTGGTCGGATGGTCATCCTAGATTATTCCATAATAATGCATGCCATAAATGATTTCTTTCCCATCATTTAATTTATTTTACATTAAAATAATAGTTAATTAAATGCTAAGAAATAGAGAAATCAAATATTTCTGCATGAGAGTAATTATTATAATATTATACACTGTATATTTATAAATATTATAATAAAAATGAACTCGCTGCTCCTAGTAATGCACAGATGATGAGGAGTGAAATCTGTTCTCCTGAGAAATAGGTCATTGCGTTGAGCATTAAGTATTATCTCAGCGTGTAACCGGCTAAAAGGGAAAGGAAGAGGCGAGACCCGGCTTGACGATATAAATTTAATGATTAACTTAAAGTAAAACAACATACAGGGCAGCTGCCTGTAGCTCTCTCTCTCCCGAACTGCTGCCTCTGGCTGCCTTTATCCCTCTGGCCTCACCCTGCTCCTTGCTACACAGCGCAAAGTCTAAAGTCAGTTCCTGTACTTGCAGTTTGGAGAGTCTGAAAAAGGGACCAATGAAAGAAGTTGGCGCGAGTAAAATGTTTTTTTGACCACTTCGTTATTTTGATTATATTTTTGTATTGTTTGAAGTGTAATTTGACAAGGACTTAGTTAATGCATAAAATAATGTAAGTCCATATATCTGTTATTCTAATTCATTGCATACAGTCTGTTTAAACTACCAACTTCTTATGAATGTGCTGTCTTTTTTTATATCGCTGGTGCTTAACAGGTAATGGACTATATAATAGGACGCAAATGGTGATGAAGAACCTTCTGAATTAAATTTCACTTGACCCAGTCGATTAGTATTTTGCTTTCACGATTTCACCAAACCCAATTGCACATAGACTTAGCGCATGCTTGCACGAAAATACCAAAACTTCATGGCCATGCCTATTGACTTTGTGCTTGTGACTTACAGCATAGGTGCTGTGCTTAGCTCCTTTACAATAGAGCCCATTATGTAAATGAAAAATGTAAGTATTTATTTAAAAGGTATGTAAATTATTAACTTTTAGGTCCGACTAAAAATGGCCAAGACAGAGTTTATTTAGATGAATTATTTTGTTATTGGGGAGTTGTCATATTTTTTAGTCCAGTGAATATTTTTTAGGGTATAGGGTATAATGCCTGTTTACACTAGTAAATGGTTCGTTCATCCTATCATTGGATTTTCAGCCAAATATATAAAGTAAAACAATTATGAAGCACAAAACAATTAATTAAATAATAGAAATGATAAGATACAAAAATATCTAAACATTGGTTTGGCCAATATGCTTAGAATATTGCCAATCTAACTTATGCAGAAGCTCGCTCTCTTTCAACCAAGATAACATTATAATTAATTTATAATATTAAAATGCCTTCCTACTATTATAATATTATCGCATTGGCTGATAAATTTCCTGTTTTTTCAAATCGGCAGTAAAATCTGACAACACTGGTAGCATAAACTGTGTTTCTTTACCTTAGATTATGTCAAAAAAACAGCTAATGCACATGTGCGTTACGATGGCAATGTCTGTATCTAAAAGGTGACTGGGTCTTTTACCTGTAAGGCAGGAATTCCTATCGATATCCGTTGACCGTTGGCTGCAGTTAGGTGTTCTAATTTCTCCCATTAATTTTAAAAGTGGCCCGTCTCTGGTGCAACTTCAGTGTAAAAGCGCTTCACGTGTGCTATGAGTGAATGTCTTATTCACTATGCACTGTATGTACAATTGGTTTGATTCAGAGAAAATGGATCGCTAACGTGGACATGGTTGCTGGACTACTGTGTGTACTGTTATTTCCTTCTTCCTAGTATATTAAACATTTATTCATGTGCAAATACATTACAAAAATTAAGATGACTAAACAGAAATCAGATCTTCCATTTAAAATACAATATATATATATTTTTTAGATATATATAAACAATCCAATCCAGAGATTAGAAAATGTTCAGTCTAGACCACCTTTTTTTTCTTCTTTTTTTTCCGCTTAGTTTGGGAAATTATCTTGGGTTACGGACTTGATCAAGATGTTTTTGGAGACCATACTCTCTGTAAAATCTGTGTGAATTTAAATGCACAATCCAGAAATAATACTAGCTACACAATGAAGAGGGATTGTCACTCATAAGAACATGTGTTATTATATTTTTGTTCATTGTCATTTTCACATTAATGTGAAAAAAACTAATAAACAGTTTGACAGTTGTAAAAGCAGTACTTACAGTACATGATAAGGGAAAACCATCCAAAATTCTTTAAAACCTGCAGACTTTGACCTCTGAGACATTGGTATGATATCCATTAATGCAGCGTTATGGATTGAATTAAGATTGAAATCGAAATATGGCAGTGCATGATTACTAAACCGCAAAATGTTGCATTTTAAAACAGTCTGCATTGCCTGCTACAGTCAGCACTGCAGGAGATAGCGGCGCCCTCTAGTGGCTGTGTTTGCTGCGCCGTGGTCTTTGCGCAATACATTTTCCTTCTCTTTTGTCCTTTGCCAATCATGCCTGTAAATTCCACTTTTTTTGTTACTTTGTTATCTATTGCAAGTATCCAAATATTTTAGGCGGCAACTATATGTAAGAGAACTATCCATCCAACCAGAGATTTATTGTTTTGAGTTGATAAATATGGAATTAAATAAAAATGACAATGTGAGGTATAGAGGAATTTTCCATTCATCAAGTTCCATGGTAATATTTCATATGCACAATGAAGGCTAATATTAATATTCACAGGCTACAAATGGCACAATAAATATTAGGCTAAATATGTTTATAGCTTTATCTTCAGATTGCAGAGTTTTATTTTTATTTCAGGTATTATTTTAGTCTTTCCAATGTCTGTTATATTTTAATTAATTGCTTCATCCTTGTTTACAAGTGTGCCTATTATTACGTTCTTTTGAGACATGAAAATGTTTAAAAAACTACTTTTTAAACATTTTGTGTGCCAGATGTTTTTGTAATGACTCTATTATGTAGGTATGAATTCTGACTAATCAAAAGCTTTTTAATTGGTATCCTCTCTTCTATGAAGGATTAATGGACTTATTTGTTAGAGTGTTCCACAGTGAATATTTTCTCCAGCACACCTTCTAAATAATCATGTCAAGGCCACTGAATAACAGTGTTTATTAGAAGAATGCAATATTTAAGCTTCAATATATGTTTTACTTTTTTTTTTAAAGTTTTGACGAGGTGCATAGAGTCTGTTTTTATTTCAGGGATAATCCCGATGAAGACTTTTTTAAAGTAATAAAATACAAAATACAAAGTTATAGGAAATTCCTCTACATAAATATTGCATATCAATAAAGATCTTATGCCTTTTATATATTCTTTCTGACAAAGTCTGCATACCCATGAGAATCTGTACAGAGAGCATTGGATATGAGACTTAGCAGACACTAAAAGAAAGTTTGTTCTGTAGAGAAGGAACTACTGAAGTCGAAGCACAAAAGAAGGTTTAGACTGACATTTACATCCATATATTTAGAAAGAAAGTGCTAGAAGAAAAGCTCCCAATGTTTCCCGCATTGCGGAATTATTATAAATTATTACTAATAATAATAATTTAAACATTTTGGCATCCATTCGCTTGCATTGTATGGGCCTACAGAGCTGAAATTTTCTTCTAAAAATCATAATTTGTGTTCTTCTGAAGAAAGAAAGTCATACACATTTGGGATGGCATGTGGAGTAAATGATGAGAGAATTTTCATTTTTGAGTGAAATATTTCTTTAAGTAGCACATTGAGGGCCACATTGTTCTCCTTTTGAGATACAATGTTCCACATTGATTTAGTTCTTGTATCTTTTAAGCCCAGAAATAGCTACTAAAGCTACTAAAGTTATTCAGCCAAAAGTAGTGAGTGGTTTTCTCGTTTCCTTGTTATTGTTGTTTAATTAATAGCCTTTTTATGACAATTCGGTTACATGTACACTTCAAGTCTGACATTTTAATGCAAATATGCATTTTGTCCCACTGTTTAAATTCACTTTAGACATAAACGACAGTGTTTACATTAAATCCTCACTAAGACGGGCATTGGCAGAATTATTAAGTGTATTTGACCATTTAGGTTCATAACCGCATTAGCGCTCAAACATTAGCCACCTGTCAAGCAAACAACACGCAGCTACAGACATCCGGAAATAAAAAGTTAATCTTTAATATTTCATCTAGATCAACCAACTAGTGATTGTCTTGCTATCGTGATTGATGTAATGAACACCCCTGTTATAGATGTAAAACATTGGCTAAATATAGAAAACTACTAAAAATATAGATCGAGGACATCTCACTTTTTCCGATAAACATCTAGATAATTTTATTGCCCAACCCTATTGATAACATTGCATTAATCTCTCACAGCAACCCAATAATCTCAGTGATAGATAGTTCAATTACAGGCTACGTTATAGACACACAGAATCTAGGAAGCAGAAATATGAAATTTACCTCTATATTTTTCTTCAAATTAGAGGCAGGATTAATACTGATATCAGGCTTGAGCAAGTTAAACTCACATGACAGGATCATGCAATTGGCTTTTTCACTGCGAAAAGCATTTCCAGGTGCAGCCAAGATGTTCAGCTGTAAACAATGTTTAAGGTATTTTCCACATTCATAACAGTTGGCTCCAGATCTGCAGCAGGCGTTCAAGTTTTTTACGTGTGATTTGATGTGACGGGAGTCACGGGACTCTCCCTAGCCAATCATGTTGATAGATAAAAATAAAATCAGGACAGGGAAGTAGCAAACACAGACGGTGGGAAAATAGCGCAGTAAAAGTACAGTTACAGCACTTAAAATATACTCAAGTAAAAGTATACAATATTTAAACTACTTAAAAAAAGTACAATTCTTGTGAAAAATTAGTTAATTACAGTAACATGAGTATTTGTAATTCATTAATTTACACCTCTGATTATTAGATAGATTTTTCCAGGTATTATAGGCCTCCTTGGTTGATTTATATGAAAATGTATGATTTTTGAATGTCTGTTCGGGAGACGTTCAATTCACAATATGTATCTGTTACCATCTTAACAATATGTTGTGTCAATGTAGTGACACTAGGGGTCGCTCTTGGGGGCCCCAAAACACCTCAGATCTTTGAGAAATGGCCAATGAAAATTGGCGAGTGGACTTTGCATTCCACTCCCTTAGTCCTTCCAGTAGCCGGCGGCTGAATGCCCATTGCACACGGTGCTCCAGCTTGACTTGGAGGCGTCTGTCATAACCATGACACGCCTGGACACTTGCAGTAAGGGGACTCCAGCCTGCAGAAATGCAAGGTCTGTCCAAGGGCTGAAGAAGTGGTGGCAGGCCGATATGATAGCCATGCGATGTGTGCGGCAGTGCCATGCCAATCTTGGGACTCGAGTCTGAAGCTAGTGCTTTAGCGGTCTCATATGCATCAACCCGAGCAGCGTGACATATACCATATGCCCCAGGAACCTCTGAAAATCTTTCAGTGGAACCGCTGTTCTATGCCTGAATAAGTTTAGGCAGTTCAGCAGCGACTGTATGCGATCGCTTGTGAGGCGTGCTTACATTGAGACTGAGTGTAACTCATGCCAAGAAAAGGGATACTCTGAACAGGGGGGAGCTTGCGCTTTTCCGAGTTGACCCAAAGCCCTAAACAGCTGAGGTGCGTCAGCACCAGGTCCATGTGTGCACACGATAACTCTCAGGAGTGTGCTAGAATCAGCCAGTCATCGAGGTAATTGAGTATGCGAATGCCCACTTCCCTTAACGGGGCAAGCGCTGCCTCTGCGACCTTCGTGAAGATGTGAAGGGACAGGCAGAAGGTTCTGGCCAACCAGTGCAATGGGTTGGAGAGCATTAGCCACTGGGGTGGTGCCTCACTGCAGGGGGGAGCAGGAAATGTCACATCGAGGAACGTCGCTCCAACCCGAGGTGGCCGCACTGAGGGGCCCCTCGAAGCACTTACCTTGCTCTACTTACCTGGCACAGGGCAGGTCGGTGACTGAGGAGGGCCTATTGGGCGAGAACTGCTGGACAAAATCCTTGATGGTGTCACCGAAAAGGCTGACCTGGTAGATGGAAACGTGCCTTGTCCATGTCACTCATCTCAACCAAGTTCAGCCTCAGGTGGCGCTCCTGGACCATGACAGTGGACATCATCTGCCCGAGTGCCCGCGCCGTGACCTTCGTTGCGCAGAGGGCGAGGTCGGTTGCTGAGCACAGGTCATGCAGCACGTCGGGATCAGAAATACCCTCAAGGATTTCCTTTAGTGCCTTGGCCTGATGGACCTGTAGGAGGGCTACAGGCTCGGGAAGAGAGTGCCGGGCAACTCCGCCAGGTGGTGGCGCTCAGCGGGCACAGGTGTGCTGTGATCGACTTATCCACCTGGGGTATCGCGGCATAACCCTCGACCACCCCGCCATTGAGGATAGTGAGAGCGGACAAGCTGAAGGATCAGGTTCAGACAGTGAAAGGTGTCCCCCACACCCGAAGGCGCTAACCCAGCCTCAACGTCCAACATCACCAATGTGCTCTCCGATGCAGCGATTGGCTGGCACTGAGGCGAGCTGCCTGTCTCATCCCAGAACTGGACAGGAGCAAACGAGCATGCTGGGGAATTGAAGCCCCCGAATTGCCCTCTGCATCAACTGGGCTGGCCTCATACTCGTTGGTCGAAGGACCGGCAGAGGGGACAGCTGAAGTGGCTTTCCCCCGGAAGAAGGATGTTCTAGCGGTGAGAACATGAACCATCCACGAATGCTTCCTCAACGTGATAAGGCCCTAACACATAAGGCAACGATCATGGCCGTCAGAGGCGGAGAGGTAATGACCGCACCCAGAACTACACAGAGATGGAAAGGCATCTTTAAAAAGACGTTCACGTCAATGTGTTTGCTCTAATAGAGGAAATATACTCTTTATATCAAACACTCTTTTAGCGCTGTCGAAGCACCCAGGGGCATACTCTGCACTCAGTGTGCAGATGGAGAGAAAGCCACTGGAATGCGCCATATATCCAACAGCAAATGCTTCTGTACAGGTGAATTGGAATAGCGGTGGGATTCAGCTTGCTGACACACAACTGCTCGGCTCCGAAGAAAAAAATCTGAATGAATGGATGCATTCCAGCTCCTTTTATACCTGGATGTCTGGGGGTCGACAATTTTCATGTGCCTTTTCTCAAAGATCTGAGGTGTTTTGGGGCTCCCAAGAGCAACCCTTAGTGTCACTACACTGACACAACGTCGAGTGGGTGACAGAAGGGGAACAGTCATTCTGCAGTTAAAATTAGGCTTGCTTGAGCATTAAGTGTCGTTTCAAGTTCTGGCTTTTGTGCGTGGACGTGTTTTTAAAATGTCAATTGGTATTACTAGTTAGCCATGACATAATGTATGATGCCCAAATTAATAGGATGTCTTATTCATTGTAAAACTGTGTTTTCTTAATGGCATGAATCTCACTTAAGGCCTAGACTATTAATGCACTGCCCGTCACTGATACAATTAATGCTTGCAATTGAAAAAATGCGACAGAAATATATTACTTCTGTATAGTAAAATTTCATATTTAATGTAGTAGTAGTAGTAATAGTAATGATATTAATAATAATTACATATATATATATATATATATATATATATATATATATATATATATATATATATCATGCAAAAGTTTCATTACTACTTTATTTTTTTTTTCAGTAGAACCTCATCGAGTTAAATCACTCCATAAGCTGGATCAACAAAATTTATGTCTGGTGCTTTAATAACTAATATAAGGCTAGCATAGCATCAACGTGAATATAGCATTCATATACCACAAATGAAATGGTTGACATTGTTTTTAAAACGTTTTGTGAGGCAACCTGTGGTAACTTCTCAATGAACTGGTTTTATAAATGTCAAAACTGTTATTTAATCTGACTACATTTTCCTGACAAATTAGGTTACACAAAAAAGTATTTTAAGGGTTATGTCAAGTAGAAATAGATCCTTAAAGGTAACAATTCCAGGTTACTGCTTTTTACAGTGTACTTATTAGGTTTGATTTATTTTAATTTAGGCTATACATGTTCCTATTGACAGCCAACTCCCGCCACCCCCCACCCCCCAAAAAACCTACATCATCATGCTGACAGAGAAGGGGCTTGTAGAGTGTTTAAAATACATATTTGTTCTATAGCACTCTTTATTTCTCTTCAAAAAGCTTGTCCCCATGAGTCTCTATGACAACCGTATTCTTACAGCCAGTGCAAATACACAAACAAGGTCTATGAGCATGTAAGGAATTGTGCGTCAGTACAATGATTTATATGACTCACACTTTTACCCTCATTGCAAGTAAATATTGTACAGTTGAAGTTGGAAGTTTACATACACTTTGGTTAAAGTCATTCAAACAAATTTTTTAACCAATCCACATATTTTATATTAGCAAACTATCATTTTGGCAAGTCGTTTAGGACATCTACTTTGTGCATGACGAGTAATTTTTCCAACAATTGTTTACAGACAGATTGTTTCACAATATTCTTTTTCATATCATTCAATATTGATATTTATCACGACATTCAATTACATTTGCACATTGCACATTTTTTTTAATTTCAAAAAAAAGAAGAGAAAATATATTGTATTTTTTTTTTTGCATTACAATTATTTTCAAATTTCTTTACATACAGATATCCAAGTATGGGGGCATAGAAGCCCTTGTGACTGAGGAATGATACTGAATGGGGGTTTAGGGGTATCTCCAGAGAGAAACGTTTGAAAATGTAAAAGTCTGAATGGACCATTTTTCTATTTTCATTAAAGTGAGAAAGACTAGGCTACAAACTAGTAATTGTTTTTGTCTTTCATCCTTGTCAGAGATGATGAAATCTGAATAATTTCACAAAATTAGAACAGAAATCTATTTGTTTATTATTAAAGACTTGGAACATGCTGATTAATAAAAACTAAATTTAGAAAGAAAAACGTTATGGTCTAAAGGCGCTCTGGAAACACGCACCTCACGTTTACTCACATGTGGGGAAAAGAGGAAGCGGGTGTGGACTGGGACAGGGCATCAGTGAAGCTTGTTTCAGTGCTAGAGAAATATATTCAAGAATACAGCGCAGAAGGATCAGATATGACGTAACCGGCACTGTTGTTTTGTCGCGCTACTCACTAGAGATGATGAGAGGGCGTAACCGTCATCATGATGTCTTGCAGTCAAGATGGAATTAATCTGGGGTGACCTGTGTAGCGGGGGGCAATACTTCATACAGTCTGAGGCTGCATTTCCACTGACGCAGAAGAAATCCGCACAAAGCCACTCCCAACGCTAGGGAACCACTTGCCCTGTGCTGCTGTCAATTTTACAATCCACCTCGCGAACTTGATACTCGGCTTCCATAGGAAGGAATTGAAAGCGCTCGCTCACTATGGGCCAGTGGAAACATACGATAAGAAAGCAATACTGCCAGCATTTTTAGCAACACGCTTGTCTGAACAAAGGCTAAATGACGAAAATTACTCAAAAGCTTATCGTCGATATCATGGCGTTTTTTTATCGCGATAAATATTGATATCATTTCATCGCCCAGCCCTACTGTGGATGTATTTTAAGGCCTACCTTCAAACTCAGTGCCTCTTTGCTGGACATCATGGAAAAATCTAAAGAAATTAGCCAAGACCTAAGAAAAAAAAATTGTGGACCTCCACAAGTCTGTTTCATCCTTAGGAGCAATTTCCAAATGCCTCAAGGTACCACGTTCATCTGTACAAAAAAATAGTACGCAAGTATAAACACCATGGGACCACACAGCCATCAGACCGCTCAAGGAAGGAAAGGCATTCTGTCTCCTAGAGATGAACATAGTTTGGTGTGAAAAGTGCAAATCAATTCCAGAACAGCAGCAAAGGACCTTGTGAAGATACTGGAGTATACAGGTAGACAAGTATCTATATCCACTGTTACAAGTCCTATATCGACATAACCTAAAAGGCTGCTTAGCAAGGAAGAAGCCATTGCTCCAAAACCAGCTAGACTACAGTATGCAAGTGCACATTGGGACAAAAATCTTACTTTTCAGAGAAATGACCTCTGGTCTGATGAAACAAAAATGTAACTGTTTGGCCATAATGACCATTGTTATGTTTGGAGGAAAAAGCAAGAGACTTGTAAGCCAAAGAACACCGTCCCAACCGTGAAGCATGGGGGTGGTAGAATCATGTCATGGGGATGCTTTGCTGCGAGAGGGACTTGTGCACTTCACAAAATAGATGGCATCAAGAGGAAGGAAAACTATGTGGATATATTGAAGCAACATCTCAAGACATCAGCTAGGAAGTTAAAGCTCAGTCGCAAATGGGTCTTCCAAAAGGACAATGACCCCAAGCATACGTACCTCCAAAGTTGTGGCAAAATGGCTTAAGGACAACAAAGTCAAGGTATTTGAGTGACCATCACAAAGTCCTGACCTCAATCCGAAAGAACATTTGTGGGCAGGACTGAAAAAGCATATGCGGGCAAGAAGGCCTACAAACCTGACAAAATTCCAAATACAAACAATTTAAAGGCAAAGCTGCCAAATACTAACAAAGTGTATGTAACCTTCTGACCCACTGGGAATGTGATGAAAGAAATAAAAGCTGAAATAAATAATTCTCTCTACTATTACTCTGACATTTCACATTCTTAAATTAGTGTATTAAAGTAGTGATCCCAACTGACCTAAGACAGGGAATGTTTTCAATGATTAAATGTCAGGAATTGTGAAAAACTGAGTTTAAATGTATTTGGCTAAATTGTATGTAATCTCTGATTTGAACTGTATGTACACTGAGAATGGTGTAACTTTATGCTGACAGTAGCGGATTGCAAAAAAGACAGCAACCTGAAACAAGATCAAGGGATAGAAATGCCTTTTACCTGTAATGAAAATGAGGCAGGTCAATTTCAGCAGCATATTGAATAGAATACGCCAAGGCAAAGTATCCTACAAGCTCTTTTGCATATATTCTGTGTGAAATTATATTCCCTTTTATCAATGGTCTTAATAATAATCAATTTCCTGTTCTGCTCTGCAAGGACAATTTGTCAGAGAAATAACAAACATAAAACTTTTTTGATCTTCATCTGTTTCAGATGCTTTGTGGCAATTGATGGCATGGTCACTGCTCTCTGATCACAGTGCTGTGATTACATAGAGCTCCTTTAATGCACACCAGCAGAAACAGTCCGATAATTAAGCAGCACTTATACAGTTATATGCATGCATGAACTTCCAGCAGAGCAAGCAAGGTGAAAAAAGACTGAGAGGCCACATTATTTGATGCCCATGAAGGCCGTTAAGAGTAAACGTGTCATATTAAATCTGACTCAGAGCTGCTACACAGAAGCAGCACAGCAAATAGAGATTTGAGTCTGATCCTATTTTTGCTGTCCATAGCATGCAGAACCCAGCAGAAAATATGTTGAAAGTGCACTGTAAACCAATTTATTTATCAATACAATAATTTGCATATGAAGCGACAAAAAACAATGTCGTGAACTTCATTGTATGAAAGCATTTTATGAAAAAATTAATCTATCAAGACTGTCAGACAGGCACACAAACAACACTTTTTATGTTGTAAATCTGCCTGAATCCAGACAATTAAGCAGTTTTAGGCTAAACTTTGGGTTTGGATTCCAAGTAAATTAATTAGTTGGCTGTAAATGTGGTGTAGAGATTTTCATGAGTACGCTGGCTTCCTTATGTAAATTAGTTCCCCTTCTGTCACTCACTTGGCGATTGGAATTTGCATGCCACTCCCCCGGACATACAGGTATAAAAGGGAGCTGGAATGCAAAGATTTCATTCAGATTTTTTCTTCGGAGCCGAGCGGTTGTGTATCAGCGAGCTGAATTCCACTGCTGTTCTGGTCACCACTTCAAGAAACGTTTGCTGTTGGATATACGGTGCAATCAGAAAAATCCAGCGGCTTTCACTCCATCTGCATGCTCAGTGCAGAGTACGCCCCTGGGCACATCAACAGCGCTAAAAGTGTGTATTTCTCATCTAAAGAGTAGTATTTCCTCTATTAGAGTAAACACATTTATGTTGAATATCTTTTTATAGATGCGTCTTTTTAAAGATGCCTTTCCATCTCTGTGTATATCCTATATCTTCCGCAGCGTCTTCCTTGGGCAGAGCTGTGGTCTCCATGGGTTCTTTTCCCCCTGAAAGAATAGTAAAGGAAAAGAACACCTTCTCCGGTGCATTTTATGAGCATTTAAAGGACTCATCCGAATCTAATACTCTGTGGAGAGAAAACATAGAAAACTGCTCCCATACTATATACGTCATATTGAGCTTTCATATATCATATTGAAAGCTCAATGCATGTAAGCCTGCTGTTTCAGTTCTTTGAGGATTAAATGGAAAGTTCACCCAAAAATGAAAATTCTTATTATTTAATAGCATGCCATCCCAGATGTGTATGACTTTTTTTGTTCTGCTGAACACAAACAAAGATTCTCAGATCTGTATGTCCATACAATGCAAGTGAGTGGAGACCAGACCTTTCAAGCTACAAAAATCACATAAAGGCAGCATAAAAATAATCCATAAAACTCCAAAGGTTAAATACATATCATCTGAAGCGATATGATGAGTGTGGATGAGAAACAGATCAATATTTATTCCTTTTTTACTATAAATGCTTTACTTTTTAAAAGTAAAAGTAAAAGTGGAGATTTATTGTAAATAAAGATTGAAATATTGATCTGTTTCTAACCTAAAGTGATAGCATCGCTTCTGAAGACATGGATTAAACAACTGGGGACATATGGATTACTTTTATGATGCCTTTATGTGATTTTTGGAGCTTGAAAGGTCTGGTCACAATTCACTTGCATTGAAAAGATAGACTGAGCTGAAATATTCTTCTAAAAATCTTTGTTTGTGTTCAATAGAAGAAAGAAAGTCATACACATCTGGGATGGCACGAGAGTGAGTAAATTATGAGAGAATTTTCATTTTTGGGTGATGAACTATCCTCTTAAGCACATATAGCATGGTAACAGTTCTTTGCTCACCTCAAGTCAGACATTAATGAAAGTTATGGTGACATGTGATTCAGTAAGAGCCAGATGTTAATACAGTAACTGCTCTGATAGATTTGATTAATGGTTCATTATATTGATTCAAACCAATAACTTGGGAGCTCTTTTTGACAGATTCATTGAAAGAAATATTTAATTTGTGAATAATCAGACTACAGTGGTAGTCCAATTCAGACTACAAGCTTACAACTAAGGTAAAATATTGTTTTCTTATATGTGGTGTTGTGCCGCTGCTGAATATAGGTGCAATAAACACTGTGCTACAGGTGTGTAAAGCAGCCCTTAATCTTGCCAAATAACCAAAATACCTTTCAGGCCTTCCTCAGCTGAATACTTCATTAACCAAGTTTTGTCATACCTCACTGATTTTGAGTGTGCTATTCTGTCCTAGGCATGGCTTCAAACCTCACAGATGGAATGAGCCCTACAGAAGGGCCAAGTAAAAGCACTGGTGGTGTGATCCTGCTCTCGCTCACTCTCTCGGCATTAGCTGTGTTGACCACGGCCATGAACTGCTTGGTCATTTCAGCCATCATTGTGACGCGCAAACTGCACCATCCTGCCAACTATCTCATCTGCTCTCTGGCTGTGACCGATCTGTTAGTGGCCATACTAGTGATGCCCTTCAGCATCGTGTATATCGTGAAGGAGACATGGGTCTTGGGACAAGTGATGTGCAACATCTGGTTAAGTGTGGACATAACCTGCTGCACATGCTCAATTTTACACCTGGCAGCTATAGCTGTTGACCGTTATAGGGCAATCACAGATGCTGTAGAGTACTCCAGAAAGAGAACATCTCTACAGGCTGCTGTGATGATCAGTGTGGTTTGGCTTCTCTCCATATTTGTCTCTCTGCCTCCACTGATTTGGAGACACTATAAAAACACAAAAGAGGATGTGTGCATTATTAAGCATGATCACATCGTCTTTACTCTTTACTCCACATTTGGGGCTTTCTACATTCCCCTTATACTCCTTCTCATTCTCTATTATAAGATCTACCGTGCAGCTAAGACTCTTTACCACAAGAGAGGGACCAGCTGCCTCAACAAGCCAGAGATGAACGGACACATGCTTCCCAAGTGCAGTGACAGGGAACCAACAACACCCGATACCCTGAGTCCTCCAGAGAAATCTTTGTCTGAACCTTCCACCGAAGGTGACAGAGTGCGCATCACGGCAAAAAGCCCAAAGTCTCAGTCTTACAGAGAGAGGTCTGTCAGGAGGCATCGCATCTCAAGCACACGTGAAAAGAAGGCAGCCACCACTCTAGGCCTCATTCTAGGGGCGTTTGTTATCTGCTGGCTGCCGTTCTTCATCCATGAGTTGTTTGTGAACATCTGTAGCTCCTGCGGCCTCCCCTCTGCCGAGATGTCCAACTTTCTGACTTGGTTGGGTTATCTCAACTCGCTCATCAACCCCCTGATCTACACCATCTTCAATGAGGACTTCAAAAGCGCTTTTCAGAGGTTGATCAAGTGCAAGAATTGTCCTTAGCACAAACGAGGGGATTATGTCATGTGAAGTATGAACTGAAGGAGGATGCCTGCAGTGAAAACTGTCATGTCAATAACTGAGTCAGGCAGAACCATCAGATGATCGTGACTTTTCCTGAATTTACACAAATGTCTTATATTTAGATAGAAGTCTGTATATGCAACTAGACTGGTTAGAGCTGATCTATATTTTTAAAGGGGATTTTTAACATTCTAGACTTCAAACAAACATTAAAATGTGTATGTGAAAGGAATAGTTTACCCAAAATGGTCAACATTTATTTACTGTTGTTACAAACCCATATGACTTTATTTCTTATGCAGAAAACAAAAGGCTTTAATGATGTATAAAACGAACGTCATCCTGTGAAACGTACTTATCCTCGTAGCTCTTCTCATTGAAGTCTGACTCCAGTACTTTCAATACATCTGTGACTGATGGTGCCGGTGACTCCTTTACTGTAATTCGATGAACATAACTGCAATTTCCCTGTCTATCTAAGTAAGGGTTGGCTAACCCTATAATACTCCAACCAAGCACAGTTCTTTGAGCAAAATTTATTCCATGCCATTAGAAGATTTAGAATATGATGCAAAAACCAGAGGGACTACTTTTATGAAGCTTTTGGATCCTTTTTTTAAACTTTGAAGTGAGGCACAATCCACAGCATTTGCATTGAAAATCTGGCTTTTTGTGTTAAAAATTAATTAAATTAATTAATGAATTAAAATCTCTTTTTGTGTTCTGCATAATAAATAAAGTCATAAGGGTTTGGAATGACATGAGGGTAAGTAAATTGTGACAGAATTTTCCTTTTTCTGCAAACTACATTTTTAATTGCAATTTATCAGAAGAGGTAAAAATTCAGTATACAACTCAACAATACATAAATCTTCAGCCATTAATATGGGAAAAGTGTCAAAGAAAAGTTTAGATAAATATGTAATATATGCACATTGGGATTTGAAAATGATAGATGACACAAACAATAGAACAGTTTAAATACTTTTATTATATTGTATACATTAGGGAATCGAAGGTAAGGCAAGTAATTGTTAGGCAAATATGGTGTGCATTTGTTTATGTTTTTTGTAAAGAATTATATGATATATGTTTTATTTTATATGACTTTTATGTGTTGCAGTGAGACCAAAGAAGTGAACAGAGAACATGTATTGCAGAAATGCATTGAAACTTCTAGAAATAGACTATCTGGCACTGGCCCATTATGTAGTAAATATTTGTATGCATAATGTAACTGTTGTTAATGTTAATAAATGTTTTTGCACAAAATACAGTACTATATGCTGTATGTGGATTGTACTGATAATTACATAAAGTGACAAACCAGACAGTGAATTCTAAGTGTTCCTTAAAGTGTACTATTATGTGCTTCATGGACAAAGTGCAAACGTCTAGGTTACATATGTAACCTCCGTTCCCTGATGGAGGGAACGAGACGTTGTGTCGAAGAAGCGACACTAGGGATCTCTCTTGAGCGCCGAATTTGCCTCTGATCTATGAAAAAAGGCCAATGAGAAGTTGGCAGACAGTATTTGCATACCCCACCCCCGGACATACAGGTATAAAAGCAGGGAAATACATCGAGTTCATTCAGGATCCAAATGAGTGGGATCTCCTGGGAGAGAAAGCACACAGTTTTACCTCGGCCGAGGGAAAGGACGCTAGGTGCAAACGATCCACCCGGTCAGTCCGTCAGCGTGTACCGAGTTCTACCGGCTCGGACCTGAGAAAACATGGAACGATACTGATTCAACCCAAGCCACTTCAGGGTGTAAAGTTGCTTGGTAGATGGGGCTCTGGCTTGGTTGATCGTGTCTACGATGGCAGGTGGTAGACCAGCAAGATCTTCCGCGTCCCATCCAGGGGCCAGACGTGGAGGTTCTAGAGGTCTGGGTGAGGATGCCAGAGCGTGCCCCGTCCCTGAGAAAGAAGGTCTTTCTTCAGGGGATTAGCCAGGGAGGCTCTGATGCGAGGTGTACGAGGTCTGAGAATCAGGCCCAGGTGGGCCAGTAGGGAGCCACTAGGGTGACTTGTTCCTCATCCTCCCTGACCTTGCACAGCACCTGTGCAAGAAGGCTCTCTGGGGTAAATGCGTACTTGCGCAGCCCTGAGGGCCAGCTGTGTGCCAGTGCGTCTGCCCCGAGGGGAGCCTCTGTTCGGGCATACCAGAGCAGGCAGTGGGAGCTCTCTCGGGAGGCAAACAGATCTACCTGGGCCTTGCCGAATCGTTCACAAATCAGCTGGACCAACTGGGGGGTGAATCCTCCACTCTCCACTGGGCAAGCGTTGTCGTGACAGCGCGTTCACTACCACATTGAGATTGCCGGGGATGCGAGTTGCGACATGAGTCGTTGCTGGCTCCAAAGGAGGAGACGACGGGCGAGTCGTGACATGTGGCGGAAGCATACGCTGCCTTGGCGATTTATGTATGCTACCGCTGTCTGATCTGATTAGGACATGTTTGTCTCAAACTAATGGGAGAAACTTCCGCAGGGCAAAGAAAACAGTCAGCAACTCTAGGCAATTGATGTGCCAGTGTACCGGAGCCCCTTTCCAACGGCCCGCAGCTGCTTGCCCTTTGCAAACGGTGCCCCAACCCAATCTGGAGGCGTCGGTTGTGACCAGGACGCATCAGGACACCTGCTGCAAGGGTATTCCTGCCCACAGAAAGCAGAGGTCTGTCCAGGGTTTGAATGTTTGGCGGCAGGCGGGGGTGACCATCACACGGTGCGTGCTGCGGCGCCATGCTCGTCTCAGGACTCGAGTCTGAAGCCAGTGCTGAAGCGGTCTCATATGCATCAACCCCAGTGGTGCGACCGCCACGGAGGATGCCACATGCCCCAGGAGCCTCTGGAAAAATTTTAAGGGGACCGCTGTGCCCGGCCTGAAGGCGGCGAGGCATTTCAACACCAACTGTGCACACTCGTTGGTGAGACGTGCTGACATTGAGACTGAGTCTAACTCCATGCCAAGAAAAGAGATGCTCTTAACCAGGGTGAGCTTGCTCTTTTCCCAGTTGACCTGAAGCCCCAAACGGCTGAGGTGGCTGAGCACCTGATCTCTGTGCACGCATAGTAACTCTCGGGAGTGGGCCAGAATGAGCCAGTCATCGAGGTAGTTGAGTATGCGAATGCCGGCTTCTTGGAGCTGGGCAAGGGCTACCTCTGCGACTTTCGTGAAGACACGAGGGGATAGAGACATGCCGAAGGGAAGGACTTTGTACTGATACACATGGCCATCGAACGCGAACCGTAGGAAGGGTTGATGTCGAGGCAGAATTGAGACGTGGAAGTACGCGTCCTTCAGGTCTACCGCTGCAAACCAATCTAGATGCCGGACGCAAGTTAAGATGTGTTGTTGCGTGAGCATTTTGTACGGGAGTTTGTGCAAAGCCCGGTTGAAAACTCGCAAATCCAAGATCGGTCGTAAGCCGCCGCCGCCCTTGGGTACGATGAAGTAAGGGCTGTAGAAACCCTTCTTCATCTCGGTTGGAGGGACAGGCTCTATCGCGTCTTTGATTAAGAGAGTAGTGATTTCCGCGCGCAGGGATTTGGCATGCTCGCCGTGTACTGCGGTAAAACGGACACGAATGGGGGCGGGGGCCTGGCAAACTGAATTGCGTAACCGAGTCGGATGGTCCGGGCCAGCCAGCGTGATGGGTTGGGAAGTGAAAGCCTGGGTCGATCGTGTCTGGAGTGCCTGGGAGCCTTCCGGGCCCTCGAGGGGGTCCGTGAGACGGGGAGCATCTGCTTCCTGCGGGGTGCTCGATGCACGGGCTGAGAGCTGGGCCCGGGTTGAGGCGGAGCAGGGTGTTTCTTCGCCGCAGGAGGACACCCTCGGGGCATGGCCCATGGCGGCAGGTTTGCGGCAGGGCAGGATGTGTGAGATGGCCTCCGTCTGTTTCTTCACCGCAGAGAACTTCTGGGCAAAGTCCTCGATGGTGTCGCCGAACTGAGAGAAAGGGGCGTTGAGGAAGCGCACTTTTTTGGACTCATGCATCTCGACCAAGTTCAACCACAGATGACGTTCCTGGACCACGAGTGTGGCTATCACCTGCCCGAGTGACTGTGCTGTGACCTTCGCGACTCTGAGGGCGAAGTCGTTCGCTGAGCGCAATTCCTGCAGACATCGGGATCAGGGCTACCCTCATGCAGATCTTTCAGTGCCTTGGCCTGGTGGACTTGCAGGAGGGCCATGGCATGCAGGGCAGAAGTGGCATGTCCAGTTGCATTGTTGGCTTTAGCGGTGAGTGAAGATGTTGTCCTACAGGCCTTGGAGGGGAGTACAGGGCGACCCTGCCAGGTGGTAGGGTTCCCGGGGCACAGGTGGATCGCAACAGCCCTGTCCACCTGAGGAATTGCCGTGTATACCCGTGGGCCGCTCCGCCGTCGAGGGTAGCGAGAGCAGATGAGCGGGTGGCCTGGTGACGAGTGGAGAGTGGTGCCTTACACAAAGACGTCAGCTCATCATGCACTGCCGGGAAAAACGGGACCGGGGAGGCGCGCAGGCCCCAGGAACCAGTCATCCAACCGCGAACTACACGGGGCGGAAAGGCATTTTTAAAAAGATGCGTCCTGAAAAGGACGTTCAACGCCGCTATGTGTTGCTCTTTTAGAGGAAAATACTCTTTTACAAGAAAATCACTCTTTTAATAACTCTTTTGTGTTTTCTGCACTGTCGAAGTGCCCAGGGGTAAACTGCAGTGCCGTGCAGAGAAGGAGAAAACCACTGAAGTGCGCCGTAGATCCAACAGCAGAGAAGCGTCAGAGGAACAGGAACAGGTGTGTGACTCGCAGCTGACTGAGAAAATTTCTGAATGAACGCGACGTATTTCCCCGCTTTTATACCCGTATGTCCGGGTGCGTGGTATGCAAATACTGTCTGCCAACTTCTCATTGGCCTTTTTTCATAGATTAAATTTAAATAAGAAGATGAATAAAAAGAATACCTGCTAGTTGAAATGATCAGGAACAAGCCCAGAAATCATTCAGGAAGCAAAATACAAAAAGCTCTAGTACATCAGAAATCTTTCCAAATTATTTGCTCAGGTGGGGATTCAAATCTAGGACCTCTTTGAACTACAGAACAGTGTACCAACACACTAAACCACTTAGCTGACATGCTTAATGACTGGCAAAGAGACATTGCAATTTTAGAGTCAGTAAACAAATGTGGATTATATTTTGACCCATGGGTGGTGCTGTCTCCAACCTTTGCATGTACGCTCAGGTCATGGTTCTAATAAAGCATACCAAGTTTAGTTTTGATTTGACAAACTGTTGCAGAGATACAGCCTTCGGTGCTTGGCCCCTAATAAAGTCAAAATAAGCCGCTATCGTCATGATTTGTGTGAAAGTGAATTAAACACACAGTTGTTGTATCAACTCTAGTGTTTCGGCAGGAACCTGCAATGAAACATAGAAATCAGCACTTAAAAGTCAGTTTGCAAATGTAGTTATATTAAGGTTCATTCTATGAGGCTAGGTTGACCAGAACCGATGTCTCTGAGATTGCTCATGCAAAGCAATGTTGATTATACATCACTTTATGCATCCTCAGTTAATGTTGAATCCACATTGAAATTTCAACAACAAATCAATGTTCAGGCATTGAATCTGTGTTGAAATCTGATGTTGATTCTACATCACTTTTGTTGAATCAACATTGAATTTCAACAAAGATTAAATTTTTATGGAAGTTATTGTATCAACTTTAGAATTAAGACAATATGCTTTTAGTAGTGCCAGCAGGAAATGTCAACACCTTTGAATTAATGCATTAATGTCTGATGGCAGATGGCCCTTATCAGTAATTCGGCAGAATGATGCTGATTTAAACATTCAGTAGCAGCATGTTGATTTTCCTGTCTGATCATTACTGAAATGAATTTCACTCAAATTTACACAAAAAAGTTAAATTAATATATATTTAATGTTCTACCATTTCTAGGTGACATTTTAATTTTAAGCAAATTTGGGATATTGACTGTTTTAACTCTTTTGTACATAAGACCAAACATTCAGTAACATTACAAGATTCTCTGTCACATTGGATGGCATTTAGGGCCTCACAATTAATCAAATAAATAATTAAGATACCAATTGCACCTACCACAAATACAGCATTCCTTCGTTCTACACCTGTTGTGAAAAAAACTGTAATAGCATAATTTTTATTATACTGTATGTAGAGTATAATAAAAACTATGTTAATACAGTTTATATATATATATATATATATATATATATATATATATATATATATATAGTGTTGAAGTCAGAAGTATACATTACATTTACTTATACAGGTTGAAGTCATTAAAACAAATTTTTTAACAACTGCACAGATTTAATATCAGCAAACTATAGTTTTGGCAAGTCATTTAGGACATCTACTTGAACAACATGAACTGCATGACATGAACAAGTAATTTTTCCAACAATTGTTTACAGACAGATTGTTTCACTTTTAATTGACTATATCAAAATTCCAGTGGGTCAGAATTTTACATACACAAGTTAACTCATTTAAGCAGCTTGTAATATTCCATAAAATGATATCAAGCCTTTAGACAATTAGCCAATTATCTTCTAAAAGGAGGTGTACTGAATTGGAGGTGTACCTGTGGATGTATTTTAAGGCCTACCTTCAAACTCAGTGCCTCTTTGCTTGAAAAAAAATTGTGGACTTCCACAAGTCTGAGTCATCCTTGGGAGAAATTTCCAAATGTCTGAAGGTATCACACTCATCTGTACAAATAATAGTACGCAAGTATAAACACCATAGGACCATGCAGACATCATACCTCTCAGAAAGGAGACATATTCTGTCTCCTAGAGATGAAGTAAGTAAAATTTATTTCTAAAGCACACTCAAACACAGCAAAGCTGACCGAAGTGCTGTACAGATGAACATACAATACATTAAAATAAAACAAACATGTCAAGTACAGATGAATCTACAATACATTAATAAAACAAACACGTCATTAAAAAAAAAAAAAAAAAGCAGTTTTAAGCCTACGTTTAAAAATAGACTGTGAAGACGCTTGTCTAATGTCAAGTGGTAGCTGATTTCATAGCCTAGGGGCAGCAACTGCAAATGCTCTTATCACCCTTGCGTATACAACGTGACAGAGGAATATGCATTAACATTTTGTCTTCAGATCTTAAAGACCTAGTTGGTAAGTATGGCTGTATTAAATCCCTAATATATGACGGGGCCTGGTTATTAAGAGCTTTAAAAACAAACAACAGTATTTTAAATTGAATCCTAAAATAAACAGGAAGCCAGTGCAGAGAGGCCAGGATTGGTGTAATATGATCCCTTTTTTTTTAGATGATGTCAAAAATCTGGCTGCAGCATTTTGAACCAGTTGAAGACGGAAAAGAGAGGATTGAGGAAGACCAACTAATTACAATAATCCAATCGAGAGCTGATAAAAGCATGAATAACAGTCTCCAGGTCTTGAAAAGATAAAGCTGATTAAAATGTAGAAATCATTCGTAATTGATAGAAACTATTTTTCACTACTGAATTTATCTGTCGGACTAAGCCCAAGTCAGAATCTATAATGACACCAAGGTTCCTCACATGCGAATTAACATGGTGGAAGTGTTGGCCAAGCTTGTTAGCATGAGCGCTTCTAGATTCAGCAGAACCAAAAATAATAATTTCAGTCTTATCATTGTTTAGATGGAGAAAGTTACTCGATAACCACTTTTTTATGTCTTCAATACATTCCAAGAGAGGTTGAACAGAATCCCCTGATTTCAATGGCAGATAAAGTTGTGCATCATCAGCGTAAAAATGAAACAAAAAAATTATGTCTCCTAATAATATTTCCAAGAGGGAGCATATACAAATTAAAAAGAATTGGCCCCAGAATGGATCCCTGAGTAACCCCACAGAGAACAGGAGCTACAGATGAAGAGAACCTATCCATAGTAACAGAAAAAACCCTATCTGTAAGATAAGATTTAAACCACTGTAGTGCTGTGCTCTTTATACCAACCCAATGTTCCAACCTCGCGAGGCAAATGCTATGATCCACTGTATCAAAAGCAGCAGTAAGGTCGATAAGGTCGTAACGAACGTAGTTTTTTTGCGAAAAGTGCAAATCAATTCCAGAACAACAGCAAAGGACCTTGTGAAGATGCTGGAAACAGGTAGACAAGTATCTATATCCACAGTAAAACGAGTCCTGTATCGACATAACCTGAAAGGCTGCTCAGTAAGGAAGAAGCCACTGCTCCAAAACCACACACACACACACACACACACACACACACACACACACACACACACACACACACACACAAAGCCAAACTACAGTTTACAAATGCACAAGAAGACAAAGATATTATTTTTTTGGAGAAATGTCCTCTGGTCTGGTGAAACAAAATTTGAACTGTTTGGCCATAATGACCATCATTATGTTTGGAGGAAAAAGGGTGAGACTAGCAAACCAAAGAACACCATTCCAACCATGAAGCAAGGGGGTGGCATGCTGTGGGGGTGCTTTGCTGCTGGAGAGATTGGTGCACTTCACAAAATAGATGGCATCATGGTGAAGGGAAATTATGTGGATAGTTACATCTCAAGACATCAGCCCGAAAATTAAAGCTCAGTCGCAACTGGTTCTTCCAAATGGACAATAACCTCAAGCATACCTCCAAAGTTGTGGCAAAATGGCTTTAGAACAACAAAGTCAAGGGATTCAATGGTGACTGAGACTCTCAGTCCATAACATTCTGCCTTTCATATCCTTTTGTGCCCTACACAATAAAGAAATGAATGTGATTTAGGAACGATGTGAGGGTGAGTAAATGGCAGCATTTAGATTTTTGGGTGAATTATTAATTTAATAGTTTATGACTGTTGAAGTAACAAACAAGGGGCATTGCTCACAGTTCAATTTTAAACTTTGAAATTGTAACAAATGTGAACACTTTCACAAAAATATTACATAAGTATGAATATATAGGATACACTTTATATCTGGATCTCAGATAAAAGAAACATGCTAAGCACAGGTTATAATGAGGTTAATATCTCATTCCTTAAATGAAAGTACAAGTCTATTGCTTGATTAGAGTCCTTTGGAAGATCAAAGCGTGTCTCAGCCATGACAGTAATATCATAGACAGTAATGTCTTTGTATTGAAGGCCAAGTTTAATATCTCTGTAAATTCTTGCGCATGATGCTCTCAGTATCTTTGAGTAAATGAATGATGGCAATGACGCAATCGGAAAAGAGCTATACACACACACCGGAATCTGTAACGCGTGCGCACGCGAAACGTTTCTCGTGCGCATGCGAACGGTTTCTCGTGCACACGCGAAAGTCTCTGTGATTTTTTTTTCCACAGGTTACTTCACGGGCTCCGTACCCCGCAGCCTAATCAGAGGACTTGTTTTTTTGGATTCGCTATATGCAATGGAAAATTTAAATTAATTTAAACCCATTGAATACTGTTCAGGACACTCTAAGGAGTCATTTAAGGGTTAAACTTCTGATGCAAGGAGTCACGTGACCAAAAGCCATGGTGTCGATTTCTGTGAACTGCTTCTATGGGTGCATTGCTAACAAAAGTGCCTCTGGCAAGAAACCTCTTAAACAATTTTCAGTGAAACCTGTTTGTTTGTAAAGAGTAGCATCTCTAGTTTAGTTTGATATGCTGCTTTAAATATTTTGTTCATTTTTCTTGCTTTGGCGCACTGATAACACAAAGCATTTGAATAAGCATTTGAATAATAAAATCTGTGGATCATTTCACTTAATTTGAATCCAAATTTATATTTTTGTTTGTTAATTCTGTACAATAAGGTGCTATTCATTAACATTAGTAAATGTATTCCTATATATTTACTCTGTATTTTCACATTTTTTTGAGAATAAATGTATTCATCCAAAAAGCTGAAAAATGTTGCTTTCAGAGGCTATATATGGAGTTTGGATAAGTTAAGGTGCATTTCAATCTTTTCTGAGACCAGTGAAGACAGAAAGCACACTGGAGGTTAAGTCATTCACTAAATAGGGCGCAAGAGTGCATCCTATATCTCTCTGTGCAGTTAAGTGAATTCAATCCTAAAATCTGATGAAAAGTTCAGTTTCAGGCCACAGATGATGTTTGGACCACTCAACGTGTTTGACAGACATGGGACAATTATCATCAGTACAGATTCAGAATTTTATAATTCAGAATTGTATTTTAACATGATTGGCAGTGATTTGATACTTTGAATCATAATTCCGTATTCATCTTTCTAGAATATCAAACACACATATATACACAGTATATACATTTATTTATTTTTTGCAGCAGCAGAGGAGCATTAACCAATCATGTGCATTGCTTGTTTGTTTGTTTGTGTGAGTGTAATTAAATTTTGTTTTATAACAGATTTGTTTTTCATGCTACTAAGAGGGCCAATGTGAACTTGAGCATTTACACAATTTTTTGATTTGCTGTTGTATAAAATAACAATAAAACAATTCAGAAACAGTTCTCATCTTGTTTTGGATGTGTAGCCTAAAAAATATGACATGCAGATATCCTAGACTCTTAATAGAATTTACATGAATAAATATTTTATTTGAATGTCAATTCTATTTATCAAAATGAATCGGAATTACAGTATAAAGGGAAACAATCGACAAGCATGATTTTTGTCATAATTCTGGAGCCCTAATGATTTTGCACAAACTTGACTTGTGATACTTATGCCAACTCAAATGCATAATGCCATTAAAGCAAAAGAGGGACATACCAAAGTCCTATGCAATTAAAAGGTTTGTATGAAATTAGAAAAGAATGCAAAATACAACAATCTAGTGGGCTTAGTCTTTTGGACCACTTCATCGAGTGCAGAGTAATACTAGCAACTGATGACTAGATTATGTTTGGATCTTGAAAACCTTACATAATCTAGATATTTATTAGTATTTAAACATACACAAACCAAAAACTTGTGATCTGATTGAGTAAGGAAATGTAAAAATATACAGGGCATTTTTGAAGCAGCACTGCCTCCCTCTGAATATTACACTTACTGTAAGAGATTTTTCTGTTAACTATACCATTTCAACAAGAATTAGGACACATAAAATATCAATTAAATATATACTTTATTAATTCATATTTTATCCTTGCATTACATTTATAAAAGACAATGCAATATTGCTTTAGATTTCAACTATATATATATAAACTCCATGCAATAAAATGAGCCTAGCATTGACATTTTGTTAAGGGTAATTGCATTGCATTGATATCCTTCCTGACTATAAAAGAGACATGAGTTAACTTTAGGACTTTTTCAAAGGTGAGATATAATTAAAAACTGTCCTTCAGCTTGCAGATGAAAGATGATTTCAATTGGGAGGTGTGATCAAGTGGAGTTTTATGGTATTGATCTCATGCAGATTTGAAAAGGCACTGGCTGAAACAAAAGGTGTTGAACCTCATTTTACTCTTACATCTCATCCTATAGTATCAGTCCTTGCAATACTATGCTATAGTATCACTTGCATTACTATTAAATTCCATGCCCATACTGCATCACTGTAAACATTGATATTTTAAACTTTGTGTCTATTAGATACAAAAAACCTTTCCAAGCCAGCTAGACAGATGGGGAATTGATTTTCTTTCCATGTGGATCTCATATTCTTCAGAACTATTACACAAATACTTGTTAACACATGATCAAATCAGGCATTGAATCATGTCATATGATACAAGTATGACAGACAAGAGTTTTATGAGAAACCAGGAATGATATTTCATCAGTCTGGTACCCTTTGAATAAAGTATCAAATATCATATCATGCATTACAAGAAGTACTCAAAGGTAATGGTACTTGCTGATAACTTTCTGATAAACTGATATGCTGCTATGTTCTCTGCTGAAGACATCCAACAATCCTAGTGAAAAATTCTGAGCATGAAATGGTCCTGAAACTCCAGTAATTAATTCCTCAAAATCTTCCACAGAATTTCCCCACAGAAGCATAGAGACGAAACACAATATGGGGTGTCCAGACACATTAAACTGTGAACAGCTCTCAAGCTGTGTCGTTGCTGGGGACATAATGGAATACTGGAACAGATTGTGACAGTAATGACAGAAGGATGTTTATGAGGCCTGGATTCTTAAACAGTTGAGTATAACATTCTTTGAAAATAATGCAAATTAAAAAGAAACGCAAGGATAAACCAAGAAAATGCCTTATTAATGCACGTATGGATCTCACAAATCAGACCAAACCATTCCTAGGGCTAGGCAGTCATTTTGCTGTCGAAAGGGCGATACAAAATTAAGCAACGTTCTGAATATTACAAAGAATTTAAGGGTTTTGGGAATTGGGTCATGCCCAATTCCCAATGTGCTCTAAATCCTCTTGGTGGCGTAGTGACTCGCCTCAATCCGGGTGGTGGAGGACGAATCTCAGCTGCCTCCGCGTCTGAGAACGTCAATCCGTGCATCTTCTTACTTGGCTTGTTGAGCACGTTGATGCTTCACCCTATTCTCCACAGCATCCACACACAACACACCACGAGCCCCACCGATAGCGAAAACCACATTATAGCGACCACAAGGAGGTTACCCCATGTGACTGTACCCTCCCTATCAACCAAGTCTCTGTGTGGAAAGTTTCATATATTAAGATGTTTTGGTAAGATGTAGGTAAATATTGCTGTTGTATTGTTATATTGTTCCTTTAAATGAAAATAATTAAATATCATTGAGCTCATTTAGTGAAAAACCGTGTGCAATTTGGTTGAAATGATGGTTGTTCTGACTGAAAAAAATAAAGAATTCACCTTTTAAGCAATTTCAGTGCAAAAACATAAATGTTAAGATATATACTGACTATCATCAAAAGGCTGAAATACATAAATACAGTATATATATACAGTATATATAGCTTTTCAGCCCTAAACTTTACATAAAAGACATGCTCTTGTGTTTAGGATAATTAAGCAATATGCACCATAGTTCATCTGTGTAAAATTGTCCCTTTTTTGCTTTTCATTGCATTTTAGAAACTCTAAATTAAATACAAAGATAAATTCACATTTGCAATGCAATAAATAGAATAATTTAGATAAATTAGTCTATATACATTTATAAAGATATCCTTTGTAGGATAATTTTTAAGACTATTATCAGTGCATAATTATAATAAAATTTGGAAAATAACAGGTAGAAAGTTAAATTATAATAATATTATATTGTATTATAATTATTAGGCTACATATTCACAATGCCCTTTGGGAGGTTGCAGAACAAGGGAAGGAGATCTAAAAGCATAGTTACAGTAAATAATTTCAGGGTACAGTTTTGAATCTCTCTTCCCTGCTGCATGTGTTCAATACAAACACAATGCCCACAATGAGTCGGTGATAGAGTGATAATGTGCGTGAGAATATGGTTTAGTTCAGACTGTGCTGTTTGTAGACCAGTCATATGGCAGATAGCTCACTTTCACATTTCCTTGCGACATTAGTGCTTGTAGACTCCTCTTCTTTTGTGATGCTCCCATGTGATCAAACACCCAATCCAGCAGCTGCAAAAAAAAAACACAGATAACTGATCAAGTGCAACATTAAAACATATTCTATCATCATTTACTCACCCTCATGTATTTCCTGACACCGATGACTTTATTGCATTAAACACACAAAAAAAAATATCTTTTATCATCTTTTGATGGTGCTTTTGTGTCTATTTTTGGGCCTTCACAACCTCTGCTCCCCATCCTCTGTCATTGCATGAAAAAAAGAGAAGCTTGGACATTCTGACAAATATCTCCTTTTGTCTTACATGGAAAAAAAGTCACACAAGTTTGGAACAGCAGGATGAGTAAATAACATAATTCAAGAGCATTTAAACATTGTTAACATAACACAAGAATATATTCCATGTCCACACATGGAAATTGATATAACTAAATATTTTAGTAATACCTTCTCATCAGTGCCTCCAAAGTCTGCCTTGTACCATTTGAATATCTGGCTGAGTTTCACCTCTCTTCTCCCACTGTCAATCATGCAGCTGTCATCATTCTCCAAGAACGCTTCTGCAGCAGCACACAGCTGACTATCAATGTCCTGATGTGACACATGCATGATCATTTGTGTGTAAAAACACAATTTGCTTCCCATTATTAGAAACATGTGTTTGTAGATAGTATTCTAAATGAGAATAAGTTTGGCAATAACCTGTGGTGTGTAAGTCTTGATTGGAGGGCAGCCCTTTGCGCCACAGTTCAACGCAAAATGAATAAGAGGCTCAACATCAGGAAGCGCCACCTAATGGATGAGCACACACATAACTGATGTATTTACTAATGGCCTTTACAACAATCCTTTTTTCCTGTCTGGAGCAATTTTAAGCTGAAACTAGGTAAAGCCCAGAACATCGTGTGATATTAAACATGCTAAAAATATAGTTAAGTTGTACCTTTTTTAATTTTTAATATATTTTATATATATTTTATATATATATATATATATATATATATATATATATATATATATATATATATATATATATATATAGGATATATATTTAGACACAATTTTAAACAATTATTTGTAAAAAATGTTGCTTTTTTTCACCATTGTTTTGAAATGTGTTTTTTTAAATAATGTGACATTACTGTATGTTTACTGTCAAACCTGACTACGGTGATACAAAGAGAAGACCCACATTAAGCATGTTGTTATCAATTATTTATTTTACATTAATTTACCTCATTCATTTATTAAATTAGTTTACTTAAGTTTCTTCGTTTCCATAACAGAAAGATGCAGTTTTTTGTCTGGAAGGTGTGGGAGCTTATATAATGTGGTCAGACTCAGCAGGGGCCAAAATTAACTTTTTCGCCCTCCAGCCAAGGTGGCTGGTAGATGAAAAAATTTACCAGCCAATAAAATGTTTTACTATCCAATTTTTTTTTTTTTATTGCATTTTACAAGTGAATTTTACAGACATGAGAGGCAAATAAACAACAGTGTAAGCATGTTTAAAAAAATCAACTTTTTTAAAAACAAATTGTATTTTTTTTATTATTTGAGCAATATTTATTAGCCAGGTAGTCTTATTTTTCAGATTATTCACTTACTACAAAGAAAACTCAATTTGTATGATAAACTACATCACTACTTTCATATGAACGAGTGAGTCTCATGAGCCTTATGTACAAATAACACCATAACAGTTCTTGGTTTACTTGCAGTGAGTAAATTTAAATTTAGTTAGCTCCAACTGATTCTTAAGTCGTTTTGATTCACTAAAAAGAAGCTGTTCAAAAGAATAATTTGTCATAGCGCTTTGTCTCATCTCGAGCTGTAGATACAGTAGCAATGAGGGTTGCTGCTTAATAGTAATACAGGAAACACAAAGTATTTTAGTCTGGTTTTCTGTTCGCATTGCCGGAAGAATGAAGGTTATAGAACTGTTAACAAAACCGAACGCCATGAAAATCAGTCAGTTTGATTCAACATGCGACCATTACCAGAGAACTTGTAATGTGTGATGGTAGCGGCCGGGTAATTAAAACATACTTCCACATCCACTGGAAATCCAAGAGTGGTTCCTCCCTTCATCCTGATGGCATGAATGCTCCTACTGCTTTCATCTTGCTTCCAGATTTACTGCTCATGGTATGTCCAGTGATGGGGAAGAAATCTACTTACCCGGGCTCACCAAGCTAGAGAGCTGCCGTTTTTTTATCGAATTGTGCTCCCCATCGGAATCTTTTTCCCCTATCCCTGATAGGGTATGGTGTTTTGGTTATGGTTAGGGCAGTTATGGGTACGGTAGGGTTTGTGCATGGGGTAACGCATTCTGACAGTGGAGAATGTTACCGTCAGATACTGTTCCCCCCATACAGATCTGCTGGGGGGAAACAGATCCCAACGGGGAAACAGAGTTCAACACAACACCGTGTATTGTCTATTAGCTTTCAGTACACGAGCAATGCTATCATCTTAAATATGCGTGATTAGTCAGTTGTAAATATGCCAACTTCAATTTAAAATAACCAAAATATACAAACAGTGTTGATCTTTTAAACTTTTGCTTAAATATAATGATGTGATGAAAGCACTGAATCCACCTTCACTCATCATGTGTCAGTGGACACACAGCATTGAGACTAACGATGAGCAGCGGGACTACAAGCTAATAAGAGCCGTTCTATATAAACACCCGTGACCTTAATGACTTTAGGCCTGTAAAACCCCCTTGAGGACAAAACTGGAATGTGTAAAATTATTTTACAAGCTGACACAGATAGAAAGGTAAAAAGCGCCTGCCAAAGTGGCGTGTGACACTGCAAATTTCCCTGGCCGGATAGAAAATGTACCTGCATTTTGCGCTTGGCGTTTTACAATAATTTTGTGCAGAATGATCTTTTTCTATTACACAATCTGCTTCCAGAATCAGGTGTGCATTTGTAATATTTCGTTTTCATAAATTACTCTTGATATAAAATCTTTCAGGATTAGTGAAGACAGTAGAGGCCCCGTGTATGATCCTGCTAATTACAAGCGTTCAATGAATATTACGAGGCACAACGTGTTATCACAGAGCGCAAAATAAGGAGACTTTTGGAAGATACAATTAAGGGACATTCAATAATAAAGTGGAGGTCTGCTCTTTTCTCCGGTGACTAAACGAATTAATCTATTTATCCATTTAGACCATTTATTTTATGCAATTAATAATAATTATTATTATTATTATTAGACTTGTCTGTTAAAATTAAAATAAATAAAACACATATATCATATATATTAAAGTCTCAGCATAAAGTGTAGCTATTAGTATTCAATTTATTTATGTGTAATTTGGCGATTGTCCTGCAGGTGTCTGCATAAATCCATGTGCTTACGATGCTCTTAGCGCTGTACAATTACTCTAAAGCACTCTAAATCTATGAGTACTTAAGTTATGATGCTTTTAGGAAACAGTCTGCAAAAATAAAATGAATCATAAATTGAATTACATGATCGATTATGATATGATGCTTTTGGGAATTGAGGCCCAGGAAGGTTAAGAAATTTACTAAACAAAAACAATACTACTTTTTAGTAACATAATTATATTTTTTTTTCATCAAAGTACCATTTAATACAATAAAAAGTTCTGAATGCGTATCTTTAACAACACGATGTCATATGAAACTTAAGTAATAGTTTAGTGAATATGTCAAGAACTACTTCTACCAATTCAGTCAGTGAGTTATTCAAAGCCATAGCTTATGAGTTTGTTTTTTCTTCGGTCAACAAATACAGATGTTCAAGAACAAGTAACACAACCAAAGTAATGAAAATCCTTCGGTTTTAGTATATTGGAACAAGTTCTTTGTTACCAGCCATGAATATAACAACATAAGCCATCAGAATGTACAGTAGATATGAAAAGTCTGCACACCCCTGTTAAAATGCCAGGTTTTTGTGATGTAAAAGAATGAGACAAAGATAAATCATGTCAGAACTTTTTCCACTTTTAATGTGACCTAAACTGAAATCTTCGTGATGGAAAAATGAAAATGAAAAACCTTACAATAACCTGGTTGCATAAGTGTGCACATCCTCTTATAACTGGGGATGTGGCTGTGTTCAGAATTAACCAATCACATTCAAACTCATTTTAAATAGAAGTCATTACACACCTGCCATCATTTAACATGACTCTGATTAATCACAAATAAAGTTCAGCGGTTCTAGTAGGATTTTCCTGACATTTTCTTAGTTGCAACTCAGAGCAAAATCCATGGTCTGCAGAGAGCTTCCAAAGCATCAGAGGGATCTCATTGTAGAAAGATATCAGTCAGGAGAAGGGTACAAAAGAAGTTCCAAAGCATTAGATATACCATGGAACACAGTGAAGACAGTCATCATCAAGTGATGAAAATATGCCACAACAGTGACATTACCAAGAACTGGACATCCCTCCAAAATTGTTGAAAAGACGAGAAGAAAACTGGTCAGGGAGGCATCCAAGAGGCCTACAGCAACATTAAAGGAACTGCAGGAATTTCTGGCAAGTACTGGCTGTGTGCTACATGTGACAACCTCCCATATTCTTCATATGAATGGGCTATGGGGTAGGGTAGCAAGACTGAAGCCTTTTCTTACAAAGAAAAACATCCAAGCCCGGCTGAAGTTTGCAAAAACAAACATCAAGTCTCCCAAAAGCACGTTGGAAAATGTGTTATGGTCTGATGAAACCAAGGTTGAACTTTATGACCAAAATTCCAAAAGGTATGTTTGGTGCAAAATCAACACTGCACATCACCCAAAGTACACCATACCCACAGTGAAGCATGGTGGTGGCAGCATCATGCTTTGGGTATGTTTTTCTTCAGCTGGAACCGGGGGATTAGTCAGGGTGGAGGGAATTATGAACAGTTCCAAATACCAGGCAATTTTGGCACAAAACATTCAGGCGTCCGTTAGAAAGCTGAAGATGAAGAGGAAGTTCACTTTTCAGCACGACAATGACCCAAAGCACACATCCAAATCCACAAAAGCATGGTTTCACTAGAAGAAGATTAACGTTTCGGAATGGCCCAGCCAGAGCCCAGACCTGAATCCAATTGAACATCTGTGGGGTGATCTGAAGAGGGCTGTGCACAGAAGATGTCCTCCCAATCTGACAGATTTGGAGCGCTTTTGCAAAGAAGAGTGGGCAAATATTGCCACGTCAAGATGTGTCATGCTAATAGACTCCTACCCAAAATGACTGAGTGCTTTAATAAAATCAAAAGGTGCTTCAACAAAGTATTAGTTTAAGGGTGTGCACACTTATGCAACCAGGTTATCGTGTTTTCTTTTTTTTTTTAAATTTCGCCTCAAAGATTTCAGTTTGTTTTTCAATTGATTTGTTCATGTTATAGGTCACATTAAAGGTGGAAAAGGTTCTGACATGATTTATCTTTGTCTCATTCTTTTACATCACAAGAACCTGGCATTTTAACAGGGGTGTGTAGACTTTTTATATCCACTGTAAATAAGCATCTATGGAAGAATGAGTATACTGTATATTAAGTGAGAACAAATCACAGTCTCTGCCTCGAATACCTGCAGTCGAGGGTCGTTCTTTGAAAAGGGCTTCAGGAGTTGTGCCACGCCCTTTCGATTTCCTCTGAGTACTCCATTTTCAATATCCTGCAGTGTGAATACCTCACCACCAATGAGGTAGCTCACATAGTTAAAGAACTGTAAGATCAGAAGCATCAAATGTGTTTGATTTATTTCACTTTCTATTTTTGATCAAAACACCAGAATCAAGTCACAAGAACCTTTACATTTGTGATCAAGAGCTGGGTGTCTTCTCTTACCCGGTACCTTTGCCATAGGTTTTTTGGAAAGCCCAGGTGCAGGTTGCCGTGGATCACGAGGGCGTTGTAGATGTTGATAAAGAAGGCCAGTTTCTCTTCACGACTCAGGGACAGAAGCTCCACGCGCTGAAGTTTGACTGCTAGCTCACAGTACCGCTCGAAATACAGGCTCCGAGACATGGCCTTGTAATCAACTGTCTGATCGAAGGTAAATACCCAGACGGTCAGGACACGTACATTTCTTATTTAAAACATAATGTGGTGAAACACTCCTTGTGTCCTTCACCCACCACAGACATCAAACGTTTGATTGCATGTAGCACACTTAATCGTGGAACATTAGAACTTGCATCTATTTGATATGCAGTAGGTGTGTGAGGAGATGGTAAATTGGTGCATTACCTTGCCATCTTTAGAGAGATGATCAGAGTAGAGTTTCAGGATTTGACTCCTCAGCGCTTCAGAGAGATCACAAGCTGTGTAAGGCAAGTGTCACAAATAATGAGTGTAACAAGAATGATTGAAACAACCAAACACAAGGAACCATAGTTGCAGATGTATACTTCATTGTTAGTCCATTATGTAAGCGAACTAGAATTATATAGTGAGAAAGAATAGTGTTAAAGTTAGTTTAGATTTTATGATTGAAGTAGAGTTCCAAATAACTTATTTTTCAGCCACACCTTTCAGCCCTCCAAAGCTCTCACGGAGGAGAGAAAAGTTCTCAAAGGGAATATGGCACAGGGATGGCCACTTCTGAATGGAACACACTCTGAGATCTACAGTCCCATGAAGCTTTGAGAATGATGTAATCAAAATAGAAATGGTGGAAATATATCTATTAATGAATTAATTATACCTATAGAATCTACATATTTTGATTTAATGGCAAAATATTAAGATATTTGTAAAGATACGAGCAGTTTAAAGGTGTAGAGAGACAGTTTGGATTGCGTCATTCACAGTGTGCCATGCGAGTGTGTATTTGTTTGGCACATTAGTTTTGCAGTGATTCTCTGATCAGTGGTTCATTACCCTTTAGGATAATGAATAATGTAGTTCTTTACCAGAAATTCTGCTTTTAAACGTAACATTTTTAACTGAAGATTAAATAAAGCAGACTGGTGGTTTCAACAGAAGAATGTAGCATTGATTAACAACCTTGGAGCTCACGGTAGGTCTGTCTTTAAAGGTTTGTAAGTTACCATTGAAAATCGATTCCCCTATGGAAAAATTAAGAGGATTTTTACTTCCATAGGCGGACTGTTGTGCTCTATAGTTTTCAGTCGGCTGTGCACAAGAATCAACACATAATGTGACAGTCTTCATGGTGTCAGGGCATCTATAAATAGTTAAAAAGATGATAGCGAGACAAAACCCATCATAGTTCTGTATGCAAATATTATGACCCTTTACTGATGTTGTTCCAAATCCGAATTACATTCTTTCTTCAGTGAACACAAATGGAGATGTTAGGCAGAATGTTAGCTTCAGTCTAGGGATGCACCGATACCACTTTTTCTATTCCGATCTGAAATCTCAGCATCGGCCGATACCAATCCCAAGCCGATACCAGTGTTGTATTTTTGCATAATCAGTTTAGAATACCTTTACATTATTGTGTGGAACTAATTGGGAGTACTCTTTAATTTGTAAAGAAACAAAAACCTCTAACCACACTGTGGCAGGGCGGAGGGCGGGGCCGGGTAAAAGATGATACACACCCGGTCTCGTATCATGCTAATCAAGCCTCCGAGAGGAATAAGGGCCGATGGCAGACGGTGGTGCGACGAGAGAGAGATAATTTACGGACATGTCCGTCATGTGTGTGTTTGTCCTTTGCTTTAAGTTTACTATTAAAATATTATTTATTTTGTCCAGCCGGTTCTTGCCTCCTCCTTTCCCTTAAATCCCCTTACACACACATTATTTCAATATAAATATATAGCTTTATAAGAAACACTTTGTTATTAACTAGTATACTGGATAATGTAGCAGCAAAATTAACAGTAATTCCAGTCTTCATGTATTCAGTAGAAAAGAAACCAGTTTTTGTTTTTTTTTTCAAAAACCTTTCAACTTGTCAAAGTATGTCACCCTCATGTTTCATAGCACTCATTTGCCCTCATTTTTAAGTGTTTTCCCAGACTACATTTCCCATAATGCACTGCTCTCATCACTTCCACCTGTTCCCCATCATTCTCACCTGTTTTCTATTCCCTCATGCGCCCTTGTGTGTATATATACCCTCTAGTTTTGCATTTCTTTGTCAGTTCTTGTTTATGCTATATGAGTTCACATTTGTTTGTTTCACTGTCATCATCGTCATTAAAAGCCTGCAATTAGATCCAGCGTCTCCCGTCTCATCTCAGCAACTTTGACACAACTTGCATCTGGACTTTAAAGGATTTAGATCTCTTTTTTGTTCAATTTAATTGTAAGACATCAGTCCACTTTTCATTCACACAGTTATTTTTTGAAACCCATTCAACTTAAATATTGTTATAAATTGTAAACAAATACTAATGATGACAACAGTAATATTTAAATCGTGCAATTTTTAAACCCTCACTCTTTTGTTTTGACATTCTGAACTCTCCAGGAATTTCTGTATGTGTCTGTTTGTAGGCAACTTCAGAGTAATTTAATTTGCTTCTTTTTCCAATTCTGGTAAAATGCACCTCTGATGCTGTTATGAATGCATATTATAAGTGAACCTAACTATTGAGCATCTACATCTGAGATGCTGTTCTTGAGTAGCGCTCAAATAATGCACACCGCTGTGAAGGCTAAAAATAGCTGCGAGCGAATCATCAGCCTGTGCAGGAGTTTGTGTCAACAGAGCAGCACCATTCACTAACACGCTGGCACTTGCGCATACTATATATTTACTTATTACACACAGGCTTTTGTGATTCATGTCAATTTTGGAGCTTGACATTAACGAACATGACTAACACACAGTATCAGATTTCGATCGGGCTTGTCGGACCGATACCCGATCAGTCTAAAAGCTTCAGTATCGGAGCCAATACTGATCCAGGTATCAGATCTGTGCATCCCTACTTCAGTCACCATTTACTTTCATTGTATGGAAAAAAAGATGCATTGAAAGTGAATGGTTACTGAGGCTAACATTCTTTCTAACATATCCTTTTGTGTTCCACAGAAATAAAGTCATATGAGGTTGGAACAACATGAGCGTGAGTAAAGGACGTAATTTTATTTTTAGGGGAACTGTCCCTTTAAGTGGTTTGAGTCGAATCAACTGCATAAATGTAATTACAAGGTTAGAGGTTTAGAACAACAAGCAGTCAATGAAAATTTTATGTCAGTTAGATTTTGAAAACATTTCCAGTTAGAAGACATTGCTGTATTGGTAATTATACAAATTTACAGTAGATATGATTACAGAATCATCAAGCTTCACTCATTAGAGACAGAATACAGTCGCGTGCAGATCACAAACACATGCAGGTCTAGAGGAGCTTAGCACAGCAAGGCAACAAAGAAAGGGGTTCAAAAGCATTTCAGGGGGAAAATAAATGTCAGCCCACAGAGGAGATAAGATGCAACCAGATTACACTGTACGCTAGATTATAGACCATTTCAAGAATCGAGGGTCGAGCTGCTTCTAGTAACCATTCAAATAAGGTTTTCCTTGACCAGTTTATTCTGACCTGATTGGTTTAATAGCGTGACAAACAGCTTCTTCTTCATATGGCTGTGTTGTTCCTCTGGGTATCTCTCCTCTCTTAAATATTAAACTGAAATATTAATATATACATGATTTAATTGTACAGTTGAAGTCAGAAGTTTACGTACACGTTAGCCAAATACATTTAAACTCAATTTTTCACAATTCCTGACATTTATTTGTAGAAAATGGTGTGAATCTCTGTGAATAAATAGATAGATAGATAGCTTACTTCTATCATTTTGTTATGTAACAATGTTGTCCCCAATGAACAGTCCTTGAAATGGTCTATAAGGCACCACATGATTAAAAAGTATAGATTATGAGTCTGTACTTTCTAGCCAAGATAGAATGGTGGCTAATACTGGTTCAACATACCCTTTATGGGGCTGCATGCTGCCGTTTCTCCAGAGTTGAGTGCTGCATTTGGAACATGCTCCAGTAACCTGAATAAGGCGTAACCCTCATTACACTTTCTTTGGCCCGTCACAGAGTTCAAATGCTTCCTGACCATTAAACTCTGGGCAGTTTCTCCAGCTTCCTTCCTGTCTACACAGTGCAAGTGTCAGGAGGAGTCAGAATATTCTGGGATAGCAAACACCACCACTCAATACACCATCCTTTAACTGTTCAACTTCACACACAGCGAGGTTTCAGTGAGACACTTACAATGAAAGTTAATGGGGCCAATCTGTAAATGTTAAAATACACACTGTTTCAAAAGAATAGTCAGAAAATGTAAACAATATGTGTGTTAACATGATTTTAGTGTGATACAATCACTTACAAACCTTTTCTGTGTAAAGTTCTATCCAATTTTATAACTTCTTTGCCATGACGATGTTAAGTCAACGAACCCTAAAATGGCTGTAAAAAACGATGACTTAAAAAACTTAAAATAATACATGAATTTTAACAGAAGAATTAATGTAAGAGCTTTTATAAAATGATACACTTCACATCTCTCCTTAAACCCACCAAATAATTTGCCCCATTGACTAATATTGTAAGTGCCTCCCTGTAACCTTGATTAAAAAGGGTTGGATGATTCAAAATTATTCTTTGTGTGAACATTATGCCACAAATGCAGTCGATTGACCTTATCTTGTATTGAACCTGGAATATTCCTTAAATGCCAAGCAAAAATGATATTTCTAGCCCTTACATGCAGACATGAGTTTTTATTTTATAATTAATTTAGAAGATCCACATTATATCCATGTCTAGATTTCTTTCTCCTCTAGCAAAGATGTACTGCAAAAATCCTACTCTTAATAAAATTTTTTATATTGTTTTCTTGTAAAAATATCCTTCAAATAAATGTACTTGAAAAGCTACACTGCATTAGATATTTAGACTTTTTCAGAGAATGTATTCTTAATTTCAGCAGTTACAGAAATACTCAAACAGCCCATCTGGCACCGATAATCATACCACGGTCCAAATCACTGAGATCACATTTGTTCCCCATTCTGATGGTTGGTATGAACATTAACTGAAGCTCCTGACCCATATCTGAATGATTTTACGCACTGCACTGTTGCCACGCGATTGGCTGATTAGATAATCGCATGGATGATTGTTGGTGCCAGACGGGCTGGTTTGAGTATTTCTGTAACTGCTGATCTCCTGGGATTTTCACACACAACAGTCTCAAGAATTTACTCAGAATTGTGCCAAAAACCAAAAACATCCAGTGAGTGGCAGTTCTGTGGACGGAAACACCTTGTTGATGAGAGAGGTCAACAGAGAATGGCCAGACTAGTTTAAACTGACAAAGTCTATGGTAACTCAGATAACTCTGTACAATTGTGGTGAGAAGAATACTGTAACGAAAATTATGGAAAGGAGGAGGCGAGATCCGGCTTGACAATATAAATTATATTTAATTAAGAACTTAAACCAAAAGATACAAACACACACACATGTCGGACAGCTGCCCGTAAACGCTCTCTCTCTCTGTCGCACCACCTTCTGCAGTCGGCGCTTATCCCTCTCTGAGGCTTGATTAACTTGATAAGGGGCCGGGTGTGTAGAATCACGACCCGGCCCTGCCCTCCACCCTGTCACAAATACCATCTCAGAATGCTATCATGAGATACGGGTTGGCGCTGTTTTGGCGGCACGAGGGGGACCTACACAATATTAGGCAGGTGGTTTTAATGTTGTGGCTGATCGGTGTATATATATATATATATATATATATATATATATATATATATATATTTATGTTAAATGGAGCTGAGAGAAGTGCACTCCTATTGGTAACTGAAAGCAATGGGTGTTTCTCAATTCTATGAAAGCAGAGAATGTGCTCTCGTGAAGTCCAGTCTTGCCAAGCCAGCTCGATAGAACGAACTCAGAAGGACAGGAGGATATAAAACGCATCTATTGCAAGCATTGAGATGTGCTACAACTTCCTGTTGTGCAATTAACCGTCACAGCACATTTGAAGGCAGTGAGAGAACTACCGGCATTATCACATCAGTGACAGCATTATTATCATCACACCAGTGAGGATTTGCAGGAATAGTAACACTAATAAGTCTGTAAACACTCATTTCCCTCATGTGTTTATAACTATATTAAAATCATGCCCAACAAAACAACAAATGTCAACAGATTATAACAACTCTCACAAGCTGTCAGACTTTTGCGAGCTTACAGCAGGACACTCTTGTGCTATAACCCTGATATATCAGTGGGTAATTGCCCATCGTCTGCCACTGTAGTACCAGGTTTTTGCCCACAAGTCACCATCCAATTCCTCCTTGATATTCTGCCTTTTCAAGAACACATCCGGGTAATTGTATGCATTCGGTTCTTGTGTTCTTGAGCATTGGATGATGACATCGAACGAGTCCACGAGAACATGACAACAAAAAATAACGCACGTTGAGAAACAGCCAAAGTCTAAACAAGCCAGGTGTGTACACTTTTATAAAATACAGCATTCAATCTCTGTGAAAAACTGCTAAGCTTTCTGTGGATTTTTGTGCAGACCTAGTCATAAAAAACCTGTTTGTGGTGCTGTAAAACATTTTTGGTATTACATGTGTTTTGGAACATTGTTTTAGTTGCCCCGCTGAAGTTATACATAGAGAACTGAAGTAACTTACCAAAACCCTTCTCTTTACACAGCCAGTTCACCAGCTCAGTGCCAGTGAAGCTGTTCCTGTACACCCTCAACCCCCTCCTGTGGCTGCCAATCACCCTGCTCCTCTTCAACTCCTCTATCATGTCCGCATAAGCATCCCTCTCACACTTAAACTCTGTAAGAGCAGTACAAAGTATTTGCAGCCAGACTAGCATTGTAGCATACTGTAAATGCATAATTAATATTTAATTAATTATTTTAAAAAACTAACAGCACATATATTGAATTTAATTCCAAATCATGTCTCATCCCACTTCTACACAATAAAAGACTCAACTGTGTAGAGATGAGCTAAAAGAGGCCCACTGGACAGTAATGCTTTGAGGTGCTGGACTGATACTAAAAAAGGACTATTCAGTTTTCATCTTGCTCTTGGCAACACTATAAACTGATGAGAGAAAAAATAAGGTTGCATTTGCATTCATTCTTGGAGAAACAGCTGCTGATATTTAAAGAGGGTGGATGGCATGCAGCCAGATGAAATCCAAGAGAAACCCTTGTCAAGTTCCTTGATAAAAAGATAATAATGGCAACACAAACAGCATTCATTCCCTCAACACTCTAGGCAAGCAACAAGTAGAAGGAACAAGAAAAACATGAGAATATCTTTCAGAAAAAAACAAGCATGGTATATGACAGGCTAACCTCCATCAAGCTCACCCTCAGGGTCAGGACTGTTTTCCTCAGGCACAGGTGGAGCGTCCAGGGGCAGTGGATGCTCTCTTATCGATAAGACGAGGAGTTCAAGATGCTCAGGATCCTGAGAATACACATATAAAACATTCTTTACCATTGATCAATCCCATTTGATACGTAGTTAATACTATTCAAAGTCAGGTACTGTGTATAAGTGCAGACTGTGGGACTCACCAGGTTCTGGAGGTCCTCGTTGTTTCCAACATAAACATTATTGAAGAATATCTGAGGAACAGTACTGTGGCCTGTAAGCTCATTCACGCGAGTTCTTAGTTCTTTATGCTTGTTTAAATCCACATCACACACAGGCAGACCCAATTTACTCAGAGTGGTTTTGGCATGTATGCAGTGTGGACATCCTGGCACAGAGTACACTGTTACACGTCCCTTCATGCTGGTATTGTTATCGAACATCAAAGCACCTGAAAAGTAAAAACTATGCTTAAATACATTTGAAGAACTGTACAAATTAAATCCCTGAACAGAATCAAAGTGGCACTGATATCTGTAAAGATAGTCTCTTTCTGACTACCAGTAATAAAAATAATTAACAATGAACTAACCAAACAAATTATATCATTTTCCTTTACAAACATATACCATGGTGAGCATGATTTGCCCAGATAGCAGATATTGTGGTTATTGTTACTCCTGCAAAACAATAATATGTGAATTTTATATTTGTTTTTATTTTATTTGATGTTTTTATTATATTCAAGTTTATTTAATTATTAATGCTTTTGCTAACCATTTCTATTAAGCCAATATTTATAATGCATTTAAATATCTCATAATATGCATGTTATAACTTCTCATACATAATTGTAACCACAATTATATTACATTATAATACTTACCTATTCATGTAGTATTTTAGATAAATATATATATATATATATATATATATATATATATATATATATATATATATATATACAGTATACATATATATATATATTAATTATATATTACCTAATATATTCACTTGAAGTCAGAAATTGACATACAACTTACAAACAAAATACATTTAAACTCGTTTTTTTCACAATTTCTGACATTTAATCGTAGAAAACATTCCCTGTCTTCAGTCAGTTAGGATCACTACTTTATTTTAAGAATGTGAAATGTCAGAATAATAGTAGAAAGAATTATTTATTTTAGCTTTTATTTCTTTCATCACATTCCCAGTGGGTCAGAAGTTTACATACACTTTGTTAGTATTTGGTGGCATTGCCTTTAAATTGTTTAACTTGAATTAAATATTTTGGGTACCCTTCCACAAGCTTCTCACAATAAGTTGCTGGAATTTTTGCCCATTCCTCCAGACAGAACTGGTGTAACTGGGTCAGGTTTGTAGGCCTCCTTGCTCACACTTCCTTTTTCAATTCTGCCCACATATTTTCTATCGAATTGAGGTCAGTGCTTGAATTGCCTCTCCAATACCTTGACTTTGTTGTCCTTAAGCCATTTTGCCATAACTTTGGAGGTATGCTTGGGGGTTATTTTGCATTTGGAAAACCCATTTGCGACGGAGCTTTAACTTCTTGGAAGATGTGTTGAGATGTTGCTTCAATATGTCCACTTAATTTTCCTTCCTCATGATGCCATCTATTTTGTGAAGTGCACCAGTCCCTCCTGCAGCACCCCCACAACATGAAGCTGCCACTCTCTTGCTTAACGGTTGGGATGTTGTTCTTCAGCTTGCAAGTCTCACCCTTTTTCCTCCAACCATAACAATGGTCATTATGGCTAAAAAGTTACATTTATGTTTCATCAGACCAGAGGACATTTCTCCAGAATGTAAGATCTTTATCCACATGTGCACTTGCAAACTGTAGTCTGGCTTTTTTATGGCAGTTTTGGAGAAGTGGCTTCTTCCTTGCTGAGCAGCCTTTCAGGTTATGTCGACATAGGAATCATTTTACTGTGGATATAGATACTTGTCTACCTGTTTCCTCCAGCATCTTCACAAGGTCCTTTGCTTTTGTTCTGGGACTGATTTGCACATTTCGAATCAAACTACATGCATCTCTATGAGCCAGAATACATCTCCATCCTGAGCGTTATGATGTCTGCATGGTCCATGGTTTGGATACTTGCATACTTTTGTTTGTACAGATGAATGTGGTACCTTCAGGCATTTGGAAATTGCTCCCAATGATGAACCAGACATGTAGAAGTCCACAATTTTTTTCAATTAGTTTCTGATATCTTTTGATTTTCCCATGATGTCAAGCAAAGAGGCACTGAGTTTGAAGTTAGGCCTTACAATACTTCCACAGGTACACCTCCAATTCAGTACACCTCCTATCATTAGTTAATTGACTAATTGTCTAAAGGCTTGTCATCATTTTCCAAGCTGCTTAAAGGCACAGTTAACTTAGTGTATGTAAACTTCTGACCCACTGGAATTGGAATTGGACCTTAGGCAGGTGAGTTTAATGTTGTAGCTGATCGGTGTATATATCTGTATTATATATGCTTTAAGTAAAATGACAAAACCAATGTCTTACAACCACTTAAAAATATTTTATGGATTTTTATCAGTCATTATAAGTCAAGCTTGTAAAAATGCTTATAATATATTTTCATGTATTTGCAAGCTTTATCATTCATTGGGCCTATGTCCTACGTTACACAGTGTTGGGCAAAATTATATGTGAAATTTCTTAGTGTCTCAAAATTTACAATGTGAACGTGTGTTCTTTTGAATTCTGTGCATTTTTCCATAAATTCAATTATATAAGCTTGACTTGTAATGTATTGTATGTTACAAGTTTATGTTATGGCTGTTTATAAGAAGACATTTCTATAGTAACTTTACTTAAAGCAGGCCAAGGCCACATAATGGTATATGATCATGTAATAAAGCTTTATTACTGTTGACACTATGCCCCTTTTCATGACAGCAATTATACAATACCTAATATTTATACATAACTTTTACATTACAATTTATGCAAATAACATTGGATGGTAATAATTGTGGTATTGAATTATAGTCTAAAATATATAACTATGCATAGGTTAAGTGTTATAATGTAGGCTATTATAACTGTAGAAACAAACATTTGAGAAGTTATAACATAAGGTTCATTATGAAACATTGTGAATGCATATAATGATTTACAATTCATCATAAATATGTGATTCATAGAAATAAAAGAAAGACAAGTATACTGAATGTCATGCTAAAAATCCTCACAATTTCATTTTTGTAACAGTAACAGAAGTTACTATACATTTTGGCGGAAAAAAGAACGATTTTTGAACTGGACTTTAAAGGACAATAAATATCTCATCTTATGATACAACAATGGCACCTAGATACAGGAGAAATTCATCACTCTGTCAAAGAACTGATGAGGTCAACAGTAATGTTGCAGAGGCCAAATAAAACACAAATATAGCAACCAAGCAGACGTTACGCTTCTGTATATTTTGGACTTACCTTTTCTTTCAAGATGGTTTTAAGCATATCAGTGTGCTCGGCCACAGCCACCACAGACTTTAACTTATGACCGATTACAGGTAAACGGATTTGCTGAGAAGGCTGATTTTCACTCGCTATAATTAGAAGATTGAACATTGTTGTATGATGTTACTACGCACGACAATGCTATTCATACTGACCAACAATATGAATCAGTTGCATGATTTTACAGCGGAATAGAGCGAGACTGCATAGCAGAGCGAGCGCAACTCTCACAGCAATGTGAAGTCAGCAAGCGTTAGGGAAAATAATAGAATATAGGTGTACTAGTGTAGTAGTGTCATTTATTTTTCTTTCATTTTCATTAATATTCGATCACAATGGCCCATTCACTCTATTTCTGTATTTATTTATTTGTTTACTTTAATTTAATTTATATAACTTTACACAGAACATGCATTGTCAGTTAAAAGTTTGGACACAGATATTCATTTTATATTAATACTCTTTTCCATCCTTGAAAATAATAACAATAATGTCATTAAAAAATTACATAACAAATGGAAGTATGGAAATTATGTTAATTTATATATATATATATATATAGTTCATAATAAGATATATTATTCTTTAAAGTGGCCAGCTTTTGCTTATATTACAGTACTAATGAGGTGCCACCTGAGATGCTTTTTAAGTTCCCATGTATGCTGGGCACGTGTTGGCTGCGTGTCTCTTCTACAGTCCAATTGTCCGAAAGTAATTTCGAGCATAAGCAGGGCTGTAGCATGGAATTCTGGGCAACCTGACTTTCATATAAAATAAATATTTGCCCTGGACCTGTGGGCCCCTTGAATCATTACCACCTTTCACCATTGGATCAAAGGGTTTTTCAGAAGGAACATTAACTAAGAATAGTGTCCAAACATTTGACAAATTAAACAGAAATAACAACTGAAAATTTCTACAGTAAGATTAAATGCATTTTAATCAACTTTGTGTCATGAGAGTAACTTTATTCAAGCACTCTCCGACGCAATGTAGGGTCTTTTATTTTGAAATATGACACTTCCTGAAGTGGTGTGTAGTCTATAGTTGTTTCTGACTTCATGATGATCTGGGTGGCGTCATCGGAACCCTTCTACTAAATTAGCCTACAAGCTTAGCATAGACAAGAGGTCGTTTCTTGAATGGATGTCTATGGAGGAGATGCTTCAGTGTGGAAACAGCTCATCACTTAATGAATTGACCGCCTGTCCGCCTATCTTAAACATGTTTACACTAAATAATCATTTTTGTATTAACTACGTGTGGAGTTTACGACGATAAAATAGCTGTTTTATAAGAGAAGGCACGGAAAATTTTGCGACATATAGGTGGTAGTTTACGGCTCGTTTTATTCATTTGTATGGTAACCGCAAACGGTGACTTACTGTCGTAATACGGTAGTTGGCTGTTACTTAGAGCTGCGGAGATTGTTACATACATAAACAAATAAAATAATCTCTGGCGTCATCGCGTCAATTTAAATAAGGAAGTGAACAGTCGCTACAGACAATGCTGTACTGGGAGTCGCTCGGTAAGACCATCAGTCTGTATAATTCTCTTAGAGTATGTGAGTCACTGCCAGTGATTGTTGCCATAATATGAAATTATAATGTGTAACATGAATCCTGTTTACGATACTATTTATGGATCTTGGTTTAGTTAAATTTGAGCAAGTGTCTGATTTCGCCTTTTAAGCTGTCTTCTTGTGCTTGTGCCGTGGTATGTACTGTTACAGTCATAAATATTTTGTATTTTTTTTTTAAGTTACTCTGATTGTACAGTTTATTTAACAGGCACGTCATGTTTAATGAGTTTTGGTAGTTCAGACTCTGTCATTGTTTAAAAGATTAAATGACTGACATTGTGCTGTTTATGTAGCTCGGTGGAGCATGTTAGTGTTTAATGAAGAGATAATTTGTTAATTCAGTTCTCATCACATCACAGGGCTCTCCAGATCAGAAATGGCTCTTTTGACTGTAAATCTACAGTGGGCTTCCTGCCCAACATCTCTATGAGATTCAATTGGCAGCTTTATTAACACACTGTGTTTCACGCACATTTATACCAAAATGGCACCAGTCCCACCTGGCATCCGCTTCCTGACATCCTTCAATAAGGACCAGTGGTGAGTTTCTTCCTCTGTTTTGCCTTAAAATTAACTTTAAGGAATAATTCATAATTTCTCCCCCTCATGCCTTTCGAAACCCGTATGACTTTATTCTGTTTGAAATGGCATTGGGGTGAGCAAACGATGACTGGATATTCATATAATCACTATCTCAGATGCTTGTTTGACCAGCTTATCAAGCTTTTGGCATTGTGTATACTGTCAGTACTTCAGTGTCATTCAAGCTTGATTTGTCATCACAAATGTATTAGTAGGGCATATTTGTTTAATTGTTCAACCGTAATGCTGCTCTTCCTTGTCTGCGGTGGACTGTATAATAGTTAATTATGTGCAGTTGGTTTCAGTATAGCATTATACAGTAAATATTATAAATACTGCATTCTGTACCAAATCAAAATGTTGTTCTCTCTCTTGACCATTTGAATCCAAGGTGGCCTTGCTAATGAAATGATAAATTCCTGAGCTTTATAAGAGCGCTACTGCTAACTTGGGTTTCATTGCATGTATACATCATTAACACATTTCAAGATAGAGGAAAGAAAATCCAGTTTTGTGAGTTTCACTTGTCAGAGAGTTCAGGACACAAAGACAAGCTAGACGTGTTTAAATTCTGTTTTGTTTTTTTCAAGTAGAGAATAGGGCTGTCACACTGATACAGTACTAGCAGATGGAATTATAGAAATATAAATTTTCGCTTTGTTGAGGTTGAATTGAGAATTTACTGACCATAAACGTTTCACTGTCCAAGATCTGCATTTATCATTGTTATTATTGAAAGGAAAATTTTCTGGGGACCCACGGCCATAGAAAACATGGAAAGGTCATGGCAATTTATAAACACTTTAAAAGTCATGGAAAAGACTGGACATTTCTATAGTCAACACAGATTTTTTTCCACTTTGCTCCACTTTAAAATGTTTTTTCAGCTAGAGTTTGCTCACGCTCAGTGCGATCACTATAAAATGTTTTTTTTTAATCTTGAAGTCATGAACTACTGGAAAAGTCATGAACTACTGGAAAAGTCATGAAAATTAATTGGCTAAAGGTTTGTAAAGTAGGAAGGATAATGGATGTTTAGCTGTTTTTCTCCTCGTGCATTAGTGGCAAACAGGGTCAAACTTTGCAATAACATTATATTTGTAAAAATGTGTAAATGCTTTAGATTTACAGCATTTACTATTACTCTTGGTTAATGTCAATCTATAGTAATGCTGTTGTTTATTCAATTATTGTTCACATTAGTCAATAATGCTGTAACACTACTTTTATTACTATTTTTTATTACTTTTATTACTTTTTTTTTTTTATACTTTCGGCCAACAAAGCCTGCCAAACAAGTTCAGCAGCTAGCGCCCACTTCCTTGACACACTGTGATTGACGCAATCCAGTTGGTCTCCCTACACCATGATACGTGTGTGTGTGTGTGTATGTGTGTGTGTGTATATATATATATAAATATTTTGCAGTAAATATAGTTTTTATACTTTCTAATAAACAACCTGAAATCAATAGATTTATACTGTATATTTCCATAATTTAGTTTTTTTCGATTACGTCATTCACAGTGCCTCATGGGATTGTAGTCTGTGCCCTCGAGAGACTGTTAGTACACTGTCTTGTACCTTTTGTCTTTTTGTCCGTCTTCAAATCCAAGTTTGTAATGTCGTGATTCACCTCAGATATGATTGGTTTGGTTCATGGATTAGAACTCTTTAAAGTAGGATTTTATGAATAGCATATGGAAAAAATTAATAGAGAATTTAACTTCCGGAACCCAGACAGCTGAAAATGTGGACAGCCACTTTTGCAGTGTTTAAAATTTTGACTCAACCAATGGCGTGAGTTGGGGGAGGGACTATCTGTTTGTTTGATAAGACAGACGGGGAGTGTTTTCAGAAAGCTGTTCTAAGAACAATGTTTATTTTAGCAATTCTGTTTGGTGCTGCTAGTGGTACAGAAATTACATCCTTCAGCTTTAACTAATGTTAAAACTACTTTTAATTCAAATTTATATGTTGAAATTTTAGCTGCACTATGGAACTTTGTGCTTTTTAGCAACATCTGTGGTTGAAGTTGTGTTTCGGCACTGCTCTTCTGGCAAATTAATCTCATGTCCAGACAACATGGTTACTTTGACAGCACATGTGATATTCACACTGTAATAAATGTTCTTAATTTTAACGGTAAATAACTGTAAAAACACTATTGTAAAAAATGTTAATTGGTTAACGGTAGTTACCTTAAAATGTATGGATTTTTTAGTTATATATCTAAAAGATGATACATGTAGTTTTACAGTAAAATTTTATGAAAATGTTTTTTTTTTACGTAAAAAGTAGGATTTTCTGTATAATTAACAGTAAAAATTGATTATGTTTAACAGGAGAGTACATGTACTTTTTACAGTAAATTATTGTTAAAATTACGGTAAAAAACAATAATCGGGCATTCCCAGAATTCCCAGTGTTTCCTAGTTAATTTCATTAAATTTTATGGGAATAGTCATGTTTCTTTTTTATTTTTAATATCAGTTACATACATCGGGGTGTTCTGTGTTATATTTGATGAAGTTTAGTTAATGTTTATTACATTATTTTAATTTCACATGTGTTACTCTGATGGTGTTCAGTGTTTGTGTGAGTGACACCGAGTACTGTCTACATGTTTATTGGTCATTGCACCAGGAAGGGTCAATATTGATTAACTTTATGTCATCATGTGCCCTTTGCTAATTATTATGGTGATTAGCAATAAGGTTACTATATCAAGTTTATTATTTGATAATATAAATGATGGTAATGCACGGTAAAATATACAGGCATCCAGTAAAGCCTGAAACGTGGTTACCATATTTTTTACGGTGAATTTCTGGCAACCACAGCTGCCAGTTTTTAAAGTAAATTTAACAGGATTGTTTTTGTAGTGCAGAGCTGGAGTCATAACATGCTGTTTTCATGTTAATATTATGTTATTCAATTAAACATATAAAACTGAAATATTACTTGCTTTACTGATGATAAACAACACTCTTATTCACAAATTTTGAATGAATTCATTTTACACTTATTGCTTAAACTGTAATGGTACAATAGTATGTATATGCACTGCACACAAAGACTGAAGACCCGGCATTAATATTTTTCAAAATAGTGGCATATTTTCGAGAGGGAGAGCGAGAGCGATATGTCACCATTGTTGATAATTCATTGTTGCACAGATAATCCATGTGATATAGTGTTTATTTGTATGATTATAGAACTAATTTATCTTGTAATAAAAACTAATTAGGTATCATGTGATGGTAAACTTAAATAGATATGAAATAATAATAATAAAAAATATAATATATTATAGTGTGAAGAAGGGGGGAAAAAAAAAACCCTGACACTAATACAATTGAAGTCAGAAGTTTACATACACTTAGGTTGAAGTCATTAAAACTAATTTTTTAACCACTCCACAGATTTATTATTAGCAAACTATAGTTTTGGCAAATCTATTTTGTGCATGACTCGAGTAATGTTTCCAACAATTGTTTACAGACAGATTGATTCACTTTTAATTGACTATATCACAATTCCAGTGGGTCAGAAGTTAACATACAATTAGTTAACTTTGCCTTTTAAGTAGCTTGAACATTTCCAGAAAATTATGTTGAGCCGTTAGACAATAAGACAATTAGCTTCTAATAGGAGCTGTACTGAATTGGAGATGTACCTGTGGATGTATTTTAAGGCCTACATTCAAACTCTGTGACTCTTTGCTTGAGATCATGGGAATATCAAAAGAAATCAGCCAAGACCTCATTAAAAAAATTGTGAACTTCCACAAGTCTGGTTCATCCTTATACCACGTTCATCTGTACAAACAATAGTACGCAAGTATAAATACCATGGGACCATACAGCCATCATACCGCTCAGGAAGGAGAAGCATTCTGTCTCCTAGAGATGAACGTAGTTTGGTGCGAAAAGTGCAAATCAATCCCAGAATAACAACAAAGGACCATGTGAAGATGCTGGAGGAAACGGGTAGACAAGTATCTATATCCACAGTAAAACGAGTCCTATATCAATATAACCTGTAAGGCTGCTCAGCAAGGAAGAAGCCACAACTCTGAAACTGCCATAAAAAAGCCAGACTACTGTTTTCAAGTGCACATGGAGATAAAAATCTTTCTTTTTGGAGAAATGTCCTCTGGTCTGATGAAACAAAAATGTAACTGTTTGGCCATAATGACCATTGTTATGTTTGGAGGAAAAAGGGTGAGACTTGCAAGCTGAAGTACACCATCCCAACCGTGAAGCAAGGGAGTGGCAGTATCATGTTGTGGGGGTGCTGCAGGAGGGACTGGTGCACTTCACAAAATAGATGGCATCATGAGGAAGGAAAATAATGTGGATATATTGAAGCAACATCTCAAGACGTCAGCCAGGAAGTTAAAGCTCCGTCGCAAATGGGTCTTCCAAATGGACAGTGACCTCAAGCATACCTCCAAAGTTATGGCAAAATGGCTTAATGACAACAAAGTCAAGGTATTGGAGTGGTCATCACAAAGCCCTGACCTCAATTCGATAGAAAATATGTGGGCAGAATTGAAAAAGGAAGTGCGAGCAAGGAGGCCTACAAACCTGACTCGGTTACACCAGTTCTGTATGGGGGAATGGGCCAAAAGTCCAACAACTTATTGTGAGAAGCTTGTGGAAGGCTACTTAACTTTTGACCCAAGTTAAACAATTTAAAGGCAATGCTACTACTGTTGGGTAGTAAAGTATTGATCCTAACTGACCTAAGACAGGGAATGTTTTCTATGATTAAATATCAGGAATTTTTTTGTGTTCAAGGACATGACATAAAGACACAAGTATGAGTGACATAAGCCTGCATCAATTGGGTTAGGGTAAGGACATTGTTTTGAACCCAGATTTGTTTTAATGTAGATAGTGGCATTTTGTTAATTTTTAAACAATAAAACTTCTGTTGCGCAGTATTAACCAAGATTATTATGTGTTGTAAAAGTGTTGTTCATTGTTAGTTTGTGTTAACTAATATATCATTTAAATATTATTTTAATAAAATAAAGGAAAACATTGACAAATTTCATCTCAATCAGAGTCTGAGCATCTAAGCCTGATCTGTGCATTTCTTTTAGATTTTAGACCATAAAATATCAATGGATAATAGACTTGCTCTGCTCTTATTACAACCACGTAGGCAGCGGTTGGTGTCATTTAACTGGATTTGTTTGCGAGTTAAGCAAAGTTGTTTGCTCTAAACAGTGGGAGGGTATGTGCTTAGCCAGCAGCACAATTTAATGCTTGCTACATATGTCTAGTATCTGTAATTGAGAGTTTTGGGTTGCAGCCAATATCTTTATCATATGTAGTGTGACCGTGCATGAGAAGAGGACATTTTACTGTAAAATGTCCTTATTTCCCTGTCTGACACTTTTCTCGCTGAACCCTGTTGACTCTACTTTTCGCAGGTACAGGGCCTTCACATTTGCTCTCACCTTCCTGCTCTACACTAGCTTCCATCTATCCAGGAAGCCCATCAGCATTATCAAGGTAACATGACTCCTGTCAAATTGAACGATCCTTCAAAAGAGCACATGCAAGGGGCAATATGCATAGTCACTTATTTCTGCATATAAGAAAAATACATAATCGGAACAGTATTTATTTATTGTTATCACAACCAAAATCAGTAGGCTAGATACTCTGCTATAGCATGCTCAAAATGTATACAACATCTTACTGGCAATGTGCCTAAACTCCAAGGGCTATTTTTGTCAATTTCTGTAACATTCTGATACAAGCAATGTATCTGGGCATAATCCAGTAGAACATGGAATGTAGCCATCTAACCGTGTTGAACTTTCTTTGCACTATTGACTCAGCCTTGATATCTAGTCATGACCTGTGAAACAATATTCATATTTTTTTTGACTGTTTTTTTGTAAGTGACGACTATGTGTTTGTGTAGAGTGAACTGCATAAGAATTGCTCTCATGTCACGGAGCTGTCAACAGATAGCAGTCAGCAGCCTGGACTTCACCCGGATCTAGACTGCAGCTGGAAACCTTTCGGTAAGATTCAAGCTTCGATTCAACTTACTATTCTTTTTTTTTTTTTCTTAAGGCTTCCTAACGCAGCACTCGTGACTGAGATGCTGAAAAAAGTGTATCATAGTGGTTAAAGACATTCTGTCTAGCACATTTTTAAATAGAAAAACTATTACTTTTGCTATTTTTTTAATTATTGCGCAGAGAACACGTGGCCACGCGGCTCCTGTGTGGCCTCTTATTTTCATACTCATATGTTCCCACTACAAGTGTCATCCAGACAAATCGCCAAACCCAATAATTACACACATTATTTTTACTTTCTTTAAAAGTAACTAAATATGTTAAATCTAGAAACAATTGAGATCACAAATAAATATTTCAAATAAATTGACAGGCCCTATTCTGTTCATACAAGCAATGTCTATCATTTTGAGCTGTATTTTTATTCAATATTTTGCATCTCTGTGTATCCCAATAGATAGAAGTAACTATAAGCAGTTACTCGGGGCAATGGATTACTCTTTCCTGTGTGCTTATGCTATAGGCATGTATCTCAGGTAAGAATGAGTACAAAACCCTCACTGCCTAAGCTGAAAGAGAGCAGTCGAGGAAGATCTAGCACTGTACATAAAGGGTGGGCAGTATGACAAATCATATATTGGCATGTAATAAGTAATTTTACATCAGTATACAGTATATCAGGATATAGTTACTTTTGCTGGACATTCAATGTGGTAATGCCTATTTTAGATAATGCAGTGTATTAAAACATTTTATAAATAAGAGGTACTTAATCTCATTTGATTATTTTCTCTTATCATTTACCTTTTCATGCCATCCCAGATATTTATGACTTTCTTTCTTCTGCTGAACACAAACGAAGATTTTTGGAAGAACATCTCAGCTCTCTTGGTCCATAAAATGCAAGTGAATTGTGACCAGAAGTTTGGAGCTCAAAAAATCACAAAGGCAGCATAAAAGTAACCCATATGACAGCAGTTGAATACATGTCTTCAGAAAGTGAAAGTGGAGATTTATTGGAATGTTTCTTACCCACACCTATTATATCCCTTCTGAAGACATGTACAGTATTTAACCACTGGAGTCAAAAGGATTACATTTATGCTTGCTTTATGTGACTTTTGGAGCTTCAACGTTCTGGTCACCATTCACTTGCATTGTGAGGACCTACAGAGCTGAAATGTTCTCCTAAAAATCTCTCCTAATTTTGTGTTCTGCAGAAGAAAGTAATGCACATCTGGGATTGCATGAAGGTGGGTAAATGATGAGAGAATTTTAATTTATCTTAAACTATCCTTTTAATATTATACAACCAATAGTTCCTGCTCTGAATTCTGATTTGATATGTAAGATATGCACACCTTTGACCACACATGAGTTAAATTCTGTATCTATGCTGCAAATTGTGACATTGTTTGGCAACTAAAATCCACTTCACTTTTTGCCTAACAACACTCCTTGATAACAAGTTCTTCTTGTCTTGGCTAGTTTGTAATATGTCTTACCTTTTTTTTTTTTTTTTTTTGCATATCTTCTTATTTATACATTTTTTAATTTATAAACTGGTTGACACATTTCAGTCGTTGTCGTGTCATCATACCACCCATGTCTAGTACACACCTGATATACATTTACAGTATAGTTTGTTGCTGACATTTGAGATCCATTGTATATCCGGCTGGTAATAATGGATCCGAGTCATATAATTGTTCTGTCTCTCTCAGTGGAATAATTGGAGAGCGTTTGCCCATTCGTCTGTACCTGACTGTGGGCATGTTGACCAGTGGATTTTTCACCTGTTTGTTTGGATTGGGATATGTCTATGACATCCATAGCCTTGGATTCTATATATTTGTTCAGGTGAGAGTCACAGGAAAAACAGTGAAACTACACACACTATTGATTTCATTATTTAACACTCATTTAGTTTGGTTATGGCCATGAAATACCTGTAAATATCAAGGAATTTTTTTTATTATTATTTGTTTATTTTTTTTTTTTTAGGCCTGAAAAAGTCAAAATACAGTACATTTTGTTAGTTATGCTCAGTGCTCAAAGGGTGTGGGGACCCTTTGTTTCTCTGTTACTATAGCAAGACATCTCTTTTCTTTCTAGGTGGCCAATGGCTTAGTTCAAACCACCGGTTGGCCTAGCGTCGTGACTTGCATTGGTAATTGGTTTGGCAAGGGAAGGTAAGAGGCATTGCACTTTCTAATTGCACTTTTCTTATTCTCAAGCACTCATAGTGAAGGCATGTTTATTCTCCTCTTAGCTATTCTTTACCCAACTCTACATTTGTAATGGATCTATTTGCCACTCAAATAGATGTTATACAATCTCTTTTGGGTGTGTTTCATTTTAGGAGAGGCCTAATAATGGGTCTGTGGAACTCTCACACATCAGTGGGGAACATTCTGGGCTCTTTGATCGCTGGATATTATGTCTCATCTAACTGGGGTCTGTCTTTCATCGTCCCTGGCATTATCATTGCTGTCATGGGGGTCATCTGCTTCCTCTTTCTAATAGAGCGTAAGTGTTACCAATACGACATCGCAAGATGTTAGATTGGCCGTTTGGCTTTATTTAAATGGAGTGACTGGTGTAAATGGCACTAGCACAACTATTTGCACAATGAATAATCTGGGTAGAGCCAGAAAAATGTCACTGACATGACCTGAAGGGTAGTGCGTGTTCTGACATTTTGCATGGTAGCGCTTGTGTGTGGGCGACCTGAGACATTCCGGCTTTTGACATTTTCCAATCCCATACCCCACTCTTCTTCCCATGGTTTCCTGTCTCCAGTCTCCACTCTCACTGTCTCTATAAATATTATTTTCCCCAAAAAAATAAATAAATAAATTATATATATATATATATATATATATATATATATATATATATATATATATATATATATATATATATATATATATATATAATTTCATCATTATATATTTAATTATTGTTATATGAGGGGCTTTCTCAGCAAATATTTGTATATGTGATTAAATGGGACACCATGTAATTAATTCGATTAAAAACTTTAATCGATTGACAGCCCTAATTTTGGACAGTGAATCGATTAAAATTTTAACTAATTAAATGCACAGTTTACTCTGATTAATCGTGATTAGTCATGATACATGGTAAATTAAAACAAACATTGAAATATAATCATAAATATATTTATTTTATACTTTGTCTCAAAGAACTTGCAAGAAATTGGTTAGTCATCATTAATTTTATAACACTTTAAATATCTACATGTTAAAATACATGTTTACATGCCATAAAATCAGTGGACATGCTGTAATTAAGAATTGGGCAAAATCTTCTGGCATTTTCCAGAGGACTTTTTAATAATAGGATCAAATGGGCAGATTCGGTTCATATCAAGATTTAATGGCAAGAGAAACTTAAGGTACATTAACAATGCATTTTAAGACACTATATATATACTGATATACTATAAAACAAATTGAATTCCCATATTTAATTTGCTGAAGTTTATCTCAGAAATCACGAAACCATTATTTTCTCTGGCTGCCATTCAGTCTCTCTCATGCACATGCTGGGTCTCTCTTGCACTGTTTTGCTTTTGACACTGACTGGTTCAGATGACAGTGAGCAGTGTTCAGTTAGTTACTTAAAAATAGTATTCCACTACAAATTAATAATTATTTCTCTAAAGTTGTAACCAGATTACTTAGCTACTTTCGAAAAACTTTTCCACTCAAATTCAAAATAATGTCTATTTCTTGTTCATTGTTACACACAAGACATACATTCAGCACTCAGCTTTTATCCTTCACAATGAATCATTATGGGGCCATAATTAATGTATTCTACATATATAATATATGAGAAATAAGGATAACCCTACACGTAAATTGAATATCAGTAGCTGTAATCTGATGACAAGAATTTAAAATATAATGAATGATCGTTACATTTATATAGCGCTTTTCTGACACTACACTCAAAGCGCTTTACACAGTGAACAGGAGACTCTCCTCAACGTACCACCAGTGTGCATCATCCACCTTGATGATGCATCGGCAGCCATAGTGCACCAGTACGCTCGCCACACACCAGCTATTGGTGGAGAGGAGATAGTAGATTTATTGAGCCAATTAATGGATGGGGATTGTTAGGAAGCCATGATTGATAAGGGCTAATGGGTGGAATTTGGCCAGGATAACGTTCACGGAGTGTCTTGGGATTTTTAATGACCACTGAGAGTCAGGAACTCAATTTGTGGTCTCATCCAACAGTGCCTTTTATACAGTATAGTGTCTCCGTAACTATACTGGGGCATTAGGACCCACACAGACTGCAGGGTGAGCACCCCCTGCTAGCCTCACTAACACCTCTTCAAGTACTGCTCCACACAATCAGTTAGGATGTGCAATCGAGTCAAGCGTGTACCTCCTGGAAATGTATGCAGTAGTAAAAAGTATGTGAACCCCTTGGAATTACCTGCATTATGTATTGATCTTCGTCTTTAGTTACAATAATGAACAAACAAAGTCTGTTTTAACTAATAACACACAAATTATTGTATTGTGCATATTGAATAAATAATTGTAATATAATAATATAAACATTCACTGTGTTGGTTAGATACATTTTGTAAACCCCTAGGCTAATGAGGTAGGCAAAAGCTAATTAGAGTCAGGAGTTTGCAAACCTGGCATCCAATTAATGAAACGAAATTGGCAGTGTGGGTTAGAGCTACTTTGACTAATAAAAAGCACTCAAGTTTTGAGTTTGCTATTCACAAGAAGCATCTGCTGTTGTGGGCCATGCCTTGCAAAAAAAATTATCTCAGAAACTGTCTATAATTGGAGATGATTTAGTACTGTGGCTACTCTCACTAGAAGTGGCCGACCAGCCAAGATGACTCAATGGGCACACTGCAGAATACTCAGTGAGGTAAAAAAGAACCATATACTGACAGCTAAAGGAATCATTGGTTAACATCTCCGTTCGTGAGTCTACTATACAGAAAAAATTAAACAGGCATGGTGCCCATGGCAGGACACCACGAAGGAAGCCACTGCTTTCCGACAAAAACGCAGCTAATTCCAAAGGGTTCACATACTTTATCTTGCCACTGTTTAATCCAGTTAAGCCACAGGAAGTAGGGAAAAACATTAGCAAAGATTCAGAAAATGGGGAATAAAAAGATACTGCCTTTTAATTGCGTTAAACAGTCAAGTATTAATCACAGAAATTAATTTTATATTTCCCAGCCCTAACTGTATTATATGATTTTACATTGTGCTGTCTTATATACTGTAAAAAAAAATGGTCTCTTAAACAATACTTAAAAATGTGTATTATATAGCAAATTATCAAACCAAGTGGTGTCTGCAAACAAATGATGCTAGTAGACCTTTTCTCTGAGCTAACTTTAATTGCAATTACTTTTAACCAACTGCACTATGGGGATTTTTCTGGAATGCAATTTGTCTTAAAGCTGCAGTGTGTCATTTTAGCACCACCAAATGGAATTGCAAAAATAAAAAATGTTTTCAGACAGCCTTCTGAAAATGCACTCCATCTACTGCTGATCGAACAAACAGGTAGTCCTGTCCCCAACTCCCGCCATTGGTTTAGTCAGTGTTGTTGTTGTGTTGAGATGGAAGGGTCACTCAAATCAAACCGGGGTTTTTATAGTTTTAACATTGAACACTATGTTTTCTGTTTTATAATTTGAAGAAAAAATATATAAAATGTGTTTATGATATCCTAATCCTTTAACATAAATGCCACTTGGGATGATATTTTGTTATATTGTGCAAAGACAATCATACATTTTTAAGTGTCCAAATAGTCTCTTGGTTCCAATGTGTGTTATTAAACCATATATAATACACATTCTGTTTACTTTATTATTGTACATGCTATTTTATAATGTTAGGCCACATGTTACTAGATCAAATGTAAATGCAATGATACTGTTTACATCGGTGTGAAAATAACATCCGCATTACTCTGTTTTTTTTTTTTAGACCCTAATGATCTGAAGACTGCCAGTTCCCAGAGCTCAGCTCCAAGTAATCAAGTGAGTCACTGTTAGAAGTCTTCAGCACCTTATTATATATTTGTTTGTGTCTAATAGAATTTGATTCAAAACAAAGTCTGTCATCTTCACATTAGTAACTGTCGTTCCTTCTGGATCTGAGGTAGAGATGGTTAGATAACATCACTGCCTCTGACGCATTCATGTTCTACATCTGTCTCTATGACAACGGCCCTGTGGTCTGTACACTTGCGAAGTGATAGGTGCTCTTTCAACAGGGAGAGTTCAGATTGATTTTGATTTGGGAGGACTGGCTAATCAGTACGATATGAGACCTTAGGGATGGAGAAAAAAGAGTGACAGCAGCAGGAAATGTTGATTGATGCTCATTTTGACTGTGGAAGTGGAACTAATTAAATTGTTGTGTGCATGCCCATTTCTGTTTTGAAGTCAAAAGCTGGGAATAATCCAGTGATTTTAAGTCTCATGTAAACACTGTTTACTTGCGTTGTTAGAATTTGTAATAAACTGATTTTCTTTCTTTCAGAAAGTAAATAAAAGCTGGAGTGGTTTCAATGGACATAAAGACCAAATGTACTTGCAGTACAAGCAAGGAAATAAAACACAGGTTAGCCTCTCTTTTGCATGACACTTTTTTCTGTATTTAGTCTCTCTCAGTGACTCCTTTACAAATACACTATGTGGCTGATTGATTGTGGACACCATATATGTTTGATGAACATTTAATTTAAAAACTATAGAAAATATTTATTCCCCTTTGCTGCAGTAATAGCTTCCATATTCTGGGAATTTTTTCCACTACACTGTATGTTGAAGCGTGGCTGCAGGGATGTGCTCCCATTCAGACACAACAGCATCAGTGAGGTCAAGCACTGATGTTGGGCGATGAGACAAAGTTGGTGTCCAGATCACCCCAAAGGTGTTCACTGGGGTTCAGGTCTAGAATTTGTATAAGCCAGTCATGTTCTTCTATATCCTACTCTGTGAACCATTTCATTGTGGGCCTTGCTTTGTGCACAGGAGAATTGTCATGCTGGAATAGAAAAGGGTTCTCCCCAAACTTGAAAGCACACAGAATCGCTTTGTATGGAGTAGCATTACATACTTTTGGCCATATAGTGTATCGTTCATGATATTGTACTGTTTGTGTTTGTTAGAGCTGGGATACTGAGCTTCTCCTGGGGCAGGAGAGCATTGGCGTGTGTGTTCCTGTGCAGCAGGTGGTGGTGGTGAAGAGTGAGGCAGAACCATCAGCAATCAGCTTCATGGGAGCTTTACGCATTCCTGTGAGTACTGCCTATCCGCATGTTTAAAGCAAGACTCCATCCATCAGTGTAATGTTGCAGTGTGTCACTGAACTTTCTGCTGGTATGTCTTTGAAGGGAGTGGTGGAGTTCTCTCTTTGTCTGCTCTTTGCCAAGTTGGTCAGTTATACCTTCCTTTTCTGGCTCCCGCTGTACATCACTAAAGCAGGTGAGAGAAACACTTTTACATGTGTCTTAAACACACATGCATTATGCAGCACAGGGGTCAGCAACCTTAGGCAGGTGTGTCAGCATTGTCACATAGAGGGGTAATCGTTGGCAAGTGAACAATATGATGGAGAAAGTTTAAAGTGGACAGAAGCGGTATAATTAAAAGCGGTAGAAATAATCTGTAGGACCAGTGATGTGCCTTTTTACGAAATGAGCAGCAGAGATTTTTCACTCTCCTACTCAAGCTGCAGGTCCACTGTCAGGTCTAATGTAGTTTTTAATTGTCACATAATTCAATAACATCCTCTTTGCAAAGCCTGCATTACATCAGAATCAAAAAACAATTTGCACCGAAATTTGACAATGTTTAAGATTGTTACCAGTACATAAAGATTAGAAACCTTGTTAAAAATAACAGACAGACTTTCCTAATTTTGACATTCAGGAACAACTAATGTCATTCATTCATCTGGCATTTCAGAACTATATAGACTTTAAAGTATTTCTGCATTTTTGAGTGCAAACAAATTGTTTCTGTGGTTTTTCTTGATGTGGGCTTGAAAGTTTCTCTGGTCTGACGTGGGAAGCTGCACCCATACATTGTTTCCTAAGATTTTTGTTCTTACGCCAATACATTTAAGCCACATAAAGTTTGTTAAAACGTCATGCTTGATAAAGCACAGTCTTTAAAAAGAAAAATTAACAGCAAATCTGAGGCTCAGCAGTATTAGAGGTTTGGTTGCATGACGTGCACATTTCATAACCTTTACAAACACCCTCATTTGTTTACATATGTTTCCTGAAGTTATTAGTAATAAACAGATCTGGTTTCTCGGTTTGCTACAACTAACATTTGTTTCCCGTTGCTCAGCTCACCTGGATGCCAAGAAAGCTGGAGAACTTTCAACTCTGTTTGATGTGGGAGGCATTGTTGGTATGTGTGTGTGTGTGTGTGTGTGTGTGTGTGTATATATATATATATATATATATATATATATATATATATATATATATATATATAAGTAAAGATGCATTACGTAATTTTGTGCTCTCTAGCGACATCTGTGGTTGAAACTTAATTACGTCATTAAACGTAAAAATAATATGCATAAATATTTCAACATAACAATTACAAAAAGTCAATTTCAGAAGTCATACATATTAAATGTCACAGTAACTTCACCGGACATTGTAAATACATCGGTATCAGTAAACACACGAGTAATGTTTTATTCATAAAAGCATGACTAGCAATACAAGCTTCAACAACCCTACCAGAAAACATCCAAGCATTATAGCAGGTAAACATATTCACCAAACGGATAACAGATAAACATCCATCTAGACTGCAATGATGCTGTCCTGAGTTGTGTGGGCGTTACTGATCTGAGTTGAACAGTGTAGTTAGTTTCTCCAGTCGGAACATGAGACAGACGGTACTTTCCTGTTTGTGCGGATATGACTTAATGATGTTCATTTTTAACCAAAAAAATCTTACACTGTGCAGCTTTAAATAATTTTTAATTGGTATTTCATCTCTTTATATTTTCTTTTTTTGGAACATGATTAGAAAAAGTTGCGTATTCCATATACTTGCTTTTAAAACAAAATACTTCCGTAGTTCAGACTCTAAAATATGATTGGATGAGCCACATTTGATGCTGTTTTAAAATGGATAGATGCACACCTCTCAGCACATCAGTTGAATTATTTTTTAATGCTGCAAATTGTAGTGTTGTGCTGAAGCTGTAAATGACAAATTCCTCTTTTGCATTGTGCCTTAAGGCTAATTTATATGCGCTGGGTGAACAGGTTTCATTTAATTCCCCCAGAAATGATGACAAAGGAATGTTTTTGTTCTGCCAATGTGTTTGTTCAGTTATATTTCTCCTGTTCGCATGCAACTAATTGTGGGTGTGGCTTGGACATGACGTTTTTTTATTTAAAGTCACGTTGGCCACCTGAGGAGTTGTTACCTAGGTTACTGTCTTTAAAATTAATAGCTTTGAAGACCGTCTCTCAAAGACTGCTTACCTGATGTATCATCCGCCAGAGAGTTGACGTCACCCTAAACAAACTCCTTTTAAAACGCGTTGTGAGTTACGCACAAAGTATAAACACCGGCTTTGTTCACCTAGGGTGCTTTGTTTGGCTTCTTCCATAGTATAAATCAGGCTTTAAACACCCCTTAATAACAAGTTGTTCCTTGCCATGATTGTATATCAAATGACTTCATGTTTCACTTAAATTTGAATAACCTAAAGCAGTCCTGCCCACCACTACTGCTGAAATGTGGATTTTAAAATAGTCTCTTAGTTTTCTCTGAATCTTAGCATAGTTGAGCCCAAGTTTTGGTTATTTGCCTTTGCAGCACAGAATAGCCATGCAAATACATCTATTATAATATTAACAAATCCTCTACCGGTTGACATATTTCTACCATTGCATGGCTTTGTGTGTGTAGGAGGTGTCCTGGCTGGTGTGATCTCTGATAAGATTGGAAAGAGGGCAACCACTTGTGCTGTGATGCTTCTACTGGCTGCACCCACGGTATGTCATTCTATTGTTCCATTTATCCAATATGAACCTAATGGAAGAGTCACCTTTTCCATGTGAAGATCAAATGCAGTGGAGCTAAACATATGGATTTATAGGATCTTCTCTCAAATATTCTCATCATATTTCTCTCACCTTTGACAGTGGTTTGTTTTTTTTAACAGCTCTATGGTTTCTCGATGATGAGGCATTTTGGCCTGGGGCCCACTGTTGGTAAGACATCATCCCAATGTTGCCTTTTAGAGTTACATAAGTGTGTTTTACCCCATTGGGCTGCCCTTAATTAGAGAACTAATGAGATGTGCAAATGAGCTGTTTTTGGAAGGCGTTCTGTGAATGATGATGATTATTGTCATTAGGGTAAATTGTGAAAATTCACCTTTTCAAAATGGAAAACTTTGACACATGTTTCATATGTTGTTTTAGTGGTTAAAATGATATATTATTTTTTACACACAGGCATGCTGCTGGTATGTGGTGGTTTAGTCAATGGACCTTATGCTCTTATTACAACAGCTGTATCTGCTGATCTGGTGAGTATGTGAGTATGTGAATACGTGTGTGTGTGTGTGTACTCTTCTACTTCTATCAGTTGTAATCAGTGTTTGCATAATTTTATGCTTATGTCTATTGTTCTTTGATTTATTTAATTGAATAGGGCACACACAAGAGTCTGAAGGGCAATGCCAGGGCTCTCTCTACAGTAACGGCTATTATAGATGGCACTGGATCAGTTGGTAGGAAGATTATAAATGTTGACTTTCAGATTTTATTCATGTGAAACAGTGAGACATTGATTTCACTATGAAATACATTAATATTGTGCCATTCATCTTGTGCAGGTGCTGCTGTGGGACCTTTGCTGGCAGGGCTGTTGTCAGCACGAGGCTGGAATCAAGTCTTTTACATGCTCATGACCGCAGACTTTTTTGCACTGCTGGTGAGTTTAAGCTCATGCTGATTGAATTTCCAAAGCTTTTAAGGAATAGTTCACCCAGAAATCAAAATTCAGTTGATTCCACACGAATATGCTGTTTGTATTTTTTTCTGTGGAACACAAAAGAAGATTTTTCTCATATAACATTTTGTCCTTACAGTTTGTAGTTCCATACCTATCAAGCTCTTAAAAGTAGCAAAAAAGCATCATAAAAGTTGTCCGTGCAACTATTTTCAGAGTCTTCTGAAGGCATACAGTAGCTTTGAGAGATGAACAAACCCAAATTTAAGGCTTTATTTGCTGAAAACCTTCCCCTCTTCTGTAGCTCTCAAATCTTTTTCTTCATCTTGCGTATTGAAACTGCCACGTTGTGTTCGGTTACGACTCATGAGAACCAATGCTGTTTTGCCATAAAACCAGGTGGTCTGTTTTTCGATCTGAATGCAGTTGCGAATTACATTTTATAGCTTTGATGAAGGGGAAGATTATCAGTGAATAACAACATTAGTCTGTTCCTCAAACAAAGCTATAGAGCACAATAGTGCTCGCCCACGTTTTCAGACATCTTTGTTCCGGAAGTATATTTTTCATTCTGTTGGGATTTCATAAGAGTGAAAACATATCAACCAGCTCCAAGTTGAATCACAGCATAACTTTGATTTGAAGCAAAAAAAAGTATTTGAAAATTGGACAAAAAGACTGAGTACTTTACATCTTTTAATAAGGGAACAAACTACAATCCCTTGAAGTATTGAAGTATTAAAATTGCTAATTGTAAGTATAAAATATATACATTTAAGGTATGTTGCAAAATATTCCGATTATACACGAATTTAACATACACCTTGCAGGTGCGACCTAGACACATCATCAGTGATGTAACCTGGAGTCATCGGGTGTTTCGGGTCTTTCAACATCATACACCCTCACCCAGGCAACCCAGCCAGGGGTGATCAGTCCCCGACTTGTGACTAGGTAGCATGTGTGATCCACAGATCACCCCTTTTGATCCACAGCCATCTAGATGCCTTCTCAGCGGCATCCGTGATGTTCCTGATGGCTTTCTTGTTGTGCTGTCCCCTTATTCGAAGGAGGTTGAGGGCCCTGTAGAGGGACTGGCCGGTAAAAACCCTCGGCAGCCAACCTCGATGGGGAGGCAGCGGGTCTTCCATCCCCTGCTACGACATTCACCAGCCAATTCCTTGTACTTGGCCCTCTTCCGTATAAACGCCTCTTCCATTCGGTCTTCCCAGGGCACAGTCAATTCCAGTAGGACCACCTGCCTTGATGATTCTGAAAGGAGGACCATGTCAGGCCCATACATATATACTGTATATAAGTCGTTTGAGATTGTAGGGAGACCTGTTCTACATCATCACAAAGGGAAGGATAGCATTCTAATGACACTTAGATTGAGCTTCTAGTCCACTCAGAGGCCGAGATATTTGATGAAATAAAGAGGTTGGTGCATGAACTGAAAATGGATGAGCACATCTGTGAAGGCTAAAATGTGTTAGAGTGCCACCTACTTTTCATATTGGTATTTTGTGAAGAAAGTTGATAGAGAAAAAAAAAATTGTCCTAGTATTTTCTGCCATCAAGTGGAATAAAATAAGACTTTTTAAAGGGAGACCGAGAGAAACAGAACCAGAATTACATGTTAGGACCAAAAATATATATATATTTTTTTTTTTCAGAATTTCTGTTCATTCTGTACAATATTTTTTATATATAATATAATTGGAGATTTTTTTTTATTTTATTTTTTGCAATTAGTCCACAGTATGTGTGAATTGTGAGCTCAAAAATGCACCAGAGTTTGAGGGTAACAATATCAGACCTCACGGTAAGTTTGGGTTTTAAAGTTTTGTTAAAAATGAAAAAATCTAAACATTTTTGCTTCTTAAACCTCACTGTCATACTCTGTTGTTTGATTGGAATAAATTGACACAATTTTAATTATGGGTAAACTTTTGCTTGAATACTGTGCTGTGCTGCAATAATTTTTTTTTCTTGTATGTTTGTTTTTCAGCTTTTGCTGAGACTTGTGATGAAGGAGCTTTGCTATCATAAGAACCGGCCAGGTGTTTCTGTCGAGTGAGTGATGCTTCCCCCCTTGTTCTTAATTACTTTATCACTATTTTTATGTATGCAAATCAATGACCAAAAGCAGTTGGTGAATTTTTGTCTTTTGTCTGTTCAGTTCAGATTTGATGACACAGTTTTTTTTTCTGTTTTTCTTTTTTGTTTTTTTTAGGCTGAAGGAACATTGAGTACTTTGCACGAACTGAGAGAGAGGAACAGTTAGCATAGAGGAACATGCATTCATGATCACTGAAGTTCATCTCTCACCAGTTCAGTTACCTGACCACTTCCTACCCTGTACCACAACTTGAGTTTGGACCAAAACTTGACTAAAACCTGTGTAGTACACAAACTTCTGTTCTAGAATGGACAATACAAAGACACTTTATTTATTTTTTCAGATGAGTAAATATCTATTAACGCTGACCGCACAACAGCTTTGAAGAAATTTTATTTTCTAATCCTATAATATTTTTCTCATGAGTCCTGTGGTTGTCTGAACCTGCAAGCTCTACTTGCATGTGTCCTTTGAAGGCTGTACTCAAACAACTGAACATGACTTTGAGATCAAGCTTAAAAATATCTCCAGTTGAGGAATGCTCACTTGCACAACCAAAAGTAGCCTCCCTTTGCTTTTAACAAGGGGAATCTTAAATTAAGTGTAATTTCTACTCCTAGACATAGAACCACTGCCAGGCTTATAGTGCCTTATTTATGAAGCACAAGGAACAACATTCTTTGTAAATCATTCATACATCCATTCTTGTGTAAACTGTTGAATGCGACAATTTTGCATGCAAACTCTCTCTGCTGGTGTTTCATGAATAAGGCCCATTGAACATATCTAGCCAGTTTATTTGTTTTGTATATATGCTGAATTTGAAATGGTAATATATTTTCATCTGCCTTTCTATGAACCAAAGCCACTCCCGTTTGTTGTTTAAGAGCTTAAATTTGTCTTCTGTTGGACCAGTTCCTGTGTCTTAATGTGTGGTGATATGAAATGTTTTATCCTGTGTTTGAATATAGGGATCCATATGGGGAGTCCAACATGTAATTGTTCACTTTATTTTCTTTTATTTAATTCTATATTTATTTATTTTTGTTATCAGTGTTTTTCTCTGCTGGCCTGTGACTTGAATAATGTGAATTGTTTTGATTGTTCATGAAGGAAGGTTAGTAATATATTTTATCTTAATTTCAGCGCTCTGCTAATACACGTTATATATTCAAATTCAGAATTCAGACCGTTCTATATTAATAATGGAGGACAAATAAACTATTTTTGTCTGTTGGCCAATTATTTCTTGATTTGTTGTTGCTGTAGGGTACAGTATTAGGAGACTTTTAATCTTTCTCAGCTTGGTTGTTAGCCTCAAATCATATTAACAATTATCAAACTAAATTTTTACGATAGAAATCTGTGTGCATAAACCAAAAAAGCCTCTTGACTGTAATTTTGGATCTGCATCTGCCTCTGCAGTCATGAATATTTACTGTATTTTTGAATGCTCAGATTACTGTAGGACCGTGTTGCTCTGCTGTGCTAGTGGCACATGTACTGTAGATGTTGGTTATTAAGCTACACTTATTGCATAATCATAGGTTTAGCACAGGTGCATTTGTCCTTATAGGACACTGCACTCTAGATAGATAATTTAATGCATCTATAATTTATGGCTAATGAGATAAAAAAATATATATATATATATATATATTTTGTGCCTTTTTTCTATTTGTTTTCTTGTTTAGGGATATTGGAGTGTTCATTCTTAAATTATCATCAGCCACTTTACAGAATTTGGGGAATTAGCTGTATTGTGTTGATGTGTGTATAAAGAGGACATTTTTAATAAAGCAAACACAAACTGCCACATCTCTTTTTATGACTGCAAGTTGTGAATTGAAAGATATATATAGAGAGAGAGAGAGGGAGATAAATGTCAAGTAATTTACTGTATTTCATTCAGATTAAGTCAGTTTCATTGAGCCAACATAATTTATTTGCTTTAAGTAAAATGTATTTATTATAGTAGTTATAATTTAACTTCATTAGATTTGTCAAATTCTAACTATTGTTTAATTAATTTTCTTATGTTGATCCAACTTTATTTTATTAATCATTTGTGTATGCCAGTTGCGCAAGTGTAAGGACAGTGGAATTGCTGCACTGTCAGTTTGATCTGTTTATAGGCCTAAACAGAACTTGTATCAAGTTCCACCTCAAAGATGAGGTCCATCCTCAATCTAAACACAAGCGCCATTCTTCTCACAATGGTAACACCCAAAAATCCAGTCTCGTGCAAAGCATGCTGGGAAATGGAAAGCCCCTTCACTGTTTAATCAATGCTACATTAACAAAAAATATTCATGAACTCCCGACTCGAACGGATTAAGTAAATTTCAGTTTTACAGATGTAAATGGATGGAATGCAAGGAAATCAAGTTTTGAGAAAATGTTCTAGAATTGTGTTGCTTTAGTTCATTTTAATTAAGTAAACAAGCAGCAAAAATCCTTTTGATGAGCCAAAACATTATGACTACTCGCAGATGAAGTGAATAACATTGATCATCTCCTAACAAGTCCACATGTCAAGGTAAGTGAACAATCAGTTCTCGTAGTCAACGTGTTGAATGCAGGAGAAATGGGCAGTAGTAAAGACCTGAGAGACTTTAACAAGAGCCAAATTCTTATAGCCAGTCGACTGGGTCATAGCATCTTTGAAACGGCAAGGCTGGTGGGGTGCTCCCAGTCAGTTGTGAGTACCTACCGACAGTGGTCTGAGGAGGGACAAACCACAAACTGGTGACAGAGTGTTGGGCGCCCAAGGCTCATTGATGCACAAGAGCAATGGTCTGGTCCGAACTGACAGAAGGTCTACTGTGGCACAAGTCACAGAAAATGTTAATGATGGTTACAGGAGGAATGTGTCACAACACACAGTGCATCTCACCCTGCTGCATATGAGGCTGCGTAGCCACAGACTTTTCTATGATGACTATGATGAACCCTGTCCACCATCGTAAGCACCTACAATGGGCACGCGTGTGTCGCAACTGTACCATTTACCTGTGGAAATGATGGTACCAGGGCACACTTTGGGAAGACAACAAATTGGTGGAGGGAGGGTGATGCACTGGGCAATGTTCTCCTTGGTCCGGCCATTCATGTGTATGTCAATTTGACACGTGCCACCTTCCTAAACATCGTTGCAGACCAGGTACACCCCTTCATGGCAATGGTATTCCCTGATGGCAGTGGCCTCTTTCAGCAGGATAATGTGCCCTGCCACACTACACACATTGTTCGGGAATGGTTTGAGGGACATAATGAAGAGTTCAAGGTGTTGCCCTGGACTCCAAATTCCCCAGATCTTCATCTGATTGAGCATCTGTGGGATGTGATGGACCAACAATTACGATACATGGCGGCTCCACCTCGAAACATAAAGGACTTGAAGGATCTGCTGCTAATGTCTTGGTGCCAGATACCACAGGACACTTTCAGAGATCCTGTAGAGTCCATGCCTCGGCGGATCGGCACTGTTTTGTCGGCACACAGATAACCAAAAGCATATTAGGCAGGTGGTCAAATAATATCAGTGTAAATATTAATATGTATTATTTTTTAGAGACTTATGTTAGATCTGTGATGTGATCATTCACCTTATGAGTTAATGCTTGTTTGTAATGCATTTAGACCAACTCAAGCAGTCAATACTAATTCATGTGCATTATTGATGTATTTCAACACAATTAAGTGTCAAGTGTTGGAAACACTCAGGACCCCTCTCTCCCTCCCCCTTGTTGCTTTTTTTCTACAAAAAAGAGACAACATGGCTGTCTAGCACGTTTACATAAATCAACAAAATCATGCAGACAGTGTTGTGCTATTCATCATATATAAATTACATTGACACTGTTGATTAAAAGCGTCAGAAAAAAAATTATATAAGCAAATTAAATTTATTTGCTTAGAGGGGCACCGCAGCCTAGGAGGGCAGGTGGAAGTCAGTCCCCCCTCGAAATTCACTCTCCACTTTCACAATGTGAAAGTGAAAGTGGAGATTTATGGTAAAACCGGACTGAAATATTGATCAGTAGCTCACCCACATCTATCAGATAACTTCTGAAGATATGGATTGAAACACTGGGGTCGTATGGATTACTTTTATGCTGCCTTTATGTGCTTTTTGGACCTTCAAAGTTTTGTCCACCTTTAACTTGGATTGTGAGGACCTACAGAGCTGAAATATTCTTCTAAAATTCTTAATTTGTGTTCTGCAGAAGAAAGAGAGTCACATACATCTGGGGAGGCTTGAGGATGTATACAGGATGAGAGAAATTTTATTTTTGGTGAACTATCCCTTTAACAGTTTGAGCAGAACATTTCGGGATTGTTTTGTAAATATGCCATAATGTATTGCAAGTTTGACAAAAAGCTTCTATTGGCAGTTAAAAGCATATTGAACCAGACAGCAAACATTTCTTATTTGTTTTACTTGAAATGAGTGACCAGTCAAGATCTAGGCTAGATGAAGTTAATAAGATATTATACAGCCACACAGACTCTGATTTAAGAGGTCATTGTGAGTCATCAAGTGTTTTGAGTGTGCATGTGCATGTGACACATCATGGTGGCAGTCAAGCAATGAAAACTAAAGAGTCACGTTGGTCTTCCATATCGGATATTGAGTATAATGAGTGCGTTTCAGCGTTTGGTTCATCATGACTGATGATTAATTTAATTTGCCACAGGAAATCACGCTTCCCCTGAAAGACTCCTGAACCCATCTGTTCATTTAGTTCTCACCTTCTTTAGTTCTTCATTATTCTACATGATTACAGTTCGTATTCACAAGGTGGAAAAGTCGCAGCCTCTCCATCCTCGCGCGTCCTTGTGTGGTTTGGTTACTATGGAGATCATAATGAGCGCGAGCGGTTCTCTTCTTTTGCGCATGGGAGTAAAGGGGGAGAACTGAGAAGAGATCAGTGGCGATGTGAAACACAGTCACTGCGCTAATAAAACCGTTCCTGTTCAAAGAAACGGTCAGGACTTTATTTTAGGTCGGCCACGGAGGCACCGAACGGAAGCTGGTAGTCCAGGACAGCGAGATGGGCAGCGCGTCTTCGGCGTATAGGATGATATACCTAGACGTGGATGGAAGGATTCAGAAGGTACGACGAATGAATGGCAATACATCGGGAAAAAAGAGAACAGCATTTTCTTAATTCACGTAAAGAAAAAAATACAATGTTTTAAAAAGTTGGAAGGTTATATGTATCATATTTATGGCATTAAATGTATATTTTTATACTTTTATATACAACACTTTAAAAATGTTGCTTACCCTAAAACTATTAATTAGCTATTGTATTTAGTAGAACTTCAATCTAACAGATGATTACACATACTTTGCTTCTTAATAAAGTTTTTTTTTTATATATATATATATATTATATTTTATGCTCATGCTCTCTTTTTAAGGAATGGGCACCAGACAAAATGGACAAAATCACAAGATTGTTGTTAAAGCAAGAATAATTCAAACAAACAATAATCTTTCCTTTTTACAAATTAATCTTTCAAATCTGATGCCAGGATACACCATCAAGATGAACAAATTTTCATAAACACTCAATTTTATTTTAACTTGTATTTACTTGAGAGTGTGGTCTTGACTCTTGGGGTCATAAGGTCAAACGGCTGGTCTGATTGCCTTTGATGCTAAAGTATATACTGTAGATCAATCAGATAGTTGGTATATTTTCTGTTAATTTACAGATATTCTGGTGACAATCAATTGCCATCACAATATGTCTATTATTGTGCAAACATTTGAGCAAAACAATGCTTTGTTTCTCTGTTAGTTTCAAATGTGCATCTGGCTGTTATTGTTCTGTCTTGGCAATGGGACAAAAACTAAATAATTAGCATATAAAAGCCCACAGCATTGACAGCACAATGAAAAACAAAGGGACATTTTAATGAGAGCATCTGTGTATACATACACATTGTCTGCACACACACACTCACACAATTACTACAGGAGAAGTGGAAAAGTAAATATACAGTTGAAGTCTGAAGTTTACATACACTTGTCGAGGTCATTAAAACAAATTTTTTAACCACTCACGCAAACTATAGTTTTGGCAAGCCGTTTAGAACATCTACTTGTACATGACATGAGTATTTTTTCCAACAATAGTTTACAGACAGATTGTTTCAATTTTAATTGACTATATCACAATTCCAGTGGGTCAGAAGTTTACATACACAATGTTAACTCTGCCTTTAAGCAGCTTGGAAAATTCCAGAAAATGATGTCAAGCCTTTAGGCAATTTGCCAAGTATCTTCTGATAGGAGGTGTACTGAATTGGAGGTGTATCTGTGGAGGTATTTTAAGGCCTACCTTCAAACTCAGTGCCTCTTTGCTTGACATCATGGGAAAATCAGAAGAAATCAGAAAAGATTTCAGAAATAAAATTGTGTACCACCACAAGTCTGGTTCATTATTGGAAGCAATTTCCAAATGACTGAAGGTACCACGTTCATATGTACAATCAAAAGTATGCAAGTATAAACACCATGGGACCACACAGACATCATAACGCTCAGGAAGGAGACGCAATCTGTCTCCTAGAGATGAACATAGTTTGGTGCGAAAAGTGCAAATTAATTCCAGAACAACAGCAAAGGACCTTGTGAAGATGCTGGAGGAAACAGGTAGACAAGTATCTATATCCACAGTAAAACGAGTCCTATATTAATATAACCTGAAAGGCTGCTCAGCGAGGAAGAAGCCACTTCTCCAAAACTGCCATAAAAAAGCCAGACTACAGTTTGACCATCATTATTTTTTGGAGGAAAAAGGGTGAGGCTTGCAAGCCGAAGAACACCATCCCAACCCTGAAACATAGGGGTGGCAGCAGCATGTTGTGGGGGTGCTGCAGGAGGGACTGGTGCACTTCACAAAATAGATGGCATCATAAGGAAGGAAAACTGTGTAGATATATTGAAGCAACAGCCAGGAAGTTAAATCTGGGTCAAAAATGGGTCTTCCAAATGGACAATGACCCAAAGCATACCTACAAAGTTGTGGAACATTGGCTTAAAGACAATAAAGTCAAGGTATTTGAGTGGCCATCACAAAGCCCTGACCTCAATCCAAGAATTGAAAAAACGAGTGCGAGCAAGGAAGCCTACAAACCTGACCCAGTTACACCAGTTCTGTCTGGTGGAATGGGACAAAAATCCAGCAACTTATTGTGAGAAGCTTGTGGAAGGCTACCCGAAATATTTGACCCAAGTTAAACAATATAAAGGCAATGCTACAAAATACTAACAAAGTGTATGTAACCTTCTGGCCCACTGGGAATGTGATGAAAGAAATAAAAGCTGAAATAAATAATTCTCTCTACTAATATTCTGACATTTCACATTCTTAAAATAAAGTAGTGATCCTAACTGACCAAAGACAGGGAATGTTTTTTACGATTAAATGTCAGGAATTGTGAAAAACTGAATTTAAATTAATTTGGTTAAGGTGTACAGTATGTACTTTTGACTTCAACTGTAATTCACTTTGTTCCACAGTGTAACTGAATTTCTTCAGGCTTTTTGAGTGATATTGAATTATTCCTACTATAATCATGTCACATAGACACTGGAAGTTACTTGAAAGGACTGTAAATGCTCTGTGGTTGGTGGTGCGTAATTTTATAGTCATTAGTAAGGTGGTGAGTTATGGTTTTTTATGTTTTATCTTTGACAAATTACTAAGATAGAAGCTATTTTTGGACACTAATAAGTATCTCTCATATCTTTCAATTTGTAATCTGCAATTGCATTATGCAAAAAACTGCTCATATATCTCTCTTTCTCCCACTCTTTTTGAATAATTCTCTTGCCTCTTTCAAGCTATAAGTCACATACTACACATTTTCACATTTGCTCTCTCTCTCACCCTTGCTCTGTGGGTGTCAGCTGCAACCCCTTCATTGTCTTTTTTTTGTGTTTGTCACCTGTTTTTGCTGTCTTGTTGTGTCTGCTGATGGCATCATACAGACACTACATGTTTTTTTAAGTGGGTCAGAGCACTCAGGGGTCCCGGCTGTCACTGCAAATGAACGTTTTAATAATCAATAAAGTGTAACGTGTAATGGTCAGCACCATACCAGAAACCAGAAATATAATCTTGGTCAAATTCTGTTTTCGTCAAATATAGAGTGTTTATTAAAGGGGAACTTTTCTGATCTCTAAGATTTTGTAAATTAAAATTCTTTCACCTCACAATCATTGTATTTTTATTTTTTTAAAGTTTTAATAATTTTATTGTGTCTCTTTAATTACTTTTTTATTAGTATTTAAGGGTTAAATGTTCCAGAATTTCAGTATTTTGCACTTGTCAAAATAAATAATATATGTACAAAACAGTGTGAAAATCAGGAAAATTATTTTAAAAACATTTTTATAAGAACTATTTCTTGGTATTAATGGGTACAATTGTAATTTTCTAGAACAAAGAATTGCCATCCCCAATACTGCTGTTATTACCATGATCCCGAGCACTTTAGAGAAGTGCTTATATATATATATATATATATATATATATATATATATATATATATATATATATATGTGTGTGTGTGTGTGTGTGTGTGTGTGTGTGTGTGTGTGTGTGTATAGTTTAAAGATCAGAAATCTAATCCATTTCAAGCATTTTAGGCTACATCATGTTCGGAGGGTAGGTTTATTAAATGTCATTACTAATAAAGAGAGTTTCAGAATTTAAATTTGGAAACAATAAATTTTTTTAATTGTTGTGTAATTTCAGTCAATCTAACCTTTGGTCCAAAACATCACACACACAATATGAAAAATCCATATGACCACATATGATAATAAACTTGAAGATAAATCCACTTGAAGCCTGATAAAGGCAATGATCAGATTTTTTTTTATCGTTATGTTTAACATAGTTGAAACATATTTGAAACCACCTATATGTAGATTATTCATGAAACATATATTATTAATATAGAATATAAGCATAAGCACATTTACATTTTAATTGACATTGAATGGACTGTTTGTGTTTCTTTTAGGTTGTTTTCAGCCATTTCTGTAGACCATGTGATATTAAGGAGCTATTCTGCACCGCCACAGGGCTCTCCAGGTAAAGTATATTGTGTGTGCGTGTGTGTGTGGGGGCAGGTTTAAGTGGTTTACGAGGACTTTTTTAACGTTACAAACTGGTAATTACAAGGGTATTATGCTATAGATGTGCTTATGAGGACATTTCTAGTGTCCCAATAATTCAAATTCAAATCGCTTATAAAACATACTAAATGAAGAAAGTGTTTTGTGTGGGTTATGTTTAGAGGGATAGAATCTATAGTTCGTAAAGTATAAAAATTATTATGTTTATGGAGAGTCCTCATAAGGATAGCTGCACAAACGTGTGTGTGTGTGTGTGTGTGTGTGTGTGTGTGTCCAGATATTCCCTACATTGTCGGGACCAAATGTCCCCACAAGGATAGTAAAACCTGAAATTTTTGAAGTTGCGGGGACAATCAGTCGGTCCCTGTGAGGAAAACAACTTACAAATCATACTAAATTATGTTTTTAGAAAATGTAAAAATGTAGAAAGTATTCTGTGAGGGTTAGGTTTAGGGGTAGGGTTACTGAAGGGTAACTGAAGTGTTTCCACTTTTGAAGTGCTCCCATATTTAGAGTATGTATCTGCTGCTGACAGGAACACAGCCATTTCCCTTCTGGACTCAACAGGAGCTATGGTCTCCATCGACCCCACAATGCCAAACAACTCAGAGAGGTAACACTGCCCTATCCAATCTATAAACATATACATTCTTAAAGGTCTTTGCCAAAACAACATTTAATCTCTTTTCAAACTGACATAGTAATAAATATTTATCATAGGTAAGAGGTTATAAAAACAAACAACTGCTAATTTTACTACCTTTTATATCGACTTCTGTCTACAGATTAACTCTGAAAGGTTACTGAAGTATAATAGAATTGACTCCAGTTGTTTTTAAATTCATATTTAAAATGTCCAGACTCCACTTTAAACCACTTTGAGCAGTTGTTCTCAACTGGTGGGTCGTGGGTTGCTTTGCTATTTGATGGCTAATGTAAAATCTGGGTCCTGAAGCATAAGTTGAGAACCACTGCTTTAAAGCATTTGAACTCTCTTAGAAGTCCCTATGTTATTAATAAAAACCTAATAAAAAACCAGAGGACACACGTTAAACAAAAAGGAACTGTCAAAGCATTCTGAGGTAAGAAGCCTAAATAAAGTAGCCTACTGTCTGTGCCTTATCTGTGGGGTTTATACAGATCTGCCTACAAAACAAACAATGGATGTCGGCCAGATAAAGATAAAGGGGAAGTTACTCTTGAAAAGCAGAGTCTAAGGGTGCCCATTTACAAAGATACATATATCACAATCGATTGCCAGGAGTAGATATCTTGGATAGTAATTTTACAGATAACTGCGGCACTCTTGAGGAGTGACTGGAATTAAGTGGGTGCTGATGATCAGTTAGGGAGAGGGGACGTATTTTAGTGTGGCGCCAGCTGCTTTGTAACTGCATTTGTGTGTCCTGGTGTTTTTGAAGGTCGCCATACAAAGTGGTGCCCAGAACGGGTGGACAACTTACAGGTAAGTGTCTGATGTTCTTTACTTTTTAATGATCACAAACATATTACCCTAAATGTTTATCGACAGTGGCCCCCAAAAAATAATTTATGACTTAGATGTCTGCATACTTTATGGGGCCACTGTATAATAAAGATACATGTGTCACATGTAAAATGCTCTGCTTCAACAGAAAGTGTTTGAAATATGAAAAAAAATAACTGGTTTTATTGTGAAGACTGAAATAGGAATTCACAACTGAAGTGATCACTCATATCTACTTAAATCTCCATAAATGGAGTGTGCAGAGGACTGCATGTGTGTAGAAGAGCAACTCCATTTATCACTGTGGGAACACTTACATGTGTGTACTTGGGATGGATTGCAGTCTTACCAAAGCTGTCTCACTTATCATGAGCTGAGAAATGATTATAACAAACTTTTTATTAATTACAAAACAAAATCTGCTACACAACTTCCTTTTTTGGACAGGCTCTCTGACTCATATTCATCCTGATTCTCTTTGTTAGTAAATTTATTGTTAATGTCATGTAGTTTTCCTGATTTCCAGTGGAATGCTACATACTAAATACTGCACAGCAAACAATGCATACTGCCTACTTAAGGTACACCCAGTAAGTTTTTGTTAATATTGCCTTAGACTTACAATGACTGACACCTAGTGGCCTGGATGCAGCATCATTCAAGCAGAATAGTTTTCAGTTACAGATGCCAATTTAAAAATTCACAGGTGACCCTTCGCTAACATTTATTCTAACATTTATTCTATAAATCTAGACATTTATTTAAAGTTTTTTAAAGAAAGAAAAATACTGCATGTATCCTCTCTGGGCACCTCGTGTCACTGTTACAGGTTACCCAGCAACATCGTGTTTTACACGATTTTTTCTGATAATTTTGATAAAATCCCTCTTAAAACTACTCAAACGCACATTACTCCCATAGGCTCTCACTGGAAAATAGCAAATGTGTGTCAGAATAATGGCGGCCTGGAAACAGTTGCTAAAACAGGATTGGTCAGAAACGCCTTTAAGGCAGGGCTTAGAGAAGGGTCAATTCAACAGTCAGCCATGATGACTTTAATCAATGAGTGAAAGTGTCAAATAACAGGAGGATCACTGAGATTAAGCTAGTCATGTGATTCTAACATGGCAGCCCCCATGAGGAGACCCTCTCCATGTAGAGTAAAACTATTTTTAGGTGCATTTAGAAGATTACTGATATGCCTGGGGTCTTCATTTCTTGTGAGGGGTCATGATTTTACACATATTTTTCAAAATGGCAATACATTTTTTTAAAGCTGCCATTTTCATGCAAAGGTTTGCAAATATTTTTCCTACTCCCTGAAAGATGTTAATGATATAAGTGTCCTGAGATATCTCATCGTTCTCTGTGACAACTCTAGACTCTGTAAACAGTAAACAAGTCTCTTTCTGCCTGTCAATAATTATTTGCGTTCTCTTAGTATTGTAGTTGCAGCAAATTCTTGAAACTTAAAGGCAATTTTATACCATGTTACTCAAAACAGTTATCAGTTGAGGGTGCTATTTTACTGCTGTTGTTTTTGAAAAACTTTTCTGCTCAATAAAGCTCATTTATATCTTTGGAGTGCAGGTTTTGGAAAGGGGGCGTTTAAAGTGTTTACATGTCCACACATGTCTGCATAATCGGTATAAGATTGTGCATGTAAATGCACTAAATGTTTCAAGCAGTACACTGTTCTCACAGTGAAATCAGAAACAGTAGGTTGAAATTTCTTTAGCAGTAGGTTGGCTTTTCTTTAGCTAAAATCAGACAAACACCCAACCCAAACACCATACTTAAACCTAACCATCAGTGGAGTAAAATGTAATGTTAGAGTGAAAAATGGCAAAACAGAGATAAAATATTTAATCAAAATAGAGATAAAAGCCATGGTTATAATTATTTTGAGTTCATTCATCACACTGAAAAAAATGGAAGGTCAAGTTCAGCGCATCACATTGTGGGGATACAATGTTTTATTCTGTTCTGTAGAGTGTGATCTGTTGTATACTGCAAATTTGGGCAGATGAAGTAGGCTATCCAGGTACAACTGTATATACATACTAAAAATCTGCATACTATGCACACTAAATACTTCAGAAATAGTAAGAACATACAGTGGCCATGAACTTTGAGTTTAGCTGTGGGTGGAGTTTAAGTTGATTGTAACCTCTGACCTGTGTGAAGTGATTTGGGGATAATGAGAGAGAGAGAGAGAGAGAGAGAGAGAGAGAGAGAGAGAGAGAGAGAGAGAGAGAGAGATTTTCACAATCAGTGAAGCTGCATTTAACAGGCAAGTTTCATTCTATAAAATTGTAAGTGACCAATTAACACACAAGACCATTTAAGTAATCACAGTTTCTCTGATAGCGGAGCAGGTGAGATATTTACCTTCTTTCTTCCCTCTGACTGTACAAGATGCTTAATTTGTTCTGCATTTTCATCACTTAATATATCATACTGAATTTTTGATATACTTGTACATCAGTGTTCGAACATGATTTAGGATGCTGATTGTTTGTCATCGCTCAGATAAAGAAGAGCTCTTCCAGAATGTGTTGACCCAGGTGGCTGAGCAGTTCTCCAGGTATTGTCACTGTCTCTGATTCTGTATTTCGTACTCAGTTACTCAGCTTATTCATAATGACCTTCTTTTGAATGAATGGATGAATGATTTCTTTGTGCTTTTCTCTGCATCTGCATTGGTCTGCCTCCCCGTCCTACCCAAGGGCATTTAAAATCAACGAACTGAAGACTGAAGTGACAAATCGCTTGGCCATGCTGGAGAAGAGAGTGGAGTGTGAGATTTAAACTTCTCATTCAATATCTTTTTCTCGTTTATTGTTAATGGACCAAGTGCTTGCTCAAATCAAGGGACTTGGATGCTGCTGTTCAAATCTGTAGACAGTGTATCATTAATTTTCTTGGGCATTCAACAAAAGCAGTGCATTATACATGAAGTTAAAGTGCACCAAATATAGAATGTTATTTCTTTGAAGGCAAACATTTAGACATGAGGAAGTAAAAAAGTTAGTGTTTGATTTATGTAACTGGATTGTTTTGTTTATGTAAGAAGCCTTCAATACCACAGCTGATAATTCACATGGCCAGTGACCGGTATTTATTGTGCACTATATCCTATATGATTTATCGTAACAGCAAATGTTTATGTTGTTTACATATATCACTGTGTATACATTAGACCTGTTTTTAACGGAATGTTCTTAGTTGTCATGATTGGAGTCTGTGCACTGTTGTGCACCTTGAGTCCAGTGTTGTTTTTAGATACATAGCTTTTGACACATGCACTCTAATGAAGATGTTCAAGAAAGTTCACTATGCAGATATATGTAATGATGACAACAGCATCCAGAAAATATTTAGGTGAATCTAATAAAATCAATGCCATGGTTGCACTTCTAAAATCTAAATAAATAGTCTAAATAAATTAAATCAGTTTTAATATTTGCACTGGTAAAAACTTTAATTCTTGATTTAAAAAAAAAAATGACAATGTAACTACAAAATGTTACATACTGTCATTCGCTCCTGTTCAAAATGCAAAGGTACCTTTAATTAATTTTGTACTTGCCGGAATTCCAAATGCACTATATCAGCTATGTACATCTTACTAGTAAAAGTTACTGTACACTGTTACTAGTGAAAATGTCCAGTCCTGATATAAACTATTGAATAACTAATTAATATAATTCTCATTGGTCTCTGAAATTATTGTAATACAATTTTTATTTTATTTGTATAATCAGCATACATTAAAGTCAGTGCAACAAATAAATTTTTTACACATTAAAGTAAGCAAAAAAAAAAAAAGTATATATATATATATATTTGCATTACAGTAATGGTTATTGGGGATAAGTGGGTGCTCAATTGTCATTTAAATAAAGTAAAAATGCAAAGGATCTTAATGGTCCTAAAATATATTTGAAATGTGACCTGGGCATGTTCTAGACAGGTTTTCAGTTTTCAGTGTTGGTGTAGAAAAACTAATTAAATTGTGCCCAGGACAAAAATTGACTAAAACGGACAATGGGGTAGTTTAGGCTAGCTCCATCCCTGTCTGTCAGACAACCCACAAAAGAATCAGTAACACGCTCTATAAAATATTGTTCTATAATTTATCCACAACATCTCACAAATAAACTTCTATGTATAATAACAAGAACATAAATTTACTGTTCTGTGCTTTGAACACAAGCAATGCTTTTAAGTAATGCATTAAATAATGATGATGCATAGAGACTCAACTTCTCAAAGTTTATCACACTGAAAATAACTACATGTAAATGCACAGCGCTGTCAGCATGCTTAAATTTTACAAAAAAATGGCATCTTTCAATTCTTCCCTTTAAAAGCACCACAGTCAAAAATAATAAACTCACTCATTGTTGGAGGACTTGTGGAACATCCTGCCTCATTTGAAGGATGTGTACCTTTAAATAACTTCTGTGACTGTCTTTAGTCAGTTATTCAAATGCACAAGACAAGGTTACGAGACATGCCCTCATCCCCCAAAATACATAAACAAAACTAAGCTAGGTAAAAAAAAGAAAATACAACCCAGACTACATTAAATACGGGTTCACTTGCAATGAGAATAAACATAGTTTTTGCCAGCCAAAATGTGTGAACACTGAAAAAAGGGAAAGCAGCTCTATTGAAAATACTAAACCAGTACACTTGAAATCAACTTAATACATTTATGATTGACATGAGAACATAATTATATTGCGTAAAGTCCAAGCGTTATTCAATACAGTCATCAAATATTTATATGATCACATTGCAATGAAGTGTTCAAATGGATTCAGACTTCTAACGGACGGTGTTCACTCAATTAATTTCATGTGTTCAATCCATCTGCTGTATGTTCACTTAATCCAATTGTATTGGGACTATGTGAATAATAATTGTTGCATTAATGTATTGTTGAAACTGGTTAGGGGATTCCCAGCATGCTTTGTACATTTTAAAATTAAGTGTTATTTTAAAGCCAAAGTATGTAACTTTTTCTGTGTTAAAATACTTCTATCCCAACTTAATGTGTAGCGACAACTATACTGCCATTCAAAGATAATATATTTTTTTTAAATACAGAAAGCTAGGGGGCCTGGGTAGCGCAGCGAGCAAAGACCTTGACTACAACCTCTGGAGTCATGAGTTCGAATCGAGGGCGTGCTGAGTGACTCCAGCTAGGTCTCCTAAGCAACCAAATTGGCCCGGTTGCTAGGGAGGGTAGAGTCACATGGGTTAACCTCCTTGTCTTTTAATGTGGTTCTCGCTCTCGGTGGGGTGTGTGGTGAGTTGTGGATGGATGCCACAGGGAATAGCGTGAAGCCTCCACACGTGCAAGGTCTCCGTGGTAACGCACTGAACAAGCCACGTGATAAGATGCGTGGATTGACGGTCTCAGACGTGGAGGCAACTGAGATTCAATAAGCCACCATGCGGACTTAGAGCACATTGGGAATTGGGCATTCCAAATTGGGGAGAAAATGGGAGGGAAAAAAATGTAATACAGAAAGCCTATATTTACAATTCCATTAGTTGTCACAGAAATTACATACTTCAGCCTTAATATATTTTATATGCAAAATGAAACAAGTAGGATACTTGTTAGTGTTTAATGTTCTGTTGGTATTAGAGTTTCTGTCATGTAAAATTCTTTGGGAGGTTGTTATTGTGAAGAAGAGTGGAGCTATTAGGTTGAGGTTGGGTACATTACTACTGAAAAATCAGTGTTTAATGCTTTTCTCATGAAGCAAATACTGAGGAAACATCAGTGTAATGACTAATTAGGATCTGTAAGCTCTCAGCAACAAAAAATACTGTATTTAATATGCTAATGTGTTTGTTGCTTGCTAGCAAGTAAATAGAGAAATACCTTTAGACTATCTGGACATTGTAACTTAGTTAGATGACACAGGTGAACTGCTTGTACTCCAGACCAGCAGCACAATTTTTGACAAAAGATGCAAACATTCCAGACAGCAGCAGGTGTAAAATATCCTGTGGCAGTGGAGGCATGCTCGAGCACCCGTCCGGAGAGAGAGAAAGCGTTAAGGGTTCTTGCACTCCTCCCAAGCTTCACGGATGACGTCAAGCACCCCACATGGGCACCGCCCATATAGAAGCTCGAATGGGGAAAACCCAGTGGAGGCTTGCAGGACCTCTCGTACTGCAAATAACAGGGGGTTGAGCCATTTATCCCAATTTCTAGCATCCTCATGCACAAACTTACGATTCATGTTCTTAAGGGTTTTATTAAATCGCTCCACCAGGCCATCTGTCTGTGGATGGTAAACGCTGGTGCAAATTGACTTAATGCACAATAAATCTTATAGCTCGCTTAGTGTCCATGACATAAAAGTTGTGCCTTGATCGGTGAGTATTTCTTTCGGAATCCCCACCCGGGAGATTATTTTGAAGAGTGCATCCATAACACTATATGCTGAGATGCTGTGCAGAGGCACTGCTTCCAGATATTGCATTGCAAAATCCACTAGGACTAATACATAGCGATGTCCGCATGCTGTCCGCTCAAATGACCTGACAAGGTCCATACCAATTCTCTCGATTAGAGGAAGGGGGCGCAATGGCGCTTTTGGGGTGACCGGTGGATTTACCAGCTGACATTCACGGCATGCCGTACACCACCTGCGGACATTGCCGCCAATGCCCGTCCAATAAAAATGGGGTGATTAAGGGTTCAGTGTCTTCTTTACCCTAGGTGATCTGCCATCGGATTATAGTGAGCCGCCTGGAACACCATTTCCTGGTGGCTCCGCAGTATTAAGAGCTGGGTTGTATCTTTTTTTGTTTGAGCATCCTGTGTCACTCTATACAACCGCTTGTTTATAATCATAAAATAGGGATATGAAACATTTGGCCGGAGTTGTTAACCATCAATCACTCTCACTTTGTTGAAGGCGTGCTTAAGGGTTTTGTCTCACGACTGCTCCAGAGGGAAATCCCCTTTGGGAAATGCCCTGAGGATGGGAGGGGCCATAGCCTCTCCCACACTCTCGTCATCCTGACGTGAAGCCAATGAAGACAGCCCCGACTCCACCTCCCTTGCAAGAGCATTGTACATTTCACATCTCGACACTTTGGTGCAGGACCCATCTGTGCATATTCCCTTTAATATGTTTCTGAATTCAGGCCAATTAGTCCCCAAAATCAGCGGATGGGTGAGGCAGGAACTAACCGCGGCCTCCACTCTATGTTTTGTTCCCCGGAATTTATTCACCAGGGTCACCATAGGGTATTTGTGAATATCCCCATGCACACACTTCACCCTCACTATTTTAGCTGTGCCCAATTCCTCGTGCTGAACCAAGCATTGGTGGACCATGGTTTGATTACAACCTGTGTCCACCAATGCTTGGTGAGTACCCCCCTTGATCCAGTATGCTCCGGCCCAGTCGGGGGCAGTCTGCATGGTGTCGGGGATCCGGACCACTGTCCCCAGCTCCATCACAGGGCATTGATCCTGGAAGTGTCCCGGATCCCCACAACCCCAGCGGGCTGGCCCAGATGCCATGCCCGCACCAGCGTCTGCGGACACTTCCACCTGAGGGGGAGAGCGGCGGGGAACTGTAGAGGCAGGAGGCAGTGTCCACCAACTCGCACTGAGAACTGACCTCGGAGGCAGAGCTCCTTGCCTCCACGGGGCAGGAACGGCTCTGGGGAGAGAGCAGAGTGAGAGGGAAGGGGGAACACACAAGGGTAGGGGAGATAGAGAGAGAGAGAGAGAGAGAGAGAGAGAGAGAGAGAAGGGCAATCGGGTATGCCACCATATTGTCAGACTTCCTTGGGAGACGCAAGGTCAAGGGAACTGAGCTCAGGGAAAAATGGGGAATGTGGACCCAGTTGCAGAAAAGAGAGCTTTGTCGGGGAATACACTCAGTGTCTTTTAATTAGACCAGAAGGTAATCCCCAAAAAAACTATTCAAAAGGTTAATCCAAACTGAAACTCCAAAAATGTCCCAAAAAGTCCACAGGGGAAAAAATATAAAATAGTTACCAACAGAAGCTCCCAAGAGGTTATGCAAAAATCAAAAAAGGTTTGAAACCTCAAAGGGTAATGGTGTGTCCTCAAAACAACAGAAGCCTAGAGGTGTTGGTCTCAACATAACAAACACTGAGCATAGAACAGAACAACTTAAATACACTCACAAAAAATGGGGCACAGGTGAAAACAATAACACATGATACAAAGGCGGGAAACTGAAATAAAATGCAATGAGGGCCTCTAGTGGCCAAAACTAGTCCATAAACCTAACACATAGGGTCCTCCACGAGTTGGACAGCTTCCTCCAGTGATGCTGGGTGGTGGCACTGGACCTATTCCGCAGTTCCTTTTGGCAGATGAAGGATTAGCTGCTCCGGTACCACTTGGTCGACGTCACGGTTCCCCGCCGGCAGCTATTTCTGGTACGCGTCTCACTGGTCTTCCCCAGATTCAAGGACCAGAAGAGCTGGCGGTACTGCTCTGGACTACGACCCACCCGCTGTAGGATGCCTTCTTCAGGTCATCAAAGGCTAGGAGGTTAGCCACCGGCAATTGTTGGGCAGGAAGCTAGGCTTCCCAGGACAACAATGCAAGGAGCTTGGCCACCCACTGGTCACTGGCCAGCCCCAGATCACGGCAGTCCATTCAAACAGATCGAGGAAGGCCTCGGCATCATTTTCTGGGGGCAGGGGTCTGCGGTTGTCTGGAGTCAAGGCCGGGGCTCTCTCCTGGCCGAGAAGGCTCCTAAACACATGGCGTTCCTCTGCTTGATCTTGCATGATCTCAAAGAACCAGTGATCCTGGCCTTGGCACAGCACAAGCAGGGATTGTTGGTGGCTCTGACGTAGGCTGGTGAGGGACTGGAGGATCTCGGCCATCTGGGAGGACTCCATGGGGCGTACTTCCATGTCCCGGGTTTCGGCACCAGTGTAACGAGTTCAAGCTCGGAGATGGAAGGTAGGAGATGGAGAGCAGTGAATCAGTCAAGTAAGGCTCTTTATTTCTCTGCCTTCAACACTGCGTGGACTCTTCTAGGTGCATTTCTCAGTTCAATCAGACCAGTGTAACACAAACTTTGTCAACATAAACTTCTCTGAGTCTTCAGCTTCACAACAAAATACAACAATCTGTAAGACACGCCAGTCGCTGGTCACTCGTGTCATTCTCATTCTCCCATCTGGCAGTGACGTGTCTGTTTATATGCCGCTCTCCCCATGCTCACTGGATTTATGGCACTTTTCCACTGCATGTTACAGTTTGACTTGTTTCAACTCTACTTGCTTTACTTTTCTGAGGTTGCATTTCCACTGCAGTTTATTGCCTCCTCAGCATACTAGGCTGATCGTCATAGTTGCGCCGTCTCTACTGCTTTGACATCATCTTAAACACGACACAAACTGACCAAAACAATAACACAACCATTAACTGTTAGCTACTAGCTCATTGTGCTGCATAAAGCAGTTGCATGGTGATTTTACACAAGTGTAACAGTTAAATTGACCTGGTTGTTTTAGAAGCAAGCTTCCAGTAGCTGGTCAACTAAATAAAGTGAAGCTTTCAAGCAGAGTATAGAGTTAACATAACAAAACGTACCATCCTCCAGGGGACTCTGCTCACCGGTTTAGATAGCGTCCATTTGGTCGAACCACTTCCACTTTTCCTTGATGGTTCAGTAGTCACTTTTAATTTTTTTTTACTTTTTCCTACACTGTTGGTAGGTCCCGTGGTAGCTGTGTGCATCCAACAGCTGAGACACTTCCTCAGAGACTTTTTCATTTTCTCATCACTAAGGAGTCTGCACCTTGTTTATTGACCATGGCGTGGTTTTGCGCATAGCCAATTCGAAAGTCGAATGAAAAAATTATACTGCTATCACTGTTACTAACTTTAAAACTAGCGGGTTGATGTCGCATGTCGGAAATCCAGTTGCGCAATAGTGATGCTTCTCCCTGACCAATCAGTGATCTGCAGGATTTTGACATCACATTTAGTATCGTCTTGGCTCGCTTGGAACCTTGACTGAGGTGGTGCAAAAAAAGTATCAGGTACTAGGTACTATCCACAGTGGAAAACCCCAAAAAAGCGAGCAGAGTCGAGGTGATTCGAGTTGTACGGTACAGTGGAAAAGCCCCATTAGAGACAGGCGTTAGACATAATTTAGCTCAGGTGCAAGCACTGTTACCACTTTCTCTCTCTCTGGACGGGTGCTCGACCATGCCTCCGCTGCCACATATCCCTTTGCTGCAATGGTTCAAAAATCATATCCTGGATGTGTGTGTAGGGAAAAGTGTACAGGAAAACTCTGTGGGTATGCAGCCATAAATGTGACCACCAGCTCATTTCCATATCATATTTGTATTTGGCCCATATTAAATATGTAAATATTTCCTTTATGTGTCATACTCCTATTCATGCATTTCTTTTCCATTATGTCACCTCAGTGGAGGGTATGAAGGTGGTGGAGATAGAGAAATGTTGTAGTGACATAAAGAAGCTGCGAGAGGAGATGGCCTCCAGGAACAACAGGTCAGTCACCTTATTGCTCTTTCTTTTCTTTTTTTTTTATACAGATTAAATGGTAATATCAGTGCTTTTTTAAGGGGATGACATTTTAGCACCACTAGCATCAATAAACTGAATAGCAAAAATATTTTTTAACAGTTTAATTGTTTTCAAACAGGTTTCCCAAACTCTCCCTTTGTCTAACATTGGTTAGGTAAATAGAAAGTCTCAACCATAACTCTTGCCATTGGTTGAGCCAGTAATATGATAGAGCCATAGAGCCACTCTGTTTAAAGTTGTCTATCTACATTAAGCTGTGATAAAAGAAAGTATTGTAACATCAAAAAAAAATTGTGTCAATGTGAAATGCCATTTGCAACCCATTTAACTTCCAAAATCTAACATGTTTCTGATTTAAACAGGATGTTCTGTAAGGAAAAAATATTGTTTCAAAGGCGGAGCTGTTTGTTAAATTTGATGAATGATTACAAAGATAGTTATCAAATAATGTGCATTGATGTATATAGTCCTGGGACCAGGAAAGTGCATTAAGAATGTTTATGGTCAAATCATGTTGGCTTTAAGTAGGCTAAATGTATTAGCCTATATCTATAGGTGACAATTCATTGCACTTTCTGCACACTTCGCTTTTAATGAGAGGAACATTAAGAGGCAGCCCAGGTGTTCTGTTAGTCAGCTCTTATTAAAAATAATAACAAATGAGGTGTTGTATATTCCCTTTTGAGTCTTAATGAGCTGAAATGGACATGATCTCTTATTGGTGAAGGATCAGATTAGCAATAGCTGAATCAAAGATAGCTGTTTATCTCAAGATGCACTCTTTGATAAAGAATCTTGAGAATGGTACTTATAAATGAAATAACAGCATGTTATGTCCTCAAGCAACTGAGCACTCTCTCTCTCTCTCTCTGCTATCTACTAAGATGTGCTTTTTTAACCTTTGCAGTAGTTTCCTAGATGGCAACAAGAAGTTAACTCCTCGCAGAGATGTGCCTTCATACCCAAAGGTAAAATGGGAAATGTGTACAAGTGTATGCAATTTTTTTCCTTTTTATTTTTATATACTCAGTGTGTGCTCTAAAATTTAATGTAGGACAGCATATACAGACAGTGAATGTTCATTTTAGTGTTTTTCCTATTGGGAAGTAAAATGACTAAAGCTTTTGAGGGATAGTTCAACCAAAAAAGAAAATGTAATCATTATTTACTTGTCCTCATTTAGTTCCAAAACCGTATGCTGCTGTTTTTGTTCGTGGTACACAAAAGGACACATTTTAAAGACTCTTACACAACTCTTTTCCATACAACAGCAGTTCGTAGTGGTCACATTTATCAAGCTCCAAAAAAGCACAATATGAGTAATATGTAGAAATTCCAAGTCTTCTTAAGCCAATAGCTTTGTGTGAGTAACAGACAGAAATTTAAGTATCTATTCTCTGAAAATCTTCCCTTCTACTGTAGCTACCAAATCCAATGATGTAGGTTGGACGTCACTGACACCAGACCTTGTTGGTTTTCACATGTCTCATGACCAAACGTTATTGAAGTCAAAACCTGTGGCAACATGTCCAATAGCGCCATATTTTATTTGAGAGCTGCAGCAGAGAACAAGATTTTCAGTAAATAATGACTTAAATTCCTGTCTGTTTGTCACACAAAGCTATCGTGTAGCTTCAGAAGACTTGGAATAAAGTTCACAAGTCATAGAGATTACTTTTTTGGTCCTTTTTGGAGCTGGACAGACGTGATCATTATAAATTGTAGGTGTATGGAAAGGAGCTGTATGATGTACTCAAAAAATAACTATAAGTTTGGAGTGACATGAGGGTGCGTAAACAATGATTTGCCAGCTATATTTAGAATCTTCTTTCTTTTTTTAACTGTTCTTTTAACGATAATTGTGAAAAGTACTCTATATCCAGACATTCCACATGTTTTGTGGAAGTATAACTGCTTAATTGATGAGTGATTAAATGTACGTAATGGCCACAGCCAGGCGTTGGTTATCGGGGGTTAACTGGGAGCTCTGTCGCCTGCAGTACATGCTCTCCCAGGAAACCATAGATGCCCTCAGAAAACCCACCTTTGACGCCTGGCTGTGGGAATCCAACGAGGTAAGAGTCTAATACGGCACTGTTCTATCTTTCTCCTCTTCTCCCTTCCCTGTTTTCTTTCTTCTGCATCTGGTGCTTGTGTGTTTGTGGGGCTTATGTAGTATCACCTCTCCCAGGAGACAGTAGAAGCTTTGAGGCAGCCAATCTTCGATGTGTGGCAATGGGAACCTAATGAGGTGAGGATTGGCTGAATTCAAGATATTCTATGGACCAGTGGTTCTCAACTGGTTTTGCTATTGGATATCAAATGGCAACCCAGCATTAAGGTCAGCACAAACCATGTTTATCCTAGTAGCAAGTGTCAACGACAAAATTAGCAGGAAGTGTTTTCTGCTTACATTTAAAAATTGATAAGCCTATTTGTTTTACTATTCAAACTATGCATGATGATAAGGTTTGTTGAAATTCCTTGCAACTAACCTATCAGAACAGAACTAGGTCAGCCCATTTTTAGGTCATGACCCACCAGTTGAGAGCTACTACTGTATAATAGCTAAGTTGTACAAATGCTGCACTCTCAGAAAAAAGTACTGTTAAGGTGCAAAGCCATCACAGCGGTGGTACCCTTGTTTTGGGTACATATTTGTACCCATAAAGCCTAGGTATACTTCCATTTTGATGTGAACACTCGGCGTCTGCGTACAGTTGAATGCGAACCTGTCAAAGTATACTCCATATAATCTGTGCTACAACTGCTATGAATCACCAGACTTTCTCTTCAGGAGTTAAGACCCTTCAAGATGTCTTTATATTTCTTCAGACTCGAGTTATAGACAAATACAGATTATCCTTGCACCTGTGCTCTTGAATTGCACATCCACTGTTGTTGTTTTTTTTCCTTCATCTACCGATGTTCAGCACTGATTACATCTTCTTGTAGTGTTTCTTCATGACAGCAATTGCTCAAATGTGAGTGTTGCCACCTTATGGGCCCACTTGTTAGTGCAAATAATGGGCTGTGCACGCTCTGTGTTCAGGCACTCTACTGATGATGAGATTTGCGTCACGCTTCCTGTATGTGGATATCAGCATATACTTTGGGTTATCTATACCCTAGAAGAACCAAAAATTTGAATGTAACATTAAAGGTACACAATAGGTCTTTAGGGTACAGTTATACATTTTAACAAGAGGTACCTAAAAGGTCCCCTTGAGGGTATCAATCCATTGATGGCCCTTGTACCTTCCACTGTACATTTTGTCTGAGGGTCTGATGTATCAGAAAGGTTGCTTAAGATGCCAAATATACCAAATGTTCTATGCAAATATGCATAAATATTTAAACCAAAATGTCATAACGTCCATTTCAAGGAGATGCATTTGAGACATTTGGTCATAATTATTAGCTTGAAGCAACTGTTGACAATCAGATTTTTTGTACTTAAAGATGTTGAGTTGTCTGGAGCACATGTACCATGATCTGGGGCTGGTCAAGGACTTTAACATCAACCCAATTACGCTGAAAAGATGGCTGGTAAGCAAACTAAAGCTATTTATAATAGGAATAATACTAGAGCAATTGAGTTTGTTTCATATATAGATTTTGACATTTTCATAATGCAAGCATGCTACAATGAAAGTGTTTTAAGCACATTGCTATTTGATTTCTAAAGTCTTTCTAAACAGTTTGAGTTATTTTAATACTAAGGTTAAGGTGTTATGGATAACAAGCAATAGTAATGGTGATAGCAAGCACCACTAATCATGTTTATAATTTGCCTCTTTGTCCCCTATCAGCTCTGCATTCATGACAATTACAGGACCAATCCTTTTCATAATTTCCGCCACTGCTTCTGCGTCACGCAGATGATGTATAGCATGATCTATCTCTGCAACCTACAGGTATAGAAACTTTTACTGACATACTGTATTAAAATAGGGAAAACATTTGTTGTGACACTTAGGAACATATCTGTCTTAAGTCGTGGCTTCAAAATAGTTATTGAACATTTCCACTGTTATTTCCTAAGAAAAAAAGATACAGAAATTTTAATGCGCATTGATCTTTTGTGACAGCTTGCCTCATTAAGGGCTCCAACTATATAGGGTTGTACACAATATATACTGTAAGTTATAATAACCTTATGTATGACATTAAACAGCATATGTTAGGCTTTCCAGCTAAATGTAAACATTAAAATGCAGTAAAAATGTCAAAGAAATATCACACATCTGCTATATATAACCACCTGTTTCTTTTCCCCAGGAACATTTCAGAAGCAGTGCTTGATTATAGTGTGGGAGGTGAATGAAAGAAAGGGATTGGCATGGCAAAGAGAAAAAGAATGATGAATGAGTGATGAATGGGGGTGTAAAAGAAATTTCAACCTCTCACCCTCCTTTCTGTGCTGCGCTTGCCATTGACTTGTGTTCATTGGATTAATTATCCCAGTTAGTACAGACCGAGCTATTTGAGGCCGAATGAATTACTCCAATTTACCCATATAGGAGAGCTGGAAAACACATGATGACCCTGCCTCACCACCATTGTCAACACACACAAACACGCATATTTATAGAAAGATTCTGTGTTTTTCAGGAAAAGTTAACACGAGTAGATATTCTTATTTTGATGACTGCAGCTGTGTGTCATGACCTGGATCATCCTGGGTACAACAATACGTAAGAGCCTCCTATTCATTAACATACACACACTCACCGCCAATCTCTTTTCAACAGGGTTGGGCAAAATTTCTGAATTTCAGAAATTTCAGTCTCCCTCTCAATTCATGAGTTGGAATTTGAATTAGACACAGTCCACAGGATGTTACATTTAAATTTAAATTTGAATTTGAATTATAAAAAACAATGATTATTAAACCTTGAGCATTGTTCATTTGTAAAACACACTTAAGTTATTCCCGTGAGCATTGACCCGAACATTCAAGTGTATTAATATTTTATTTTTTAAATTCAAATATTTTTTTATATATTTTTTTTTTAAACTAAAGTTGCTAATTGTAGATGGCTTCGGTGCTGCATGCACTGACAATGTTGTAACAAACTTAATTTCTAGCTATTATCACAAGTTATGCATTGGATATACTGTATATTTAGACATTGTTAAAAAAAAAAAATACAAAATATGTCAAATTGTAGCATTTTTTTTTTTAAACCACATTTGTTGAAGTGCCAGATTTTGAAATTATGTTCCAATATACGGTCAGCCCTGACCATGCTGCCACAGTCAAATATGATTGTGCCACAAAAAAAAGGCAGAGTATTTTGCTACCTGTAATTTATTGCAAACATCAGAATTCTAGCATTAACTTTGTCAAACAGGGGTCAGACTCATTTGTTATTTGTGGACAGGTTTGTCTACTCTTATGAGGGCCAAATGTCTTCGTAAGTAAAAATAAAAAAGGCTCCTTAATGTGTCAGATGATGCTGATCTTCAAATCTAGTGATGTGCAAATGTTTGTGTGTTGGTTACGTTTAGGGGCAGAGTTGGGAAATAGAAAATGAGATGACCTCACTAATATAGTCAAACAAACCTGTGTGTGTGTTATCTGCATTGTGGATGTTTTACAGTCTCAGCCATTAATTTATGTCTGAATTTTGACCCGAACAATACAAGTGTCACTTTTTTTTATGACCATTTAGACTTTCCTAATCAAGTCCAGATTATTAAGTGGAGGAAAAGTCGCCAAATCTTGTACGACTCAGATAAAGGATACCATTTTTTTTAAAGAAACTAAATTGAAATGGGTAAAAAGTGACCTGAACAATACATGACGGTTTAATATAATCAAATGTTCTTGGAAATACTCCATATGTTGTGTGTGATAACATGTTCATGGGATAAACTAAACAATGAAAGGATGATTATTGAATTATTATTGGAAATTACACTAACAGCAGTTTTTATTCCATTTTCATTCTACTGAAATTTAAATTCAAATATCAAATCTCCATCCTGATTGCTACCCCAACTCAAATTAGAACTGAATATGAATTTAAAAGGCATTCCGCAACATTAATTCTAAATTGTGCACAACCCTGCTTTTCAATCCCCTCCCTAATTTGCAGGTATCAGATTAATGCACGCACAGAACTGGCTGTGAGATACAATGACATCTCTCCTCTGGAGAACCACCACTGCGCTGTGGCCTTCCAAATATTCTCTCAGCCAGACTGCAACATCTTTGCCAACTTTGATCCAGAAGCCTTTATGCAGATCCGACAGGTATGCCTAATGGCAATTAAACTGAGCTGTATGCACACACATATGTATTTGCACATTAGTTAAGGATTTGGTATTTTACTTTCTCTTACAGGGAACTATTACTCTGATCCTGGCCACAGATATGGCTCGTCATGGAGAGATTTTGGACTCTTTCAAATTGAAAGTGGATAACTTTGACTTCACTAATGAGGAGCATGTTAATTGTGTGAGCTTTCCTGGCACTTACGTAGAAACATTTCATAATGGACAATGTTTTTTGATTATACATTACATTTTGCCTGCTTATAAAGGTCATTTTTATTCCCTCACAGCTAAAGATGGTGCTGATTAAATGCTGTGACATCTCTAATGAGGTTCGACCAATGGAGGTTGCTGAGCCCTGGGTGGATTGCTTGCTGGAGGAGTACTTCATGCAGGTAAAATGTAAATCTATTCTGCGTCAGTGTTACAATTATGTTGGGATTTTTAGTTAAAGCAATAGTTCACCCAAAATTAAAATTGTCAACATTTACTCAACCATATCCCCTGTCATTCCAAATCTGTGAGACTGTTTTCTGTGGAACACAAACGTAAACTTTTAAAGAATATCCTGTGTTCCAAAACACTTTGTGTTATGCTATATTCCATGGCTTTAGAAAAATTCTGGTAGTGTTCAGCATATGGACATTTTTTGATATTTTAATAGTGCTTTTTTTTTTTTTTTTATCAGCTTGGAGCTTGTTAGCCTCAGTCCCCATTATTACAGTGCATCCGGAAAGTATTCACAGCGCTTCACCTTTTCCACATTTTGTTATTGTTACAGCCTTATTCCAAAAAAGGATTCAATTCATTATTTTCCTCTAAATTCTACAAACAATACCCCATAACGACAATGTGAAAGAAGTTTGTTTGAAATCTTTGCAAATTTATATAAAACATTTTTTTTTTTAAATCACATGTACATAAGTATTCACAGCCTTTGCTCAATACTCTGTTGAAGCACCTTTGACACCAATTACAGCCTCAAGTCTTTTTGTGTATGATGCTACAAGCTTGGCACACCTATTTTTGGGCAGTTTCTCCCATTCTTCTTTGCAGGACCTCTCCAGCTCCATCAGGTTGGATGTGGAGCGTCGGTGCACAGCCATTTTCAGATCTCTCCAGAGATGTTCAATCAGGTTCAAGTCTGGGCTCTGGCTGGGTCACTCAAGGACATTCACAGAGTTGTCCAGTAGCCAATCCTTTGTTATTTTGGCTGTGTGCTTAGGGTCGTTGTCCTGTTGGAAGGTGAACCTTCACCCCAGTCTGAGGTCCATAGTGCTCTGGAGCAGGTTTTCATCAAGGATGTCTCTGTACAATGCTGTATTCATCATTCCCTCGATCCTGACTAGTCTCCCAGTTCCTGCCACTGAAAAACATCCCCACAGCATGTTGCTGCCACCACCATGCTTCACTGTAGGGGTGGTATTGGCCAGGTGATGAGCGGCGCCTGGTTTCCTCCAGACATGACGCTTGCCATTCAGACCAAAGAGTTCAATCTTTTGTTTCTCATGGTCTGAGAGTCCTTCAGGTGCCTTTTGTCAAACTCCAGGCAGGCTGTCATGTGCCTTTTACTGAGGAGTGGCTTCCATCTGGCCACTCTACCATACAGGCCTGATTTGTGGAGTGCTGCAGAGATGGTTGTTCTTCTGGAAGGTTCTCCTCTCTCCACAGAGAAACGCTGTGTAGACAGGTGTGTGCCTTTCTAAATCATGTCCTATCAACTGAATTTACCACAGGTGGACTCCAACCAAATTGTAGAAACATCAAGGATGATCAGTGGAAACAGGATGCATCTGAGCTCAATTTTGAGTGTCAAGGCAAAGGCTGTGAATACTTATGTACATGTGATTTATTTTGTTTTTTATTTTTAATAAATTTGCAAAGATTTCAAACAAACTTCTTTCACATTGTCATTGTGGGGTATTGTTTGTAGAATTTTGAGGAAAATAATGAATTTAATAAATTTTGGAATAAGGCTGTAACAATAACAAAATGTGGAAAAAGTGAAGCGCTGTGAATACTTTTCGGATGCACTGTATATGGAAAAGAGCAGCCAGCCTTTTGAGAATTTTCATTTCTGGGGGAACTATCCTTCTAAAAGCAATGTTACATTTTATTAAAATGTATTTAAATCTCTTGATTTGTAATGGCTGGCCTTATCGAATGAATCCCAAATGAGTTCCTTCTCTGAATACTCCTCTCAAACAGAGTGATCGTGAGAAGGCAGAAGGTTTACCTGTCGCTCCTTTCATGGACAGAGAAAAAGTGACCAAGCCCACAGCTCAGATTGGCTTCATCAAGTTTGTCCTCATTCCCATTTTTGAGACAGTTATGAAGGTGAATATTAAATAGTTTCAGTTGTCACAGAAAGTACAACTCTGAAGGTGGTTTTGCTATTGATTGTTCTCCATGTACTCCAGTTGTTTCCTCAGATTGAGTTGGTAATGGTACAGCCACTTCGAGAATCCTGCGACAGATATGAGGAGCTTAAGCAGATAGATGATGCCATGAATGAGGTTAGCAGTATGTTTTTGTTGTCTTTTTGTAGTTGTTTGCATTACCTACTTCCACCTTATTTTTATGATTGTTTTCTTGCAGGTGCAGAAAAAGAAAAGTGAAAATTTATCAATGGGAAGAAAAAAAGAAATGAAGAAGGTCCAAAAATTGTGCTGTTAACTACTAAATTGTATCATTGTGGTGATCATTTATATGTTACCTTTCAGTAAACCTGGTTTGTTGTTCGTTTCAGCTCAAGTCCTCATAAGAGACAGCGAATGAGTTGGAAACGTGTGAAGTTTTGGCCATCTTCTGAGAAAATCCAAAGCATCTTTCAGGGAATTGAACCTTGTACAGCTCGGCTTTCAACGCAACAGCGTCCTTTCTATTGATTGTTTATTTGTGTTGTTTTATTTGGTTTTGTACAACTTTGAACATTATACAGGATGTACAGATCTTTAGTCGCTTTTATTCTAAAAAAAAACAACACTAACAACTTTAACAATAACTGAAGTCAAGAAATGTCTCTGTAGTAATACCATATTATGTTCTGGTCCATCCGGTCCTTTGAGGAAACTGTAGCTGCTCAAGAAGTAAAGCCATCATCACAGACCTTAGTCATGATCGATGCCATATTTTATTTGACAAAACTTAAAATGAGGCTATATGGGATACATACAATAAGTTGTACTGTTTTCAGGTGCTAGAAAAAAAATGTATGAAAATATCTGAAAACTGAAAATGTCATGTCTAATTTTAACAACCCAAGTTTTCCAGTGTTTTTTTTTTTTATTATTATTATTTGTATTTAATTTTTTTGCAGTGGAATTTTATGGAAAGAGGTATTTTCAATATTTAATTGATTTAATAAATATGAAGGTACATAACAACAGTACAAACCATTGAACAGACTGTTCTATCCCTCAGCCTCATTTTTCATATGTGTAAAAGTAAATATGGAGTCTACCCTGACTAAGGTCCATTGATGTTTTGTAACTTCTCATCAGCTGAGTGTGACTCCAAGTATTATGACCTCTAGTGGCCAAAGCATGGTACAGTAAAAAGACAATTGAGAGGAGCATTAACTGAAGGCTTAACTGAATGTAAAACATTTATCAAATTGTATATAATCATTGTCAATTAACAAAAAGTACTGTAGAATAATATAAACATCCCAAAAGACCTTTTTCTGGGTCTAAAAGCAGAGGTAAAGGCAGACTCCCTCAGCTTGTGCTTTGAGGCACAGGGCTGCTCTCCTTTTTACTTTTTTTCCCACCTACATTGTGTTTAGAGCCTTTTGCTGCTCTTTTCTTGCTCTGCTGTTCGAGTCTTTCTTGTTTCTTCTGCAAATAGGATGCCATGTTATCAAAGGTCACCTTATACAGGTGCTTAAACTGACTCTCCAGTCCCACAGAACCTGAGAAGGATGCAGCATACAAGGAAAAACAGTGTTCAGAAAAAAGGAAAAAACTTTAGAGATATATTAAAGGGGTCAAAATAATCTTTTAACACTTATGTTATTATAATGTCTATTTTAACTAAGTTTTTGTTCCATGTTATAATTAATTTTTTTCATGACCATATTCTACCCCTCTTTGACCCATAAGAGTTAAACAGCCTTTTTATTTAAATTTTTTTTTATCACTTCTCTATAAACACCCTTATGAGAAATGTGTACAAATGCTGTGCTGCACGTATTTGTGAGCTGTGGGTTTACTGTCCATCCAGTATAGTTTGCAACACCCAATCATTCAACAACAGCATTGCATTTACTCATTTACTCACCCTCATGACATTCCAGATGTGTATAACTTTCTTCTGCTGAACACAAAGATTTATAGAAGAATATTTCAGCTCTGTAGATCTATACAATGCAAGAGAATGATGGCCAAAACGGAAGGTCCAAAAAGCACATACATACAGTATAAAAGTAATCCAGAAGACTTCAGTGGTTAAATCCATGTCTTCAGAAATCAAATCAAATCACTTTATTGTCACACTACTGTGTACATGAGTGCAACAGTAGGTGAAAGTCTTGTGTGCAGTTCCGAGCAACATTGCAGTCATGACAGTGACGAGACGTATACCAATTACAATAAAGTCAAATGAAGCGATATGATAGGTGTGGGCGCGAAACAGATGAATATTTATATCCTGCCCAGTGGGTGGCAATATGCAGGAAGAATGCGTATCCACAAAAAAAAAAAAATAATAATAAAAATGTGAAAGTGATTTATAGTAAAAATAGATTTAAATATTGTTTTCACAGCCACACCCATCATATCACTTCTGAAGACATGGATTTAACCACTGGAGTCTTATGGATTTCTTGTATGCTGCCTTGGTGTGTTTTTTTTTTTAGCTTCAAAAGTTCTGGTCACCATTCAGCTGAAATATTCTGCTAAAAATCTTCATCTGTGCTCAGCAGAAGAAAGTCATATGGCATGAGTAAATGATGAGAGAATTTTCATTTTTGGGTAAACTATTCCTTTAAAGGTGCTGTAAGTGATTTTTTTAATGGAAAGGCATGCAAAAAATGTTCCTACTCCCTGAAAGATATTAATGAAAGAAGTGTCCTGAGATATCTCACCAGTTTCCATGACAGCTCTAGACAGTAAACAGTAAACAAAAATGTGTCCACAGACAATGCAGCTTTCTGCCTATCAATCATTTTGCACCTTCTCATAGTGTTGTAGTTGCAGCGAATTATTGAGGCATAATGCATTTTATGTTTATGTTCATAACAGTTGTCAGTTGAGGGCACTATTTTACTAAGGTTGTTTTTAACAACTATTTTTGCTCTCACCAAATCTCATTTTGGTGTCTTTAGAGTTTGGGGTTTGGAAAGAAGAGGTGTGGCTAATTCAATTGCTCAGTGTCATGGAAATAGAATGGCTGAAATCGCTTACAGCACCTTTAAGACCAGACTGAAATTATTAGGGACTTTGTTAAATGTAAATTTCAGCCACTCATTTGGGATCCATCTAAAGTATATGCAAACTGTAGGTGCAAGGTTTGACAGACACATTTTACTCTTATCATTAGATTTTCTGGTGTTTAGGAACAACATCTGTGCTACTTATATTACCTCACTCTGACTGGGTGGGCCAAGTTTCCGTTAAAGCGTTCATGTGTTAATGTTCAAAAATGTGATATCTGAAGATATTACCCCTTCAACAAAAATGTGCATTAAATTCAATGTGCATTTCCTTTTTCTGTTTTATATTCACATTTCTAGGATTTCTTACCTTTATAGACATTCGCCTGAGCCTGTAATGCTTCAGTGACCCTCTTCAATTCAGGGGTCTCTGTGTCACACAGCTTTACACAAGCAAAACCAGTCAGTCAAGTCAAGTAAACATCAGTACATCAACAAATAGCCACCTAAAAAAAATAAAAAGTGTACCTTCCAATGCTGCTCTGAGTGTCGATATAGAAGCAAATTAATATCTTCACTCTCAAGTAAGAGCCACAGCTGGTTTTGTGAATCAAATGTCATGTCCCAGGGGGCTTGAGGAAGAGCTAGTGTTTCAGCATGTTTCAGGCAGCTCTCTGTCCCAGCATCCACCAGAAAGAGTTGAACAGATGGAAATCTATACAGATGGATATCATATGCTACCCATTTAGACTTAATGTGAATTTTATATATATATATATATTTTTTTTTTTTTTTTTTTATTTTTTTTTTTTTATTACACACACACAGCGCCTTGCAAAATTATTCAGACCCCTGACCAATGATCTCAAATTTCTAAATTACAGATGGTGCAATTAAATTTCATTCTGTTTGATAATTTTATTTTAAAACACTGAAACTCAAAATCAATTATTATTAGGTGACATTGGTTTATTTTTTGGGGGGGGGGGGTGAAATCTCTTGCTTGCATAAGTATTCAACCCCTGTGCTGTGGAATCTACCAGGTTACACTGTTGAAAAATATTGCCCTAAAGGAGGACACATCATTGAAGTTGCAATCAAATTTTCTGGATAAAAAAAACATTGTTGAAGGATAATTGGTCAGGCTGTGAATCTGAAGGAAAATGGAGACCAAAGAGCATACCACAGAAGTTAGAGATAAAGTAATAAAAATGCATAGATTAGGGAGATATTATCCAAATGTTTGGATATCCCAGTGAGCACAATTGAATCAATAATCAGGAAGTGGAAGTTGCACCACACCACCAAGGCACTGCCAAGAAAAGACCATCCCTCAAAACTCAGCACTCTAACAAAAAGGAGACGTGTGAGAGAAGCCACAGAGGGGCCAACAATCACTTTGAAGGAGCTACAGATTTCAGTGGCTGGGAGCGGAGTAATGGTGCACCACTCAACATATCAAGAGCACTGCATACCGCTGGCCTGTATGAGAGGGTGGCAAGAAAGAAGCCGTTACTCAAAAAGCACCATCTGAAAGCACATCTGGAGCTTGCCAGAAAGCATATGTGAGTGACCCAGCTGTGATGTGGGAGAAAGTTTTGTGGTCAGACAAGACCAAGATAGAGCTTTTTGGCCAAAACTCAAAGCTACGTGAGGAGCAAACCTAACATGCCTCAAGACACACCATCCTGTGCGCAAAGCTGGTATATATATACCCCAAAAGACAAAGCAGTTATTGCAGAAAAAGGTGGCTTGACCAAATATTAATGTGTGGGGTTTGAATAATTATGCAAGCAAGATATTTCAGTTTTGTATTTTTCATAAAAAATATTTCCCAACAAAAAACAATGTCACCTTACAATAATTGATTTATAATAATTCAAAAAAAAAAAAAATAATATCAAATCAGAATGAAATTTCTCAGTGTACCATTTGTAATTAGGAAATATGAGCGAATTGGTCAGGGGTCTGAATACGTTTGTAAGGCACTGTGTGTGTGTGTGTGTGGTTGTGTGTTTTGGCCTGATCAAATGAATACCACTGTTTAGACAGAGTTTTTCAAAAATTAAATTCTATGTTTAAAGAATTCGAATGAACATAAATGTTACGAAATGGTACATACTGCTCACACTGAACTGCAATGTGTCGCCCATCTGGTGAGCTGATTATCCTGCTGACAGCAAACCTCTGAGGACAGAAAGATATAGAGTCACAATGGAATTTCTATACTCTAAAACATTATTGTCCAAGTAGCTGAGCGAAATGAGACAATGATCAAACATGCTCTACATGTAGCATTGGGAAGTCTGATTCAGACGGTTCATTTAAATGGACTGGCTTATTTTACCATATAATAATGTTATAATGTTTATTACAATCATTTTACGAAATAATACAGTATATCAATTATCTTAATGCTGCTGTTCATCACTATGCTTTCTACTAACTTTGATCCCCACCATGCCAATTTCTAATTCTGTAAACATAAATGAGTTTATGTGTATGGATGACTGACCGAAGACAAATGCATGGCACCTTTTCAGTGTCTGCATCAGAGTTCTGTAAAATGCCATGTTGCCTCACGTCAACACTCTGTAACCGCTGCCCAGTCTCATAATGCCAGATCTTCATTGTGCCATCCTACAAATAAAACCGTGTGAGTCCTGCAATTAATTAAAATACAACACTTATAATTGATATGCCAGTAGAAACCCACAACAAAACACTTACCCCTGAACCAGAAAGAAGCCAGTCAGGATGCCCTGTAGGCACAAGCAATGTACTGACAAATCTACATGGGAAAACAAAAAGAAGTTTTAAACTGAAACAACATACGAGGCATAATATCACTTGGCTACCACAGTCCACACTTACTCTTTGTGCCCTAGGCAGAAAGCCTGAATGTTGTAGGGTGCCCGCCGGAAGCTTACTCTGATCTTCTCATCTCTGTCTGCTGTTATGATATACTTATCATCTGGAGAGAGAGTCTGTAAGGGTAAGTCAATTTAAAAATGGGTCATTTCTACTATACAGTACGTTTTAATATGCATATACTGTAAATAAATATTGGATAAAATATTAAATAGTTACAGATGTAAATAATATTAGTTTGTTTTCTTTTATCACATTATCAGGTTTTACAGGTCCTTCCTTATAACTGCTTGTAATAACCAAACTTTACTTTAATCCAAACGTTATTCTTACCACAGCCAATAACATAGAGACATGTCCCAGCTTCAGTTCTCCTGGTTTTTGTGGCTCCAGAACAGAAAATGAATACACATCACCAGACTTATCAGCCACAAAGACTTCATCTTCAGCCTGAGTAAATACAAGAGACGTGCCTCTCCGCACAACCCACCTACAAGGGGATAATCATAGGCTTGTGTATAAACTTTTGGGCATTTATCATTAAAGGAATAGTTCACTCAAAAATGATAATTCATTATTTACTTACTCTCATGTCATCTCAAACTCGTATGACTTTCTTCCGCAGAACACAAATATATTTTAATGGAGACAGAATGTCTGTTTGTCCATACAACGAAAATTAATGGTGACCAAATTTTAAATCTCCCAAAAACACATAAATGCAGCATAAAATTAATCCATATGACACCAGCGGTTTAATCCATGTCTTCTGAAGTGATAAGATTGATTTTTACTGTTCATCTTGCCACTGCAGTCTCTAGACACAATCATGATTTCAAGCTCAATTACAACTTCCTAATCCCTGACGCATGCGTTTAGCAGAGCTTGAAATTATGATTGCGACACTGAAGTGAGGTATGTGTTTGGAACAACATATGGGTGAGTAAATGATGACGGAGTTTGAATTTTTGGGTGAACTATTCAACTTTGTTATATAACCTCAGGCATGAGGGTGTGCCGTTACCGTGTACTAATGCACTGCCAGGTTGGCTCAGTACAGAAGAGAACAAGACGTTTGTGATCATCTGTGAGCGCTATGTGCTTCCCAGAGGCTGAGACAGCAAACCCAAGAATCCTATCACTGTCTTTCTCCTTTGACCCTCCTTCACTACTGCAATGCACAAATATGCATAAGCTTTATGATGTGCACAATTATTATAGTTACTGTATCATGTGAATATGAAGTTAGAAATCACACTCTTGTGGAGAAAATATTTTAAAAATGTACCTTTTATTATTTCCCTCAGTTTCCTTTGGTCTCTTCTCAGCTTTGGCACAGTCAAACACAAATGGCTCACTATAAAAAAAAAAAAATGCATTTGCATGAGTACAAGAATGTATACGTTAAAGGTGCACTCAGTAACTTTTGTCTTTGTGTCATCTTGGAATTACACTGATACCTAGTGGCTTGGATGCAGCATAATTTAAAATCAATAGTTTTCAGTTTCAAATTTCAATGTTTCAGATGCCATTGAAGAAATGTACTATTCAGTCAGCCACAATTACTTCAATCAATGAGTGAAAGTGTCAAATAACAGGATGGTTACTGAGATTAAGCGATTAGTATTTGGCTGGTCATGTGATTCTAACATGACCGCCCCCATGTGCGGACCCACTCCATGTAGATTTTACAGCTTTTATAAGGTTATTGATATGATTAGAGTCTTCATTTTAATGTGAGTTGTCATGATTTCTTACATATATTGCAAAATTACAATCTTTAGGGGTAAAATGTTTTTAATGAGCACATTTAACAAAAACCTGTATAAGGAACAAATACAAAATATAGAGGTTAACAGTGATAAAATATCAATAAGAGTGTTGATTGATAAAACAGGACATTTGTATAAATTTGAAATGTTAGTTTTTGCAAGTTTAGGGCTTTGTTTTTGCATTTCTGAAAGTTTTAATTTAGACATATTTAAGGACAATATTGCAAAACAAAGTAGCAAATTAAGTGCTATTTTCATTTTGTAAATGTATTACTTGGCCAAAAAAATTCATACATTTAAAATATACATGATATGATATGTGGGGGGCCTGGGTAGCTCAGCAAGCATTGACACTGACTACCACACCTGGAGTAGTCAGTTCGAATCCAGGGTGTGCTGAGTGACTCCAGCCAGGTCTCCTAAGCAACCAAATTGGCCCTGTTGCTAGGGAGGGTAGAGTCACGGGGTAATCCCCTCGTGGTCACTATAATATGGTTCTCCCTCTCTGTGGGGCAAGTGGTGAGTTGTGTGAGAATGCTGTAGAGAATAGCATGAATCCTCCACATGCACTACGTCTCCACGGAAAGTGCTCAACAAGCCACCTGATAAGATTAGCGGATTGACTGTCTCAGACAGAGGTAACTGAGATTCGTCCTCCACCACCCGGATTGAGAGGAGGCACTATGCCAACACTAGGAATTAGTGCACATTGGGAATTGGGCATTCCAAATTGGGGAGAAAAAAAAAATTCTGATTTCAAATAAGATATCATTTATTGCACTAATTTAAGAAAATTTGCTAACACGTTTAATTCAAAATCTATCCAAAATAAGAAATCTATATTGATAAGTATTACATAATGTGCATTTATTACACATAGTTTTAAATGCAAAAACGTCATATTATATTCAATGATGATTTATTCAAACGTCACTACAGAAATATCCCAAACTCCTGGGTATCTGGAAACGAAGAGATAGTTATTAAAAGTCCAAAATATAGCTACTCACCTAGCCTGTTTAAGGTTTACGGAAACTAAAATACTAGAACAGCTAGAAAAAAACCAGTCGCCTTTAGAGCACACTACTGCCATGATTGTTGTTCACGTGTGAGCTGTCAGTCGCATATTTAATACGTCATCAACATTAACAAGCAGGGATCTGGCATTAAAAAACGGCCATTAGGAGTGTGTGGGATGGGACGTATTAAAATATACAGTGTGAGTGCTTAATCATACTTTTCAACTACGAGTTATTTGTAATTAATTTAGATTATTATTAGGATACTCATTTGGCAGTCAGAGAAACATTTAGTTGTTTTTAAGAGACACACAGGATCCGTTGGTGAGCTACAGGAGGGGGCGTGTTCGTTACGCAAGGACAGTACTTTAAAGCAGTGCATGCATCACACTTTTTGTGATTTACTGTCTTTACTTTACTGTGAACTTTCTTAAATTCAGTTGCTATCGTTTGTGAGATCTCCTCAAACTGGAGCTTTGATTTAAACATCTCTAAACAATCAGGTAAATTTACCATAGTACCCAGTGGCATTCCTACTAATGTTGCATTTTCTATCTCTTGCTGTCTAGTCTTGAAATAACAGAAACCAAAGAAGAAGAAACAACAAAACAGCTCTAATCTCGTTCAAATTATAATTTGCCCAAAGCAACCGTTGTGCTCAATAATGGTTGAACGACTTTTAAATCGACTAGAGAGATGTCTAACATTTACAGTCACACGCTGTGAGGATTTGTGATGGACAACATTTTCATACAGCTGCTTTTATTGTTCATAGGGATTCAGCAGTAAAGATGGCAGCCTCTCTGCTCAGGGTAGGACGACTTGGATCTCTCAGGGTAATACAACGTTATTTTCGACATTTATCTATACATTTGCATGCATGCATTTACAAACTTGTCACAACATGCAAAATCACGGAAAATGTGCGGATTGTGAGCCTATTTGAACACAATAGCGTTGCTCAAGCCAAGCGTTAAATCACTGAAGCATTTAATCCAATCTGACTCGATCAAATATCTTCTGTTGGCGTTTATTCACGCAACACTGGTAGTATTCATAGTGTGGCATTTCCATGTACTCGATGTGAGTCAGATACTACCAAAGCATATGTATGCAAATTACATTTTATATGTAGAAATTGCAATTAATTATTCCTATATTCTTTGTTTGTTAGTCGTTATAGTATTATCAACAATTTTATGCATGAATGTCCCTTGCAAAAACAAGTACAACTGAAGAGTATTTCTGCATGTTGGTCAACTTCGCATACGTGTGTTGAGAACATGGTGTACTTTTGAGCACATTGTTTTGCTGAGATCACTCAAAGATTTGTGAAAGCGACTATCAGTATATGGTGACCAACATGTCCCTTCGGTCATGAACAAATTTCAAATATTCAAGAAACCCCTTTTAAATTTTAAAATAATCTATAACATGACCTTCTATGAAATGGTTCGAGTCTACATTGACTTGCATATTTTTAGAAAATACATTTAAATTTGTGAATTGCTTGGAAAAAAGAAAACCCTTGTCCCCTTTGGTACACCACTCCTATGACATATACAGCTATTTATGCATTTATTTGTTTTTCTTTTCTTAGGTTAAGCTTTAGTGCAAGGCTAACAAGTTTACAAAAAAGCTACAAAAAAGTCATTCATATTTTAAATCATTACAAAATACTGTTTTCCTTTGATTTCATATCATTGGTGTTATTAATGTGAAAAAGGTGTATTTTGAAAACAAAGTTGTGTAAAAAGTTCTTCCAAGGTCAAAGTTATGAGGTAGAAGAACCTGCTCAAATGCGCATATAGTGATTTTTGAACCATGTTCAAGAAGTTATTAGTTTACATTTTATCTATTTTTTTTCCACATGGTTCATTTAAATATGTCATTAGTGTTTCATTGTTTAATGTTCATTTGAAAGATTATTTTTTTATTGTATGATTTATTTATTTAAGTCTGATTAGTGATGTATTTTTGTCATTCTATTGACTCTTTTAAGAGAATTTGTGAGACGGTGTTATAGTTCTTGGTGTTACAACCCTAGCTTCATTTGTGAAACAAAATTAAATAATAAAATAAAGAACACCAGTCAAGTTGCCCTTTTCTGAATTAAAATAATGTCAAGGTGGTAAACATTTTTTACCCTCAGCTTTTATGTGTGAAAACTGGTCAAAGTCAACATTTTCTTTACTTTTAAGGGGGAAATGGTAGTTGTGATTATTCATAGGTATTCATGGTCTGTTTTGAAATCTATGTTGTTTCTTTTTTGTTTAGCATCTGCAGGCGGAGAGCTTGAGTTTTGTAAGAGCTCCAGTTGTCGCTCTCAGTTCAAATTCTGGGGACAGCAAGAAGTCCAAAAAGTCCAGCAAAGGTAAATGATGCATATATATTTATTTAAGTTATTGTAATAGTATTCTGAGTATATCATGTATTCTGAGTATATCATGTAAAGTAGCTTGCATTTGGGGAATGGAGGTTCTGTAGGTCAGATCTACATGCCATGCATGTGAAGACTGTAATTTAAATCCTGCAGGAGACATGTCCATGACCTCAGCTGTTGTTTCTGAACCTGTTGGAGGGTGTGTTTTGTTCTTTTTCTATAGCTGTGCCATATGGGACTAATACCATGCAAATAAACATACAGTATCCATACAGAAGTCATTACCAAAAGTATACAAACCTATTGTTTTGTCACATTTATTGCGATTGCAGCACAATACGATTGACACCTTTTTTTTTTTTTTATTAAAACATACTGTGATAAGTCACAAACTCTTGTGACTGGTGGAAGCAGGAGCCGGGGAAACAATTCAACACAGGTCTTTTTATTAACAATGGTTTTTGGCTTAACACAAACTGGTTGCTTTTCTGCTCAACATTAATACACACACAGTCAGCTTTGTGTACTTCTCTCTCCCCTCCGGCGGTTTGGACTGCCCTTTTATCCCTCTCCAGCTTTCACTGCAACACAAAACAGCTGTTAGAGTTGATTTCCCACAGGTGTCCATCTTTACTGCTCTTTCTCTCATGGCCTCGCTCTCAACAGACATCGCTCACCCACGCCCCTATCACCACATAACCCCATCGCCCTACTCAGGTTGGGGTACCATCCTGCCTGTCACTTACTCCCCCTTACCTTAGGTGAAATCTGCAACAGCCATTTGCGATCCCCACCTCGAAATTAAAAGGCTGGAGAGCTAGATACCAATGGGTGATCTGTGCATTGGCATGCTTCATGCGATGGAGCCACTGGAGTAGGCCGCGGTTCGAACAGAGGGTGAAGGCACGCCCCAACAGATAGTACTGGAGGGCCTAACACTTGATGGCCAAACTCTCCTTGGCTGTGCTGTACTTGGTCTCTCTCAGCGATGGCTTTCGACCAGTGGACCAGATCTGGTGCCTCCTTTTTAGTCAGATCAGTCAGCAGGCTGGTGATGTTTGAATAGTTAGGCACAAACTTGCGATAATATTCAGCCAGCCCCAGGAACTGTCTCACTTCCTTTTTGGTCTTAGATCTTGGGCAGGCTGCAATTGCTATGGTCTTATCTATTTGGGGCCGCACCTGCCCATGACCTAAGTGGAAGCCCAGTTACCGTACTTCCACCCGCTCAATTGTGTACTACTTTGGGTTTGCCTTGAGTCCCGCCCATCTCAACAACCTTAGGGCAGACCTCAGATGCCGCAGGTGCCGCTGCCAATCATTACTGAAAATTAAAGCAGCGTGTGGTCTGAGAAATCTGTCCATGAGCCACTGAAACGTTGCTGGGGCCCTGAACAAACTGAACGAAAGCTTCATGAATTGGTGCAATCCATACGGTGTGGAAAATTACGTCTCTTCACGGGACAAGGGAATTAAGGGGTGTTAAATCCAGTGTTAAATAAAAGTGAGCAGCACCTAACCAAATTTAGACACCACATTGACTTTTCTATAATCCATATAGAACTGGACTGTCGCTTTTAGACACCAGAACCACCAGGCTGGCCAAGTCACTGCGGGATTCTTCTATTACCCACATATCCAGCATGGCCTTTAATTCTTCACGAATCACTTCTGTTTTGTGCTCTGCTAATGGGTAGGGACTACTACGTACCACTACCCCTGGGGTCATTTTGATATGGTGCTCTATGAGATTCTTACGACCGGGAAGAGATGAGAACATGTCAGAAAATTCTCCTTGCAACCTGGCAACCTCTGTGACTTGGGATGGTGAGAGGTGGTCTCCACAAGTGAATGGGGTGACTCGATCGGTGGCTTTTAATTTCACCTCTGGCCCGAGCTCCCTCTCCAGAACCACCGTCGACAAAGTCATGGGGACCGCCTCTCTCCACTATTTTAGGAGGTTGAGATGGTAAATCTGATGTGCTCCGCCTCTATCCATTCATTTCACCTCCTAAACAATTTATCCTACATGCAGTGTGACCTGAAAATGTCCTTGCCAATTGGTGAGAAATTTAGGTCTTGATGTGGGGAGCAATACAAGAACTTTTTCTCCCGGCCCCTATTATACTGCCGGCTTTGCAGTTCTTGAGCCTGGAACAAATTCTACTGTGTTCATTTCCCTATTGTGGGGAGTTTTGCACTCAGTTCAATAAGGTTTTAATTTCGATTTTGCTGTTTGAAGGTCCCTCCTCCTATTTTACCATAGGACATCGAGCACGCCGTGCAGTCAATGCCCATACCGTAATTCAAATGGGGAGAACCCTGTGGAGGCTTGCAAGACCTCTCATACTGCAAATAATAGGGGCTTGTGCCACTTGTCCCAATTTCGAGCGTCTTTGAGAAACATTTTTAGGGTCTGATTAAATTGTTCGAACAAGCCATCCGTTTGGGGTTGGTAAATGCTGATCGAATCTATTTAATCCCCAATAGTTTGAATAGTGTACGTGACCTAGACGTAGTGCCCTGATCAGTGAGGATTTATTTCGGAATCCTCACTCGAGAGATTATTCTGAAGAGTTGCACCGGTCACTGCATCCGGATATCGTGTTGCATAGTCCAACACAATGTGATGCCATCCGCTCTAATGGCCTGATGAGATCCATACCATTTATTTCAGAGGGGAACTCGATTAACCCTCTGGGGTCGACGTCCTGCTGGATTTTTCCGTCATTACAACGGAAACAACATAAAATTCTCTGTCATTTTGGGGCATACAGATAAGTGTAAGACATCATTAGAGACTATAAAAGGTCTTATAATTTTATTGGTGTACAATCACAATATCAACAAAACCTTGTGCTTTTGTAAAATAAAGAAAATAAAAAGGGTGAGCTGTCAGCAGTCTCTGGGTTTGCGAGCATATATCTGAAACGCGTCACAAATGAACTGAATCTCTGCGACTACTTATCACACAAACATGAAAAGTATGTCTGAAGAAAGCTTAAAATGTCTACTTTGTCTAAAACAATTTAAAACAAATATTCTCCTGCAATGTAATTGGTATGAAACAGCGATGTACAATTTCTCCTGGCTCAACTAATTATCCCTAATGTGATCACACCCATGGGTATAGGGCGCTATTCATAGGGTAATGTTCTGAGGCGATCAATGCAAATGGTAAACGCCCCTGTCTGTGCCTTAAAAACATCTAGTTCATTCACTTTTCTGCACATTTGGGAGATCGCACGATACACAAGTGAGAACTCCTGGGTAGTGACGAAGAGTTAAAATTTTCCTCAGAAGAAGAGCGGGACTCCGATGAACTTTTATATTTTGAAGAGTGACTTGATCCAGCCGAGGATACAATTTCAGGCGATTAAGTCATTTAGTTTTCATTAGTTGACATTCTATTTTAAATAAACATGTACATATTTTACTAGTGGGACTGTTTCCAGACTTGCCAGCCAGGATTCAGAGTATTGATATTTGAAATATGTCCTAATAGGCAAGATTTAGTTATGTTTAAATGCTGTTTCGGCTAAAGCAGGCATTAAAATTGTATGCTGTATGATATGTAATATGATATAAAAACAAAATGTTATTAGTGTTTATGCTGCCTTATTATCATTAACAAAGATTGTGCTTGCAAATATCTGTTCAGGTTAAATGTGTAAAATGCACTTTAAATATACCCATATTAGAAAATCAGCATATTATAATGATTTCTGAAGGATGATGTGACACTGAAGACTGCAGTAATGATGCTGAAAATTCAGCTTTGATCACGAATTGCATTTTACAATATATTCTAATAGAAAACTGTTCTTTTAAATTGTTAAATTAGTTCACAATATCACAGTTTTTACTGTATTTTGGATCAAATAAATGCAGTCTTGGTGAGCAGAAGAGACTTCTTTTAAACGGTAGCGTAGGTCTAAAATTAAGTATAGTCAGATTACTTCTTTTAACTTTGATTTTGATTAAGTCTCCTCACATTCATTCTCTTTCTGTCACAGTCCTCATTGATGGGCCCAGGGAAGGGGTCTTTGTCTCCTCCGGTGTGAATTACAATCAATATTCATAATCGTTCACGCCTCCTCGCCTATGACCTTTTATAACACTAAAAGTGTCTTACAAAAGTTTAATTACTTTGTTGTTTTCTATGAATGAGTGATCAGGATGGTTCACAACATTTTGTAGCAAAAAGTCTAGGCTACAAGATCCAGTTCTCAAAAGGCTTGTGGACAAATGTTTAGTATGTTATATGGCCTTATTTCAATGACTAGAGAGAAGATAGCTTGCCAACCCCCGAATACGGCACTCTCAGCCAGCTGGACCGCCTCGTCTAGTGATGACGGGTGATACACTGGACCCATTCTGCCATACCTTTCGTTAGTCGGTTGATCAGCTACTCACGCACTGCCATGGTGTCGTGTTTTGTTGCCAGAAGCCACCGCTGGCAGGAGTCACAGAGCTGTTGGCCAAAGGCAAAAGCCAAGCTTCAGCAAGGGGAAGCGCAGGCGGTGCTGCTCTGCACTACGGCTGACCCTTTGCAAGATGGCTCACTTTAAGTCCTGATACCCTAGGAGGTTGGCGACAGGTAGTAGTTGTGCTGCCTGTTGTGCTTCTCCCTACAGCAGCAGCAGGCGGACCGCCCACTGGGACTCTGGCCATCCTGCGGCTTCCGCCACATGCTCAAACAGCATCCCGAACACCTCCAGGTTTTACTCTGGTCCCAAATAATTACAGAGTGTGAAGTGGGTCATGGCGGGGGTGGAATACCCCCTGGAGTATCAATCTCCTTAGTACCTGCCGGTCTTATGCTTGAGCTTGAAGGATGTCCTGGAATCGCTGCTCCTTTTCCTGGCACAACTCAAGCAGAGCCTGATGTTACGTTTGGTGGATGTTGGCGAGGGTCTTTATCAGAAAGGCGAAGGAAGAGGACTCCATGATGGTGTATCCTCCTCCAAATTCCCAGGTTTCGGCACCACTGTGAAAAGTCACAAACTCTCTTTTGAAGGATGAAGCGGGAGTTGGCGAAACAATTCAACATATACAGTATGAAAATCTCAGTAACTCATAATGAAGAAAAACTTGCCACTCACCACATCTCAATACAAAGATAAACCCTTTCTCATTCCTCTTATGTAAGTATGATGATTGAATGCTGGTACCACAGTGTAATTATGTTTGACCATGAATTCACAATTATTTTTTTTTGTTAATAGTTGTAATGTGAGTGATTATGGCCTTTTTATATGTTTTTTTTTATTATGTAGGCCTATTATTTTTTAACATCTTTTGATTGGGGTTAATTTTTTCAATTTCTTAAATGTATTTAATTACAGTTACTGTAAAAAATCTTTTTTTTATTAAAATCTTAACTTTGTGTGAGGTTTTTGACTTTTTTTAATATTTGCCATAGTTCAGATTTAGATGAGTAAAACCACCTCAGTAGATGCTGATCTTCCTCTTTATGTTGAAGAAAATAGATAAGTCACTTTGTTCACTAATTTGTAGCAGTCTCTTTTGGGCCTGATAGTGCATATTATATCTCAAATGATTACTTGTTTATGTTTGCCCTCCATCCTAGAAAAAGGGGCTTCAAAAACGTACTTCGATATACAAAAACTTGTCCAGCACAAAGCGTATGTGGAATTCCCCAAGAAGGAGGTTGCAGCCCCAGCTGCTGCTGCCTTTACTGCAGCAGAAGCAACAGCCACTATTGCTGAAGCTGCTGCCCCTGCAGCTGAAGTCACTAACTTTGGAGCCAAAGCCACTGCCCCTGCAGTTGAATGTACTGCTCCTGTAGCTGATGCCGTTACCCCTGCAGTTGAAAGTGCTGTAGCCGCTGCTACTGCAGCAGAAGCTGATGCTCCTGCAGTTAAAAGCTTTTCCCCTGCAACCGCTGCTCCTGCAGTTGAAGCCATTGCCCCTACAGCTGAAGTTGCTGCAGTTGAAGCCACTGCCCCTGCAGCTGAAGTTACTGAAGCCGCTGCCCCTTCAGCTGAAGCCGCTGCAGTTGAAAGTGCTGCTCCTGCAGCTGAAGCCGCTGCAGCTGAAAGTGCTGCTCCTGCAGCTGAAAGTGCTGCTCCTGCAGCTGAAGCCGCTGCAGCTGAAAGTGCTGCTCCTGCAGCTGAAAGTGCTGCTCCTGCAGCTGAAGCCGCTGCAGCTGAAAGTGCTGCTCCTGCTGCTGAAGCCGCTGCAGCTGAAAGTGCTGCTCCTGCAGCTGAAGCCGCTGCAGCTGAAAGTGCTGCTCCTGCAGCTGAAGCCGCTGCAGCTGAAAGTGCTGCTCCTGCAGCTGAAAGTGCTGCTCCTGCAGCTGAAGCCGCTGCAGCTGAAAGTGCTGCTCCTGCAGCTGAAGCCGCTGCAGCTGAAAGTGCTGCTCCTGCTGCTGAAGCCGCTGCAGCTGAAAGTGCTGCTCCTGCAGCTGAAGCCGCTGCAGCTGAAAGTGCTGCTCCTGCAGCTGAAGCCGCTGCAGCTGAAAGTGCTGCTCCTGCAGCTGAAGCCGCTGCAGCTGAAAGTGCTGCTCCTGCAGCTGAAGCCGCTGCTGAAAGTGCTGCTCCTGCAGCTGAAGCTGCTGCTGAAGTCACAGCAGTTGAAAGTGCTGCAGCTGAAGCCGCTGCTGAAGTCGCAGCAGTTGAAAGTGCTGCTCCTGCAGCTGAAGCCGCTGCTGAAGTCGCAGCAGTAGAAAGTGCTGCTCCTGCAGCTGAAGTCGCAGCAGTAGAAAGTGCAGTTGAAAATGCTGCTCCTGCAGCTGAAGCTAGTGTCACAGAGCCAAGTTCTATTGCTGGAGCTCCTGTTGTTGATGAACCAGCCCCTGCAGCTACAGCTGCACCTTCAGAGACTGCTGCTGAAGCTGCCACTCCTGAAGTTCCTGCAGCTGAATCCATTCCTGATGTTGCACCTGCTTCTGAAGCTGCACATTTAGAAGAACCATCTGCCCAAGAACCACTTGCTGAAGCTGCCCCTGTTGTAGAGGCAACGACCAAAATATTTGCAGAATCTGTGGCTGAAGCTACCCTCATTGAGCCTGTTGTAGAGTCTGTTGCAGAAGCATCTCCTATTGAAGAGCTGGTCGATTCTGCCCCTGTGATCACAGATGCTACTGATCCAGCTGAAGTTGTGGAGACGCCTGAGGGTATACACCATATCCCCTATAAACCCCTATTTCATATTTTGGGATACAGCAAAAATTAGACTTTAGATTTTATATTTTAAATTGGAGATTAGATTTTTTTTTTATATGGGTTTCTACATATTTAATGCTAAAGGTAATGATGTAATTTGAGTAACCACAGCACAATTAAACGTTTACCCTTTTATGATTTAATTTCCAATATTTTTAAGATTATTTGCTAGATTTTTATTTTTTTTAAATTTTTTTTTCATGAAATTGCTTATGTGTTGGTGTGTAGCATTCTTGAAAGGACAGTTCAGCATTACTGCAGCAAACTAGACTCATGTCACTCATTCAGGGCTATGTTCATTTTCTAAGATGGGGCAGAGATGGCATAGCATTTGTCTCGGAGACTTTGGATTTTATGTCTGTGGCCTGGCTTTCAGTTTATGAACATAGCCATTCCCACCTTCCGTCATCCGTCTCTGTGCATGTTTGCATTATATGTGTTTGCTTGCCACTTTTTGACTTTTCAACATGTTGTGCAATGCATGTTCTTCACTGCATACGTTTACTGACTGCTATTGTTTAGTTAGATTTATTTTTGCAACTTCTATATATTTAAATGCACCTTTTCTTTCCGTTTCGTTGTTTATTCACTCATTCCTTTCATCATAATTCTGTTTTATGTTTTGAACTCTTGCCTTCCTTTGCTCCTCTTATGTTATCTTCGTTTTCAATCTTCAATGCTCCTCATACACTTATTTTAAAATATTTAAATTATTTTTCGCATCCACCCCAACCCCATTTTGTACCAATGTGTGAATATAAAGCTACATCTTTCATGTTTCATTTGGGTAATGTTAAAGGAAAATGTCAATTTGTCAAAATGAATGTTGGGTTCTCTGTCTTGTTTATGATAAAATTAAGGTTGTGTTAAATGTTAACGTGGCACTGATGTCACCAAGGATTATTCACTTTCCAAGTTTTGTTTGGAAAATGTTACAATTATGGTAACATGACATATATTTTGATGTATGACATAATTTTCTCCTGTTGTTTTCTCCTCACACAAACACACTTTCTTTGTCAGTGTCTCACTCTTCTTCCCAAGGCGTCGCATGATTTCAGTAATCAGTTACTTATCCTTTTATCTTTTCCTATGTATGGTGGTTTATATGTCTAATCTAAATTTGAAATGTCCACTGTTCCTTACACACTTTCCCAATGTGGTATATGGTGCATTCAGTGAGATTGAGTTTGCACTCTTTTTGCTGTATGTGGAACGGAAGCAACAGTTTGAGGGGATGCAACATTAATGTACCACAACTGCTTGAAATAATAATCAATATAACATGTGGCCATTTGTTAATGGGAAACACACATTTTGGTTTATTATCCTTTTGTTACATGCTTCCGTTTCTTTGCAGTGAAAATACAATCTCTTGTCAGTTACTCACAGCCTGACCTACTCCTTGACTCTGTTCTTTTCTTCTTTAGACCAGTTGGTCTTCTACTGTATTCACACCAGGCACTCTTCTTTAGTGTTCAAGGCATTCATGTTTCTAGTATCCATATGTATGACTGGTATATGTAGATATTTTGACCATGCATTCATTATTGTGTTTGTTTTTTCCTGTGACTGTCAGCTGGATTAGACCCCATTCAGAAACTTTTCCTAGATGCAATTCGCTCATACTCTACACAGAGCAAGTAAGTGGTTCTTATTAAATGAGTAGAATCAAAGCGGACACATTTACCTTCATACTGCGAAATCCTGTAGGCAAAATTCAGTCATTTTATTGGGAATCCATGTGTGGAAATTAGTGTGGAGTTCATGTTTGGTTAAATTTGGCAGGCGAATTCATGTTGTTTACCAATAGGAAGTTGTTTGTTTTGGCAGTGACCTCTATGTGGGCGGTGCTTGGTACACATCTACACTAAATATTCACAATGAACAAGTAATCATTTTAGCAGTGAGTTTCTTTTTAAATTGACTCTCCCAGAGTAAAAAAACATGCAGCATTAAAAAGAGGATGAAATCTGTTTTTTTTTTTCGCATTCAGAATTTCGCTGTGCAAAGGTAAATGTCACCGTGCCTTAAAGGGATGGTTTATTCGAAAATGAAAAATTTACTCACCCTCATGCCATTCCAGATGTGCGTGACTTTCTTCTGCAGAACACAAAGAAAGATTTATAGATATATACAATGCAAATTAATTGTGATCAGAACTTTGAAGGCCCAAAAAGCACATAAATGCAGTATAAAATAATCCTTTAGTCACCAGTGGTTAAATGTCTTCAGAATTGATATGGTAGGAGTGGGTGAAAAACAGATAAATATTTAAATCCTTTTTTTGTCTTATGGATTACTTTTATGCTGCCTCGATGTCCTTTTTGGAGCTTCAACGTTCTGACCACAATTCACTTTTCTAAAAATGTTCATGTTCTGCAGAACAAAAAAAAAGTCATACATATCTGGGATGGCATAAGGTTGAGTAAATGAGATAATTTTCATATTTGTTTGAACTATTACTTTAAGGAGCATATTACACATTTGCTGTCCTAACGTTCTCATTCATTTTACATTTATAATAAACTTTTAATGTTTTCTCAGTACCGCTGGTGGTCTAGTTGATGCAGGTCCTGAGTACCAGAAGGCTCTTGCTGAGGAAATAACTAAATTGCAGCGGTTGTATGGTGGTGGAGACCTGACCTCCTTTCCAGTATTTAAATTCTCTGGTATGTCCCTTTTTAAAAACATTTTTTGAAGACCCCATGAAATTGCTTGACAAGGACTAAAAGCCATGATTTCATGTGGCCTTTAAGAAGTCCATATAAATTTGTTGAAGACTGTGTGTGAAAGTAATTTGAGACTGACTTTAACAGGAAAAAATGTATCAATTTCTGATAGTTTTAATTATTGCAATGATTTTTGCCTTTTAATTTTGGAAGTTTGTTTTTGGTTGTGAAATTGCATTACAGTTGACTAATATTATCCCTATTTCTCATTACAGAACCTAAATTTGATGACGTGACCTCCAAGTAAACATTGTATATTTGTATGTTTTCCTCTCCTGTGCCTCAATGCAATTTTGTGGAAGAAGTCTATGAAATAACTTGTCTTTCATTGTTAAAAGTGAAAAATTTAGCAAGATTATTTTGTGACTGAATAGCTATTAAAAAAAAAGAAAGAAGAAGAAATCATGTCTCATTAAAAAAAAGCTATTTCATGTATTGAATGCACATGTGGTGGGAAGACAGTATAGCTTAGCTGTGAAATATATGCTTTTTGCTTGCTGTAATTTGTCAGAGTTTGTTTGAAATATTTGGGGTAAGAATGATGAATAAACTGAGCCACACATGATCCGTTTGATTTGTATGTTTTCTCTTTACAGGAATTATTTGACAATGCAATTTTGTGAGTTTTAATGATGGACATCATTACAATACACAAATGAAAAATGTTGTCTGTAAGCCCCAAAATAATCTATCTACAGGTGGTATGGAAAGGTTATACAATAAGACATTATTTTTGACAAACCTGAAACTTGACCCGTTGTACATTTTCTGAATCTATTAATAGTCAACAGGTTATTTGTCTATACATGCTATCTGGACATTTAAAACTATATTAATGTAATAAAAATTATGGTAAGACTTTTATAACGTCCTTGCAGTGCAAACCCATTTATTATGATTTACTGATGACTTGCGAACCGTGTTTTTCACACGGACAGTAATCACAGGGGAACCGCGATGGTTAGTTAGGTCGACTCGAGGCTCTCAAGGTAATAAAAGAAGCATTTTTTTCTGTTTCTTCAAATATGCAGTTGAAATACTTCGTATATTTGTGGGGAAGACACGTTAAATCGGGACAATGTCCTCAAATCAGTTAAAGTAAATGAAATTATATTTTTATTAAAGATAAATGAAGCTTAAATTTAGGACAATTTTTTTTTTTTTTTTTTTTTTTTTTTTTTTTTTTTTTTTTTTTTGCATTGTGATGCACATTTAATGGCGGGGCACATTTCCCAATTCTCACGCTACTGCTTTTACTCATCACATTGTTTCCAGTGATGATTCTTATTACAGTGGGTTAACTGTAATAAAAACAGTAGATGTACTACAGTAAAAAGATAAATCAGTGAAAATGAAAGGAATTTCAAGGCAGTACTACTTTGATGTAGACCTGTGTCCTAAATATTTTACAATTTAAATAATATAGCTTTTATCACATTGCAGTAATTATTTCATAATTAATCATATTTCAAAATAATCATTATTTACATTGTGGTAATGAGAATTGGGTGTAAAATGTGTTTAATCTGTCATGAAAAGAATGTCCGAATGAATAAAAAAAAATCTTAATAGCCATAAATATAGTCTTCAGAATCTTTTGCATATAAAATGTATTATTCATTTTTATTTTATTTATTTTTTGTAAAATAGGACAGAACTTTTTCTTGTTAGGTTTCGTGAGAATCACCGTTACAACTGTGTTGTAAAACTTAAATTAAAGCTGTAAATTATATTTCACCTGGTGAATTTAAAACAAATCCGTATTCAAGCAGTGTCTCCTGTGTGAAAGCTGGGGCACACAGAGGACCCCATTTGTTGCAGCACTAAGGTGGATGTCCCACCCAAAACAGCAAAGAAGGCCAAGGTTGCGAGTAAGAGCGTGCCTTTTTTCATCTCCCATCTCAAGTTTGTATTTTTTAAATGCTTTTTTTTCTCTCTCATTTTTTAATCTCATTCCGTTCCACTAGAATGATTACATGTGTTAATGCAATATTTGTGCTTTAAAGTTCTGTAAGCCATTCTAGCCATCTTGCAGACTTCCGGCACTTATCCCTTCAACCGCACGCCCTCTCAAAGATACAATATATAAGACAATGTCTGATATAGAGGTTGACCGATACATTGGTTTTACCGTTTAATCAGTTACCGATAGTTGCTTTTCGAAAAATCGATACTGATATTTTGTTCCTCTGTGGCCAAAACCCTTCATCTGGTGAATAAATAGGCTACAAAAAGCTTAATTTGGTGAACATTTAAATAAAGGGCAATGTAACGGAGCCAAGACTCTGCCACCATCACTGTTTATGGACTAATTAAAAAAAAAAAAACATGTTTGACAAGTGATCGCTAATGATCTACAGTTGATTAATTAAGAACTACTGTTATTTAATTAATGCTCATACAGTATTTATCAGCCGATATGACAATTCAATTGTAGATGATTGTTAGAGTTCATGATTTTTTTCCCTTGTGTGATGGAAGCACAGATATTTCAAAATAAGAGTCCCCGGTATATTTCGGGCTTGTTTATAATTACAAGTCTGATGTTATGTAGTGACCGGAAGTCTGATTTTTTTTCTGCAAACTTGTTCTTTCAGAGAGTTCGTTTCAATAAGAGTGTGGAAAAAAAAAATTATTCAGCAGTTTTTTATGTCATCAAGTAATGACGTCACTGTACACCGCTATTACCCCGGTGTCATGAAATACACGCTCAAACACATATAATAAAGCCATATGTAAGCCTTTATTTGTAACTGAACTGGTTGAGGATCCAAAGTTACACATTTGTAAGCCCTTGGGTTTAGGGTGAAATAGTGTTAATAAAAGTTTTAAATGATTTGATTTGATTTAAATGAAACACATTTTCCCTTGAAGGTACTGGCAGGACCATCATTTATCAAGCGAATCTTCAATGTTTTTGAAGGTGACTTTAATTCATGGACTATTTGTACAGAGGAAATTATGCAATAAAATCTTTAAAATGTCACTGAGTGTTTAGTTAAGTGATGTACTTTTTTCCTTATGAAAAGGTGTATTAAGGTTAAGCCATCATTTAAAATTCCTTGTCATCATTTTGAGACAGTTTAAGGATTCAATTCTTAATATGGTGGTTATTGGAAAGGAAGTTCCACCTTTCAGTTAAAAGAGCCAATCACCTTATTGGTAAAGGCAATGTGGCAGGGCGGAGGGTGGGGCCGGGTCGTGAGGATACACACCCGGTCCCATATCAGGCTAATCAAGCCGGGTCTCGCCGCCTCCTTTCCCGGATTTTGGCACCAGTGTAACGTAGTTCAAGGACAAGGAGGAGGCGAGAACCGGCTTGATTAGCCTGATAGGGGAACAGGTGTGTATCGTCACGACCCGGCCCGTCCTCCGCCCTGCCACAGGCAGTTATTTATTTTATTGCTCTAAAATTAACATGCGCATTAGCTGAACCAACCAAATTTTAGAAAAAGCAGAAAAATGTATACCATTTAAATGTATTCATTTGACACATTTTGTGAGATTTCATTTACATTTATGCATTTGGCAGACACTTTTATCCAAAGTGACTTAAAGTGCACTTATTACAGGGACAATCCCTGTAGTTAAGTGCCTTGCTCAAGGACACAGTGGTGATCGAACCAGTGACCTTCTGATTAACAGTAATGTGCTTTAGCCCACTATGCCACCACCACTCCCATTGTAGATAGGAGTTGTACTTGCAAAATAGCTGCCTAAGGGTGTTGGCAATATGGACCTCGAGTGGATTGACTTGTCTTAAAAGGGTGTGTAATATGTTCCTTCTATGTTTCCATTGAACAGGTGGGTTTCTCAAATTGAATGCATATATTTTATCCCACTTGCCATTTCCTTAGCCATAGAGGCAGACGAGAGGGCCTCTTCTAACCTACAAGCCCGTAGTTGCCTTCCCTTAAGCTGTTTTCCACAGGTGAGTCTGAGTCTTGTGCACACGTCGTGACAACTGAGAATGTGATGACTGCTACTGCCTTCAGAACAGCCCACTCCGCCATCCCAATTCGTAACTGAATCCACTACCTCAGAGGTCCATACCAAGGAATCAGAAAATGCCTCATCAGCATCAGAAAACGCTGAGGCAAGTTCGACAGCCAATACCGATGAGACGACAAGTGACAGTCCTGTCGCTCATACAGCAGCAGCTGAAGTTGCTTTAGAAGATGCAAAGATCACTGAAGCTTGAGCTACTGATCAAGTCACCACAGCAAGTGAAGAATGTAAGGCCTTTGATGTTGAGGGAGAAGTTCAGAAAGATCAAATGGATGCCTTGTCCTCAACATCCAGTGATTCGAACTCTGATTGTTATGAAGAGAAATCTGAGGTGCAGCCAAAGACTGAAACGGTGGTCCAATCTAGGAAGAAAGCAGCAGAGGAAACGAAAGCTCCTGTTCTAAAAACTGATCAAGTAAATGTGTGAAAAGGAAGCAGAACCTGAATCGTTCATTGCACCTAGTGTCTCATTAGGAGAAACACAAAAACAAATGCTGAAACTGTGATTAAAGCAACACTTGAACAAGTGCCTACCCCAAGTTTTGAAGCAGTTGGCTCGGAGGAGACCCTTATTGATCCTGCCCCTATATTGTACTCCTTCGCAACTGAAGCAATTCCTGAAGTTGCTATTGAATCCATTACAGTTGTGACCACAGATGAGATGGTTGACAATGCAGCAGAAGTTAAAGCTGCTCCCACAGAGGACATTCCTGTTGAAAAGGAACCAGAAATCAAATCTGAGTCTGTCCCACTCAGATTTTCTGTCACTTCAGAAGCCAGCCCTGAAGAATTAGCTGACACCGCTGTTAAAGCTATTCCTAGAGTAGCTACCAACGCTCCAACAGTTATCTCTGAGGCTGTTGGAGACATTGCGGCTAAATCTGAGGCTGCATCAGAGACAATGTCCAAAGCTGCAGGTGAGGCTGGAATGGAGGTAGCCCCCTCAGTAGAGCTGGAAGACCCTGCACCCTCAGAAAACATCTGAGGATACACCACACATCACCTTTACTCAGTTTCTCTCTCTAAATCTTTCTTTGTGGAGTTTTCCTTACATAACACTCAAGTCTTTTCATGGCTACAGTGGGTTTGAAAACAATTGCTTTTGCTCAAGTAGATTTGCACCATTTTATTTTCAATGTAAATCAATGCATTGATTTTTATTTAGTTCATTAACTCAAGGGTTCCCACCAATGAATTTCCTTGACACTCTTCCATAAATCTTCCAAAGTCCCAGCTAACAATTTTACGTTCTGGGAACGTTAGTTTTTGGTTCCCAGAACGTTCCCAAGAACGTTCCCTATTGGTGATCAGGAAAGTTTTCTTAACGTAAATAGAACGTTCCCTTAAGGTTAGGGGAACGTTCTGGAAACTTTATGGGAATGTAAAAAAAGACTTTGCCAATCAATGAGTGCTCTCTACTGCCTGATAATGGTCATGTAATTATGTATTTGATCACTGCTGTTAAAGAAAACATTTGCAACCTTTTAATTTGTTTAAGAAAAATAGAACCTAAAATAACCTACAGGGAACATTCCCAGAACGTTCCTGTTTGGTTCCCAAAAAAATAACCAAATGGGAACCATAGGGGAACGTTCTGTGTTTGCTGGGGTACTGGATAAGCTACTAGAAAAAAAAAAAGATATTACTGTAGAAATGTCCATGACTTTTTAAAGATTTTATTAATCTCTGTGACTTTACCAGTAATGGAAATCACATAAATTATTATTTTTTTTAATTCCATGATTATCTGGCTCCTGTCAGCCTGGAGAGACTATAGCTCTGCACTATATTGTCATAAATTTGCGTGACTTACTATATTTTCAATCTCTGTCTCACCTGATTATTTTGCATGACTGCTTCCCTAGCATTTAATTAATTCTACTTGAACTAAAGGTGGGTTTAGGCTTGAAATGTAGTTTCTATGTAATTCATCAGTCTCTACTATCTCTCCATTGTAAAGTTGCATTAAGCAGTTCACTCATTTTGAGGTAGGTCTGTAGAGAAATAAACATCTTTTCCAAAATAATACTAATAATATTAACTATGTCTAAGGACTTTGAGGTTTAATGGTTGTGACTCCTTTTCTCATTTCCTTTCAGTTTTTCCTCATGAAAACTGGAAAAATAAGACAACTGAAAATTAAGCAATTATAGTTTTAAAATGACCTGATCATTTTTGCCAGTTGAATGAACAGCTGTATGAAATGTACATAAAACATATCATAAACTTTATCACTGTAAAGCCAATTGTAAAGTTCACTGTGTGTGTGTGTGTGTGTATATATATGAATAATTTTTTTTGGACCCCTCTAGTATATTAACCTTAGCTACTTTTTTTAAACATAACCCGTGCCTCTTATTTTAATTTATTGTTTTATGGATATCTTATGGACAGTGCAAAGCATTTCTCTCTTTCTGTCACTCTTTGTCTCCTGTAAGTATGAACATCTCCACTCCCAGGGCTAATTTTTAATGCTTTGCTTGATGCACATTTTTTTTGCTAATTAATATTGTTTGTGTTATCATGCTAACATTAATGGTTATGTTAATGATTTTCCCCAAATTCCATTTTTGTTCCAGTTCCAGCCATCCTATGTTGGTGTTGTGATTGAGAGGCGTCTTATTGCCCTCACCCTCCTCAGCCTCTTTTGTCTTTTCACTCTTGGATACCTTGTGAATGCAATTTTTCTCTGATTACAAGTTGAATTGCATTAGGTTGAGATTCATTAATGTGGGAAGTCTCATTTGTCAGTTTGTGCAGTTTAGCTGTAGCTCATTTGTATGTAATATGTGTTATTACACATTTTGGGTGGTATTGGTTTAATAACAGGAGCATTTATGGTAAAGCTGAGCATAATAGCACAATAACATGGAAAGATTGTCACATTGTAATGTCAGTTAGCTGCAGAATGTGAAATGAAAAATAACAAAGTAATTTTTGTTACAAAGAAGGAACTCTCGGTTCTCTCAGATTTAATCCCTTTTTTCTTTAAAAAGTTTTTCATTGTAGTTCTTTTTTTTCCTTGTTTAAGTACACTATCAAAAGTTTGGACACACCTGACTAAATGTGCTGTACAAAACTACATATTTAATTGTAATAATAATTTTATATATATATATATATATATATATATATATATATATATATATATATATATATATACACACACACACACACACGCATACACACATACAGGGTTGGGAGGGTTACTTTTAAAATGTATTCCACTACAGATTACAGAATACATGCTGTAAAATGTAATTTGAAACATATTCCGTTAGATTACTCAAGGTCAGTAACGTAACATAAATACGTTGGATTACTTCTTCAGCACTGGTAGATTTTTTCACTTTATATATAAATGTTTTCCATCTGAATGGACAAAATATTAAATGAAACAAATGACAATAAAATGCAAAGTAATCTCTTCAGTAATCATAATACGTTTTCAATGTAACTATTCTAAATACCAATGTATTTAATTGTAACTGTAGTGGAATACAGTTACTTATATTTGGTATTTTAAATACGTAATCCCGCAACATGTATTTCATTACACCCCAACCCTGTTTATATATATATGCGCACACACTGCCGGGTAAAAGTTTGGAATAATGTACAGATTTTTCTATTTTGGAAGGAAATTGCTACTTTAATTCACCAAAGTTGCATTAATCTGATAACAAACTATAGTTGGGACATTACTGATGTAAAAACAGCACCATCACTATTTGAAAAAAGTAATTTTTGATCAAATCTAGACAGGGCCCATTTCCAGCAGCCATCACTCCAACACCTTATCATTGAGTAATAATGCTAAATTGCTCATTTGGTACTAGAAAATCACTTGCCATTATAACAAACATTGATAAAAGCTATTTGGTTCATTAAATGAAGCTTAACATTGTCTTTGTGTTTGTTTTTGAGTTGCCACAGTATACAATAGACTGCAATAGAATGTCTTAAGGTCAATATTAGGTAAAAAAAAAAAAAAAAAAAAGTCATCTGAGTATCTGGACAAACGGACAGAATATAAATGATCTGCAAAGCTGTCATATATATATTTGTTGTCAGTGTGTTATTGGTATTATCCAGTTCCACACATTTTGAATCTCTTCCATTCTTCATTTTCACAGAAAAAGTCCAAGAGAAAGCCCCAGAGCGTGTATCTTTTGACGACACCACGTACAAGAACCTGCAGCACCACCACTGCAACATGTACACCTTTGCTGATATGGACGTAGAAATGTCTAAACATCGTCTGCCCCAGCCTTCCTCAGACAGACCCTCGCCCAGACACTGATGTCTCATAGCGTGGCTTGAAGTCTTGCTATTTTTGTCTACAATCCTGTATCTTCAACATGTTCCTTTGTTCTTTAGAGAGCTTATTAACAAATACTAAGCTTTACGCTAGAATTCTGATATTTTGGAATTAAATATGCCATTTTATTTCTTTAGAGTGTTTTTGGTTTGGTTATTTTTATTTATTTCAATTTTGCTATAAATAGGATATAAAATCCTGTTTTTTTTTGTTTTTTTTTAATCAAGTAGGATCTTGAAGTTGTTGCCATCTATAGGAGACAATATGTATAGTGCTGTGAATGCATTTCATTACTTGTGTTTGGCACACTTTGCTCAATATTCCTATGAGGCTTGTTGCTGTCATGGTGTTACATTATAGGCATAAGATTTCTAGCCATTATTGCAAATTAAAAATCAGACATATTGCTGTAAAAATAAATGCATGAAACATTGTATAGAAATATAAGCATACTTTTGTATTTCAGACACATGTAATATTAACTGTGTTGCTAAAATATAATGGATACATTTTGTGGTAGGGCCTTTGAAAATGTTGGCAAGCAAGTAAATATCTTTGTTAGAAAAGACTTTCCATTTAGTAAAAAAATGTATGTTTGGAAAAATGATAGCCTCACTCACCATTTACTCTTATTGCATGGAAATAAATGCAGTAAACGTGAATTGTGACTAAGGATAATATTCACATAAGGAAGCCATAATGGTTTGGAACAACATGAGGATGCATAATGTTCACTTTTTGGGAAGAAATAAAAAAAACTTTTTATTCTATTATTTTATTATTATCTCTGACTTTGCTGTATTGTTTATGCACTGAAAGCTTCTGTCAACAAGACAAATTCCTTGTATGTGTAAGTATACTTGTCAATAAAGCTAATTCTGGTTCTAAATGATGACAAAATCAGGACAGATACGACATTTAGAAGTAGAATATCAAACAACTAAATTTCACAGTTGTTTAGTCAAGGAATTTAAAATTTGCTTGACCGTGGCACTCCCATAACAGGGACTGTTCAAAATATTAACCGGGGGCGACAACTGTGGCGACTCTCACATCACTTCTCCGCCCTCCTCATAAATATTCATGATCAAAATACCCTGCGTCCCCTTGCGTGATGACGCAGTGCGACAAATGCGGATCCCGATTGCTGCAGCCGCTTGTCAGTGTGACGAAGATTGGCACCCAGGTAAGCTGTCACTCAAACTCGTCTTTTTCCGTTTCAATCAATCAAACAATCAACACACAAAAATGCCCGGGGCAGAGGGAAAGAGAGCATACGCTGTTAGGTGCTATTGTGAGCTGTATGGCACAGTCGAGACAAGCTTGGCCTAAAAATCTTAAGAAGGAACAAGAATGTCGGGTGTTTAAGGGACAGGAGGTTTCTATTCTAGTAAGGGCGAGCGCCGAGTACAGGCCCGGGTTTAGCGGCTCTGCCTCCCCGTCTCTCTGTGCCCAGTCAGCCGGTCTTGAATAGATGTATAGGTGCTTTTTAAGATAATAATAATAATACTAATTACAGATTGAATTGCTTCTATTGGCTCATTTAAGAATTAGTTGGTTAAGAGAGGCAGTGTTGCGGTTTTTCGCTGAGTGCGAGACCCTCTTGTGTTTGCTAACGGGCTAGTGTGTACTAACGAGCTAACTGCTGCTCTTCTCGCTCACTAGAGAGGAATATGGCGTTTTCTGCTTAAGCACCCATTTATACTCTTTATTATTTATCGCATGCCATAATACTGTACCACTTACAACGACACACTACTTTAACTATTTATACAAGGTGACGAGCGTTTTTATATTCAACAAAGTTTGGTCGGTGCCCATGGCTAATAAATGAACCTCATCGCGGACTGACTCTAGTGGCTCTGGATATTGTTTTACATTGTTTTATTTTAAAATAGCAATTTTCTTGAACACAAACAACGCTCGCTGGGCTTTTGAGAGTGAAAATTATTTCCTTTGTTTATTCACGATTTATTAAAATTATCAAATGTATAACCAATATGTGAAGTGACCATAGTTTTGCACGTTTGTATTAGGTAAACACATATTATTTATGTGCATTATTAAAACAACATGCTTAAAACCACGTGGATTGAATTTCTCAAGCAGCGAGACCGACAAGAGTGTTGGCGCCACATCAGAGCTGTGTGATGATGATGATGATGATGATGATGATAGTGGATGGGTGTGAGTTGTAAAGCATGGAAATGGCGCTACAGTACACCGTCATTTCCATATCAATACGTTAACTTTAGGCTTCCTTATAGATGCATTTTCATACTGTACGCATACTCTTTTCTCTCTCTCTCTCTCTCTCTCTCTCTCTCTCTCTCTCTCTCTCTCTCTCTCTTTTCAATAAAGAAAGGCTTGAAGGCATGAAACCACTGAAGTACGTAAATATAGTAAAAATTCAGTTCAGGTTTTCATTATGCATTGCCCATTTTATTTTAGTTATAAAAATTAAAGCAATTCACTTATGTTCTACAACCTCCCTACTAGTCATGTTGATTAAGTTTATATGTTGATTAGGTTTACAGGCTGAAAATTGATTAAATCAAAAGTGATTTAGTATCTTGATGATAAGTGTGTTGAAAGCTTCTTTTATTTAAAGGTTGCATGTGATTATTCTTAGGTAATTTCCTGCTGCCTGCCCATATAATGCTGCAGTGTTGGCCAAGGCAACTTTAAATATGATGGCTGCCCAGTCCATTGACAAATATCAAAAGGGAGAACAGCAGGTGGGCGTGACACTTTATATAACTTTAAGTCTGTTTATATACCTCTAACATTCTGGTTAGAGTTTTGATCTAAAACCCCTTAACATTAAGAATTAAACTCAACCAACTAATTCAGCCTGAACTGTTTACATACAGCTTAATAATTTCGGCCTTAGGTGTGCTATGTGTTTTTGAAAATGTTAGGCTATACCCTTTAAAGGGATTGATCATCCAAAAATGAAAAATCTGTCGTTTACTCACTCTCAAGCAATACCAGATGTGTATGACTTTCTTCTGCTGAACACAAAGATTTTTAGAAGCATATCTCAGCTCTGTTCGCCCATTCACTGCATTTATTGTCAAGTTCGATTACACTTCCTAGTGCAATCTAGCAGTCTGCACATGCATCAAGCACTAAGTAGTATAATAAAGCTTGAAATCATGATGCAGATGTCAGGATTTATAGTGAAAAGGAGGTATATTTGGGTCACCCAGATCTGATTGGATCACTTTAAAAGATATGGATTAAACCACTGGAGTCTTATGGATTACTTTTATGCTGCCTTTCTGTGCTTTTTGGATATTCAAAGTTTTGGCCCCCATTCACTTGCATTGTCTGGACTCACAGAGCTGAAATATTCTTTTAAAAACCTTAATTTATGTTCTGCAGAAGAAAGTCACACACATCTGAGACGGCGAGTAAATGATAAAATAACTTTCATTTTTGGGTGAACTATCCCTTTTAAGAAATTTAAGATTACAGTTTGAAAATCTAACATTGACTGGCATTAATATAATGTTTGCTGTTCAAAATGTAACATCGATTATGTCATCTTAATATTTGTATACTTAGTTCTGAATTATCTTTTTCTCATTTGCACCTATTTGACCATCTTTAATTGCCTTTACACCTTAAAGTCGATGTCACATTATGTATTGATCCTCTTACACATCCAACAGAAAACAAGACACATGCTGAGTGTCATGACAATGGCAAATTGGCTCTGATCCAGTATGTAATTTACACAGAACCAAAGCCTTAAATAAAAGCTTACATACAACTTTAACACTAGTCTTTTGCTGCCTTACAAGCACTAGTATTTCCTTCAGGAAATGCAAATCTAATTATTTTTGGAATACTTAACAAATCTAGAGTTGATAACAGTAATTACATGATCACAACAGTACTAGAATGCACAGAACATGCATAGAAGTCAAAACATAAAAACAATGTAAAATAAATAAGTATAACTAGTACATGAAAGGATAATTATTTTCACCGTTTCTCCCCGTATTAGATGCAGGTAATGGAGCAAGCGGACAGTGAGTCTGAAAGGGGCTTTGCCAATGGAAACACAGGAAGATCAAGCAGCCCTGTATCCACTGAACCACAGACACAAATGGATACCGACAAAGCCTCTATATATAGGTGACATGATTGTTTTCAGAATTTATATTCACATGGTCTCAAGTTAAATCTTACCTCTTTGGTGTTTGATGGGTCAGTGAGAACAAACCTTAAAGGAATATTCCAGGTTCGATGCAAGTTGAACTCAGTCGACAGCATTTTTGGACTAATATACATTACCATTACTCCTTAAAGACTGTTTTAATTGCAGCCTACTCCTGGTGGAGAAATATTAAAGTTTAAACTACAGTTGGGTCAACTGGAACTGACTCACACTGTAAATTATGCTCTTATCTACCACCTGCCAAATATGATAAGGACTTTATACAGGACTTTTCAGATTTTCAATCTTTCATTGTTCCCACCACTGATAATCTTCTGATCATTGGGTATTTTAAAAATCCATATTCAGTTGAAGTCAGAAGTTTTCGAACACCTAAGTTGAAGTCATTAAAACTCATTTTTCAAATTATGAAAAATTATGGAATAATCTTCCCCTTTATATTCCTTTGGCCAATCCATAGAGTTTTTTAAGTCTCAGCTGAAAACACATCTTTTTACAGTACATTGGCATTTGAAACAGGGGAATCCTGAGTATTGGAAATACCTGCTCTGACATTGATCTCATCTGTATATGCAGCTTTTTATTAGAGATTATAATACATCAAAATGTATGTGTGTGTTGATGGTGTTTGTTAATTTTACTATTTCTTTTTACATTTCTAAATTGTGGAGCAATTGTTTTTAAATGTGCTATATAAATAAAATTGAGTTGAGTTGAGTTGAGAGTACAAAAAAATAATTGACCACCATTACTCTTCCGTCCTTTTCTTTAAAAAAATCAAAAATCGATGTTACAGTGAGGCACTTACAATGGAAGTGAATGGGGTCAATTTTGGAAGGGTTTAAAGGCAGAAATGTAAAGCTTATAATTTTATAAAAGCACTTACATTAATTCTTCTAAAACTTGTGTATTATGTGAGCTAAAAAGTTGTGTAAATCAGCATTTTTACAGTCGTTTTATGGTTTGTTGTCATTACATCATCATGGCAAAGATGTTTTAAATTTGGTCATAACTTTAAACAAAAAAGGTTAGTAAGTGATTTTATTACACTAAAATCATGTTAACATGTTATTGTTTATGTAATGTGGCTATATTTTTGAAACAGTGACTATTTTAATGTTTAAAGATTGGCCCCCAGTCACTTCCATTGCAAGTGCCTCACTGTAACCCAGATTTTTGCTTTTTTAAAGAAAAGGTCTAAATACATTTTTGTGGAAATCAACATTATGACACAATTGCTGTCGATTGAGCTTAACTAGGAGTGACTTCAACAGTATGTTTTTTTCACCCCCAGGCATCCCCTTTTTCCTCTTTTGGCTCTGCTGTTTGAGAAGTGTGAGCAGTCCACTCAGGGCTCTGACTGTGTAACTTCAGCCAGTTTTGATGTTGACATTGAGAACTTTGTGCGCAGTCAGGATAAAGAGGGCAAGGCGTTCTTTAGCGAAGACCCTGACCTTGACAATTTGGTAAGCGACTTGCCCAGATGGTGTGTATTTTTAATTCCTGGATATATTATCATGGTGTCAAACAGTGACCAAGATTACTTCTATATTCCCTTGTTCTCAGATTATCAAGGCCATCCAGGTGCTGAGGATTCATCTGTTAGAGCTAGAAAAAGTTAGTGACCTGTGCAAGGACTTCTGCAGCCGTTACATTGCCTGCCTCAAGACCAAGATGAACAGTGAGACACTGCTGAGCGGAGAGCCAGGCAGCCCATACTCTCCAGACCATGACCAGGTGGATGATTTTACCTGTTATTCTTATGCTAACCCTTGTATTTGGCACGTTCCACAAATAGGGTACACTTTGATGAACCAGTAGCATTCGAGGCACAAGTCCCATGTTTTTTGTTGTGTGAACTTTTAGATAAGATTGAGAAAGTATAATAGTATTTTATTACATAAAACTGAAATAGCATGTAAAACAGGTAGTTTTAAATGCATCAAATATCAGTATATTTACCAGTAATGTATGTTTATCAAGAACTACTAACCTACCAATAGCTTAATTTAGGCTGAATTTGCAACTGTTTTTTTCAACCCTGTTACCCATGCTATCAGTTTCTTTAGTTCTTGTTATTTATTTCAATTGTTGAAATTATTGTAAAGTTTTTTTTTTTTTTTCAGAAAATACAAATTCACATAAAACAGGATGTTAAAAGGAACGCTTACCCAAAAATGAAAATTCTCTCATTTACTCACCCATCCCAGATATGTATGACTTTCTTACAATGCAAGTGAATGGTGCTAACAATTTTGAAGCTCCAAAAATCACAAAGGCAGCATAAAAGTAATCCATACAACACCAGCGGTTAAATCTAATCTTCAGAAATGATATGATAGGTGTGGGTGTGAAACAGATCAATATTTAAGTCATTTTTTACTATAAATTCTTCTCCCTGGCCAGTAGGTGGTGATAGAATGTGAGTTGCCAACATCAAAAGAAGAACGTGAAAGTTAAAGTTTTGTGAATGTGATTTATAGTGAAAACCGTTTATTTTGTATTGATCTGTTTCTCGTCCTATCATATTGAGACCTATCATATTGCTTTTGAAGACATGGATTTAACTACCAGAGTCATATGGGTTACTTCTATACTGTATTTATGTGCTTTTTGGACCTTAATTGTTCTGGCCACCATTTACGTACATAGTATAGATCTACAGAGCTGAAAATCTAAAAATCTTTGTTTATGTTCAGCAGAAGAAAGAAAGTCACACATCTTGGATGGCACGAGGGTGAGTAAATTGTGAGAGTATTTTTGGGTGAACTGTCCCTTAAACAGTATTCAGATTCAATGTCCTATATTTTGGAAACAAAATGGCCAACCTGATGTAAAATAATTAGTAAATAAAACAACTTGAATATCATATAGACTTTCTGAGATTAACAATCAACATTTTCCAAATGTTAAGCACCTTTCACTGAACATTTGTTGAAAAATAAGTTTAAGAGTAAATAAGAGTACTTTTGTACCCTATTTCTCAAAAGTGCTATTTATTACTGGTGTTTTGACTCTTAAAACAAATAGTATAAAGTGTGTAACAGTGAAGGTTTTTTCTTTGCAGATGTCCAGATCTTTCTCAGCTGCCCTCAGCCCACAGAGCATTGTGGTGTCTGCATCAGGCCTTCAGCAAGGCAGTGTTACTATGACAACAGTCAGTCCATCACAGATGGTGACAGGTACATTGTTAAAATCCCTAGTTTTTTGTTTTGTTTTTTTGTGGTCATTTGTTATCTTAATATACACATTAAAATAACATCCTAACTGTTTGCACAATCCCTCTCACTCTGGTAACTTCCAATTTGTGTGCAGGTAATACAGTTTATCAGCCTGTGACTGTTGTTACACCACAGGGGCAAGTGGTGACACAAGCTATCTCACCTGGAACAATACATATTCAGAACTCACAGGTTTGCATTAAACTCAACAGGCTATATATTAAGTACAACCTGTTCGCACAATGATCACAGACAAACTAGCAGATTATTCACTTCCTGTTCTCTCTTGTTAGCTACAACTTCAGCTCAATCAGGATTTGAGTTTTTTTGGTGCAGACGACTGCTTGTCTAAAAACAAGCGTGGTGTTCTTCCCAAACAAGCCACCAATGTCATGCGCACCTGGCTCTTCCAGCACATCGCGGTGAGAAAACTTGGAAAAAGCGAGTGATGATAGTCATTCAGTGTGTTGTTGTTGCTGCTGATTTACTTTATATAAATTAACAATCCAATTTTATTTATTTTTTTTCTCCAATTTCTTCACCTAGCACCCCTATCCCACAGAGGAAGAGAAGAAACAGATTGCAACTCAAACAAACCTGACTTTACTCCAAGTCAACAATTGGTAAGTCAGTCTAGCAGTCACGCAAAGCAGGCAGCATAGGTGCGATCCAAAGAAGGATGTTCGAAAGGCCTTCTAAGACAGTCTTCTCTAAAACCCATGCATTGCAACAGAAAAAATCCATATGATGCAAGATACATTTCTACAAATAAACTGTTTGAATTAATACACATGTATTCAGTACTGACAAGTAGCAACAATTTTTTTTTGATCTTTTTAAAAATGTACTATTTTACACACTATTTGTGTTTGCTTTGTATTTTAATGCTTATTAAGGTTTCCACCTCTTTAGCTTAGCAAAATGCTAATGCTAAATCAGAGATTGCATTGAATGAGATGGGTTATTTGTATACTTAGAAATGGTAGAAATCATAACACTGAATATGGTGGATCTAGGAATGAAAGTCTTGCCTTACAATTAAAAGAGAAATTGTCTTCTTGAGAATGTGTATGCACATTACATGGACCAGCCTGAAAATAGTGTATTTTAGCTTCAGTGAGCTAAAGAAGCACAATTTATGATTTGATTGTTGTCAGATTTGATTGATGATTTGAAAAATGTTATATGCTTGTAAATGACCAACTCTTTGGGAGATTTCGGTCTAACTATATAGGAGCTGTACCTGTATCCATAGAAAATTACGTTCTGTACACTGCCCAAAGACTTGACTTGCCTTAACCCTTTAAGCTCTGAGGGTGTTTTTTTTCTTAAAGATTTTATTGTGCTTCATGTGGATTATATAATGATGTCCGCATCAGATTACATTATGTGTGGGCTCGTTTGAAAGATAATGTCTCATCTAAGTAATGTATGTGATATTTTATGTTCTGTTTATTTTTCGGGAAGTTATAGGTGAAAACGTGGCATATGAGCAACACCTGTTCACATGAAATACTTGACTATTACTCACTTTATTTTTGTACAACCAACCTATTTGTGAGCAAAACAATTGGGTATAACTTTCCAACAACATGACACATGGCTATTTGATCAGTTTGATGTTTTTACCGATTACAATAATATTTAAAGTGCAAATTTATTAATAATTTACCTAAATGGAACACTTCTGATTTGTCTGTAAATTTCAAAGCACTTGTTCAGTTTGGGTCATAATGCCTACATGCATTGGAAAGTAGAGCTTCTAAGCTTTAAAACGATACCTATTTTGTGTTGGACAAGACTGTAGTTATTAAAAAAAAAAATCCTATTCGAGCTAAAGGGACTTTGGCCAAACTCTATTGAAGTCGAGTCTTCCTTTGCTTTGAGTTGCTGCCTATACAAAGCTTTTCAAATCACTTATGATAGAGTCCTTGTCAGTGAGGATGTTGCCTTAAAAGGCTGCTGTCTATGAAGACAGTAGAGAGCAAAGCAGTCTACTAGATTTTAGAATAGACCCTGTATTGTTTTTCCCAATTTGTTATTCATTCATTACAGCATTAATTATGTCAATAGTACGTTTCTTCCGTTCTCCCTTGTGATACCAAATGATGCAAACTATTGTCTGTGTCTGTTCTGTAGGTTCATTAATGCACGCAGACGGATCTTGCAGCCAATGCTGGATGCCAGCTCCACAGAGACACCCAAAACCAAGAAAAAAACTCCTCCGAGCCGCCCACTACACCGCTTCTGGTCTGATACCGTCGCCTCTTCTGGAACACAGGAGCAGCTCACAATGCAAGATGGTATGACCTCAACAGTGTTTCTTGCACCACAGCAAATATGTATATATGTTTTAGTTGAGTTGGGAGCTTGTGAATTAAATTTAATAAGAGTGAAAGTCTATGCAAATTTTTTATTGACAATAAACATGACTTTCCATTGCATTGTCCTTCCTCACTGACTGGATGCAAAAATTAACAAGCGCAACATGCTGTCCAATTTGCGAATAAATCGCTTGATTGGTGCGGTTCTTTTAAATATGTAATTTAAACCAATCGGAGAGTCACATTGAAAAGAACGCAGACGTCATTGGTCAGGAAGTTATGTCCTGCTCAAGTCGAGAATCATTGCTACGTTATTAGGTTAGTAAAACTTCAGACTAAATCAGACTAATTACTTACAGGTTATATGACATGGTATGTATGATACATTTTAGCTGAAGGTGCATATCCGAGTTTCCAAGTTTTATTGTAACAATGGATATTAAATAAAAAAGATTAGATAGTTATTTTGGAAAAAGGTTGTTCATTGTTGCTATACTAAACAATTGACGAATTATATATTTATTGTTACTGTGTGCAGGTGGTATTGTTACAGTTGGGATGAATGTAGATGGCTTCCAGGCGCTTTCATCAGATGGAGCAACTCTTGCCATGCAGCAAGTCATGATGGGGAATCACAGTGAGGATGAATCAGAAGAAAGTGATGATGAAGATGACACCTTGTCATCTTCCAACATAACCGGGCTGGGTTTAGATGTTAGCAACTAAACCACATGGATACAGAGCACACTGCATGCTTACATTTACATTGGCACAAGTGATCCTTTCCCTTATTGATTCTCAGCAAAGCTGAACTACAAAAAAATGTGCACTACAAAAATTAGAAGTACTGTACGTTGGCCTATATATTATACACAAACACACATGAACAGTTTAAAGAGAGCACAATGTTACTGAAAGCTGCCAAGTATGAAGAATTGCGATTCCGCTCCTGTTTTTACTGCATAGATGTGCAGGTGAGTGCACTTTTATGTTTGAGATACACCTGTAGAAAATAGCTAAGAAAGAAGCAAAAACTTAACACCTAAAGGCAAGTTTTTAAGCTAGTGAATGTTTGGTAATGATTTTGTTTTCTATTGTAACTCATTTAAATGCCAAGATTTTAAGAGTTTGTCCTTGTGCTGTTTTATTCACACTGCATGCTAATGGTTTCTTCAATATTCTCACGCTTCTGAGAAGAAAAGAGATTCTTATTTTTATATATTAACGCTGTACAAAAAAGTGCTTTTTCCGTTGTTGTTTTTTATTAGTTTGTGTTTTATAAGGAATATTTATGTACAGAAACATAGCTATCGGCCCTGTTTTCAGGGGATGCTTTACATTTTTTAGAAAAACAAAAAAGGATGGATTGAAAACCATTTTTAAATATGTAAATTGGTTTTAACACACACAAGTTACAACATGCCTTACGTATTCTTTTGTAAATCTATTTAGCTGAAAGCATAATACATTGATTCAATTCAGTAATATCCGTTAAAGCAAGGTCTCTCCAGTTAATAATGTTTGTCCTTAAGCTGAAATCGTTCCTTTGTTTCAGAGGGGGTGCTTTGTTTTTGCTCTATAGGATAGAGCCTTTAGACTCAGTGTAGTTTTGATCTAACTTATACAAAGTTTACCATATCAGTTATCATATAATCAGATTCATGAATATGGCATTCAGTATTGTTATCAAAGTCAAATAAAGGTCAAGCCTGAATCTTTTGCCATACTACTACATTAAATGTTTGTTAATTGTGTGCATTTAATAATTATTTAAAGACTGTCATAATTACAGTAGTATTCTATAGTAAGGCTTTATAAAGTTTTGGAACAATGAAAATTTTGCATGGATTGGGCTGTTTTCCTTATTGTCTCTCTATTTATTGCCTCAAAAGCACATTGCAGGTTCTGTGTTGTTCTTCATGACACTTCACAAGATTGTTTGGCAGGTTATTGTTTAAAACAGTAGCAAGTACTGTATAAGACTACTTACATCAAATAAACAAAACTTTTTCAAATTTGAGTGCACATATTAGACATGATTTCTTATTTTATATGACAAAAGGTTATACTGGTGCAACCCCCCTCATTCCCCAGTGTATCCTGATGTCGTATTTCCTACAATTAAACAGCAAGTTGTTTCAGTAATCTGAGCTGGTAGTAGAGGATTTCATCATTTCTTGTCTCTGTAAGAAAAGAGTAAGTTAATGTAAATTACTTTTGTTGTTGTGTTATTCTTTTAAAAACCATAAGAGGTCACTGATAAACCAGAATAACTTCTAGCTAGCACATGATAACTTGGTGGCCATACATTCTTGGCATAGCTCAACAAAAAACCTTGAAGGTGAATTCCCTAGTGGGTGTTGTTGCTATCCAAAGGTGTGGAAGCACATACAGGGTTGCTACCCATCCCATATTTAAGCTGGTCAGGAGGCATCACGGTGAAATCGTTCCAAATCGTTGATAAAACATTGATATAAGTTGGAAAATGTGCCGATGGTGGGAAAAGGACCGTCCTAAAAGTCCACAAATGTTGCTAACAATTTGGATTTTTTTTTCTATATAAATGTTCAATAAGATCAAACAATGTATGAATACAATCGCATAAATGAATGCAGTCATAAAGACAAGTACAGATGAAGAAGAAGAAAAAAATATGTATAAACATAAGATAAAGTAGACCAATGATCGAAAACATAAAATAAATCTATTTTTAATATATAAAAGATGTAGTTTGTATTTAGTTTTATAGTTATATAAATAAGTCAGGAGTCAGGAATGTTCTAATTTCAGCATATAAGAAAAGATATACAATTTGTATTAATAACATATTTATTGCTAAAACTGTGGAGGATAGGGGCCCTGAACCCAACATCCTCATTTAAGTGTCCCTTATTTTAAAACTTGCAACTTGAAAGTTTCAACCCTAAGCACAAACTACTGTTTTTGGTGTGTCTGCAATATTGCTCCCAAAAGCTGCTCAAACTACTTTGCAAACAGTGACATTTCTTTAGAGAATTTAAAATGTAACAACCAAATGCCAATCTTCATCAAATCAAATCAGCAAAGAGTTTGCAAAGCCCTCTTTCTGGAAAGACAACCATGATGTTTAAAGTGTTTTTATTTTTATTTATTTTTCTTGAGATAGGGTATTTCCTTGAAATTGTAGAGCTGTGGTATTTCGTTACTGGTTTACGTGTGCAGTAATATAAAAAAATGTATCAGAATTTTGGTATATTCTTGTTATATGTGTCATATATATATGGTAAAAAAAAATATTGCTACAACTTGGTTAAACAATATTTCGATTTCTACAATTCAATGATAAATATATTAGACAGCTGGATTATGGCTGTATTAATCAGAATTCTGGGTCCATAAACTCCTTATTCAGAATATTCACTGTATTGGGATATTTATATATATGCATGTCCAAAGAAAAGCCATTCTTAGCGTAATGAGATACTCAATTGTCATTAATGGGACAGTTCACCCCAAAAAAAATGATCATCATTTACTCACCCTCATGTCATCCCAGGTGTGTATGACTTCCTTTTTTCTGCTGAACACAAACGAAGATTTTTAGAAGAATATTTCAGCTCTGTAGGTCCTCACAATGTAAATGAATGGTGGCCAGAACTTTGAAAGTCCAAAAAGCACTTAAAAGTAAAAGGCAGTATAAAAAAGGCAGTATAAAAGTAAAATCCATACGATTCCAGTGGTTTAATCCATGTCTTCAGAAGCGATATGATAGGTGTTGTTGAGAAACAGATCAATATTTAAGTATTTTTTTTACTATAAATTCTCCCTTCCCAATAGGTGCCAATATGCACAAAGAATGCGTATCACCAAAAACAAAACAAAAATGAATGTGAAAGAGAAAGTGGAGATTTATAGTAAAAAAAGGCTTAAATATTTATCTGTTTCCCACAATTATCATATCACTTCTGAAGACATGGGGTGCTTCTCAAATGAAAGGTTGCAGCCTAGTTAGGCTGTGTCCTTCCTAGACCAATCGTTTGGAGGCTTTAGGCTAGACCTCAGCATTCAGCTCTTGAATGAGATGGTCTAGTAAGAGTGCCATAAGCTTAGAACCATGTGATATTTTACTTTGTGTAGAAAACACATGTATGTAAGAAAATGAGAAATATGTTCTTAATCCCTTAGCTAAATATTTTATTCACAAATGTATACACTTTCATATATGAAAAATTTGTTGCATTGTCTAAACTACTTGAATTTGTTATTTTTCTACATATTGTCATTGCTGTAAATGCAAATAAAAACTGGAAGAGGGAGAAAAAAGCGGCATCATAAAGTTTTCTGCCATTTTTATAACAATTTGATACAAGTGAAAAGGATTGTGGGTAATTGAAGGCCATGAAGGTTACACCTGATGCATCCTCCAAAATATGGCAAATGAAAGCCTTCCAAGGATCCTCACAATTGAGCCATCTATGGTGCTTGAAGAAGTGGCAGCTGAGATATGCAGTTAAACGAGGCTGCAGCCTTCCAACTAAGAAGCTCTCATGGATTTAACCACTGTCACATGGATTACTTTTATGCTTCCTTCAAATGATTTTTGGAGTTTTGGCCACCATTCACTTGCATTGTGCTGATCTAATGAGCCAAGATATTCTTCAAAAAATCTTCATATGTGTTCTGCAGAAGAAAGAAAGACACATCATCTGGGATGGTATGGGGGTGAGAAAATAATGAGAGAATTTTGTTTTTTGGGGTGAACTAACCCTTCCTTTATTATTATTATTATTATTATTATTATTATTATTATTATTATTATTTCACATTTTAGATTAATATTGAAAACATCTAAACTATGGATAAACAGAAATGGAACTGTGGGAATTATGTTGTGACTAAAAAATATATTTTTCATTTTAGCATCTAGCGTTACCCATTGCAGACATGTATTCTAGACATTTTCTCAACCAACTTCTTGAGGAATCACCCTGGGATGATTTTAAAACAGTAATGAAGGAGTTTCCATCTATGTTGGGCACTTATTGGCCATTTGTCTTTATTATTTGGTCCAAAATAGCATTCTGAGATGCTATTCTTCTCTATTCTGTTTTTTGTTTTTGGCACCATTCTTAGTATATTTTAGAGATTGTTGTGTGTGAAAATCCCAGAAGATCAGCAGTTACAGAAATACTCAAACCAGCCCACCTGGCACCAACAATAATGCCACGCTCCAAATCACAGAGATCACATTTTTCCCCATTCTGATGGGTGATGTCAACAGTCTCTAGAATTTGCTCAGAATGGCGCCAAAAATAAAAAAACATCCAGTGAGCGGCAGGTCTGTGGACAGAAATCCCTTGTAGATAAGAGAGGTCATCAGAGAATGACCAGACTGGTTTGAACTGACAAAATCTACTGTAAACTCAGGTAACCACTCTGTACAATTGTGGTGAGAAGAATAGCAGCAGGAGGGGGAGCTAAATAATATTATGCAGGTGGTTTTAATGTTGTGGCTGATTGGTGTATTGTAAATTCATGCATGAATCTTGAATTATATTGAAAAAAACACTACATCTTTGTTTACCTATATACTTCAGTCTTGTCAGATTTCCTAAACTGCACTGGGTTTTACTGGGGAAAGAGAAGGCAGCAAATTGATACACAGTAGATGGCTGAGAAATGTCCTGCCACTAATGAAGTAATTCTATAAAATATTCATTACATTTGACTTTGAGATTTTGTGGGATCATTTTAAAGTTTCGTGCTGATAATGAAAACGATTTTAAATGGAAAAACAAGATGACTGAAAAAGAATTACATTCATAAGTGGGGGATTATGTGTTTTAAGCTGTTGGCTACAGAACATATATGCAATACCCTTTTTGAGTATGTATGGGAGTGCTGGGGGTATGCTGGGGGGCAAGTGGGTGTAACCAGGAGATGAGAGTGGCTAAATAAAGCCACTCTGTGCCAACATGCCTGTATCAGAGTGGAGAGGCCTGAAATATATTAATAACTTAAAGACATCATCCCCCAACACTGTAGGAAATCAACAACTGGCTGACAACCTGAATGTAGACTGTAGATTTGAAAAGCCAGTTTTCAATAGTGAATGTGAGGGATAGTCAAAATCAGTGTGGAATAGTAGAGTGTATTATGTTACACCAAAATGACATGGTACAGCAATAACTAGATTTTGACATAGCAAAAAGTGACATTGCTAAATTACAATGACTCAAGATATGGCTTGGGTTCCTCTTTCAATGCAAGTCTGATTTTACTTTCTTTTTTTTTTTTGTTCTTTTTTTTTTTTGCCATAGCAAACACTACCTGATAGCTTTACATTATAAAAATTATGATGAGACTGTGTTATATCACACCTGAGACTAGATATGTAGTGTAATTTCATGGTTTGAAGGGAACTTGTATGGTTCCAATTGATTGACACCAGGTTACTTAGAAAATCCATCTTAACAGAGGACAGAAGAAGGGAATTCCACTCCACATATCTAATAAAGAAGGAGAACAGAAATAAGCTTTAAATACTGATGTAATGTTACTAACAGTAGCATAATTGTAGAATGCAATGCATTGCAATTGTTTACATTCAGTAGTTCTTCACAAGTTGTCAAAGGATAAACTTTAGTGTACATTTACATTTAAGACATCTTAACTGAAAAACATATCCAGAGTGACTTATAAAATGTGTTGCAGATATTTAGAATATCTTATGTAAACATATAAAGTACGAATGTATTCTAGCAGAGCCTTTATTGTGTTATGATATTTTGTGCATTATTTAATGCTATTTTGAAGTTGGTGTTAATTTGATTTTATAGGTAACAGCCATAATTGTTCAGATTCAAAATTTATGTTAGTTACTTGAGTTCATTTGAAGTGCAATATTTGACATATATTTGACATGTACCTGTTTTACCCACCAGAGGGCTTTATTGTGCTGCTATCCCTTATCTCTAGTCCACCATTTTGTATTCAGCATGTCTTTGTCTGTTTCAGCAGCTAGATTTGCAGCCATTCATGTAGCTCAGTGGTAGAGTTCAGATTACTTCCACAGGAGACCTTGGTTCTAGTTTGTGTCTTGACAAAATGCCCTCATAAATGCCCCTAAATGCAACATGCTTGTACATTTCTGAGACTGTTACGGTCAATAGATTGCAGGCATGTTAGTAGTAAAGGCCTACTTCCTATACAAAGACATACTATCTAATATAAATATCAACCCAAGACTTATGTTGGTGTTCCATGATTATTCAAAAAATTCCTGAAAGAGGCGAGTCTTGAGTCCACACCTGAAAACTGGGAGAGTTTCTGCTATTCTCACATGTTAAATAAGTTAATTCCACCATGTGAGCATGAGGACAGTTACTGTTGCTTAGCAAGTTGAAGGAGTGACACTAAGGGTGTATAAGGGAAAGACATAAGTATCGATTACCTGGAATAACCAAGCTGTTTGCAGGCGGATAGTGAAAGCTCAGGGTCCCAGTCCTCGGCTCAAACTGTGCTCCAGACTCTACGAGCACCTGAAGTACAGAGCTCCTACCACTCTGACACACTTCAAAGTCAGACAAACATACTGTACTGTAAGACACATGTTAGTTATACAAGAACAACAGTGATTTAAATTACAGCATTGGACATTTATGTCTAATATAAGTGTACCGCCCATAGAAATAAAAGGTCTCTTTACTATCTATATTGTTTCTCCTAGACAGCAATGAGATTCAACTTCTAACATAAAACTTTAAAATGGCTTAAAATAGTTGGAATACATCACAGAAATTGTATGAACCACTTTTATGATACTATAAGGGTAACTTTGAATACTTATTGAAGCTTGAAATCTCCAGTCCCTATTCCTTGTAAGTGCATGAAATAAATAATTTGGAAAAACATAAGGGTGAGTGCATGAAGAATGTGCTTCTTTTAGTGTGTGCGCGCGCGTACGTGCGTGTATGTTTGAAATATTGTTTTAAGCAAACTTTGACCAAAGCATTTTCCTATGGGTAGTGAGTTCATCATATTCCAGATGGCGATCACATTGCACAGACACACTGACACACCCAGAAGAACCGCATCGAAATTTCCCTGCACAACTGAAGCTTATTAAGTGTGCAGAAAGAATAATAATGTTCACATTTAGGATACATGTAAGCCTACAGATTCATCCTAACAGAGAGAAATTTCCTATAAACACATTTTGTGGGATAGGTCATAATTACATTATTATTTCATTACCCAATCCTCATTGACACACAACAAGAACACAGTGCACTGTATCCTTTCATCATTTCTAATGCACTGTGAATCATAAAAGAATGGTGGCTATGGTTTCTGCATTATTTAATAAAGGCCATACTCAATCATCATGTCAAAGGCTAATGTGTATAAGCAGACACCATACAACAAGGCTTTAGTATTTATTAGATTGTTCAACAGAGTCTAGTAAACATTTTTGGGTCTTGAGATGTGCAATCTTATACAGTTTTGTCGGTTAATTATTGAGCGCAGTTGCGTTGGTTCATCTTTGCTAAGGGTGTGTTAAGTATAGGATATTAACCCAACACCCAGTCCAATAACAATCACAATGATTATGACAAACAGCACACAAGCTCCAATAAGTATCTCCATCCTGCGTGCAGGCTGCCACAAAGGGTTTTCTCCTCAGCTAGTTTGCAGAAGATTAGATGTCACTTGAGCAAATGTTTGTTTGAAATGTAACTTGATAGAAATATATATTTTTTCTCTCATGTAATGTATGTAGCATATCTGTTTGATAACCTATACCAATTATATTATGTGTGTTAAATCACATAAATGGTTTGGATGGCCTGTAGAGGACAAACACTCCCAGCAACCTTCTTGGACAATCATGTAAAATTTTAAAGTTACACATAAAATTAGAAATTACATTCATAAATCCTGCTTGTTTTTTCTTAAGGTGATATGTTTTTTTTATTTTTCATTTTTATAAATAAATGATTACTATTTTATTTTAAAATACTTTCTCTTATCCAGCTTAATATGGAGAGACAACTATGCCATTCGTAGCTTAATTCACCTGAAAAGTGTAAACACTGAAGCAATCAAAATATTGCTCTGCTTGTATGAGCAGTCTGAAACGTATCAAAAGCCGTTTGTAACATTTTATTATGTGCAGGGTATGAATATCAACAATTACATTTTACTAGTTAAAATGCTATTGATTTCAAGAATTTTATGAGGCTACTACTAAAGTGCTAATTTTTGATACCAAGTATTGCTTTTGCACTAGTAAAACCTTTATTCTTGATTTAAAAAATGAAGTCATCGCTTGTGGAAATACTCATTTTTGATTTCAAAAATAAATTTTAGCAACTAGGATTTCTGGAAATTGATTTCAGATATAAAGAAATTGGAGAGTAATAAAGAGGCTTTCTTACGAGTTACAATCACAATACAGAACTAACGTAAACTTACATTGACACTAGAGAAAACCTAGTCATAGTAAAGGAGGACTACTGAGATTTCCGATATCGGAATCGGATCGGAAGTGGAAAAAGTGGTATTGGGACATCCCTAATTATAATTAGTGCAAATTTAAGTGTTGGTATCTATAATTAATTTCCTGCACTAGATTAACTATTAATTCACATGGCAACATTGGCTTAATAAATGGAGTGAGTTTAGGGTGACACTATCTGTTTTACGACTAATGGCAGATGGGGAGAGTGTTCAGGACATATGTTTAAAAAATATGTATTTTTTGCTATTCCATTTGATGAGGAGAGGCACAGAAATTATAAACTTAACTTTTATTTTGAATAAGTCAATGGGGTGGAGAAAACTAATGTAATAACATTTTACGAGATGAAAAGATGTATGCAGGCCCAAAACTGTGTGAGGAAACATTTACTCTAAACATTGACGAGAGAATCATTTTTTTTGGTCACAGAATTTTGATGATGTGAACATAATGTCCATTTGTGGTACAGTACCTGTAACGAAGGGTTGGACTTTGGTAACTGGCATTGAAGGGCTGGACTGAGTTGAGATCAATTATAGGATCTTGAGGAGCTGTGTCTTCAAAAGCTGGTTTAATGGTGCACCACTGGCACTTGGATTGTCCAAGGGACTGGTGTTGAGTGTTGTTGGGGTATCAATAGCAGGAATATCTTCTTCTTTTACAGACACATCCTCTATTATTTTAGGATCAATCTGCTCGGTCACTCCCTGTGCAGAATTATGAAGACTCAATACTGTTCCAGAATGCATCTGTGGTGTATTCCTAAAGCACTACCAATTACATTAAAATGTACATCCATAAGGTGTTTTTATTCAATGTGACCTGTACTGTACATTAATACGTTTGTTTGTTTCTTGGGAATCGAACCCAAGACACTGGCTCTGTTAGCACCACACTCTATACTAGTTGAGCGTCAGGAACCTTTTCCAAATTCATTCTGCAACTTGTGCACATAACCAAGACACACATGCTCCAAAGAGATGAGTATGTAATCTAAACCAGCAGTTCTCAGTTGGTGGATCATGATCAAAAAATGGGTTGCAGGTCTGTTCTGATATCACAAACAGCAGGGGAAAACAATGATAAATGCTAGTAATAAAAAGAAAATGACCATAAAAATCGTACATAGCTAGAATGGCAAAATAAATAGACTTATCAACTTTTAAAAGGGACGAGAAAACACTTTCATATATTTTGTTGTTGAAGCCAAAGGCTGTACGTCCAATTGCATTTTGGTTCAAAATCATCTGTTACTTAGAAGAAACTAGCCAAATTAGGCAGATGCCAACATAGAGAAGTTGCGTGACATGCTTCACCCTAGAAAACCATGAAAAAAAAACTGCATAAGATTAAGAAGGCCCAGACAACATTAAATATATGTTCACTTACAGCAAGGTTGCCACTGGTTTGTGCTTACCACAGTGTGTTATGTGAGGGCCATTTTGGCTGCATAAGTAGCTCATGGTATTATCAATAAATGTCAATCTATGGTTTTAAGGTCATTTTGTTTATGTTTTTATGATAACTACAAACATTGGTACTTTATTGGGTCACCAGGTCATGTAAAATCTGGGCCCTGAAGAAAAAACAGTTGAGAACTAGTAACTGCCTAAACTGATAAACAGAATCAATCTATGGTGAGATATCATTCTCAATATGATGTTCATAGCCTAGCCAAAACACATCAACATGAATTAATTGATATGAGGCTCACCTGTGAATCTATATGTGTGCTCTCTTCATTAGGTATAGATTCTCCATTTACATCAGCACCAACATCTACACCTGCCGTAGACTCAAACTCCTCTAGATTAGCCATGTCTTACTTCATGCACTCATCTTAATATATATAATATATTTGATTTCACATTTGTCTGGGGAAAGAGGAAGACTCACATAATTTTCTCAATCTGATTTTATTTGTCTTGTTCTGTAAAAATATCTAAACAAATATTATTTTTACTTGAAAACAATAATAAAAAAAATCCTGCTTAAGAAAATGATTTAAAAAATAAGAAATAATGGATTGATGGAGTAGGAAAAACACATCGCAGTACAGTGCAGCATTCAGCATGACACTGCACAGAATGTCAGACTGAATACAAGGACACAGCCAGTCATTAGATCTAATTGACCACATTGAGTTTTAAAGTCCATGTTCTCTGATTAGCTTGAAACTTTGTCATCTACTGAACTGTTCGTTTTTTGACTCCTTTTCTCTCCTTCTCTCCTGGCTTTGTTAACTCTATCACACACAGACTGACACAGACTCTTCTCGTTATAGAGGGACACCTGAGCAGGGGACTGCCAGAAGTTGTGTCTTTGTGAGAGGAGATCAAGTGTCCCCATCTTCTCCCACAAGCACAGGTTACAGAGCCCTTGGCCCTGAGCAAATGCAGAGGTGGACGGAGGGGCTTCACTAATAGGGGACAATTTGAAGGTATAGAAAGGTCGACAGATTTATTCAGATGAAAATAAAGTGTAGGGTTTAACACAAACTTAAAATGTTGGCATGACAAAGCCTTTGTAAAACAATTTAAGGTTATATGGGATTTCTAAAGTTTGTGGACAGTTTGAAGAGAGATTTGAAGTTTGAAGTGATGTAAGCATTTAGGAGGTTGCTAATGTGTACTGAGTGGTTGCTAGGCAGTTTCTATGGTGTTCTGGCAAGTTGCTAGGTGTTTTTTATACATACAGACAGACAGAGAGATAGACAGACAGACAGACAGACAGACAGGCAGGCAGACAAAAAATAACAACATTTAAAAAATAAATAAATAATTTTTTTTAAGTTTCCAAGCTTCCAATATGCGCACTTATGATGCATTTAAATATAAAATTTAAATATAAAATGTCACAATCAAGTCATTTATGAATTTAAAAGTTTAAGTAATTAAAATCAAAACATCTGCCTATTTTAAGATTTACGCATTTCAATTTCATAACAAAATGTCAGAATTGTGTACTTTGAAACCAAAGAAATTAATAAAACTTATAATATATATATATATATATATTCATTTTTGGAGTTAAAGATGACTTAATTCAATTGAATTGAATACATCTTAATGTTATTTTTTTAGTATAGAGAGGACAAGCTGTAAAAGTAAAAGTTTTGTTATTAAACAAAATAAACACATAGAAAAAATCATAAAAAAAAGAAGAATAAATTAATTTATAAATAAGTATTATGCATTCAATCAACTTTACTGAGGCAAAATCATGCATAAAGATCTCAAGCTTGGGTACAGCTGATGAGATTGCACTTATGAATGCAGAATTTTGCCATTTAAATCACAAACATAACTACATACTCAATTGACTATAATAGAGACTCTATTGACTATAACGCTAATGTTAAGGCAAACTTCAGGCCACATTTTGCACAGTGAACCAAAAATGTTGAAATGGTCCACTCAAGATTCAACTTAAAGTAAGCGTAGTGATAGTAATCATTTCAGAATTTATCTTAACATTCTAATACTTATGACCTTGGAACGCCATTTTTACAATAAAGATAATTATGGTAAAATATGATTACCACAGTGTTAAATAATAATATGTAATGTGTTACAGTACATGAGTGTTTAGTGAGATAGGGGTTGGCGAGGTAGAAAATGTGTGCGGGCCTGGTGTCGGGTCAATCTGTTGCCCCTCCTCAGCTGGCCTTGCTGTGAAAGAGCCAAGTAAAATACTGGGTGGGCCAGAGAGGAGTAGGTGTTGTAGTGATTTTCCTCCATCCGCTCTTTAAATAGACACTCGATTGAGAACTGCTTCTGTACAACAAATAAATGTTTGAAATGTTAATATTTATAGTTTTGTAAATGTGTCATTATTTTTGGCTGATTTTGATAATGATAGGGATAATAGGCCTACATTTCAATCTGAAATGACCATTATTTCACAATATCTAAAAGGAATGCCTTTTACAAAGGAGTTAAATAGATGATATTGATTTTGAGAAGTGTGATGCTTTTCATTGTGTTGAGAAACATGTCATGCTTTAAAGATGTTGTCTCTTACCATTCCATGTGCAATTCCTTCCTCATCCATGCACAAATATAGCTCACTCTTGACACCACGGATACCCACAACACCAGGCCTCATAGCAAACACTCTCAATATGCCTTAAAGACAAAGAGACAATGAGAAAAACTCTACATTGTAAGTGATGCAAAGTTTAACTCATTAGAAATATGTACAAAATAAACATTACACATTTTGATAAGGAAATAAACATTTCCTGAATGTTTTCCTTGAAGAGCTTTACTACTTGATTAACCTCTGCTGCAAAAACTACTCTGACAACCACTCTTAATGAATATAGACACAAAGATAAATCTGTTTAGACAAAACATTTCTAACAATTTAAACTATACATATTATTGCCTTATTAATCCCCTTTAACAAATGAGAGTTTAATAAATAAATCATACTGTACGCAGATGGCTCGTGCACTCCCGAAACAGTTCCATTCGTCAGAATCTGTAGGTGGAATCCAATCCCAACACGGCAATAAAGGAGCTGATGAGTGATGAGCCCTTGAGATGGATTAGAATATTGTGCAGTTGCTGGAAGAATAAAAATCAAGAGCAGAAAAAATTTAATTCAGAAAATATGTATACTAATTATATATTTATACTATATTATATCATTATATTTGTATACAATACTATACTAATTAATAAATAACATACAGTCAGTCGGTCAATTTTCATCAAATAATTACTGGCTGAATGTACATAATCCCACTTATAAAATGGCAAAAGGCATAAATAAATACATGGGATATGGATTTGAATTTAAATTATTTTACTATGTAAAACATAGTACAGTCATAATTGTACAGTTAACTGGTCATTATACAGAAATACTGAAAGCAGAATGCCACAATTTACCAATCAGAATGACATATTCCAGAGAGTTTTGTAATTTACAGTAGCAATGGTCTTAAAATATAAAATAACAGGGACCCATCTTTTTTATTTGATTTCTTGCAAGATCTCATGTGTCCTTCTGCATAACTCTTGATGAACTTCTCTCTTTCCTAATCTTTCCTGATTGAATTCTTAATTTAGTAATTTCAATGTATAATTGCTATGTTACAAGAAAACCAGTAACACACACACACACACACACACACACACACACGCACGCACGCACGCACGTACACACATGTTGGTGCAGCTATCATTATGAGGACTCTCCATAGATGTAATGATTTTTCTACTGTACAAACTATAGATTCTAGCTTTAGACTATAGACTAACCCTACCCTTAAACCTAACCCTCACAAAAAACTTTCTGCCTTTTTACATTTTCAATAAAACATCGTTTAGTATATTTTTTTAAGCGATTTGAATTATGGGACACTTGAAATGTCTTCATAAACCACATTTATAACATAATACCATAGTAATTACCATTTTGTAACCTAAAAAAAATGTCCTCTTAAACCATCCAAACCCACCCACACACATACACACACATACACACACACACACACACACACAGCCATCATCATTGTTTTGCTATCAGTGAAAAGTTATCAGCATGCATCACAGTTATGTCCTTGTGTTTTTGATTACAGCCAGACAGGACCTGATGCATACTGAAGCTCTAATCCTGTGCATGAACATCACAGACTGTAGGTGCTCTGACTATCTTCCTGCTGCTTCCACAGTAAAACATTATATAGGTCAGTGAATCCCCACAATTTCATCTCAAATGTTGTTTTCACTGAATGTCAGGCATATTTACATTTACATGTTTCATTTGGCAGATGCATTTATCCAAAGCATTTAAGTGACCAAACGTTACAAACAACAAAAGCTGTCTCTTTATCCTAGTACATTCATTCTGCTTGTGAAAACACATAAAGACACAATATTAAATATGCAATATTAAATATGACACAATATTAAATATGCATGTTTAATTAACACAATATTAAATATGCATGTTTAATTCAAGGTTTAAGTACTTCACATTCTTTCTTATAAAGCCTGTTTGATTTAGTTTATTCCCTAATGTTAATTAATTTATTAACTATCAAACCTGTATTAACATGTAATTAAGGTGACCGTTATTAATGCATGAATTCATATGACTCATGTTGTAGTTAATGTTAGCTCTTCATTAGTTCCTGATTATTCAAATCCTTAATTTACGTGGAGCTAACTATTGATTCAGGTATTAATTCATGATTATTTATGTACTGTTATTATAAAGTGTTACCCATTTTTAACACCTTTTATTACAATAATAACCTTTGATCATCACAGTGCTGTGCAAATGACATGTGATTTGGCAGTTGTTCTTTAAACAAATGACAGTTTAAGTCTACAGAGAAGAACTGTTTACTGCTGACCCATAAACATGTCTATATAGATAACAATCTGTCTGTTCTTTAACTCATTATTCATTTATGCAGAATTAACTATTATTTCAGGTATTAATCCATGATTATTCATGTTCTGTTATTATAAAGTGTTACCAAAAAATTTTCTATACAACAAAAAAAACAATCTGCTATGGCCGTGCACAGTAACTTGGTGAATATATTTTCGGTCTAATATTATTTTACATATCTCAGCTTTATATGCTGTCACATAGAGGTAAGCCATTTGTTTCCAGACTGATCACACTTGCTATGTCTGAATATGCATACTTCACTACTATATACAGTGTAGTATGCCAAAAACAGAATGCTAATGGAGTGTGTCTGAATCCTCATTATTAGAAACATTATATTTAAAAATCTGAATTTATATGAATGGCAGAGAAACACAAGTCGGGTAGGTCTTTTCAACCATTTTTTTTGTGCTGAAATTACGATTTCAGACAAAAGGACTGTTAATTCAGCAAAAGTAGTTTGAAAGTTTTGCTGCTGAAATTAGTCTGCCCCCAGTGGCCGAAGATGGAAGTGCTGTTAAATGTACGGGCACGTATGATCTCCATGAGGAAGGCATATTTTATTAACTCAAACCCTAAACCTAAACCTGCCTGTCAGAGAAGTAAAAAAATTATTTTAGAGTGGAAATGCAACCTTCAGATCACACTCGCCATTGTTTGTGTTAGTGGTGCACCGATCAGGAAATTTGTCTAATCACTAATATTTTAACAATGTAACTGCCATCACCGATCCAATCCCTGATATATCTTTTTAAAGTGCACTTTGCCACACTTTTACAAGTTATATGGAGCAGATATATATGTTAATCCCCCACATTGTATTTATATACATTGTGAAATGCTAACATTTGTTTCAACTGAAAACTGGTATGAATAGTTCTGTTGTCACTGTCGATGATCATTGTGACATACTGGCAACCAGTAAAAACCATGAGAGCATCACACACATTAGAGATACATTCGAAAATAAGAGCGAAACACTAACTAAGCACATTATTAGGAGCACCTGTACACCTACTTATTCATGTGATTATCTAATCAGTCAATCATGTGACAGCAGTGCAATGCCTACAATCATTCAGATATGGGTCAGGAGCTTCAGTTTATCTTCACATCAACCATCAGAATGGGCTAAAAAAAAATATCTCAGTGATTTCTACTGTGGCATGATTGTTGGTGCCAGACCGGCTAGTTTAAGTATTTCTGTAACTGCTGATCTACTGGGATTTTCACACACAACAGTATCTAAAGTTTACTCAGAATGGTGCCAAAAACAAAGAAACTTCCAGTGAGCAGGAGTTCTGCGTAAGGAAACGCCTTGTTGATGAGAGAGGTCAAATGAGAATAGCCAGACTGGTTTGAGCTTTACAGAAAGGCTATGGTAACTCAGATAACCACCCTGTACAATTGTAGTGAGCAGAATAGCATCTCAGAATGCACAACCAGTTGAACCTTGAAGCGGATGGGCTACAACAGAAGAAAACCATATCTGGCATTTTATTAGGACCAGTGTTCCTAATAAAGTGCTCAGAGAGTGTAGATCCACTACAAGCTCCAAAACTGCTCCACTGTGAAATTATTTATATCTATGATTTGTTTACTGTCTTAGGTGTTTTACTGTAACACAAATCACTAATTATTATGCAACTCCTGAATATTCAGTGCCGTTATTGAAGGATAAACTGTTAAATGCTGTCATTTGTGGTAATGCAAAAAGAGAAAATAATATATATATTAATTATATATTAGTGTCTGATGAGTGTCTGACTGTGTGCACGCATGATTGATACTGAGAGCGTCATGTTGGAGTAAATGAAACAGAGAGCATGCATAATCGCATAATCCAATATCTGATCACAGATTTATGACGGAGATTGGCCGATAGGGATCGATTGGTGCAGTCTTTATGAGATTGGTGTAGTAGTTTATGAGAACGCGATTTCTTCTTGGTTCCCATAGGACCAAAAACCGTGTCTCTGATTTGTCAGCTATTGTGCAAAAATGTCAGATGGAGCATTGCACTTTGTCAGAAATTTGGCTAAATGTGGTTGATTTCAGGGTACATTTCAGAAGCAATATGTCGATTTGCTGTGTAATCATTTTGCGGTTTCATCTAAAAGTAGAACTATGGTGCAATCAAAACATTCCTGTATATGTTTGAGCAGCCTGTTGGGGCAGGGCTATCTGTTTGTACAACCAATGGAAGACAGGGAAGTTTTCTGGAATTAGTTTGAAAACAGTTGGATGACAAAAATTACACACTTAAGCTTTCATGAATATAAAATAAAAATGCATAATGTTTCATTTTATTTTGTATCTCAAATATATTCTTTAGGATGAAAATTCGCATTAATAATAAAGGTGTTACGACACAGATTTGATCTTACCTTTCTCTTTCATCTTTGCTTTCCTCATTGAGATCTGCCACATGAGTATGAAGCGACTTGCCTGATCACCTGATGATTCAGTTTCTTCATCTGTGCAGTAACACTTTACACAAAGTGACAGTATAACTGATAAACATAAAAGCGTCAAATGGAAATTCATGGGAAAGGCAACAGGTCCATAAATACAATTATACATGCTGTCAGCTTTTTACCACAACGGCCTGTGCTATATTGAGGCCCTAAGCACTGTTTCCTTCCTGAAAAAACAGTGCTATGGTTGATATAAACTGTAGAGCCTCTTGTGATGTGAACCTAGCTGAACAAAGTGTCCTCCGCTAAGTGTAAACAGAGTTCACTTCACAGGGTCAGTCTGCCTCTCTATTTTTCTCATATCTCCATCATTTGTGCATATATCTTCCCAGCTCTGATACCCCCGCCATATGAACATTCAGAACAGATGCACAATTTGAAAAGAACAAGTGAGTCCATGCAGATACACTTTTACATCTGTGCACATAATGTCAGTATGTCAGCATTATAATCAAAGTTTTATCTCTTTACTGATGGATACGCATCTCACATTGCAAGCATGAAGTGATGTTGGAGACATGTAAATTGTAAAGATTAAGGCAGCGGTTCACAGGTGAATTGAAGTTGCAGTCAACTATAGTCACCAACCTTAAACTGAGAGGTAGCAGGTGAGCTTCCATTCCTCGCTCTTGCTTAAATTCCAAGGGTGATTAGGCTTTTTCAGTAGCTGCCCCTAAACTGTGGATAAGTCTTACATTCAGACTAATGCTTGTCATTTTTAAATACAGTACATCTTAAAGGCTAACTTTAATTCTTTAGCTCTTGAGGTTTTTTGAGTTGTATGGTGGTTTTATGTGAAGTTAAAGTTGTTGTATGTCTTGTTGAATGCTTTTTTATTATTTATATTATTATTTTCATTATCTATAACTTTTTCTATTTTAATCTGTATTATTAATGCTTATTTATTATACTTAATATTTTCCTATTCAATTTTCTCTTTTTTTGTCTTTCATACTATTGTTCAATACTTTGGTTCAAAATCTGTCATTTTTTAAAATGTGCTCTATAAATAAACTTGACTTCAAAACCAGTATGACTTTTTCTTCCATGGAACAAATAAATGTGTCATTTTTGTATTTGTTATTAGTTATATTAGTTATAATAACTAAATAATCAGTTATATGTTGGTATTCATTTTTATACTTTATATATATTTTTATATATTAATACTTTAAATTAATAATTTATAGCAGAATGTCCATGTTGCTCTTTTTTATACAATGAAAGTGAATGATGACCACAGTCTCTGCTCAAATCTCTACCTGCCTCTCAGAGATCTCGGCCTAGATAAAGGATTGCCACCTTCAGATCAACCTTGCCAAGACAGAACTCCTCAGGATTCCAGCCAACCCGTCTGTTGACCACAACCTCACCATTCATCTTGGTTCAACTATACTAATGACAGCCAGCACAGCCAGGAACCTGGGAGTGATGTTTGAAGACCAGCTAAACTTTACCGCCCACATCTAATCGACTGCCTGGTCTTGCAGGTTTGTGCTTTATAACAGGAAAATCAGACCATTCTTGACTGAACATGCTGCACAGCTCCTGTTCCAAGCTATCTTTATCTCAAGACTGGACTACTGTAATGTTCTTTTGGCTAGCCTCCCATCTATCACGATCTATAGCCTCTGCAGATGGTCTAGAATGCTACAGTCCCGCAGGTCTTCAATCAGTCAAAAAGGGCTCACACCACCCCACTCTTGATTTCATTCCACTGGCTACCTGTAGCTACCTGCATCAAATTACTTCAGTTCTTACTCCTCCAGGTCTATGTACCAATTTGCTCTCTGTGGTCAATGAACAAGGGACATCTGATCGTCCCATCACAAAGAAGCCATTTACCAATCATTCACCCCTCTGTGGTGGAATGAGCTACCAACATCCACACAATCTGCTATATGATACTGACATTCAATAACCAGCTAAAAACACATCTGTTCCAAGAGCACTAAACAAATCAACACTAAATGCACTTACTATTTAGCAATTAAACAAACAAATAAAACCTTGTCTGTCTCTTTCTTCTGAGCTAGCGTTGTTAATAATCCAGCCACTGTGAGATATTGGCAGTGTGATACAAAACATATTGTTGACTTTTGTATGACAAAATGCTTGTTATATTCTTGTTATGTTGTAAGTCGCTTTGGATAAAGCGTCTGCTAAATTACTCAAAGTAAATGTAAAATGACCATAGATGTCATACAAGAGTTTCAGTAAATAACTTAAATTACAGTCTGTTTGTCACACAAAGCTAAAGAAGATATTGAATAAAGCGCATTAGTCATGGTGTTTTCCTCATCAAAATAATATTACACTACATGTCTTTAAAAGCATGATTCTGATTACTTTGATGTCTTTATTCAAAGGATTGTGAGATAAATGTATGATTATGTTATAAGACAGGAATAAATTATATTAAGAGATTGATTATAAATGGAATAGTTACTTTGTTTGTGTTTTTGAGACCGCAGATAGCATTGGATGACGTATGAACTCTTGAAAGCACAAAATGTCTTCAAATAATTTAGAAGAGAATGATATGCCTCATATCTCAGGTTCTGTCAACATTAGCCTTGACCCTTAACTTTCAGCATAGAAGGCAGAAACAGTGGTATTTAATTTTTTTTTTTAGATTTTACCCCTCCAGAGTTCAAATTTACAAGTTATTGAGCAAATGATTATTAGCTATTTACATATGGCTGGCTGGCCGGCCACTGTAAAATTTCTACTTTATGTGATTTGATAAAACACATGCCCCTTAAATACAACAAACAATGATACTGTATAATTATTAATTTACAGAGTGAAGCTTGAGAATTAAGGTGTTCTGTCATTAATAGTACTTCTTTTTTATTATTGGAAATAACCTACGTATACCCTTAGGACAGATTTATTAAGTAATATATTTTCTGTAAAAGTTATGTTGCTGTTTTTTTATGTTCACTGACACAAAGGTCAACATAATCTGATGAAAAATTTTATGTTAAGAGTTTATTGAAACCTCAACAGATGTTGGATAAAAAAAATGCAATGTTAGTGTAACCCTTATTTTGTGTCTATGCGTCGGTGAACAATCCAGTCTCCGTAGGGGTGAATGACATAAAATAAACACGGGTTACAACGGTGTAATTCAACTTATCTTCTTTATAAGAAGTACCGGCCAAACAGCAATAACAGCAGTAAGAGCACCTTTGAACTCGGTGCACATCAAAGAAGAGAGCAAGACTCCAGCGCAAGCACTGTCCCACTCCCAACCTTTTTTCTTCCACAGGGGAAATGCACCCCGAATTAAAGGGACACTGAACAAATACATTTCATAAACAAATACTCACTGTAAGGCAAATACAACAAGGGAAAACGCACCTTAAAACATTTTTAACGGTTTAAGTATTGCTACTACTCTGTGTGAAATAAAACACTACAGTACAAATTAATTATAAATTACCAAATTAATTACTAAATTTAGATTTGACAGTTTTTTTTTTAATGTTGCTGTATGTTTTTATATAACACACCAATGACATTATAAATACTGACAATACATTTGTTATTGTTAATACTTTTTTTTAATTAACTGTCAACACGTTTTCTCCCCAATTTGGAATGCCCAATTCCCAATGCGCTCTAAGTCCTTGTGGTGGGATAGTGACTCACATGGCTTGCTGAGCGCGTTACGCAGAGACATAGCACATGTGGAGGCTCATGCTATTCTCCATGGCATCCATGCACAACTCACCATGCGCCCCACATAGAGCGAACCACATTATAGTGACAACAAGGAGGTTACACCATGTGACTCTACCCTCTCTAGCAACCGAGCCAATTGGTTGCTTAGGAAGTGTGACTGGAGTCATTCAGCAGGCCCTGGATTCCAACTTGTGACTCCAGGTGTGATAGTCAGCGTCTTTATTCGCTTAGCAACCCAGGCCCCTCGTTAACACATTTTGTTAAAACAATTGTGTTAAGAGTTATCTTTTTCATCACTAAAAATATTTTAACATGCTTACTGAAAATAATAAAAATGATAAACTCCAACCTATGTTGGATACATGGTTTAATGTCATGCTCTTTAAAACGTCTACATATGATATAAATGTATTCCACTGTTACTGTAAGAACATATATTGTGAGAACTAAAATATTTACTCATTATTTTCGAGTGACAATCCTTGATAGGCCTTTAAGTATTACAACACACTTCCCTAAAAAACTACCAACAACTTTTACGTTTTAAATAAATGCTTTATCGTATATTTTTTCCAATAGGAATACTAAGATCCGTGCATAGTATCTAGCACACGCAATAAGAAACTTATTCAAGTAGACGAAGTGCTTTATTTATACACAAACTCCTTGACCAGAATGTGTAACGTGATTGGTCCATTCGTGTAAACATGCTGAAAGCCCTTAGGTGTCCGCTTCAAGTGCCTGAAGAAAACTCCAGTCCAGCCCCTCCAGCTCAGATGTGTTCAATGTCCAAGTGTGTTTTTATTTTACATGTTGATCGCTCTCTCGTCTTTTGTACTCTTGTGAAACCGGGTTTAATGAGAACTTAAAACTTAAAAAGGCTGCTTGTGTTTTGCTTTGAGCGAGCGTCATATATGCTGTGTGCTGTCAGTCATGGACCGCAGAGTTCTGTCCATTCAGAGTCATGTTGTTAGAGGATATGTGGGAAACAAATCGGCATCGTTTCCTCTGCAGGTAAGGGACAGGCACGCTTTTGCAGTGCGTTAGATGACAGCAGCAGATCATGTAAATCGATATGCAAAGCAGATCCCTGTTTTACATAGTCCCTGTTTAACTAAGTCTTCAAACCTTAGATGTAAGATTAACGTTAGTTTTGTTTCATGACTGCAAATGAACAGTATGCAATACGTAGGCCTATGTAATGTTGACATAACATGTCACTTCTCTAATAGGTGCTTGGATTTGAAGTGGACTCCATAAACTCTGTGCAGTTCTCCAATCACACAGGTATATCCCCACATAACAGCTAGTAATTTTTGTTTATCTACATATTCTACACCAAAGTTGTTGAGGTGTTCTCATTGTGATTGAATAGGCATCACTTTTTTCATTTAGTTATACAAACTATTTTCATTCTGAATTCATTTCTGCATAACCTTGGTAAACATGATGGTGGCGTGTTAATGTTTAGAGGAGAGAGCAAGAAAATGTTTTCAAGTTTATATGGGTGAGTTTATCTCTGTATTGTTTAACCCCCAGATGTGTGAAATATGTTATTTATACTTATATACTTGTGTTTCGCATAGGGGTGTCCATAATTAACCGATTAACCGTTAAAAATTGCGTAACCGAGTGAAACATTTTGCTCGGTTAAGTGGCGTCAATGGCGTGCATTGAATTTAGTTGTAATACAATTTTGCACCACCAGAGACTGAATAAACGAGGAGACACTGATTAGCAAGACAACTCAGTGATTGTGCTTTCCATTAAATGAATCACACACACAGTAAACAAATCCTTAACAAAAAACAGGGCTATTCTGGTGGGTGCGGCGACGCGCTCATGTAAGGGTGGCGGCGTGGCGCTGCCAATAAAGCTCCTAAAATCTGTCACAAAGAACCGGCAAAAGTAATGATTATGAATATGTAAAATATAGCAAGGAGATATTTTAATTATTTATTAATAAACAAGCCTTTTCTTTGTCTGTGTCATATGCAAAGATGAAGTTGACGATGCTGACTCGCGGTCTTCGCAGTAACGCACCAGAGAGAAATGCACATTTCTTACGGATTACATAAGCAGAGAGCAGTCTGTGTCTGTTTTCTTTAGTTTTGAATTATTTGTGAGGCAAGGCTACCTTATACACTGAGTTTCGGTTCATTTATGAGACGAGCTCCAGTTCACGTGCCGGCGCCTCCGCTTCATGGTTATATCGTCTGCTATATTTAATTCTTATTTATTAAATCCAGGCAATTGGTTGATGAAACATTGATTAAAATTAAGACACAATTAATACAAAACGAAATTCACTTTAAAGAAAGGTTTTGTGCTTTCTGTTTGATGTCTCTGTGGAAGTTTTAAAGCATCTTTCAGTGCCGCTTTCAGAGCGCTCACGTCCGTAACATTGTGTTTTCCTCGTATGCGAACTGAAATGAATATCAGTTCATGGATTGTGTGTGTAGGCTATAAGAGAGAAAGAGAAAATGCCAGTATTTCATTGAGACTTGAGATTAAATAAACGGCTTAAGTATTGTAGATCTTGTAGTATTAATTTTCACATGCAGTTACACATTGTCGGTTAAAAACAAGAAAGTGGCTGGTAAAAACATTGAGTGGCTGGTAGATTTTGAAATCCACAGTGGCCGGTGGACAAAAAAGTTAATTTCCATACCTGGCGCACACTATGGTTAACCGAGTATTAACCGTTAAGGGCCTCGGTTAACGGTTAATGAAAAACTTGAAAACGTGCAGCCCTAGTTTCGCAGCATGTGCCAAGAGACACAAGAAAATAATGTTTTCATTTCCGTGAAGGCAAGCTGTGAGCTCAGTGTGAAATATTTTTCCCAAGTTACATAACTTTTTACACATATTGAAATCCTCCCTTTTAACCTTGCTTTGAAGACTTATTGAAATCAGACCATCCATTCAGCTAGGCTATGAATGTGTCAACAAAAGTGGCTGTTGAATGGTTGAAAATTGTGAAAACTGGTTCGCCCCAGGATTGTCATCTTTATTTTGCTCATGGTCCATTATCATGTTCCTGAACATATTATTGACCGTTTAACATATTTTGCATTGAATGAACTGTTGTAAATTATAAACTGTTCCTTTAAGATGAGTCTGCACTTTTCTCCATTTCCAAGGGTTGCAGTGGGCCCCTAGTTAACAGTCAGGTGCTGTTTATTCTCACTCTGTTTCTCATTCTTTCAGCATTCCACCCACCTCCTTCTCTTTGTTTTCAGAAACAGGCAAGAGACTGTAATGATCCTCCTCCCACTGTTTTGGGTCATTTGGTGGGGGTCTTGTGTGGTTCTTTCTCACGGTGCTTTCCATCTAAATCCTCACCAAAGCATTTCCTTTGTCTCAATACTAATGAAGCTTTCTTTTTCTTCCCATGCATAATTTCACTGACTGGTATCTGCAATTTCAAAAAGTTAAATACTTCTTCAGAACAAAAGATTAAGATTAAGATTCAACTTTATTGTCATTGTGCAGAGTACAGGTACAGAGCCAATGAAATAGAGTTGTTTTCGCATATCCCAACTAAGCTGGGGTCAGAGCGCAGAGTCAGCCATGAAACAGCGCCCCTGGAGCAGATAGGGTCAAGGGCCCAACAGTGGTATCTTGACGGTGCTGGGGCTTGAACCCCTGACTTTTCGGTCAGTAACCCAAAGCCTTAAACGCTGAGCCGTGTAAGATATGTACTTTCATACTGAACCCAAACAGCAGCATCCACAACTATTATATCAGTCATTTTGGATTAGTCTCAGTCAGCTTTGCACAACATCTTGAAGCAATATTAGCCCATGCCTCCTTGCAAAATTGCTCAAGCAGTACCCAGTTAGTTGGGTGATTAGTTTATTGACCATTTCTGCAAGTTCCAACTTTGCGTTTGTATATGGCACCAAATTACCGTCTTCTAAGGTAATTGCATTGAACCAAAAGCAGTCATTCATGATCAAAACAAGTCTAATCATCCATAATTAAAATTTGCATGTCTACAATTCCAAAAAAGTGTTGCATTTCCCCCAAATGACGTCATCTCGTACAAGTACCTTCAGTTTGTTCATGAATGAGATGAACAACTGGTTCAATGAATGGGTGTATTCATTCAGTGAGTCAATTCAATGATATGGTCCATCACAGCCAGCACACAAATACTATTTTCTCGAGCTAAATTCAGTCTTTACAGATAACTTAAATTGAATTTGCATGCCTACAAATGTACTAAGACACTTGGAAATGTTAGTTTAAACACAATAACCATTTTCACATAAATGGCTTGTCTTATTTTCCTATATTATGCCATGATTTAGCTGGCAACAATTATTTTAAAACTAACTGATGCAGTGTGTAGCTTCTCTTTTTTTAAACAACCATTTCGGAAGACATATCCTGTGGTTGTGGAAAAGATGCTACTGTGTTTCAGAAGGGGCAAATTATTTGCCTGCATCAAGCAAAGAAAAGAACAGGAGACTGCTGAAATCTCTGGAATTGGGTTAAAAAATGTCCAAAGCATTATTAAAACATGGAAGGATAGTGGTGAACCGTCTGCTTCACAGAAAAAAACTTGAAAGATTATGATCAGAGATCACTAAAACGCTTGAAGTCACATCGTAAAAAAATCGACATTAGAACTCACGGCTATGATCAATAGTGAATGTAAGAGCATTTCCACACGCACAATGTGACGACAATTTACAGGATTGGGACTAAACAGCTGTGTGGCCAGAAGAAAGCCACTTGTTAGTGAGTCTAATCGGAAAAAACAACTTTGATTTGCTAGGGAGCATAAAGATTGGACTGTGGAGCAATGGAAAAAGGTCATGTGCTCTGATGAGTCCAGATTGACCCTATTCCAAAGCGATGGGTGCGTCAGGGTAAGAAGGGAAGAATGTGAAGCGATGCACCCATCATGATCTGGGGTTTCTTCAGTTGGTCAGGTCTAGGTTCAGCAATGTTATGTGGGAATAAAATAACCATTCTGAATGTACTGAATGACTATTATTAGTGGGTAGAATTCAATGAAGCTGTCAGCTGAGGACATGTGAAGAGTCTACTGTGACATACATTTTATATATATATATATATATATATATATATATATATATATATATATATATACACATACATACACATACATACACTGGTGGCCAAAAGTTTGGAATAATGTACAGATTTTGCCGTTTCACAAGGAAATTGGTACTTAATTCACCAAAGTGTCATTCAACTGATCACAAAGTATTGTCAGGATGTTACTTATGTAAAAAACAGCACCATCACTATTTGAAAAAAGTCATTTTTGGTCAAATCTAGACAGGCCCCATTTCCAGCAGCCATCACTCCAACACCTTATCCTTGTGTAATCATACTACATATCTAATTTCATACTAGAAAATCGCGTGCTATTAAATCTCCCATTGAATTACATTTGTATGTACAAAAATATACATCTTTAAAAAAATCTTAATCTGTGTACTGCAAAAGAAAGTAAGTCATAAGAGGTCAAGACAACATGAAGGTGAGTAAAAGATGAAAGAATTACCCTTTTAGGAAAAACTGCTGCTTTAAAGGGTTAATTCACCCAAAAATGCTATCCTAGGTGTATCTGACCTTCTTTCAGCCTAACACAATCGGAGATATATAAAAAATATCCTGGCTTTTCCAAGCTTTATAATGGGAGTTAATGGGACCTTAGATTTTGAAGCCCAAAAAAGTGCATCCATCCATCAAAAATGTAATCCATACGGCTCCAGGGGGTTAATAACTTCTGAAGTGAAGCGATGCGTTTTTGTAAGAAAAAATATCCATATTTGTAACTTTAGAAACCATAATCACTGGCTTCCGGTAACTTCCGTCTGCACGTCCTTCATGAGAGAGTCGAGTTCCGGCGTATGGTGTAGGCTTCGGTGAGAAGTGACAAACGCGGAAGCACACATTGTTTACAGCAGAGGAAAACAGTGAAAAGAAGTTAGTTGTTTTAGCTACACTGTAGATTTGTATTAGTCTTAAAGTGGTGCGTTCGTGCATCTATCCAGTCATTCCAGTCGTCCATTCATGGCAGCAAACCCTCTCAGCCTCTGTTGGCATTATCTTTTGTTTGTGCCGCTGCTGCAGCCTCCTCCATCTCCCGGAGTTCCTGGTTGGTGTTTTCCGGTTCAAACAAATAAGGCTGGACAAAAAAACTCAATCTTCTCTTCTCTTATATCGAAATCCTCTGGCATTTTCTTTAAAAATCCTCATTGTTGTCTTCTAATTCGTGACCAGCGTTTTGTTTTGATCTATCCTCTGTGCTTCCTCGTTCCTCAATTCTTACCAGAGCATATGTCATACACCAGATATCGACTCTCTTGTGAATCTGCGGACGGCTGTTACAGGAAGCCAGTGATTATAGTTTATAAATTTTTAAATATGGATATTTTAAGAAATGGTTCAAGTCTGTTCTTAAAGCATTCTCTTTTTGTCAAGAAAAAAACATGATGCAATGAGCCCTGTTTAATTTCTGACCCTGCTCTCTGCTAGGTTATGAGCACTGGAAAGGCCAAGTGTTGACTGCAGAAGAATTGCATGTACTGTACGAGGGGATCAAGCTTAACAATGTGAATCATTACGACTATGTTCTAACAGGTACAGTATTACTTCGGTCTGTTGGTTCATGTTGTTTATTTACTGTCAGGCACAAAACAAGCATAGTTTGGAACGAAGATTTTTAGAAGAATACTTCAGCTCTGTAGGTCCATACAATACAAGTGAATGGGTACCAAAAATCTGAAGCTACAAAATGCACGTAAAGGCATAATAAAAGTAACCCACGTGACTCCAGTGTTTTAATCACTGTCTTCAGAAGCGATATGATAAGTGTGAGTAAGAAACAGATCAATATTTAAGTCCTTTTTAAAATACAAATCTCCACTTTCACATTCTTGTTTAGAGAAATTTTACAGGGTGAGAATTTTGCAGTTTCTCACCTCTGCAAAACTAAATTCTCCTCCCTGCCCAGTAGGTGGCGATATGCACGAATTGTGGAAGTGTAGATTTTTTGTAAAAAAAATATTTCAATATTAATTTGTTTCTCACCCACACCTATTATATTGCTTCTGAAGACATAGAATAAAAATCTGGAGTCTTATGGATTACTTTTATGCTGCCTTTATGTGCTTTATTGGCCTTAAAAATTTTGGCCTCTATTCACTTGTGTTGTATGGATCTACAGAGCTAAAATAGTCTTCTAAAAATGTTTGTTTGTGTTCTGAAGAAAGTCATACACATCTGAGATGTCATGAGGGTGAATAAATGATGAGAGAATTTTCATTTTGTAGTGAGTTATCCCTTTGAAGGTACTATATGCAGTATTGGGGAAGATACTTTGAAACTGAAGCCTCCCTAGCTGCACGCTACTCATAACTTAAAGTAGTTAAACTACAGTAAAGCTAGAAAAACTCTATTTAATATAATTGATCTGAAATATAGTAATAAACATCAGTGATTTAGTAAATTATTATATAATTTGGATTTCCATATTTTTGTGACAGTCCAAAGTTTTTGACCACTACTCATTGAAAAAAGTTGCTCATTACTGGAAAGGCTACACTAGCTACTGTCACACTGATGAAAAATGTAGTTAAGTTAATATCGTTGCTACTTTTGTTAAAAAACAAAAAGTGTGCTGGCTGTATGTGATTTCAGTAGTTTTGCTATTGCTTTTTTTTATGTTTACAAAGTACGGCTGTAAAAGAGACAGGTCTGATTTCAGGAAATCTGTCAGGTAGTAGTTACTATTTATGTGTAATATTCAAAATAAATTTAAGTTTACAGCACCTTTAAACGCCAGAAACACTTATTTGTTTACATGCTTGAGAATGAGAATTCAACACTTTTTATCGAGGGGATTGACTGCAACTACTTCACTAATTTAATTGATTCTTCAACCTCAAGCAAATATAATGTTTACAAATAAATACATGTATATTAAAGGGACCATGAATAGCTTTTTTTTTTTTTAATCATTTTATTATATTCCCTGAGGGCCACTAATAATTTAAGTATAGATTTTGCACCAAAACAGTCATAATTTAGTTATATATGATCATTTTCCACCCCGTCTCTGGCCCGCTGTCTGAAACATTCGGTTTTGGCCTAATCACTTCCTTAAAACTTCAACGTAAATGCCCACTATTATGATTGGCAAATGCCCACAATTATGATGGGCAATCTATTGCATGTTTGCAAATGCCAACAATTAAAAATAGTGCAGATGAGGTCCATTATGATTTTGTGCTCAAAACAGCAGAATCAGAGCAGCTGAATGAAACTTAATGGGGTCTCCTTTTCAGAGTTGTAACTTGTCACACCGTCTTTTAAAAGCAGAGCCAGATACATGACAGCGGTCAAACACGTCTGTCTAGTGCATGTTTATGTAAAATAAATTATTAAAAATTATCCAGATGGGTCCCCTTTGGGGTTCAGGAATAGTGAGGCCACACTTGACCTGTTTGTCTTGCTCTCTCCTTCTGTTTCCGAACTGAAGCAACAGTGGGTGGGGCCAAGAGTGCAATAATGTAAAATAGAGGTGGTCATGAATTAATGGGCCACCAAATGACGTAGAGTAGTCACGGAAGTAGAGAATGGTGCATTTTTGCGGCTTGGTTTCAATAAATGCTTTTATTGCATTTGAGGATCAAATTTTCAGTTCTGAAATTTACAGTATGATTTTATAGTAAAAAAGACCTCTTATTTGTTAAAATATCTAGGAAAATTTGATTCCTCATGACATGACCCCTTTAAATGTAATACTTTTATTTACAATTTGTTGAAGGAAAAAAATTACTAGATATGTTTTCTAACCTTCTTTTTTCAGGGTACACTCGGGATCATTCATTTTTGCACATGGTGGTAGACATTGTACAGGAGCTGAAGAGGTCAAACCCGAGCCTGGTGTATGGTGTGTCACTAATAAACCTATAACTAGAGAGTCAAAGTGTCCTTATATAGCTTTCTCTGTAGGAATGCATGAACCACTGGTGATTTTACTGGTGAGTCACAAGTTAGTCATATGATTGGAAGGGGCAGTTGTTTTGCCTTTGGCTTTACTGGGGAGGGGATGTGCAGATGGAATTATGATCCAAAACATCTAAACAAGGATCCGAAACATTTCATGAAGCCAGTAAGACTACACTATTTATTGTGCAGATTTTTGTTTCTCTTGTAGTGTGCGATCCCGTATTGGGAGATAATGGGGCTTTGGTGAGCATGTCTATGTTCCCTTTTTGCCAAATGATTAGAAATCTCCTTAAAATTTATTTTCATAAATGTAACACCATTCAGCTGAAATTCACGAATCACATAAATGTGGTGAATAATGTGGAGTTAAGAGTCATTTTTGAAAAAGCTGATCACTTTGTCATGGTCTCCTTTCTTTCTAGTATGTTCCTGAGAATTTGCTACCCATCTACAGGGACAAAGTAGTGCCATCCGCTGATATAATCACTCCCAACCAATTTGAAGCAGAGTGAGTGCTTTGTTATGGTTTTAATATGGTTTTAAGTATGGACACACCTACTCATTATTTATTATTATAATTTTCCACATTTTAGAATAATAGTGAAGTCATTAAAAATTATGAAATAACATAAATGGAAGTAAAGCAATTATGTAGTCACACAAATGTTGAGCAAATCCAAACAATTCTCTTCACTCTCCAAAGTTAGATATACATTTTAGTTTTGTGAAGAATTTCAGATCCCAATTTATATTTGCATACTACAACACTAATGTCAAGCATTCAGACACAAGCCTTTAGATTAAAAGGCTTTAATTGTAGGATCAACTAATTATCTTACAGGGATGAAAACTGCATATTTTGGTTTACATCTATTTCAAGCATGCATCTCAGCCCAAAAAACAGCTGTCTGGGTGAGACTCATAATGCTGATGGCTGCGAATATTTCAGTTCCTTTTTTACTCTCACAGATTGCTCACTGGTAGAACCATCTGTACAGAAAAAGATGCAATTGAAGTAAGTTTCATCATCTGTTTCCTTCACAGCCACATCTATTCACAGGTGTCAGTACTTAGCGTTAAGGATTTTTTTTCTGTTATTGCAGTTGTGCCAATAATGCACATTTGTTCTTGCCCTGCCACAAACAAATTACACATCTTTCACAATTCATTGTTTGCACATTTGCCATGATTAGAATTTGCATTCTTCATTAAATGTTATTCTTTAAAATAAACAATGGCATACAATGCAAAACATTAATGGTTTATTTTAAAATTTCAGCCCATTCTTACTGATGCCTCCAGAACTTTCAGATAGCTGTGAAAAACATCTCTAAATGTAGTGACCGTGTCACAAATAAATAAAAAACATGGTGACTTTTATAACATTGGAAAGTTTAATCACAACTAATGCATTGTTATTTTATATAAAAGTCCAAAACTAGCCATGAGTTAATGTGTCAAATCTTAATTAACTGACAGACATTAGCATTGTATGCTTTTGGGTGTTAAGCGCAGCATTTGGGTTGCACAAAGCTCCAGTCACACAGCTCATATCACGTGGGGCTCTTGCATTACATGGCATGTCTGACATAGTTGTTCAGTGGAATTTTGTATAAACAACAGGAGTTTACCAAAAATAGATTTGGCCGGTTATAGAATGCAGTTGTGCTGTGTGAACCTGGCCTCTGTGACCCTGTATGTAAAACTGCAGAGCGTGTCTGAATGAACTGTCACACAATTGGTTGTGTTTCAGGTGATGAACTTGTTGCATTCAAAAGGTCCAGACACAGTGGTCATCACTAGCTCAGATCTGCCCTCTCCTCTCGGTGATCAATACTTGGTAGCTCTGGGGAGCCAGAAAAGAGGTAGTTAATGTCTTACACTCATTTAAACTCCCACCAATCAATAAAGAGGTTAGTGCAAACAAACTCATAACCCTTACTATGCCTGCCCTCATTTCCTCTTCCTTCATATTAGAATAAACGGCAAAGGTACTGTCAGAATGCATTTCTCTTTGTGCCTTGGGGCAAAGACGGACACAGACAAGTTGTGGTGTATTATTTTTAAAGACCCATGAAATCATTTGAGTGCCGTTTTCTCCTGTATTGACATTCCGTATTTAAATGGGCAGGACATATTGAAGGGCTTGTCCCTTTTTTTTTTTTATTTGTATATCCTATAGACTTACAGTAAGTAACGTTCCAGCCATATAGCATGATTTGCTAGTTTTTTGCAGATGGTATTAGAGGGAGGGACATTCTCATTCTAGAGAGCATTTGATCGGGCAAAACTCTGTGTAGTTCAAGGTGATTCATCAATAGTTTTGGTCCATATTTCTGGTAGAGAAATAGAAAGACTGCACATTTTGTATATTGGCTTGAAGTTAATTTTGTCATCTTTTATAGGCTTATTGGCATATAGATGGCTTCAAAACTAACAGACATAGACTTAAAACCTCCAATTTTGATTAGATTTTGGTCAGAGCTGCAGGTCTAGCAGTTTATCTGCATTTACAAAAGTGTTAATACTAACCTCTGATTGGATGAGCTATGTTTGAGGACGTTGTAAAATGCAAATAAACACACCATTAAAGTTACGCTATATAATAGTGTGCTGTTGCTACGCTACTTGGCAAACAGCCTACAGCTAGAGTTATAGTAGAAACAATGATAACCAGTGTTTGTCATTCTCTACACTACCTTTATCTCTCAAATGACTCAATATTATAATACATTTTATGTCGTTGGATTACATGTGGCAAATTTGACATGCGTGTGCATGTATGCATGTGCACACAAACAGTATGTGGGTGTTTCTTCGACTTTGGACACTTTAATGTCTCAGGAATTGATATATATATATATATATATATATATATATATATATATATACATAGTGAGTAATTGAGAATTGAATGTGTGGCAGTTAAAAATGTCCCACAATTGTGTCATTTATACCACAACCAATGATTTTAGCCCTAAACATAATTGTTTCTCCAAAAGTTAGTGTTCTTGTTAACCAGATCAAAAAAGTGAACAGCATGCTTGAAATGAAATAAAAGACAAGTGATGTTCGAATAAAACAGAAATAAAGTAAATAAATATCAATCAAAATATCAAAAATAGCTGAATATTTTTATTGGGGGTCATATTCAATCAAGCTGTAATTTTGTCAAATTACACAAAGATGTTAAGATGTTAGCTATAAAATTAGCCTTAGCAAAAAAGCAATTTGTAATGTAATTTTCATCACAGATTTCAGTTAAACACAATACATAATTTGAGATGTGCTCAAATTTACACTGTGGTGGAAATGTTCATATCTTTCAGAAAAAATGACATAAATCTCCTGTGATGCATGTACATATTTTACACTGTTGGACATTTTTAGTAGACAAATAATAATAAATATGTTTAAAAAAAAATTAAAAAAAAGTCTGCAGTGCTAAAAATTACCTGAAGTTAAAGAAACACCAATGCATGCATTTATGCTTTAAATACATTAGTTAAAATATTTGCCAGCCTAAGGAGGAGTGTTCCTCCAAAAGTTGGCTTACTCACTGGGTCTTCGTAGCAGCTATTCTTAGTAAAGCTATTTTGGAACAATATTGTGTATTGTGAAAAGAACCTCGCTGACATTTTCAACAGCATCATTCTTGATAAGTGGTTTCTGTCTTGGTTGAGGGCATCAGTCCCGTTTTGCATCGGACTATATACTTCTGTTGTTCCTCAGTAAAACCAGACGGTGCCAAAGTGACCCAACAGATCCGTATGGACATCCCCAAGGTAGATGCTGTGTTTGTGGGTACAGGAGATCTGTTTGCTGCAATGCTACTAGCATGGACACACCATCACCCAAATGATCTCAAGGTAAACAAAATTACATTTATAAGCGATAATAAAGCAGTTTAACCTTTGCATTTAGAAAATTGTACACAGTGACACTTTAAAAATTCTGAATGCCATCGCATTAAAGGTGCTGTTAGCAATTTTTTTCATGGAAATGTATTCAAAAAAATGTCCTACTCCCTGAAAAATATGAATGAAATAAGTGTTATGAAATATCTCACCAGTCTCTGTGACAGCTCTAGACTTTGTAAACAGGGAACAAAAATGGCTGCAGTATCTGGTGCTTTCTGCCTGTCAATCATTTTGCATGTTCTCATTGTATTGTAGCAAATGGCTTACTGCCATTTTTATGCCATGTTGTCAGTTGAGGGTGCTATTTTGAGCTGTAGTTTTTTTAACATCTGTTTCTGCAGGATATGTCAGTCTTCAAGCTTATTTTGGTTTCTTTGGAGATTGGGGTTTTGGAAAGAGGGGTGTGGCTAATACAACGTTCTTTGTCTCTTGGAAGTAGAATGGATAAAATTGCTTACAGCACCTTTAAATAAATAAAACATCAAGCCAAGTGGCATTTATTTTAAAGAAAACAGCACAAGCACAAGCAAAACATTTCCAAAAATAATTTTTAAGTTTTAAATATATTGACAAGTTTTATAGATATAGACAAAATACAAAATGGTGGAACATTTTAATTATAACCCAGTGTTCTTGATGTGTTGTTTACAGACGGCCTGTGAAAAGACTGTTTCAGTCATGCATCATGTCATTAAGAGGACTATTACTTATGCTAATGGTAAGAGAAACTTACTATATGGACCAGATACTATTTTTCTGTGTACAGAGTGTGATGTATCTGGTTAATATATTGCATTTGTTTAAAAGTGACTTAAATAATATTCATTATAATTATGATAATGCTAATTGAAAAATGTAGTATGAGTTACAAATATATTTTTAACAAATGTATTGTTTAAAATTAGCTTCAATAGAAGGAATAGTTTCTGAAAAGTCTGTCATAATATACTCAACCTCAAGTTCTAAATCTGTATTTCTTTCATCCGCTGAACACAAAAGGAGATGTTAGGCAGAATGACAACCTCAGTCTCCATTCACTTTCATTGCATGGAAAAAGAAAAGATGCATTGAAAGTGAATGGTGACTGATTTTAACAGACCACCTATCATCTTTCTTGTTCTACAGAAGACAAAGTCATACAGGTTTGGAACAATATGAGGGTGAGTAAATGATGACAGAATTTTCATTTTTGGGAGAATTATTCCTTTAATGCAATGCTTAATGAAATCCACTATATTTTGAGTTGAAATGAACACATTTCTGTTTCGTTGTCGATTACGTGATCCTTAATATAGAAACACTGTTATAGAGAACCTTTAATATAACCACATTTTGTATTATTAGTAAGATATTCATAATGTAACTCATACTCCCTTTCCTTTTGTTCATCTGTCAGAAGTGGCAGGTCCCAATCAAAAGCCCAGTCCTGCTCAACTGGAGTTGAGAATGGTCCAGAGTAAAGCAGATATTGAAGATCCTGGCATAGTTTTGGATGCTGTTGTATTGTAGAACTTGCACTAAGTTCTGTACTAGACAATGTGAATTTCATATATTTAACAAGAAGATGACCTCAAAAGTTATAATCATACTGTAGATACCTAATGACACCACTTATATTACACCAATCAGCCACAACATTAAAACCATCTGTATAATATTGTGTAGGTCCCCCTCATGCCTGGGCTGGTTTGAGTATTTCTTTAACTCCTGATCTCCTGGGATTTTCACACACAACAGTCTCTAGATTTTACTCAGAATGGAGCCAAAAACAATAAAACATCCTTGTTGATGAGAGAGAGAAAAAAAATTGCATTCTGAGATGCTATTAATCTCACCACAATTGTACAGAGCTGTTATCTGAGTTACCATAACCAGTCTGGCAATTCTCTGCTGACCTTTTTCATCAACAAGGGTGTTTTGTTGTTTTTGAGTAAATTCTAGATACCGTTGTGTGTGAAAATCCCAGGAGATCAACAATTACAGAAATACTCAAACACCATCTGGCACCACAATCATCCATGCAATTATCTAATCAGCCAATCCTGACATGCTATTCTGAGATGCGGGTTGGTGCTGTTGGTGAGGGGGACCTTCTCAATATTAAGCAGGTGGTTTTAATTTTGTGGTTGATCGGTGCGTATATAGTGCACCAATTCCTTGATAAGAAAAATAATGTGCTTAGAAAAGAAACTGTGAATGACTGTTTTTTGTTATACAGTGTTCACAATGCATTTATGATCTTAACTGTTTTTAGGTTCACATTCCAGCCACATTGAACATGACATCCATCCATAATTCTTAAATAATTTTTGCCACTATGATTATGCATGTCTATCTGAATTAAAAATTGTGGCAGCGGGGGCGTGGTCAAGCGCCCGTCTGAAGGGAGAAAGCGGTAAGGGCGCTTGCACCTGAGCTAAATTATGTCTAACACCTGTCTCTAATTTCAGTGAGTATGGGGAGAGCGGCATAAAAGAGCACCAGTGCCCCCAGTCGAGAGAGAGAGCTGCCAGTCCAGTGTTGGCAACAAGAGAGACAACACCGAATTGTTAGTTTAGTTGAGAAACGTTTATGTATAGCACGCATTTGCACTACCCCTGTCTGTCTACACCCTGTGATTAAAGAGCCACTCACCTTCGTGTTGAACCCTGTTCCCGTGTCCTTCTTCTTATAAAGTCTTTACACTGGTGCCGAAACACGGGAACAGGGTTCAACACGAAGGTGAGTGGCTCTTTAATCACAGGGTGTAGACAGACAGGGGTAGTGCAAATGCGTGCTATACATAAACGTTTCTCAACTAAACTAACAATTCGGTGTTGTCTCTCTTGTTGCCAACACTGGACTGGCAGCTCTCTCTCTCGACTGGGGGCACTGGTGCTCTTTTATGCCGCTCTCCCCATACTCACTGAAATTAGAGACAGGTGTTAGACATAATTTAGCTCAGGTGCAAGCGCCCTTACCGCTTGCGCCCTTACCGCTTTCTCCCTTCAGACGGGCGCTTGACCACGCCCCCGCTGCCACAAAAATGTATAATTATTTTTTGATTAACATTAAGAAAAAACGTATTAGAAGTGATCTCACATTTGATTAGTCTGTCATACTAAAACATTTAATGATTTAAGTTTGATTCATTATAGGCCTTTATTTAACAATCAGGACAAATTTGAGAAAATGTCTACTAAACAATAAAAAGGTGAATGTGCTTCTATACCAAGCGTCAAACTTTAATGCTACTCTGATGTGGTAAAAACAAAAAATATTGAACTGAGGATTTATATTTGTAATGTTTACCAATAATTGCCAAGAAAAAATATTTTTATATAAATTTTGATCAAATGTAGCTTATGTAGTTAATTACAGTATGTAGATCATTTAATGTTTATTCAAAAATTCAATTTTACAAGTTTGATTTCGTTCATTTTAAAGGTGATGTATTATTTTTTTTAAGTAAAAATTCTTGCCCAGCATAATATGCATGCTTAAATGCAAGTAAGCCATTCATATGTGGATTTCACCTAATGTTAACTCTGTGGTGCTATCAAAACACTGTTCTGTTTGTTTGAGCAACCTATCCAGCCTGAAACGCATGCAACCAGGTAAATTACAGGAAAATCGTTGGGTTGTCTTTACTGGTAAACGTACCAAATGTGCTGTTAGCACATACATCAATAAAGAAATGTATAGGAAATAATACAACTTTGCATTAAGGAACATTTCCAGAACAAAATTTACCTGTATTTTCAAAAGTGTTGAAATGAGCTCTAAACTGAAAGTGCCAATGTAAAATTATTTAAATTCTAAAGTTTTCACGCTTCTCTCGTTGAATTCGCAAAGTCTGGGAACCAGTTAATGCTGTGGTTCTTCCAAGAAAGCCTTAATTTACTCAACTAGCCTTCAACTAGCAAAGCGCTAGGAACAGGGTGTATCGAATCTGATGACACAAAAAGTATTTAAAACTAGCAAAATGTGCAAGGCTCGCCGTTCACACGTCCGACCCTCGTATGGTGCCCAAGGCAGATCGGTACCTTTAGTATCTTAATTATACAGATGGTAAAGATTTCTTTCATGGGAAGTAAGAAAAACTACACGCACACACATTTGACATTAAAGAAAATGTAAAAATGTTTATAGCACCATTTTATCCAAAATATTTATAGCACCAATCTCGCAACCTCAACTTGGTTTTAGAAAAAGTTAATTGTTAATGTGATAACTATCAAAGGTAAATGTGACCAAGCCTTTGATGCAAAAAAAGCTAATTTAGTTCCTTAAAAATTTATAAATTTTTTAAATAAATACCTTTTTAAATGTGCTTTCCAAATACTTTTTGGGGTCACTGTTTATAATTAAAGCTGAAGCAGTCCAATCCCAGCTCAACTATTAAGTGAGTCATTCGAAGGTTGATGTCCTCAAAAACTGAGCCAGTTGGGCAAAAATTACACACTTAAGGTTTTCTAAAAAAAATAAAAGCTAAATATAACCATTAACAAATTGTATCAATCAAATTGATCTAAAAATGGCTAGTAAATATTTCTGGCTCTGAAATAGCGGTGTTCTTTCAAAATAGTACAGAAAGAGAGAAACAAAAAAGATAACTAATGCCAACAGTTTCCCCTCACTGACGGTTAACAGATAAACATGTCATGCACCCACACCCTCTTTTTAATCAAACTGAAAGATGTCGACACACTGTATGATATTAGGCTCATGAAGAACTTTGAACGGATCAGAAGTGAAGCTGTACATATTGATTTTAAACAGAAAATTATTACAATTAAAAATATAGGAAATTGCGAATTATAGACAAAACATGATGTTTCTTAGGCATGGTTTTGCAATCTTAACATGATCTTTTTACAGACAAAAGCGAGTTTTTTTCAGAAGGAACGTTCCCAGGATTGTAGTGAAATATGATCTTGTGAGATCCTTTGTTGGATCACTTTATGTGTTAGGAATAATATAGCCCGAAAAGTTGTGGACATCCCCCTTCTCCTGTTCAAGCACTTTAAAGGGTTTAGTTCACCCAAAAAATAAAATGATCCCATAATTTACTCACCCCTCAAGCCATGCTAGTTGTATAGGACTTTCTTCTTTCAGCCAAACACAATCGGAGTTATATTAAAAAATATCCTGACTCTTCCAAGCTTTATAATGGGAGTTAATGGTAACTTTGAAGCCCAAAAAAGTGCATCTATCCGTCAAAAAAGTAATCCATAGGACTCCAGAGGTTAATAAAGGCCTTCTAAAGCAAAGTGTTTTTGTAAGAAAAATATCCATATTTATAACTTTATAAACGATAATCACTGGCTTCCTCTATCCGTAGCGCTTCCACGTTTGTCACTTCTCACCGGAGCTTACGCTACACCTACATCATACACCGGAACTCTAAACACTTGTGAACACGTGGATGGCCGTTAATTGAAGCCAGAGATTATAGTTTACAAAGTTAGAAATATGGATATTTTTCTTACAAAAACATATCGCTTTGCTTCAGAAGGCCTTTATTAACCCTCTGGAGCCGTATGGATTACTTTTTTGATGGATGGATGTGCTTTTTTTGGCTTCAAAATCTAAGGTACCATACACTCCCATTATAAAGCTTGAAAGAGCCAGGATATTTTTTTTTATATAACTCCGATTGTGTTTGGCTGAAAGATGAAAGTCATATACACCTAGGATGGCTTGAGGGTGAGTAAATTAAGATCTAATTTTCATTTTTGGGTGAACTAACCCTTTAAGAAGTTAACTTTTATATTAACAAATGCAAAATATCTAAACCAACCAGCAAAACCACAACTGTAACTGATGAAATCTGATCAGCTGTTTAGTCAATACAAAGTGTATTTAGATAATTTGCTATAGCTGCCAAGAAGTTCTCTAAAACAACAGCAGAAAGTAGGTTAGTGTGTAAATAGAAGACAGAAAACTCCTGGGAACAAGAATAAGGGAACGAGATTCTGCATCAATAAATGAGAATTAAGGAATTCTGCCCAGATGTGATAAACATCATAAGCAAAGAAAAAGAAGAGCAAATAAAATTGGCAGATTTGCAGATGACAACACAAGAACGTGCACAGTCCCAAGCCCTCAACTAGCAAGTTCCAGCGAGAAATGAAATTAAACACTTTTAATAATAATAATAATAAAACAATGTAAAAATAAATTATAATAAATACAAAATAAAAATCAGCCAGTGGTAAAATATCTGCCCAAATAAAATTACATGCTTGCAAAAAAAGTTAAAACGTCTACTTTGGAAGAGCAGTCAATGAAAGAGGCTTTTGGTTCCAGATGTTCTCCTTACGACATCTAGCAGCAAGGGCAAAATCGTCCATGAATATCAGCCAGTGCCAAATCATGGCAGTGAAGTAACCACTGATATTTAAGGAGGGCACCTGGGCATTAGCAGAATCTGGAGGAGCAACAGTAGAACAGAACGAGAGGAAAGCAAGCAAGGACACCACAACAGCTGGTTTAAAGCAATGCATCTATGTATGTAAAAACAAATAAACAAAACCAACCAACAAACAAACAGAAAATAGTTTCCTGAATGCCACAGTTGTTAGAACCAAATCCTAACAGATCACTGACCTGATCATCACCTGTCCTCATCTTGTATTTCTTGAGATCTAGAGTTCTTCACTCTATAGGGGGAATTTAGGCAATTTAGCACAATGACAACAAATACAATATAAATATTTATGATAAGAAATTATTTGTAAACATCCATACATTCTAGTATAACAAACACACCTGTGCTTCTCCTAGATTCGGGGAATCTGTAGGTACTTGAATTCTGTCTGGAAACAAATCTGGAAACAAATCTCGAAACCTCTCTTGAATTGTGTCCCTACAATTAAGAGAACTTTAAAGTGGCAGCAGTAGTTTTTAACTTTCAGGGTAAAACCGTGTCCTAACAAGGCACGATGCAATAAATTGACAAGCATTGGCAAAAAAGCAAAAAATCTCTTCCATGATACAAATTTGTATCATATCCAGCTACGACCATGAAGAGCAACAGGACAGTTTGTTGGTCTTGGTTTCTATTTCTGCGGTGGATGGCTCGGTAGCCCCGCCCACCGTGAAATAATATTGGTCCAAAATCCTGCTCCTTATAACTGTATATTAAATATCAAATTTCTTCTAACTGTGTGGGACAAATTGCTTGTCGCTGGAAACTTGTCACATCGTACCAGGTTCGGACACAGTGCAATAGGGCAAGATTACATCGTATATTACACTTTACTTACGTACATTAATTCATGCGTGACCAAAGAAAAAAAATCACAAAAACTTAGAAGCTCAAAATTCTCAAGTTAAACTATTAACATTTTTGACAAACTCACCACAGCCCCTTTCTCCATATGTGCACAACAATGCCAAGAACAAAGCAGATGAATACAGCAACACCAAACAGAACCCAACATGCAGAACATGTGGTGGAATCTAGAATAGATGGGATGAAAACTAGAGTGGAAAAAAGTTCATGCTTCAACAATGTTGATGTTCCTCGGAAAATGCTGATAAAGAGGATTGAGATTCACGTAATACAATACCACCTGGTTAACGAATTAATGTATGCCCACATTTACTAGTTTTATCAAATAAGGGTTTTTTCCGACCCACTTTATTCTGTCAAGCACACTTTGCAAATGTTTAAGTTATATGTATTCTACTACTGACAAGCAATTGTTTTATAGCACCAAAGTGCCAATGTTTGCACTTGTCAGGGAAACAACCAACAAATGTGTAACTTATAGTTGACTATAAAAGGTGGACTAGGAGAAAAGAGAAAGTATTAAAAAAAATGACACACTGCAGTTTTAAAGCCAGTAACTTTCTGTGTGTCTCTTTGCTATCATTAAATTGTGTTATACACTTACTGTATAGTTATTGGCATTATATTGTCAATCAACTACACTACTCTCTACATACTGAATGACCAGGGCTGGACTGGTAATCTGGAATATCAGGCATTTTCCCGGTGGGCCGATGGACTTTGGGGCTGATCAGGGGCAGACTGGGCTTCAGGAGGACAGAGTGGGCCAAATGGGCCGTGATAAGCTAAAATGAGCCATTGCATTATGCAGAATAGACCACAAAACGGCACCGTGATATGCAGAAAAAGACAGCGAACACCCCCTCACTCAACATTTGGGCCAGTATGTAAATTCCCGGGCTGATTTATCTTCCCAGTCCAGCCCTGTGTATGGCATCAGCATTGGCCACTGAAAAACCCATATCAGTCGACCATATACAATACTGTGCAAACGTTTTAAGCACTTGTGAAAAATGTTGCATAGTGAGGATGTCTTCAAAAATAATGACTAAAATAGTTTTTATATATCACTTAATGTCATACAAAGTCCAGTAAACATAAAACTAAATCAATATTCTGTGTGGCCACCTTTGCCTTTAAAGCAGCACCAATTCTCTTAGGTACACCTGGTCACAGTTTTTCTTGATTGTTGGCAGATAGGATGTTCCAAGGTTATTGGAGAATTCACCACAGTTCTTCAATCTATTTCAGTTGTCTCAATTGCTTCTGTCTCTTCATGTAATCTCAGATTGACTCAATGTTCAGTGGGGGGCTTTGTGGGGGCCACAAAGATGTTTTTTTGTGAAACATCTTAAGTGTCTAAGACTTTTGCACAGTACCGTATGTATAGATATTGGTTGTTTACATAGTTTTTAAAATGTAAATATTTAATATTGAATTTAGCACAGAAAACAAATATCATACAAGAGTGCAAACCCTTTTTCAAATGATGGAGGCTTCAAACAAAATAAAATGACCATAAAGCCATAAATTATTTACAAAAATAGACTCACCAGTATGCACATGCAAATACAGAGAACCTGATGAACTTCCATACTTATTTGAAGCTTTACAAATGTATAAGCCATTAAAGTCAGAGGACAGTTTGGGAATTAGAAGTTTGCTGTCTTCATAATTTGGAGAACTTTGATTTTCTTTGCTAGAAGGAGAGATGTAAGTGATCAATTAATGTGTTTTACTATATTTAGTACATTTTTAATTAGAGAGAAGATAGTATGAAAGTACAATATGTGATGGGTTAATATAAAGTTGGAAAACATCCAGAATGAAAACAAAAATTTACATTTTAACTGCCATCATCAGATTTTAGCTTTGCCAAAATCTAAATGCAAATGCAAATATGCCCTAAAGTGCTATATTTGCATTAGATAGATGAACTTGTCAGATTTTTGCAGGGAAAACAGCATGTTTGTAGAAAAACAACTTCCACTTCAAGATTCAAAGTTCTTATTTATTATTATTTTATTATGTATTATCTATCCAATTATTTCCCTAAAAGTCTGGTTGACTCACGTGACAGCCCACACCATTACTCAGAGTCCACACTAAATGTCAGTTCTTAAACATATATTTAACATATCAAACCCCACAAAAAAACTGCCTCAAGTAAGCAAGAAAGCCCTCTCCAATCATAAGCCCATTTAAATTATGAGTTTAAACTGTTTGATGTAATGCCCTGTTATGCTTCTAGCTGCACAACAAGAAATCTTTGAGTAGTTTTCCAACTGTGAAAAGTTTCTATTACCTAGTCCAGATGTAGGTCGGGATTGGGTTACAATCAACTTTACAGAGAAAACCTTTGCCTTCTGTTAAACTGGAATCAGGAATTATTATCACTGATTCTGGAGGATCTAAAAAGAAAAAATACAAAGTTAATAATTTAGCATAAAGTATTCAAAAGTAAGAGATTTGGTCTTCTGCAAATCTCAGATTTCTTGGGAGTATTCTTGGTTCAATACAAAGACTCTACTGACAGCATTTGTGGCATTATGTTGATTAACACAATAATTAATTTTGACTCATCCCACATTTTTTTTAAAAAAAGGCAAAAAAGTTACAGCGAGGCACTTACAATGAATGGGGCCAATCCATGAACGATAAAATACTACAAATGACAAAATTATAGCCACAGGACATAAACAATATGTGTTAACATGATTTTAGTGTGATAAAATCACTTACTAACCCATACTGTGTAAAGAAAATCCTACAGACTCTGACCTGACAGAAGCCCCGCCCACTACCAACAACTTCTACTCATTGGTGTACACCCTGTAATCCCAACAAAAACTATTTAAACCACTTTACAGCCCAATTAATTTCATTACACAATTTTCAACACAATAATTAAAATAATTGCTTTTATACAATTATAAGCTTCACATTTCTGTCTTTAAAACCTCAATAATTGGCCCTATTCACTTCTATGGTAAGTGCGTCACTGTAACCTCGAAATTTGTCTCATTTGGTCCTAGGAGGAACGAGTCGAAATACATTTTTGTGGTAATCAACATTATGCCACAAATGCTGTCGACTGAGATTAACTAGTATTAGTTAATGCTCTTCCAAAGTAGACGGAATATTCCTTTTAAGTGTTTTTTTTTTTTTTTTTGGGCAACCGGCTGCTGGGCAGAAATTCTTTCATTGAATTTAGATTTTACTATAAATATCAATTGCTGCTTTATAGTAAAACTATATCTCATTCTTCACCATTAAAAAAAGTTGTTTTGTTGCACCACACAGATATGCATTTGCAATTAGATTTTTTTAAGAATGGCACATAATGCAGACCTTTGCATGCAGGTTGTTAGTGGACAGATCGCATTTTCACACATATATTACTTACAATGGATGTTTATTGTGGAGTCAATTTCCTCTGTCAGGTTGTTGTGTTTTACAACACATTGGACCTTCAACCCATTCAGATCTTTGACTGGTACGCCAAGTAGGATGGACACAACAGTAACTGTTCCATTTGGGTGAACTGTATGACTGGTTTCAGTCCTCATATTCAGAGCTTCTAATCTCCAGAATACTTCTGCTGCAGGTCGTGCATTAGAGGCAAAGCATGATGACAATGTAACCTCTATCTGACCAGCAACAGGTGACTCCTTTTTTATGTTAACTACAGGAGGAACTATGTTTGAAATGGAGAACAAAGAAGAAGAAACAAGTGAACTGTGAGACATTTGACCAAATTTGCCAACCTGATCTGGGACTTCCCATATTTAATAAACAGCACTGTCATTTCACTTTCAAAAGTTTTTTTTTAGCACAGAGTTTATTGTAGTTGGGAAACCCTGTTCAAGGAATAGTTTCCTAAAAAATGAAAATTCTGTCATAATTTACTCACCCCATGTAAAAAAAAATTAGATTTTTTTTCTTTCATGGTGCTCAAATAGAGAAATGGTTGGTCCAATCATTTTCTTGTAATAACTGTAAAAGGGAGAGGGGCTTTCAAGCTCCAAAATGGGAAAAAAGTCAAATAAATTAATCATACCATATATGTGGTCCATATGTCTTGTGCACTTTATTCTAAGTTTTCTAAATCATCCAATAGCTTTGAGTGACAAACAGACTAAAAAGTCAATTCAAATATACCATTATATTAATGATATATTAATGATGTGTGGTCACAAGACACACAATGGCATCAAATAGCATCATTGCATCATTTTTGTAATCCATGCAACTTTTCACTTCAGGGGAAGGGAAAATTAGCAGTGAATAGGTTTTTTTTTCACTCTGTTCCTAACACATTTATTTGTTAATTATTTATCTGTAATTTTGGAGCTTGACAGCTCCAATAAATGGACAGAAATACTTCAACATTTCTCCTGTTGTGTTACACTGAAGAAAGTCAGTCACTATTTTGGAAAAGCATAAGAATGAGTAAATTTAGAAAGAAAGTTTATTTTTAGGTGGTGTTCCTTTTGCCTGCTTAAAAAGCATGACAGCAGATTTCTGATTCTGAAACATATTAAACAATTGTGAAATACAGTATTGGCCAGGAATCAAAATAGAAAGACATGCTTATATAGGCATTATGAAATTCATTTCTCATTGCTGTAAATCAGAGAATAACATGAACAACCATACCAAGAACTGTAACATTGATGTTTGTCTCAAATGTACCACTAGGATAAAGCATGAAGATGCATGTGTAGATCCCTTCATCCAGGAGCCTCATTTCCTGCAGCTGAATTGATCCATTTTTCTCTGCAGTGTTCCCAATGAATTTTACCCTGTGCCCTAAACCATTTGCATGTTCTGTTTTGCCATCAGGCCGAATATAAAAGAAGATCTTCTCTTCAGGGTCTTCTCTTGTCTTTTTTTGCCATATGATACGAGTAAGATCCTCTTTAGACTCAGTCAGCTGAGTTAACAAAAAGGCACTTTCTCCATATATGACTGCTGTATCGTGACCAATAACCTTTACACCTGAAAAACAATACATTAATTTATTTATTTTACATGTAGATGTTCAGATGGGCAAGTAGCATGAAACAATGTCTTTCAAAATGGGCAGTTAGAGGGGGTCAGGCCATATCTGTGAAAACACTCCCTGTTAATATCCCCGCCAACTGTTGAACAAGTCTCTTTAAGACAAGTCAGTCCAATCATTAGCCATTAGCAATCCTCCCAAAGCTGCTATTTCAGTCTAGTTAATAGACATGCAAGTACAGCTCTGAAATCAACAGTAAAATACAATAATGAAATCTACAAAACTGCCTGCAAAATCCATGCTTCAGTGACAAGTTAACATAAACATAAGTTTGTCTTCTTTAGCTGAAATCAGGCTAAAAGGATGCTGAATTGTGTATTTCTTGATTTTCATTACAAATCTATTCACCCTACTTGAAGGAATATTTCACCCAAAAATAATTTTCTACTATAAATTTCTCATTCACTACGAGGCTGGTGGTTGATAATAGCTAAGACTAAACATAGTTCCAGTACTTGCTTCATATCATGCAAAAGGGGTGAATAATAATGTTAAAATTAGCCACATTCTGTCTCATCTCCAACAACTTTGGTGTGATGTTTTTTCTCCAAAAAAACAATCTTAAATCAAGTGACATTCAATGACTTAAAAGAGCATGGGTGGGCCATTTGTATCACTCAAAGTTTAGTACACATGCAAGTACGCCCCTAACTGGGATGATGACAAGTTTATATCCAATTTCTTTTGATCCATTCCTGATATAGATATACAACATGTTATTATAGGGGGTGACTTTAACTTTGTTCAAGACACAGTTTTAGATAGATCCTCGAACAAACCTTGTGTATTAACTAACTCAGCCAAAACATTGAATACCTTTAATGGACAACTAAGGCTGTCCAATCCTTGGAGATCAAATTTTTTCATGAATAGGGCCTACTATTTTTCTCCCATGTTCATCACTCATATTCATGGATAGATTTTTTCTTATTAGACAACAGATTACTTTCAAACCTATGTTGTCAGAAGCACTTCACTTGACAATATGTAATTATTATCTTGACAAAACTGAGCAATATGATGAGTTTCTATCTGAAATGTCAGCATTCATATTCCCAATGACATATGCACTAGAGGAAGTATTACTTTCAATAAAATAATTCATAAAAGCAAGTCTATTTAAATATTCAATCTCATTCCGATGATATTTGTAAGGTGTATACACATTTATAATGACAAATTCCTTGTCCTTATGAGTAATTGCAATACCACAGTTGACATAAAATCTAATCACATTAATTAGATTGTCAAGCTTTTTATTCCACAGGATAGCCATACCCAATGGTATCCTACCTCTGACTATTCCCATACCATTATCCATTGTAGACTTCCCATCCCCATAAAAATGATCATTAATAGAATTCAGTTTTTCCAAGTCTTGCTTAACTATAAATGTCTCTTGCAAACATAAAATGTCACAGTTTTCCATGAGATTATCAACCACTATGTGGCGTGCTTTATCCCCAGCACTCTGGCCTACAAGCAACCCTTGACAATTGTATGACAAGACTCAAATGTCCATATACCACCACTTGTGAGTGTTTAAACTACCAGCAGGCACACATTACCTCAGCAGCAGGTGCAGTATTAAACCTGATAACTCCCGCCCTGTATGGCTCATAATAACGCCTAACAAATGCCCCGTCTGGCCAGAGCTCCGTATTGTACATTTCACTGACCTCATTACATTCAGCAGATACTTTAAATGAGCTGTATCGGCTGTGTACAGTATTAATCTTCTGACAGATGACCTCACGGCCAAGTTTATCTTTAAGATACTGTTAAAATGCCAGGGTTTTGTGATGTAAAAGAACGAGACAAAGATAAATCATGTCAGAACTTTTTCCACTTTAATGTGACCTATAATGTGAACAATTCATTTGAAAAACAAACTGAAATCTTCATGGGGGATGACAATAACCTGGTTGCATAAGTGTGTTCAGAATTAACCAATCACATTCAAACTCATGTTAAACAGAAGTCATTACACACCTGCCATCATTCAAAGTAACTCTGATTAATTACAAATAAAGTTCAGCTGTTCTAGTAAGATTTTCCTGCCATTTTCTTAGTTGCATCACAGAGCAAAAGCCATGGTCTGCAGAGAGCTTGCAAAGCATCAGAGGGATCTCATTGTTGAAAGATATCAATCAGGAGAAGGGTACAAAAGAATTTCCAAAGCATTAGATATATCATAGAGCACAGTGAATACAGTCATTATCAAGTGGAGAAAATATGGCACAACATTACCAAGAACTGGACGTCCTTCCAAAGTGTATGAAAAGATGAGAAGAAAACTGGTCAGGGAGGCTTCCAAGAGGCCTACAACAACATTAAAGGAACTGCAGGAATTTCTGGCAAGTAATGGCTGTGTGCTACATGTGACAACAATCTCCTGTATTCTTCATATGAATGGGCTATGGGGTAGGGTGGCAAGACCGAAGCCTTTTCTTACAAAGAAAAACATCCAAGCTCGGCTGAAGTTTGCAAAAACAAACATCAAGTCTCTCAAAAGCACGTGGGAAAATGTGTTATGGTCTGATTAAAACCAAGGTTGAACTTTTTGGCCATAATTCCAAAAGGTATGTTTGGTGCAAAAACAACACTGCACATCACCCAAAGAACACCATACCCACAGTGAAGCATGGTGGTGGCAGCATCATGCTTTGGAGCTGTTTTTCTTAAGCTGGAACTGGGGCTTTAGTCAGGGTGGAGGGAATGATGAACAGATCCAAATACCAGGCAATTTGGCACAAAACCTTCAGGCATCCGTTAGAAAGCTGAAGATGAAGAGGAAGTTCATCCTTCAGCACGACAACGACCCAAAGCACACATCCAAATCCACAAAAGCATGGCTTCACCAGAAGAAGGTTAACGTTTTGGAATATCCCAGCCAGAGCCCAGACCTGAATCCAATTGAACATCTGTGGGGTGATCTGAAGAGGGCTGTGCACAGGAGATGTCCTCCCAATCTGACAGATTTGGAGCGCTTTTGCAAAGAAGAGTGGGCAAATATTGCCACATCAAGACGTGCCATGCTAATAGACTCCTACCCAAAAAGACTGAGGGCTGTAATAAAATTAAAAAGGTGCATCAACACAGTATTAGTTTAAGGGTGTGCACACTTATGCAACCAGGTTATCGTGGTTTATTTTTTTGGTTTGTTTTTCAATTGAAAAATATATTATTACCCTACACAAATATGAAATATTGTATATTAGGGCAATAAAAGTCACTTTTATGGAGGTTGTTTTTTATTATTTCTACATGTGTTTATGATATTGTTTTTCATTACAAATTCCATAGATTATTATTATTATATACAATTACATCTAACCATGGTGATTTTTTTTTTTTTTTTTTCATCACAGTGATTAACATTAACTTACTAATACAATAGTTCAACTCTGGATACTATGCATGAGCAATGGTAAATTGTCAAAGCAACTACAAAGCAGAATTTAACAAAAAAAGCTTTAAAGTCTGGACACTCATGAATTAAGTATGAATTGACTCCTTTGTTAATATGTTTATTTCTAATGAACTTTAACTGAAAAAGGTGAATTAAAGGTACACTCAGTAACTCTTTGTTTATGTCATCTTGGACTTAGAGTGACACCTAATGGTGTGGATGCAGCATAATTCAAAATAAGCAGTTTTCAGTTACAGATGCCATTGTTGAAATTTACTATTCACAATCAGCCATAATTAATTTAATCCAAGAGTGAAAGTGTCCAATAAGAAAACGGTTACTGAGATTAAGTGAGTAGTATTCAACTGGTCATGTGATTCTAAAATGCCAGCCCCCATGAAGGCGCCCCTGCCCCATGTATAATAAAAACAGCTTTTATAAGGTTACTGATATGACTACAGTCCTCATCTCATGTGAGTGGTCATGATTTTATACATATGTTTCAAAACTATAATTCATTTCTTCAGGAGTACAATAGTTTTCTAAAGATACATGGGGCATTGGTGTATACATTTCTAACTTCAATAGCATTTTAAGCAAACTTGCAGTCATACAACCAACTCCAGAGTGTGCATCGGTTCTATGAATGCAAATAATTTGCTTCAAAAGCTATTGAAGTTAGAAATGTATACTCTAATGTCACATGCATCTTTAGAGACGGTCCCTACATTTGAGACTTTGCTATCATCTACCCTCCAACGCCTAGCCATGTTTATTGCAGTCTTTTAACACATAGGATAACTGTACTGATGCAAATCTTTTGAAGATCGCCCATTTACACATCTACTCACCTGCAATGCTGATGCAATTGAAGAAAATGAAAAACAGATCAAGCAGCGACGGCCCGAGAGCTTTTTTCGAAAAAAAGGAACAAAGCATATTTTTTGTTTAGGAAACTCCAACCATAGTAATCACTATTGTGTAGTTGTAGTTGTCATGTTTCGTTTCACGATGTTAATCCGCATGGTGACTTTCTTATTCGATTCTTTCATACAATGCATTGTTAACTGCAGAAGACCGCGACAGATGCTCACAATGGCAGTGAGCAGATGGAGTACACTCATGCGCAGTATAGCCTCTTTCATCTTGTGAACGTTTCATAAAACACCACTACTTCTATTATTATTACCAACACCATTAATAATAATAAAACTTTTTTTTTTTTTACTTTATAATGCTAAGGACCCAAATATGATGATCGTCCTTCCTAAAACCCCATGTCCAATAGTAGGAGTGGTAGGGTCTATAGCCTGATTTTCTAGGCAACACTGAAATAAATAATACAAAATATAATATTATACATACTATAGCGCTCTCTTGCGGCCTTCCCTGGTCTATGGGCTCAAAAATGTAATTAAACAATAAAACTGCGTTTGTCTATAAACACAGTTAGAAGTTGCACCATTTTAATTCAGTTTTATACTCAGAATGAAGATTAAATTGTTTGTTAAATTAATTTAGAGATCATAGAGAACTTCATTTCCCATTTGAAATAAAATGTTTTCTTTTTTTAAAGTTGAACTGTGATGTAACCTGAGATTAGTTTGCAAGATGATGCCAGTCCTCACATTTAAAACATGTAAAAATTGTACATTTAAGGTAACGTTTCACCTATACTATGTGACCAAATGTATGTGGACACCATATGTGCTTGTGTTTAAACATGTAATTTTAAAAACTATAGGCATCATTTCTCCCTTTGCTGCAATAACAGCTTCCCACTATTAACTAGTATGTTGCAGGGATGTGCTCCCATTCAGACACAAGATCAGTGAGGTCAGGTACTGTTATTGGGCGATGAGGCTCACGGTTGGTGTTCCAGATCACCCCAAAGTCGAAATTGTGGTTCAGGTCTGGACTTTGTGCAGGTCAGTCCATTTCTTCCACTCCTGACTCTGTTAACCATTTCTTTATGTACCTCGCTTTGTTCAAGGGAGAATTGTAATGCTGGAATAGAAAAGGGCTCTCCCTAAACTGTTCCCACAAAGTTGGAAGCACACAATTCCCTAAATCCCACTGAATGGAGTATTATTCTGATTTGTGTTCACTGGAATTAATGGTGGAATTGAATGGTTGTATTTATCTGGCTGACTCTTATTATCTTAATTATGTAAAGATTAAATAAACAGGTGAAAAAAATGACACAGATACCATGTTTGTTATACTGAGAACATTCATATTATTCAATATAACACTGACCTGATCCCATTATTTTAAATCCATTTCAGAAGCACGATCATTTGTGTAGTGATTTGTATTGCATATTTCTTTCTAAACATGACAGATCCGAAAGGATAGCATAAAGTGGTGCCTCCATTGGTAAGTTCAGCAAAGCGAAATGTCACATATTTAGTTCCAGAAAATTCTTACAAGTGACCATCTTCTGTTACTTGTCCATACACTGAGTTGTATCTTTCAAAGTACTGGCTGTTTTGAGTCTGTATCCTTCCTCTGGTTGGTGCCTGTGACTAATATGAATGGAACTGTCACTCATTGTTTTAAGGAAATATTGTTTGAATGAAAATAATAATTTACTACTATGCAGGTTATTGATGCAATGAATTAAAATACTCACAAAATCCAGCCCTGTTTCTCTGTGACCCGAGTTTTTGTTTTTCCATGTCCTGTAAATATGACAAAACATGTTTCATTCTCTGCTTTTATATTTGCCAAATGCTTAATTATTCCAAAATAAATACTAAAGAGATGCATCTGCTTTGCAGATATAATGGAATAAAACCTGGGATGAAATATTCACACTCATGAAAATGTGATCAATTATTTACTAGCACATACTATATGAAAAGACAAAAGTTACTGTCACTTCTTTACTACCACATAACCAGGAATCGATAAACGTGCTCTTGACCCCCGAGTCACCTGTACATCTCACCTGTGAATCCAGATGCTGAGGATTATTGTTAGACACATTATAACGACTCCAGTACATGCAGTGATGATCATGAGGAGGATTTGTTTGTCTTGTCTGTTCTGGTCTAAGAGTCATACAAATCTGATATCAGACAACCAGCACTCATCTTACTACTGTAGTTCCTCTATAAAATTAAACTGTTTTTATTACAGACCTATAGAAAATCTGATTAAAAGGAAACAAGGAATAACCTGTTATTGTTAAAATCCATCTTATTGCTGCTGGATAACAGGAATAGTTGCCTGCGTCAGACATTTGTATTTGAGATATTTTCAATTCCCTTGAAACCTCTGGATCAATATACATCCTTTCTGAGGTGAAGTTTGTCATAATTCTGTTAAAGTATGAGCTTTGACTAAATATAAGGGAGTTGTTCATTTTCCATATAATGTCTTCATCAGCCGGAGTTCTGTTGCAGTGAAGTGTAACTGTTTCCCCCACAAAGACAGTTTTGTTGATGTGCTGCTTTATCTTTTGCACTTGACTGGATCTGGAATTATCTGATGAAAAGACAAAGAAGATCACAGTCACTAATTATAATTTTTTTTTTTTTAAGTATGCATTGGGTGTTAAAATTTTGAAAACTATTACAATATCATCATGCAGTAACAAGGAACATGTAAAAGTTAATGAGACACACATGCAGCTCATGTCCACAGACACTGCAAGCAGAAACAAGGACAAATAGAGCAGTGGTTCACAAGTGGCTTTGCTTTGGGACCCAGATTTTACACTGGACATCAAGTAGCACCAAGATTTGCCTGATGAAATCAGACTGATCTATTTGTAAAATCAAACGCTGAAATTGATCAACTATACCATGAACTGTATAGACATAGTGTAATTTACGGATCAAACACTGGGCCAAATAATACTGTATTAATCTTTTCCGTATTATTGCACTCGTGGAACAGATTCCTGACTCACCAGTTGAGTTGCAACTAACCACTTAAATAGAGGACCCAAAACTAAACATTCAATGACAAAAACAATTGAAAAATTGAACAAACATTAAAGCAATACCTGCATATGTCAGTAGAGTAATGATGACACACAGATACAGATGAAGAATCCTGGTTTGGAAAACCTCCATAACAAGAATTCTAATTTAATATGTGAGACAGAAATCAGCCTCTTACTCCTGCAGCATTATAAAGCACTTCTGATCTACTGAAGCGTGTCTACAGACAGGAAAATGGTGAAGTGGTTACAGAAGAGTGGGACACTACTGAGAACCATGGATTAAACCACTGGAGTTTTATGGATTACTTTTATACTGCCCATATGTGCTTTTTGGGTCTTCAAAGTTCTGGCCACCATTCACTTGCATTGTGACAACCAACAGAGCTGAAATATTCTTCAAAATATCTTCATTTTTGGGAGCACTATCCCTATAATGCAGAACCTGTGATCACGTATGATTACTCAAAATAAACTGAGCTTGATAAAGCACAATGACAATCATTTTTGAAACCACTTGTCTTTAAAGCATTTTACTTCAACAGTGTAATGCTTTTGACAGCACTCATCCTTCAAAACTTAAACTCCACCTTTAGACACGTTAAAAGACGGTCAATATCCGCACTGTGTGGCTGTCTCTCGTTTGGAAGGCTGCGTGCTAGGTAGGACGTGCCCTTTGAAGGCTGCAGTATACCGAGTGTCATCTTTTAAATGAGAGGCCTTGGTAGAAGAAACGGAAATGTATCTTAACATGGTATGGAAAGGTTGCTATGACAGCACGCCACTCTTTATCAAGCGCTTTGAGTGAGCATGTAACAAAGTCCCTTTCGAAGGGAATGTATGAGTTACATTTTAGGTGAGTTATAAAAAGACAAGTGAAAATAGATTTTACAGGTTTACTTTTAGCCTAATACTTTATTTTAATTATATATTAATAAAATAATACATTATATACTCTGCTGCACCCATGAGGTACTTCACCTTGTGAATTAACATTACTTGCGTTTGAACATAATATTTACGGCAAATTGTCGTTTTTTTTTTTTTTTTAGACATTTCCGATGAAGCAAAGAATTATGGGTTGTGAGTGCACACGAAGGATACAGCTCATGCATCCTCCTAATTCCCGTCAAAGAAGGTCGCACTCGAAGTGTCCTACTCACATTTCTGAAACGAGACAGCCTCGATGATATGGGACGCCATCCAATTCAAAAATATGTGAAGTGGTGAGTGTTGTACTTTCCCATTGGCTGCTGAGAAGTAGGGTTGATGGTGCGTTCACGTGCTATGGTAATTATGGTAAATACCAAAAGCCGACGTGGAAAATGCACATGAACACCCCCTCATGTGGTATTTTCCACTGGGCAACTCATAGAATATTTTGATGCACGAGTTGCCGAGATGAGATAACCTTTGACCTTTTCAAAATGGCGGAGAGCAACGCGAGAGTGTTGAATGGTAAGCATTGTACAAAACCAAACCTTTTTTGCTACTGCTAGCTAGGGGTGGAACGGTACATTCGTATTGAATCGAAACGGCGCGGTCCGGTGCACGAATTTACACGGAGAATACACGTTATAAAAATAAATAAAACTCTAAATAGCGATAAATTACGCTCTATTCGCGTTTGGTGTGAACGCAGCATAATGAACAGGCTGCGATGTCAAGATTGCAATTGTGTGTGTGTGTGTGTGTGTGTGTGTGTATCTCCATCTTTTTACCACATTACGACAACAAAAGCACTTGAACGCAACACACTGGTAAATACCAGTTCACAAGTGGAAAATATCATATTTACCATAGCACGTGAACGCACCATGAATCATTTCTGTAAGCCCGGGGGGTTTGCCTGCCACTATTTAACATGCTAAGGATCCTCTAATTCTTCCTTTTCTTCCTTTTGTTTGTAGCCTATAACAATTTTATATTTGTATTGCAGTTTTAAGACTTAAAATAAATTATTATTATTATTTTCATCAAGATAAATTGCCTAATTTTGCTCCTTTACTGCCTATTTTTGTAAACAAAAACATCAGAGGGAATTCATGCTTTTTACACCACTCATCAACTTTAGTTTTATATCTTAAAAACATTAACAGTTGTGCGGGGAAAAACTAACAGCAGTGGTACTCATTTAATGTTGGTGTAGGATACAGACCATTGTAATAAATACTGTATATGTCTTTGGAAATCAACATGAAACCTTTTCAGAATTTTTATTTAATTTAGGGCTTTGACCAGCAGAGGGCACATTATGACTAATTATGGGGCTTGTTAAAACCTAAACGGACCTCTTTTTGTTAAGACATTAAACACTCAGACATATGTACACAGGTGATATGACCCTTTTTGATGAAATGAACAGCCTTCCAAAGACTGTCAGTATTAGAATGAAAGTTTGTAATTAGGTCAGATAGTAACTGATTTGACTTTCCTGACAGCAGATGTACACTACTGTGCCAAACTCCTAGGTCATCCTTAAAATCCTTATTAAAGCCTAAAACCTGAGACGTAAGTGTTTAGCCAGTTACAGCCTATTGTACATAATACATTATATTTATGAATGTGGTTCAACAGGTTTAATTGTGCCCAATATTGTGCAAATGGTCTGATGGCTCTTGTTAAATATCAGCAGACTTCTCATCTCATTTTTTGGCAATTAAATCATGAGTCTGGCTATCCATAGCTGCTTTCACACTGCATTATTTTCTGGGAATATTGTCTCGCTGAATGAAAGGTACGGAGCGTGAAAGGGGGGTCTGATTTGATCCACCTCTGCACCAGGAACATGGGTAGTAACAGAGATGGAACAATGTCTGTGTGAAAAGCCACAGCCGGCATACTGGTGTTGTGTCTGTTGTGTCTTTTTCTGTCACACCGCTGGTTCCGGAAAATCGCATCACTGAAATGAAAAATCCGGTGCATCAAGTCTTATGTTTTTTATAGCTTATATATTAGTGAGAACCCGTAAGACAGAAACTATGCCGTGTATTAAGCATGTTGAAAGTAAATCCATCTTGAAGTGTCTCCAAGCCTGAAAGCCTTGACAACAGCCAGCAAATCCATACACTATATCAGTCATAAATAACTATATAAATACAAAATAAAAGTTTAAATTGCACTTTAATAAATCAATCCATATCGTTTCACTCTGTTTTATTTTTTAGTAATTCTGTTTTATTTTCAGAGACAGAAATAAACAGGATGACCACTGCTCCACCCGGCTTAATTTTTGCTAAGGTGCTGGAAGCATCAATGAGTCCAAACTGATCAAAGAGATATCAGCACACTTAAATCTATGCAGTGTATCAGTTTAGTAAGCTTTCGGTCTAACATACCTTCATCAGAGCATACATAACTCAACATTGGATAGGCAGGCAGAAATAACCAATCACATTCCAGTCACTGGCAGTAGTACCAACACGTCTGTGCATGCCAATAGACTGTAAGTCTATGTGCAAACCCTGATGACAGAGGCTCCACTTCCTGGGAATTGAGGTTTTGAGTACTGAATGGCGTGCATGCATGACAATAGAAGCCTTACTTGCCCCTTATAATAGTACAATACAATCTAATCACAAAGTAAATGGTGATTTGAGAGGGATCAGGCTTGAGCCATCATAAATCAGAAGTCCCCAGATCTATAAGAAAAAAGCATCCCAGAACAGAGGGCTATAGTCCCTAAACTGTACATGAGAGATGAAGAAAATAAACATCTTGGACATCTTACAGCACAACACATATCAAATGCCAGTCTTATAACTGTACTGATGCAAATCTTCTGAAGATCGCCCACTTACACATCTACTCACCTGCAATGCTGATGCAGTTGAAGAAAATGAAAAACAGATCAAGCAGCGACGGCCCGAGAGCTTTTTTCGAAAAAAAGGAACAAAGCATATTTTTTGTTTAGGAAACTTCAACCATAATCACTATTGTGTAGTTGTAGTTGTAATGTTTCGTTTCACGATGTTAATCCGCATGGTGACTTTCTTATTCGATTCTTTCATATAATGCATTGTTAACTGCAGAAGACCGCGACAGATGCTCACAATGGCAGTGTTCTGAGCAGATGGAATATCGCTCGAATACACTCATGCGCAGTATAGCCTCTTTCGTCTTGTGAACGTTTAATAAAACACCACTACTTCTATTATTATTACCAACACCATTAATAATAATAAAACATTTTTTTTTTTTTTTTTTACTTTATAATGCTAAGGACCCAAATATGATGATCGTCCTTCCTAAAACCCCATGTCCAATAGTAGGAGTGGTAGGTCTATAGCCTGATTTTCTTGGCAACACTGAAATAAATAATAAAAAAATATAATATTATACATACTATAGCGCTCTCTTGCGGCCTTCCCTGGTCTATGGGCTCAAAAATGTAATTAAACAATAAAACTGCGTTTGTCTATAAACACAGTTAGAAGTTGCACCATTTTAATTCAGTTTTATACTCAGAATGAAGATTAAATTGATTGTTAAATTAATTTAGAGATCATAGAGAACTTCATTTCCCATTTGAAATAAAATGTTTTCTTTTTTTAAAGTTGAACTGTGATGTAACCTGAGATTAGTTTGCAAGATGATGCCAGTCCTCACATTTAAAACATGTAAAAATTGTACATTTAAGGTAACGTTTCACCTATACTATGTGACCAAATGTATGTGGACACCATATGTGCTTGTGTTTAAACATGTAATTTAAAAAACTATAGGCATCATTTCTCCCTTTGCTGCAATAACAGCTTCCCACTATTAACTAGTATGTTGCAGGGATGTGCTCCCATTCAGACACAAGATCAGTGAGGTCAGGTACTGTTATTGGGCGATGAGGCTCACGGTTGGCGTTCCAGATCACCCCAAAGTCGAAATTGTGGTTCAGGTTTGGACTTTGTGCAGGTCAGTCCATTTCTTCCACTCCTGACTCTGTTAACCATTTCTTTATGTACCTCGCTTTGTTCAAGGGAGAATTGTAATGCTGGAATAGAAAAGGGCTCTCCCTAAACTGTTCCCACAAAGTTGGAAGCACACAATTCCCTAAATCCCACTGTATGGAGTATTATTCTGATTTGTGTTCACTGGAATTAATGGTGGAATTGAATGGTTGTATTTATCTGGCTGACTCTTATTATCTTAATTATGTAAAGATTAAATAAACAGGTGAAAAAATGACACAGATACCATGTTTGTTATACTGAGAACATTCATATTATTCAATATAACACTGACCTGATCCCATTATTTTAAATCCATTTCAGAAGCACGATCATTTGTGTAGTGATTTGTATTGCATATTTCTTTCTAAACATGACAGATCCGAAAGGATAGCATAAAGTGGTGCCTCCATTGGTAAGTTCAGCAAAGCGAAATGTCACATATTTAGTTCCAGAAAATTCTTACAAGTGACCATCTTCTGTTACTTGTCCATACACTGAGTTGTATCTTTCAAAGTACTGGCTGTTTTGAGTCTGTATCCTTCCTCTGGTTGGTGCCTGTGACTAATATGAAGTGAAAAATTAAAATATCACTCATTGTTTTAAGGAAATATTGTTTGAATGAAAATAATAATTTACTACTATGCAGGTTATTGATGCAATGAATTAAAATACTCACAAAATCCAGCCCTGTTTCTCTGTGACCCGAGTTTTTGTTTTTCCATGTCCTGTAAATATGACAAAACATGTTTCATTCTCTGCTTTTATATTTGCCAAATGCTTAATTATTCCAAAATAAATACTAAAGAGATGCATCTGCTTTGCAGATATAATGGAATAAAACCTGGGATGAAATATTCACACTCATGAAAATGTGATCAATTATTTACTAGCACATACTATATGAAAAGACAAAAGTTACTGTCACTTCTTTACTACCACATAACCAGGAATCGATAAACGTGCTCTTGACCCCCGAGTCACCTGTACATCTAACCTGTGAATCCAGATGCTGATGATTATTGTTAGACACATTATAACGACTCCAGTACATGCAGTGATGATCATGAGGAGGATTTGTTTGTCTTGTCTGTTCTGGTCTAAGAGTCATACAAATCTGATATCAGACAACCAGCACTCATCTTACTACTGTAGTTCCTCTATAAAATTAAACTGTTTTTATTACAGACCTATAGAAAATCTGATTAAAAGGAAACAAGGAATAACCTGTTATTGTTAAAATCCATCTTATTGCTGCTGGATAACAGGAATAGTTGCCTGCGTCAGACATTTGTATTTGAGATATTTTCAATTCCCTTGAAACCTCTGGATCAATATACATCCTTTCTGAGGTGAAGTTTGTCATAATTCTGTTAAAGTATGAGCTTTGACTAAATATAAGGGAGTTGTTCATTTTCCATATAATGTCTTCATCAGCCGGAGTTCTGTTGCAGTGAAGTGTAACTGTTTCCCCCACAAAGACAGTTTTGTTGATGTGCTGCTTTATCTTTTGCACTTGACTGGATCTGGAATTATCTGATGAAAAGACAAAGAAGATCACAGTCACTAATTATAATTTTTTTTTTTTTTAAGTATGCATTGGGTGTTAAAATTTTGAAAACTATTACAATATCATCATGCAGTAACAAGGAACATGTAAAAGTTAATGAGACACACATGCAGCTCATGTCCACAGACACTGCAAGCAGAAACAAGGACAAATAGAGCAGTGGTTCACAAGTGGCTTTGCTTTGGGACCCAGATTTTACACTGGACATCAAGTAGCACCAAGATTTGCCTGATGAAATCAGACTGATCTATTTGTAAAATCAAATGCTGAAATTGATCAACTATACCATGAACTGTATAGACATAGTGTAATTTACGGATCAAACACTGGGCCAAATAATACTGTATTAATCTTTTCCGTATTATTGCACTCGTGGAACAGATTCCTGACTCACCAGTTGAGTTGCAACTAACCACTTAAATAGAGGACCCAAAACTAAACATTCAATGACAAAAACAATGTTAAAACATTAAAGCAATACCTGCATATGTCAGTAGAGTAATGATGACACACAGATACAGATGAAGAATCCTGGTTTGGAAAACCTCCATAACAAGAATTCTAATTTAATATGTGAGACAGAAATCAGCCTCTTACTCCTGCAGCATTATAAAGCACTTCTGATCTACTGAAGCGTGTCTACAGACAGGAAAATGGTGAAGTGGTTACAGAAGAGTGGGACACTACTGAGAACCATGGATTAAACCACTGGAGTTTTATGGATTACTTTTATACTGCCCATATGTGCTTTTTGGGTCTTCAAAGTTCTGGCCACCATTCACTTGCATTGTGACAACCAACAGAGCTGAAATATTCTTCAAAATATCTTCATTTTTGGGAGCACTATCCCTATAATGCAGAACCTGTGATCACGTATGATTACTCAAAATAAACTGAGCTTGATAAAGCACAATGACAATCATTTTTGAAACCACTTGTCTTTAAAGCATTTTACTTCAACAGTGTAATGCTTTTGACAGCACTCATCCTTCAAAACTTAAACTCCACCTTTAGACACGTTAAAAGATGGTCAATATCCGACACTGTGTGGCTGTCTCTCGTTTGGAAGGCTGCGTGCTAGGTAGGACGTGCCCTTTGAAGGCTGATGTATACCGAGTGTCATCTTTTAAATGAGAGGCCTTGGTAGAAGAAACGGAAATGTATCTTAACATGGTATGGAAAGGTTGCTATGACAGCACGCCACTCTTTATCAAGCGCTTTGAGTGAGCATGTAACAAAGTCCCTTTCGAAGGGAATGTATGAGTTACATTTTAGGTGAGTTATAAAAAGACAAGTGAAAATAGATTTTACAGGTTTACTTTTAGCCTAATACTTTATTTTAATTATATATTAATAAAATAATACATTATATACTCTGCTGCACCCATGAGGTACTTCACCTTGTGAATTAACATTACTTGCGTTTGAACATAATATTTACGGCAAATTGTCGTTTTTTTTTTTTTAGACATTTCCGATGAAGCAAAGAATTGTGGGTTGTGAGTGCACACGAAGGATACAGCTCATGCATCCTCCTAATTCCCGTCAAAGAAGGTCGCACTCAAAGTGTCCTACGCACATTTCTGAAACGAGACAGCCTCGATGATATGGGACGCCATCCAATTCAAAAATATGTGAATTCTTACACGTTGACAACACGTTGTTAATGTGTTAATTTTTCACGCGTTGCTAACGTGTTGTCAACGTGTTGATTTCATGTGATTCTGAGCCATTTGGCCACTTTTCCAGTTTGAAGTGGTGAGTGTTGTACTTTCCCATTGGCTGCTGAGAAGTAGGGTTGATGGTGCGTTCACGTGCTATGGTAATTATGGTAAATACCAAAAGCAGACGTGGAAAATGCACATGAACACCCCCTCATGTGGTATTTTCCACTTGGCAACTCGTAGAATATTTTGATGCACGAGTTGCCGAGATGAGATAACCTTTGACCTTTTCAAAATGGTGGAGAGCAACGCGAGAGTGTTGAATGGTAAGCATTGTACAAAACCAAACCTTTTTTGCTACTGCTAGCTAGGGGTGGAACGGTACATTCGTATTGAATCGAAACGGCGCGGTCCGGTGCACGAATTTACACGGAGAATACACGTTATAAAAATAAATAAAACTCTAAATAGCGATAAATTACGCTCTATTCGCGTTTGGTGTGAACGCAGCATAATGAACAGGCTGCGATGTCAAGATTGCAATTGTGTGTGTGTGTGTGTGTGTGTGTGTGTGTGTGTATCTCCATCTTTTTACCACATTACGACAACAAAAGCACTTGAACGCAACACACTGGTAAATACCAGTTCACAAGTGGAAAATATCATATTTACCATAGCACGTGAACGCACCATGAATCATTTCTGTAAGCCCGGGGGGTTTGCCTGCCACTATTTAACATGCTAAGGATCCTCTAATTCTTCCTTTTCTTCCTTTTGTTTGTAGCCTATAACAATTTTATATTTGTATTGCAGTTTTAAGACTTAAAATAAATTATTATTATTATTTTCATCAAGATAAATTGCCTAATTTTGCTCCTTTACTGCCTATTTTTGTAAACAAAAACTTCAGAGGGAATTCATGCTTTTTACACCATTCATCAACTTTAGTTTTATATCTTAAAAAACATTAACAGTTGTGCGGGGAAAAACTAACAGCAGTGGTACTCATTTAATGTTGGTGTAGGATACAGACCATTGTAATAAATACTGTATATGTCTTTGGAAATCAACATGAAACCTTTTCAGAATTTTTATTTAATTTAGGGCTTTGACCAGCAGAGGGCACATTATGACTAATTATGGGGCTTGTTAAAACCTAAACGGACCTCTTTTTGTTAAGACATTAAACACTCAGACATATGTACACAGGTGATATGACCCTTTTTGATGAAATGAACAGCCTTCCAAAGACTGTCAGTATTAGAATGAAAGTTTGTAATTAGGTCAGATAGTAACTGATTTGACTTTCCTGACAGCAGATGTACACTACTGTGCCAAACTCCTAGGTCATCCTTAAAATCCTTATTAAAGCCTAAAACCTGAGACGTAAGTGTTTAGCCAGTTACAGCCTATTGTACATAATACATTATATTTATGAATGTGGTTCAACAGGTTTAATTGTGCCCAATATTGTGCAAATGGTCTGATGGCTCTTGTTAAATATCAGCAGACTTCTCATCTCATTTTTTGGCAATTAAATCATGAGTCTGGCTATCCATAGCTGCTTTCACACTGCATTATTTTCTGGGAATATTGTCTCGCTGAATGAAAGGTACGGAGCGTGAAAGGGGGGTCTGATTTGATCCACCTCTGCACCAGGAACATGGGTAGTAACAGAGATGGAACAATGTCTGTGTGAAAAGCCACAGCCGGCATACTGGTGTTGTGTCTTTTTCTGTCACACCGCTGGTTCTGGAAAATCGCATCACTGAAATGAAAAATCCGGTGCATCAAGTCTTATGTTTTTTATAGCTTATATATTAGTGAGAACCCGTAAGACAGAAACTATGCCGTGTATTAAGCATGTTGAAAGTAAATCCATCTTGAAGTGTCTCCAAGCCTGAAAGCCTTGACAACAGCCAGCAAATCCATACACTATATCAGTCATAACTAAATAAATACAAAATAAAAGTTTAAATTGCACTTTAATAAATCAATCCATATCGTTTCACTCTGTTTTATTTTTTAGTAATTCTGTTTTATTTTCAGAGACAGAAATAAACAGGATGACCACTGCTCCACCCGGCTTAATTTTTGCTAAGGTGCTGGAAGCATCAATGAGTCCAAACTGATCAAAGAGATATCAGCACACTTAAATCTATGCAGTGTATCAGTTTAGTAAGCTTTCGGTCTAACATATCTTCATCAGAGCATACATAACTCAACATTGGATAGGCAGGCAGAAATAACCAATCACATTCCAGTCACTGGCAGTAGTACCAACACATCTGTGCATGCCAATAGACTGTAAGTCTATGTGCAAACCCTGATGACAGAGGCTCCACTTCCTGGGAATTGAGGTTTTGAGTACTGAATGGCATGCATGCATGACAATAGAAGCCTTACTTGCCCCTTATAATAGTACAATACAATCTAATCACAAAGTAAATGGTGATTTGAGAGGGATCAGGCTTGAGCCATCATAAATCAGAAGTCCCCAGATCTATAAGAAAAAAGCATCTCAGAACAGAGGGCTATAGTCCCTAAACTGTACATGAGAGATGAAGAAAAGAAACATCTTGAATTACAGCACAACACATATCAAATGCCAGACTTTATATCATACCATGTCCTCTTTACACATCAGAAAATTTGCTAAATCCTACAAATGAGCCCTCTACAGCTTATGGGATGGCTGTAGGGGTTACTTTCACTCTTGGCATTTACAGGGTCTGGACCTAACAATATGAACACAATATAGCCCTGCAATAAATGTTATGTTTATGAAGGATATTTTGTCTGGAAGATCTTGATTGATCTCTGGTTATTTATTCTGGTGGTGTTTTATTGGATTGCATTATAAACCCATGTGCCAATGACGGGGTGATGGGCAATTGATGGGGTATCTTTAAAATGTTATGTTTGCTAAATAAAAACCTTTCTCATGATTGTCTAGCTCTGTGGGTATTTTTGATGTAGAGTCAGATGCAGATTGAAACATTGTAACCTTTTCTGTTAATGAAATGGCTAAGTAGGCAGCTTCAGCGGTATTAACACTGTGCTTTCTTGTTGCTTTATGATATGATATATCAATTAAGACTTAGTCGATCTTAAATTATGTTAACAGGGTTTCCCACCCCAAGCACATGGTTAAAATCAGGACATTGTCATTATTTTACCATTTCATCAGGATTAAGGGTATAGGCTAGTCTAGTATTCCCCCTGCTGGTCATAACCTACATTCAATAAAAATGTTTAAAGAGTAAAGTTTCATGTTTTCCAAATCGTCTATATCCTAACCAACATTTAGTGAGTATCACTGTTGTAACTTTGCAGCCACACAATTGTTGATTGTAATGATATAAAACTAAAGATTGATGAATGGTGTAAAAAGTAAGAATGTCCACTAATGTGTTTTTTTTAATCAAAAGAGGCAGTATTGGAGCAAAAGGAGGCAATTTATCTTTATGAAAATAATTTATAACTTTTCAATTTATTTTATGTCATAAAACTGCAATCCAAATATTAAATTGTTATAGGCTACACACAAAAGTAAGAAAAGGACCAAGAAATAAGAAGCTCCTTAGCATGTTAAATAGTGGCAGGCAAGCCAATGGGAAAGTACAACACTCACCCCTTCAAACTGGACAAGTGGCCAAATGGCTCAGAATCACATGAAATCAACACGTTGACAACGTGAAAAATTAACAAGTTGACAATGCGTAGACAACACGTTAACAACGTGCAAACAATGTGTTGTTGACGTGTTGTCTACTCGTTGTCAACGTGTAAGATTCACATATTTTTTAATTGGATGGCATTCCATATGATGGCATATGCATATGAAGGTAATTTTGGTGCAAATCAATTGAGCGCCTGTGACAGTGTAATTTGTAGTTGTAGAGATTAGCCACACATGTGTATCAGTAAATTTGAAGTCACAGAGAAATGTATAGTTGCAACCTTGTAGATTTTTTTTCTCTCCAACAAACACAACACAACAGTTACACCTTCTCAAATTCTTCATTGCAGGTGCACAAATCCTTTTCTACGAGTCACAAATTAAGAAACTCGTACGCTCACATTTTTGCTACAATTCACTGCTCCAGTGAATATGTTGCAAAACACATTCACACACCCGCATCAAAAAATGTGAAGTCACGGACAAATTTTGCTCATCCGCAAATCAGTATGTGAATTCGTCCAATGAGAGTTGCACACTTGTAGAATATTTTCTCACAAATATATATTTTTTTCTTGGATATTTTTCTAGCACAAACACAAACACAAGTACAAAACTACAACTGTTTGAATCTGCTGCTACGAGTCTCAAAAACTGTTTTTCATGCGCTCTCCCTTTTGCACCACATATCTGTGTAAAATATGGAGCAAAAGTGATTTGTGCATCTGTAGAGGCAGTGGCGGTCACTATTCAGAGATCAGAGAATTTTGGCCAATCAGAAGAGCTAGTTTGGGCACCTCATCATTGGCGGATTATGGCGCCCGAATGAGTAGGGGAAAAAAACAACTTCCATTAGCCTCTTCCCGAGCTGGCAGTGGCAAATACCAGTAAAGGTATGTTTTTGTTTATGCACTGATACACACTAATATAATTAGCTTATCATATTTGGATTTTGTCTTATTAGTTAAAAATGACATATTTGCATTTGTATCTACGGTTACATGTCATAACAGAGGTTACATAATACTTATCACACCATCTTTCTGTAATTGTACTGTGCTTAAGGTGTCACTGATTGTCTTGAAAGGCACCTATAAATAAAATGCATTATTATTATTATTATTAATAATTATTATAAATTATTAAAGGAATAAGCTGGAGCAGAGGCTGCTGCAGAATGACACCAGGGAGTTCTGCAGTGGCATGAGGACCATCACTGGTTACAAGCTTTGTGGACAATAAAACACAAAAATAAAAACAAGTAAAGGAAAACTTGATTATATATATTTATATATATATTAGGGCTGTCAATCAATTACAATTTTTAATCGAATGAATTACATGGTGTCCTGATTAATTACTCGTGATCGTACAAATATTTGATATTATGATGATGAAATAATTATACATAGTTATCTTTAAATCTCTCTCTCTCTCTCTCTCTCTCTCTCTCTCTCTATTTTCAATTTAAAAGTACTTTATTGGCATGATAGTGTTTACATACAATATTGCCAAAGCATTAAAACACAAAACAGAAAATGACAAATAATAATAATAAAATAGTAACAAGTAGCAATAAAGATAGAATTAAAATAAGGTGCCTAAGGTAATGAATCAAATAGAATAAAAACGTCTCGGTTACGTATGTAACCTCCGTTCCCTGATGGAGGGAACGAGACGTCGTGTCGAAGAAGCGACACTAGGGGTCTCTCTTGAGCGCCGAAAGATACCTCTGATCTATGAAAAAAGGCCAATGAGAGTTGGCGAACAGTATTTGCATACTCCGCCTCCGGATACGGATATAAAGGCGAGAGAAATACGCTCGTTCATTCAGGATTTTTCTGAGGAGCCGGGAGTGTTCCGGGCATCTCAGCGGCTCGGCTCAGCGACGTGGCCGGGAAGACACGACGTCTCGTTCCCTCCATCAGGGAACGGAGGTTACATACGTAACCGAGACGTTCCCCGTCTGTCGCTCACTTCGACGTCGTGTCGAAGAAGCGACACTAGGGGTCCACTTCAAAACTCGCCATGCGCTGAGCCGTGTACGTGTACTGCTGACACAGAAGCGGGCAGGTATTTTGCACGTGCGCAAGCGACCAACTGTGTTCAGGCTGCACGTACTCTTCCCCAATGCCCCGAAAAAGCGTCAGCATCCTTTTGGTTACCCTAGGGGGGAACAAGGTGACGCTCCCAACTAGGGAACGGGCCAAGCCTGGCTGGGCCTCTTTTCTCTCTATGTTTTCTCGGCATAGAGCAAGAGCAGCCGGGGCCCTTACCGCATCGAGGGAAGGGGGTCTTATTCCGAATTCCTATTCTTAGGGGGAAAAGACCCTGCGGAGGCCACACCCGCCCAACAGGGGAGGTAAAGGTGGCAAAAATACATCACATGGCCACTTGGGGCATGTGGGAGGAAATGGCGCGGTGGTAGATCCAACCTCAAGGAGGGGGGAGTTGCTACAACACGGCGACCGGAGGGCAGCAAAGGGCTGCCTAAGGGAGACGCGGGTCAGCTCGTAAGGTGACCGTACCGCGGAAATACACACAGGAGGAGTCCCATAGGAGGCCTGATCTGTGGAGCACTTATTCCAGTAGGGGTAGCCGGAGGTACCCGTAGTGGACTGGACCAGCACGTTCCTCCGATGAACTGCTGCGGGTCCGAAGTGCTAGGGAGGAATCAACCAGGGACCTGGGTCCTCTGGGACAAAAGCGCACTGTTTTGCCTCGGCAGAGGGAAACGGCGCTGGTACAAGCGGATCACCCGGTCAGATCGTCGACGTGTACCGAGTTCTACGGGCTCGGACCTGAGAGAACACGGGACGAGACTGACTCAACCCTGAGATCATAAGGGTGTTAGGTGCTGCCCAGCCCGCAGCTCTGCGAATGTCTGCTAGGGAGGTGCCCCTCGCCAGTGCCCATGAGGATGTCACGCTCCTAGTGGAGTGGGTTCGAACCCGTAAGTGGGGGGCATGGCCTGGGTGTGATAGGCCAACTGAATGGTATCCATCACCCAGTGAGACACCTCTGTTTGGAGACAGCGTTCCCTTTCTGCTGGTCCTCCAAAGCAGACAAAGAGCTGCTGAGAGCGCCTGAAGCTCTGGGGGCGGTCCAGGTAGGCACACAAGGCACATACCGGACACGACAGTGAGAGGGGCTGGGTCTGCCTCCTCCCGGGGCAGCGCTTGTAGGTTCACTACCTGATCTCCAGAGGGCATGGTAGGAACCATGGGCACATAGCCCAGTCGAGGTCTTAGGATCACATGAGTATCTGCCGGACCGAGCTCCAGGCAAGTGTCGTTAGTAGGGGACGCTTGCAGGTCCCCGACCCTCTTGATGGAAGTGAGCGCAATCAGCAGGGCCGTCTTTTCAGGAGAGGGCCCTGAGCCAACTGATTCTAGCGACTCGGGGGGGATCTCTGAAGACCGGCAAGGACCACCGAGAGATCCCCAGGAGGGGAACAGGTTTGGCCAGGAGGGGTTTTTAACCTCCGGGCACTTCTTGGGAACCTGACGATTAAGTCGTGCTTACCCAGAGAGTTGCTGTCTACTGGGTTGTGGTAAGCTGCAATAGTGGCAACATACACCTACGAGGTGGATGGGGACAGCCTCCCCCCCAACCTCTCCTGTAGGGACAGGAGCACAGACCTAACTGCGCACCTCTGTGGGTCTTCTGCCCGGGAAGAACACCAATTCACGAACAGACGCCATTTCAGGGCGTAGAGTTGCCTGGTAGAAGGGGCTCTGGCTTGGTTGAACGTGGCTACGACCGTGGGTGGTAGACCAGCTAGATCTTCCGCATCAGGGACCAGATGTGGAGGTTCCAGAGGTCTGGGTGCGGATGCCAGAGCGTGCCCCGTCCCTGAGAAAGAAGGTCCTTCCTCAGGGGAATTCGCCAGGGAGGGGCTGTCGCAAGGAGTATGAGGTCCGAGAACCAGGCCCGGGTGGGCCAGTAAGGAGCCACGAGAGTGACTTGCTCCTCGTCCTCCCTGACCTTGCACAGCACCTGTGCAAGAAGGCTCACTGGGGGGAATGCGTACTTGCGCAGCCCCACCGGCCAGCTGTGTGCCAGTGCATCTGCCCCGAGGGGAGCCTCTTAACGGGCGTACCAGAGCGGGCAGTGGGAGGTCTCTCGGGAGGCAGAGGGGTCTACCTGGGCCTTGCCGAACCGTTCCCAAATCAGCTGCACCGAGTGGGGGTGAAGCCTCCACTCTCCGCCAGACAAGCATTGTCATGACAGCGCGTCCGCTATCACATTGGGGTTGCCGGGGATGTGAGTGGCACGCAGCGACTTGAGTCGGTGCTGGCTCCAAAGGAGGAGACGACGGGCGAGTTGTGACATGTGACGGGAGCATACGCCGCCTTGGCGATTTATGTACGCGACCGCAGTGGTGCTGTCCGACCTGACTAGGATATGTTCGTCCCGAATTAACGGGAGAAACTTCCGCAGGGCAAAAAGGACGGTCAACAACTCGAGGCAGTTGATGTGCCAACGCAGCTGGGCCCCTTTCCAACGGCCTGAGGCTGCGTGCCCGTTGCATACGGCGCCGTGGCGCCATGCTCGTCTCGGGACTCGGGTCTGGAGCCAGTGTTGGAGCGGTCTCATATGCATCAACCCCAGCGGCGCGACCGCCGCGGAGGACGCCATATGCCCCAGGAGCATCTGGAAAAGTTTTAAGGGGACCGCTGTGCCTGGCCTGAAGGCGGCGAGGCAGTTCAACACTGACTGGGCACGCTCGTTGGTGAGACATGCCGACATTGAGACCGAGTCTAACTCCATCCTGAGAAAAGAGATGCTCTGAACTGGAGTGAGCTGGCTCTTTTCCCAGTTGACCTGAAGCCCCAGACGGATGAGGTGCCTGAGCACCTGATCTCTGTGGATTTTGCATAGTAACTCTCGTGAGAGGACAGAGACAGGCCAAAGGGGAGGACTTGTACTGATACACCTGGCCCCCGAACGCAAACCGCAGGTAGGGGCGGTGTCGGGGCAGGGTGGAGACATGAAGTACGTGTCCTTCAGGTCTACCGCTGCGAACCAATCTAGATGCCGGACGCAGGTTAAGCGTGAGCATTTTGAACGGGAGTTTGTGCAACGCTCGGTTGAGAACTCGCAGGTCCAAGATTGGTCATAAGCCGCCGCTTTTCTTGGGTACGATGAAGTAAGGGCTGTAGAAACCCTTCTTCATCTCGGTTGGAGGGACAGGCTCTATCGCGTCTTTGGCCAGAAGAGTCGCGATTTCCGCGCGCAGGGAGTGGGCGTGTTCGCCGTGTACTGCGGAAAAGCGGACGCCCATGAAGGGGGACGGGGGCCTGGCAAACTGAATTGCGTAACCGAGTCGGATGGTCCGGGCCAGCCAGCGAGACGGGTTGGGAAGTGAAAGCCACGCGTCCAACCTCTGCGCTAGGGGCACCAAAGGGACGATTAATTTGACGTACCCGGCGGGGCTTCGCAGCGGGGCGGAGCAGGTAGGGCAGCGTTGGGCGGCGACGGGGCGACCCGCAGCTGAGGTGCTGAGAAAAGACTCAAGCACTTACCTTGCTCCGCACACCCGGCAGGGGGCGGGTCAGCGACTGAGGAGGAGGTCCTGGGTAGGCGTCCTCTAGACTCGTCGGAACCGGCCGGCCGGGGGACAGTCGTGGGGCTGAAGACGGGTGGTCCGTGTCCAGGAAGCCAGGACTGTTGATATCTGGGGGCAAAGTGCCGTGAGAACGGTATTTGCGGGCCAGGTGACCCAGAGACAAAAGGAAATAGCTCATTACAGAGAATATGAGAATGTGAAAATTAATTCAACAAGAAAAGATTCTCCTCCCGGCCCTCCACCGGGGACGGAGCGGTCTTACCAGCCTCCGGAGCTAACATCTTGGTCCCTGGGTTGAACGTCTACGGACAGCCTGGGAGCCTTCCGGGTCCTCGAGGGGGTCCGTGAGACGGGGGCGTCCGTTCCCTGCAGCGTGCTCGACGCTGGGGCTGAGAGCTGGGCCCGGGTTGAGGCGGAGCAGGGTGTTTCATAGCCGCAGGAGGACGCCCTCGGCGAGCAGACGGGGCATGGCCCATGGCGGCAAGCTTGCGGCGGGGCAGGATGTGCAGTGGCCTCCGTCTGCCTCACCGCTGAGGACTGCTGGGCAGAGTCGTCAACGGTGGCGCCGAATGGACGGAGCTGGGAGACGGGGGTGTGAGAGAAGGTGTGCCTTGTCTGCCTCCCGCATTTCGACCAGGTCCAGTCCACAGGTGTGTTTCTGGACCACAAGGGGTGGCCATCGCCTGTTCGAGTGCCAGCGCTTCTGACCTCCGTGGCCCGGGGGCGCGGTTGGTCATCCAGCGCAGTTCCTGCAGCACATCAAGAACAGGACTACCCAAGGTGCAGGTTTTGAAGTGCCTTGGCCTGGCATTGGTTGCAGGAAGGGCCGTGGCGTGCAGAGTGGAAGCGGTCTGGGACCGTTCCACCACGAGGGTAGTGAGAGCGGAGGAGCGAAAAAGCCTTGGCTTAGCTCAACTCGTCGTGCACGTCCGGGAAGAAGGGAACGGGGGGGGGGCGTGGCTGTGAGCGGCGCACCTGCCCGCGGAACCGATCAAGTAGCCCGGGAAAGCATAGCGGATCTCCGTGCGTCAGGCTCAGGCTGGGCGGCAGACCCGAAGGTGGCGGCCCAGGCGAACGATCAGCATCCGATGCCGCTGTAACGCTCTCCGATGCAGCGGTGATGTCATCCAATTCTGAGGCAAGCAAGCGTGCCGGGGAGGCGGGCGGTTCGAGGGGGTTTACCCGGCGAACAGAGCCCGTCATATTCCCCAAATCGCCTTCATCGCCCGCAGCGCCTGCGCCGATCCCGTAGGAAGAAGGCGGAGCGCGGGGGGCGGTTGAAGTGGCTTTCTCTCATTACAAAAGAAAGCTGTGCGACCGCAATGCTATAACGGCCATGTTCTCACACTGAGAAGATGAACCATTGGAGAGAATACTCATCCCGAGCTCAGACGGAAGCAAGCAAGCAAGCGTGCCGGGGAGGCGGGCGGTTCGAGGGGATTTACCCGGCGAACAGAGCCCGTCATTGTCCCCAAATCGTGTTCATCGCCCGCGGCGCCTGCGTCAATCCCGTAGGAAGGAGGCGAGGCGCGGGGGGCGGCTGAAACGGCTTTCTCTCATTACAAAAGAAAGCCACACGACCGCAATGCTAGCAAACAAGCGTGCCGGGGAGGCGGGAAGTTCGAGGGGATTTACCCGGCGAACAGAGCCCGTCATTGTCCCCAAATCGTGTTCATCGCCCGCGGCGCCTGCGTCAATCCCGTAGGAAGGAGGCGAGGCGCGGGGGGCGGCTGAAACGGCTTTCTCTCACTACAAAAGAAAGCCACACGACCGCAATGTTGCCATGGCTATGTTCTCGCACTGAGAACATAAACCATTCATAAAACACTGCTTGCATGTGATCGCAGCCCAGGCATGCAAGATAGTGTTTTATGACCGAGAGAGGTGGGGAGAAAACACCGCATCCAGAAACTACACAGGGGCGGAAATTACATCTTTATAAAGACGCGTCCTGAAAAGGACGTTCAACGCCGCTGTGTAATGCTCTTTCAGAGAAATAAACTCTTTTATGGAGAGAATCACTCTTTCAACTCTTTTAACTCTGCGCTGTCGAAGCGCCCAGGGGCAAACTGCACGCCGGCAGTGAAGAGAAAAGCCGCTGTAGTGCGCCGTAAATCCAACAGCAAAGCAGAGCGTCAGAGGATCAGAAGCAGGATCAGTTGTGTTACTCGCAGCTGACTGCATACACACGACCATCGGCTCCGAAGAAAATTACTGAATGAACGAGCGTATTTCTCTCGCCTTTATATCCGTATCCGGAGGCGGAGTATGCAAATACTGTTCGCCAACTCTCATTGGCCTTTTTTCATAGATCAGAGGTATCTTTCGGCGCTCAAGAGAGACCCCTAGTGTCGCTTCTTCGACACGACGTCGAAGTGAGCGACAGACGGGGAACTATAATTACAATATACACTATACAATATAAAATAAAATAAGCATTTAACAGGACATTATGAACATAAGAGAATAAAAGTACTGTGAATGAAGTACATTAAGGCAGTAATTGGTTTCTGAGGGTGTGCATCTCAAAACTGAATTTTGCTGCAACTGATGCATGATGGTCCTCCCCCAGTAACACCAGCATCTGATCGGTTTCTGCCAAACTGGGAAATTGTGACATGAGGTTTGAGAGTTTGTTAAAGTATTTCTCTCTCACCTCTGTAAATATTTCACAGTGAAGGAGAAAGTGTGTCTCTGTCTCGACCTCACCCGTGTCACAGTGAGCACAGACTCGTTCTTCCTTTGGAAGCCATATTTGTCTGTGTCTGCCTTTTTCTATGGCCAGACTGTGATCACTGAGTCTGTATTTGGTGAGGATCCGTCTCTGTTTTGGATCTCTTACAGTGTGCAGATATTCTGACAGATTATATGTTCTGTTTAGGGTCTGATAACATTCCAATTTGCTTTGGTTTTTACTTTCATTTTTCCAATGGTCCAAATATGCATTTTTGCTTTTATGATTTGGTTTATTCTGATCTGGTTTTGTTCAGCCGTGCTGGTGTGAAACTGGTGTTTGTTAGCTGTTTGTGTGTTTGTGAGTTTCAGAGCCAGCTGACAAAGGGGACTGGTTTTAGGCTTCAGGTCTTAGGTTTTAAGGGCTTCGTGTTGCAGTGTGTTTGGGGAACTTGAGTTTAGGACCACAGTTGTGTCCTGGTGCAGCTTACATGAATAGTTCACCCAAAAATAAAAATGATGTCGTAATTTACACAACCTTGTGTCATTCTTAATCCATTCTTAATCCATTCTTCTCTCTCTCTCTCTCTCTCTGGTGCATGCTGGGAATTGGGAAGGGATTGCATGGTAGGGTGATCTAGGTGAGAGGAAATTTTCTAAAATTTTCATTGTTTCCTGCTTTTCTTGTATTCGATTATCATTTAAATTGGAAAAGAAAAAGTAGTAGGAAAAAAAGGAAAACAAACAAACAAAAAAATAAATAAATAAATAAAAAATTAAATACAAAAAAAAAAAAAAAAAACTGAGTTTGGTTTTTCCGCAAGAGTTGTCTCGTGTCGGAGGTAGGGATGGCGTCTCACACCCACGCGAGTGTGCAGGCGTCAGGCCTGTCGCTTCGGCATGGGATTAGGTGTGTGACCCAGGCAGGTGTGCCTGTAGAAGATGTGTTACTGGACGTGGCAGAGCGCGTGGGGCACGAGAATATCATTTCGGCGTCTCGGATGAATAAGGCCGTAGTGATATTTTTGAAAGAAGAAAATCTGGTTCACGGTTTGATCGAGAGCGGGATTTCGGTAAGTGGCACTTTTGTTCCCGTTCAACCTTTAGTTTCAATCACGACGAAGGTGACGGTTTCCAACGTTCCGACTTTTATTCCCGATGCCGACATTGAGCGAGAGCTTTCTCGATTTGGAAAACTTACCAGTGGAATTAGGACGGTTTCACTTGGTTGTAAAAATGCCGCTTTAAAACACGTGTTGTCGTTTAGGCGACAGGTGTATATGTTTATAAAATGAACCAACGCTGAACATCTCTTTTCGCTGTGTTTTTGAGGGCAAGTCGTACATGATGTACGCGAGCACGGGAGAGATGCGGTGTTTTGAGTGCGGGAGTATTGGACATGTTAGGCTGTCTTGTCCTCATAGAGTTGAACTAGAAATTGAAGCAGGCCCTAGCAATACTTCAGATAAGAGGAAGGAAAATGAAGTGCAAAAGAGCAATGTCCCAAATGAAGCAGCAGTGGTGAATAATGAGGATCAGAATGTGGATTCAATTTTGAAGGAAGGGATAATAGAAGATTCGTCCCCTAATAATGAAAAAGATACAGAGGAAACTTGTGGTATTAAGACAAAACAGGGAAAAATGAAGAAAGTTAATGTTGTGACTGTTGAGAGAAGCACTGCGGTACAGGGGTCTGGGCAGGGTGATACTGTAGAGAGGTCAGAGGATACAAGCCAGATGAATGATGACGCTAACGGTTTGAAGGGTGAAGTTTTGGAAAGAGGAAAGATAGTATCTTTGATTAAGAAGGGGCAATCAGAAATGGTTGATGAGGAAATGGATGATGAGGATGATGGTGATGATGATAATGGTGGTGGGTTGTCTGATTTCTCAGACGTGTCAGATGCTTCGCAAATAAGCTGCGAGCAGGTTTATTCGTTATATGAAATAAATAATTTCTTGGATGAAACCTTTGGAAAATCTGTTGATGTGTGGAATTATTTTTCTGATCTGAAGAGGTTTGAGACTTCTGTTCGTGATTGGCAGAGGAAGGTTGGAGAAGATGAACTCAGTCAGAGAAAGAGATTTCGTTTAAAAAAAATTCTTGCAAAACTGAGAAGGGATAAAACCCCTATGAAACGTAAACTCAAATAATTGCATCAATGGTTTACATGGGCCTATCATTCAGGAACACTCTACTATACTCTTTATTTCTTTCTGTCTCTCTTTTCTATCTCTTTATTTTTTCTATGGGGATGATAAGGGTAGCCTCTTTAAATATTAACGGAGGGAGAGACAGGAGCAAGAGAGCAATGGTGGCAGAATTAATTCATATTAAGAAAGTAAATGTTTCTTTTTTGCAAGAAACGCATACTGATTGTAAAAATGAAGTAGAGTGGTGTAGATGGTGGGAGGGGGAGAGCGTCTTCAGTCACGGGTCAAATTTGAGTGCTGGAGTAGCCATTCTTTTTTCAAAGAATTTGAACTTGAACATTTTGTCAACTGAAGAAATAGAAAAGGGTAGAATTTTAATGGTTGCTGGAGAAATAAATGATTTACATTTTATTTTCATAAATGTCTATGCTCCAAACAATGGCTCAGATCGTGTGGAATTGTTTAGGAAGTTGCAGAGTGCATTAAGAAAATGTGATAATGATTCTTGCATAATAATGGGTGGGGATTGGAATTGCACCACTAATTTTCTTTTAGACAGGAACAGAGAGGAGTCTCATCCACCGTCTAGTAATGCTCTTCAGAATATTATTAAAGAGTTTGAGTTGGTGGATGTGTGGAGGAACATGAATAAGAAAATTAGACAGTATACATGGGTTAAAATACTAGACTCTAATGTAACGGGAGCAAGATTAGATAGAATATATATATAAGTAAAACCAGTATGAATAGAGTACTCAATGCTAACATTTTTCCTAACGGTTTTTCGGATCATCATATTGCAACCATAGATTTTAACATTATTACTTTAGCACGCCCCAGGTTTTACTGGCATTTCAATACTAAATTGCTGCAGGATAGGTCATTTTGTGAAAAATGTGGTGATTTTTGGGAATTGTGGAAGTTGAATAAAGGTAATTTTGAAAAAATAACACAATGGTGGGAGGTGGGGAAAACACAAATAAAGGTTTTTTGTCAAAATTTTTCCTACAATTCTACTGTGTGTGTTAAAAAGAAAATTGAGCAGTTGGAGAAAGAAATTATTGGTATGGAAAATGTGATGGATGTAAATGTTTTGGGTGTATCCAATGATTTAAGGAATAAGAAACTTGAATTAAGATCCATTTTAGAGGAAAGAGCGAAGGGCGCTTTAATTAGAGCAAGAATTTCTTCTATCAAGGACATTGATTCTCCCACTTCTTATTTTTTTAATCTGGAGCGGAAAGTTGCACAACAAAAGCGCATACTTCACCTGCGCAAGGAAAATGGAACTTTAACATCAAATCTTACAGAAATGAGGAAAATGTCAATGGATTTTTATGCTGACTTGTATGGACATATTGACTGTGACTCTGAGAACATGGCAAAATTATTACAAGGACTTCCAAAGTTGCAACCTGAGGATAAGGAAAAGCTTGACACCATGATCAACCTTAATGAACTTTCAGATGCAGTTCAGCAACTCTCCACAGGGCGTGCGCCAGGAATAGATGGTTTGCCTGCTGAATTTTACAAAACTTTTTGGAATGTTTTAGGTGAAGATTTTTATGAAGTTTGTTGCGAATGTTTTGAAAAGGGTGTGTTACCTACTAGCTGTCAGAGGGCTGTGATCTCTCTTTTACCAAAAAATGGAGACCTAGGTTTTTTAAAAAATTGACGCCCTGTTTCTTTGATGTGCTCGGACTATAAAATACTGGCAAAAGTTTTAGCCAATCGATTAAAAAAATACTTACATATTGTGGTCAAAGGAGAGCAAACATATTGTATTCCGGGTCGTACAATTATGGACAATCTGTTTTTAATAAGAGATGTTATTGATGTGTCTATTAATGAAAATTGCAACGTTGGTTTTTTGTCTATTGATCAGGAGAAAGCTTTTGATCGGGTGGGTCATGAGTACATGTTTAAAGTCTTGCAATCATTTGGGTTTGGGAATTGTTTTATTTCATGGATCAAATTGTTGTATAAAGGGGCTTCGATAATGCTTAAGATGGGGAATGGTTTGACTTATCCATTGCCGGTGAAAAGAGGTATTCGACAGGGGTGTCCTCTCTCAGGGCAACTTTATAGCCTAGCAATTGAGCCCCTGTTATGCAAATTAAGAAATGGATTAAAGGGTTTTATGGTTCCAGGTTACCCAAGGGAGTCGAGATGTTTTGTGTCGGCCTATGCCGATGATGTAACTATCTTTGTTACTGGGCAAGAAGATATGCAAATATTATGTGAGAGTTTGGATATTTACGAGAAAGCGTCTTCGGCTAAAGTCAATTGGGAAAAAAGCAACAGTTTTATTGTGGGCCAGTGGGAAAATGGTGGGACACCTCCACTTCCTGGGGGATTGTATTGGGGAAGAGAAGGTATTCAAATTCTCGGAGTGTTTTTAGGAGTAGAAAGTAATAAAAAAAAGAACTGGGAAGGTTTGCTGGAGAAGGTGTCTGCTAAGTTGTCTAAATGGAAATGGCTATTGCCAGAGCTATCCTACAGGGGTAGAGTTTTGGTTATAAATAACCTGGCCGCCTTCATGTTATGGCACAGACTCAATGTTTTAGAGCCACCAGATGACATTGTTAAAAGCATCCAGAGAAAATTGGTGGAGTTCTTTTGGTTAGGACAGCATTGGCTTCCTGCACCAGCTCTGTATCTTCCAACTCAAGAGGGGGGACAAAGTCTGATTGATATAAGGAGCAGGATCAATACCTTTCGATTACAGGCAGCGCAGAGACTTTTGTATGAGGAGGACGTGGGCTGGACAAATGTGGCATGCGCTCTGTTGAGAAGAACATCGAATCTGGGATATGACAAGCAGCTGTTTTTACTGAAAGTTAATGAACTGGATTTTAATCATTTGACTTCATTCTACCACTCCATGCTAAAAGTGTGGAACATGGCTTTTTCTGTGACCAGAGAGATTTTGCGACCACAGGACTGGATTATGGGAGAACCACTGTTTCATAATTCTTTGATACAAACAAACGTTTTGTCTTCAAGAAGTGTGAGGAACTGTCTGGTCAGAGCGGGATGTACAAAGATTGAACATCTAAGGGATGATAATGGGTGGAGGACGGCAGTTTCAATTCAACACAAGACAGGAATACGTTCTTTACGTCTCGTGGATCAGATGTTGGATGAAGTACGCTCAGCACTGCCTGGAGCCTGCAGAGAAGCATTGGGAGCGCCTTTGCAGGGACGGAGCTACAGATTTCCAGCAATACGGGTCTCTGCTGCACAGGAAAGTCCGGATGATGAAGATACTTTTGTGTCCTTTAAAACTCCAGAGTTGGGTTTTTTTCAAGACATTGGCAAAAAGGCATTATACATTGTGTGTATTAAAGTGTCACATCAAACTGTTTTGAGAAGAGTTAAAACATGGAGGTGGACAGAAGTGTTTGGGCCAGACTTCAGAGGATGCTGGAGATCTCTGTACAAGCCTCCCATTGAGAAACGTAAGAAACGTGAGAAACGACTGATGTATGGTATAATAGCCACGAACAGACACGTGGCGCACCTGAATCCAGAAGTAGGGAGGGAATGTCCTTTTTGCGGAACGGAGGAAACGGTTGAACATTTGTTTATCCAGTGTGAGAGGTTAAGAGGTCTTTTTTACTTTTTGGAGGTTTGTTTTTGTAAGTATGGGTGAGGAATTTTCCCATCAAGTTTTTATTAGTGGTCCAAAGTACAAAGTCAGTGATCGAAGAAAAGTGGTTTTGTTAAATTATCTTTTGGGAACAGCCAAGATGGCAATTTGGAGGACACGGAAAAAGAGGATCTTGGGAACTGGTTCAATTGATGCAGAGAGAGTTCTGAAAGGGATGGTGGCTGCTCGAATTAAAATTGAGTTTGCTTATTTCAAATTAGTTAATAATATTATGGGAGTTTTTTGTGTGAGGTTGGGGAGGATGAAATGTTGGTTTTAAAGATGTAATGAAATGGCTGTAAGCTGTATTGATTGGATTTTTTAAGTTTTTTGGATGACATATTGGAATGAAATATGAAAAATGCTAAAATAAATATGTTTTAAGCCTCTCTCTCTCTCTCTCTCTCTCTCTCTCTCTCTCTCTCTCTCTCTCTCTCTCTCTCTATTTTCAATTTAAAAATACTTTATTGGCATGATTGTGTTTACATACAATATTGCCAAAGCATTAAAACACAAAACAGAAAATGACAAATAATAATAATAATAAAATAGTAACAAGTAGCAATAAAGATAGAATTAAAATAAGGTGCCTAAGGTAATGAATCAAATAGAATAAAAACTATAATTACAATATACACTATACAATATAAAATAAAATAAGCATTTAACAGGACATTATGAACATAAGAGAATAAAAGTACTGTGAATGAAGTACATTAAGGCAGTAATTGGTTTCTGAGGGTGTGCATCTCAAAACTGAATTTTGCTGCAACTAATGCATAATGGTCCTCCCCCAGTAACACCAGCATCTGATCGGTTTCTGCCAAACTGGGAAACTGTGACATGAGGTTTGAGAGTTTGTTAAAGTATTTCTCTCTCACCTCTGTAAATTTCTCACAGTGAAGGAGAAAGTGTGTCTCTGTCTCGACCTCACCCGTGTCACAGTGAGCACAGACTCGTTCTTCCTTTGGAAGCCATGTTTGTCTGTGTCTGCCTTTTTCTATGGCCAGACTGTGATCACTGAGTCTGTATTTGGTGAGGATCCGTCTCTGTTTTGGATCTCTTACAGTGTGCAGATATTCTGACAGATTATATGTTCTGTTTAGGGTCCGATAACATTCCAATTTGCTTTGGTTTTTACTTTCATTTTTCCAATGGTCCAAATATGCATTTTTGCTTTTATGATTTGGTTTATTCTGATCTGGTTTTGTTCAGCCGTGCTGGTGTGAAACTGGTGTTTGTTAGTTGTTTGTGTGTTTGTGAGTTTCAGAGCCAGCTGACAAAGGGGACTGGTTTTAGGCTTCAGGTCTTAGGTTTTAAGGGCTTCGTGTTGCAGTGTGTCTGGGGAACTTGAGTTTAGGTGTGTCCAAAATTTGAAGGATCGTTTTTCAATATGTATAATAAGGGGGTATCTGCCTAGTTCGGCCCGGCATGCATTAGTAGGTGTTCTTCTCTGAACTTAGAATGTTTCTACAGAATTCTGCATGCAGGGATTCTATGGGGTGTTTGTCCCATCTCGAGTAACCTGCCATACAGAGTGGACCCCAAACCTCACATCCATACAGAGCAATAGGCATTATAATACTATCAAAGATCTTACACCAGATTGTTACAGGAATGTCAACTTGGGTAAATTTGCCCTTAATAGCATAGAATGTTCTTCTAGCTTTCTCTTTTAGTGCATTCACTGCCAGACCAAAACCCCCTGAAGCACTGATCTTTAGACTGAGGTGGTCGTAGTGTCGGGTGTGTTCTATTGCAGTGTACCCCAGAGTGAATGTGTATCTGTTGTCCTGTAATCTGGCTTTTTTTCTGGAAAATCATAATTTTAGTTTTTTTCAGATTGACTGTCAGGGCCCAGTTCTGACAGTAGTTCTCCATCAGGTCCAGGTGCTGCTGTAGACCTTGTGCAGTAGCTGACAGCAGCACCAGATCATCTGCATAGAGAAGAAATTTAACTTCAGAATGATTTAGAGTAAGACCGGGTGTTGCAGATTGTTCCAGTAGCACTGCTAACTCATTAATGTAAGTGTTGAACAGAGTTGGACTCAAACTGCAGCCCTGTCTCACTCCTCGCCCTTGAGTGAAAAATTCAGTTCTTTTATTGCCAATTTTAACTGCGCACCTGTTGTCTGAATACATAGATTTGATCGTGTCGTACATTTTACCCCCAATGCCAGATTGTAGAATTTTATAATATAGACCATCATGCCAAATGGAATCGAATGCTTTTTTAAAATCAACAATGCATGCATAAATCTTGCCTTTGCTTTTTTGGTTCAGGTGCTGGTTGCCTATCGTGTGTAGTGTGTGAATGTGGTCGGTGGTGCGGTGGTTTGGTAGGAATACAATCTGACTCTTACTCAAGACATTGTGCTTGTAAGGAAGGCCTGTATCAGGGAAAGTCTTCCCCAGATTGCTGCTCACACAAATGCCTCGGTAGTTATTGGGGTCGAATTTGTCTCCACTCTTATATAATGGGTGTATTATGCCCAAACTCTAGGTGTTGGGAAAATAGCCAGACTGCAGAACCAGATTGAAGAGTTCAAGGGCTCCTGCATTACTGCTGGACTGTGCTTCAGCATCTCTGTTCGAATGTTGTCTAAACCACATGCCTTTCTGGGTTTTAGTTTATTAAGTGCATCTGCCAATTCTTCTCTGCTAATCTGATAGTCTAAGGGTTTTGGTTATTTTTTATTGTAGATTCCAATTGACTATTCAGACTGTTCCATTTTTTCCAGAACTGATTATTATTAATTGAGTCTTCAATTTCATTAAGAGTGTGATTTAGATGTTGTTGCTTTTTATGGCGTATTGTATTTTTATAATCCCTGAGTGCTTCACAATAGTTTTGTCTGGTTTCAGATTTGTGTGGCTCTCTGTGTTTTTGGTTCGAGATCTGTCTGAATGGTTTTCTTTTAATTTGACATTCTTTATCGAACCAAATTTCATCCCCGGTTTTAAATTTAGTTTTCTTGTTTGTACGGAGTAAATTCGCTTTGATTGAACACATTTGATAAATGTAATTTATTTGTTGTACTGCGGAATTTACGTCGATCTTGTTAGCAATAAACCGTGTTGTTTGCAATCTATTGATTAGGTTGGACATTTCTTTGGAGCTAATTGCACTAAGGAATTCAGACTCATATTTTGGGGACCATTTGAATGTTGGGTTTAGTTTGAACAGGTTGCTGGGCTCTTGGTCTGTTCTATGGTGTTGGATTGACTGTCCTTGTAGTACAGAGACTCTGATGGAGGTATGTAGGCTACACAGATGTAAAGGTCCTTGTCACAGTCTATGATGCCTTTTTTAAGTTTAAGCCAAACATGTGATGAGTCTTTTTTCATGATTGATAGGCTGTTTTTTAAAGTCTCTTTGTACCAAATGATGACCCCCCCAGAGTCTCTTCCACGTTTCACTTTACAGTTTTTAAGTGATGACAATAATATTTCCCTGTATCCTAAAGGGCAGTGACTGTCCACGTATGATCTGCACCATGTTTCTTCCAGAATAATGATGTCCTGGTTATAAATGTTTTTCAGGAACTCAGATTTTAAAATCTTGGCCCCTAAGATTGTGGAGTAGAGGCCTTGAATATTCCAAGAGCTTATAATGAAAGAATTCATAGTGAAATAAAGTGAGGTGTTTTGGTGGTCCAGATGGCTTACCCCAGTATTCTACAGATGAGACGTAGAAGATGTTTCACCTCTGTAATGTTTGAGGAGTCCGTGTGTAGTTTGCCCTTCACTACATATCTCTCTCTCTCTCGAACCATTGTCACCGGCTGCCTTTATCCCTCGCATGACCCCATCAGGCTTATTGGGGACCAGGCGTGAGTTGTTCCAGCCTGGTCCCGCCCTCCTCCGCTCTGCAATATATTACATCAAAACATGAACATGACCGTTTTCTATTATTCATACTGAAATAATCCCACACACACAAAAAAATTATATAACTGCAAAGTAACTGCAACATTGCCACCCCTCCCAGGAGTGCATACATTTTTTTTAGGGTATTTTATAGGATGCAAGAGCCTGTTTGATGAAATTAGTTTAGCCAGGTCAGTATTTTCTTTTAAATGTCATCAGGTCTGGCCCTGGCCAATTTGGTGCACCTTGCATCAAAGCCAATTCCATGCACCACTGATCAATGTGTGTTCATACCACTGATCTATCTATAGATCGATAGATCAGTGGTTCAAACACTTAAGCAGGAGCTGCATAGCTTTGAGCTATGGCTTTGAAATTTTCTTTATTTTCGAAAGAAATAAAACAAACTAAAAAACGGTAATAATTGGGGGGGGGGGATTCAACAGTCCATTTGCAACTAAGGGGGTTTTTGTTGTTTTTTACATAATTACCATCAGAGTACTTAAAAATGAAAACATGAATTTTTCACATGATTAATTTTATTTCTGTATTTACACCGAACATTTTATAACACAGCTCTACTGCTTTCCATGACATGATGGTCTTTATTTTAATTGTAATAAAATGCTACCAGTTTTTTTTTTTACTTTTTCTTTCTACCAGACAATGATGATTCTAAGAAAACGTGCCCACAGTTTATTATTGCTATAGTAACGAATGCAACTTTCATGTGTGTCTGATTAACAGATAAAATGCACGCTCAGTTCAACAGCATTAATTTAGAGGATAAACGTTATATTCAAATGAACTGTGCACTGCATATGGGTGAATTTCCCTTTAATGTTTTCATTAACAAACTGTACAGTTAAATGATTTGATGAAATGAAAATTGATACAGTAACAGTCAAGGTCACTCTTACATATAATCCATTGAATAGATCAGCAAACCTCTAAAGGAAAACTTTTTATTGACATTTGAATATTGGACATGATGTAAGTGCTAGGATGCACTTTGAATTTTTAGGTGATTTTGCCTTTGAAGTTTTAATTGACCTACAGGATTTACAATTCAAAGTTTATTACAAGGTACATATGAATGACAATGAGATATCCTTGGCAGAAAAGTAAAATGTATTATATGCAATACATAAATTCAATGTTATTTAATTCAGTAAACTTTGGTTATAAATTATTTACATATTAATAAACACATCTTCTGCACTCAACATGAGTCAGAAAGCACGTCTTTCTGTTCTTTCCACAAAGTACCATTATTACTGCAATATACACGCACGCTGGCTTGACCGCAGTGACCAGCGTGAATATTTAAACCATAAACAAATGTATAACAGTGAGTGATTTCAGATAAAATTAGAAAAAAAAACATACCTTTATTGGTATTTGCCACTGCCAGCTCGGGAAGAGGCTAATGGAAGTTGTTTTTTTTCCCCTACTTAAAGGGCGCCATAATCCGCCAATGGTGAGGCGCCCAAACTAGCTCTTCTGATTGGCCAAAACTTTCTGATCTCTGAATAGTGACCGCCACTGCCTCTACAGATGCACAAATCACTTTTGCTCCATATTTTACACAGCTATGTGGTGCAAAAGGGAGAGCGCACGTAAAACAGTTTTTGAGACTCGTAGCAGCAGATTCAATCAGTTGTAGTTTTTTGTACTTGTGTTTGTGCTAGAAAAATATCCAAGAAAAAAATATATATTTGTGAGAAAATATTCTACAAGTGTGCAACTCTCATTGGACGAATTCACATACTGATTTGCGGATGAGCAAAATTTGTCCGTGACTTCACATTTATTTGATGCGGGTGTGTGAATGTGTTTTGTAACATATTCACTGCAGCAACTGTAGAAAAAATGTGAGCGTACGAGTTTCTTAATTTGTGATTCGTAGAAAAGGATTTGTGCACCTGCAATGAAGAATTTGAGAAGGTGTAACTGTGTTGTGTTTGTGGGAGAGAAAAAAAATCTACAAGATTGCAACTCTTAAAACATTGTTTTCTGTGACTTCAAATTTACTGATACACATGTGTGGCTAATCTCTACTACAAACTACAAATTCCTCTGTCACAGGCGCTCAATTGATTTGCACCAAAAATACCTTCATATTTGCGGCCGACATACGCGACCTCCGGAGAACTCATCCATACAACGAGATGTTGGCAGATGTCCATTAAGATGATTTGACATTGGACGTTCGAAAACAGTCACAAACAGGGACCGTCTCTAAAGATACATGGGACTTTGGTGTATACATTTCTAACTTCAATAGCATTTTAAGCAAACTTGCAGACATACAACCAACTCCAGAGTGTGCACTGGTTCTATGAATGCAAATAATTTGCTTCAGATGTTATTTGAAGTTAGAAATGTATACATCAATGTCACATGCATCTTTAGAGACGGTCCCTACATTTGAGACTTTGTTAACATCTACCCTCCAACCAGTGTTGCCAGATGTACGATAATTATCATATTTGTACGATAATTTTGACCTCTGTACGATGTACGATCAATAATGAAAAAAATCCCATAATGTACGATAATTTCAGAGTTTTCAGTCGTTCGTCCAAACACACATCCTACCGCTTCTCTCTCGGACCCCGAATCATTCGCAGGCTCGCCTGCCTGCACGCACACACACACACACACACACACACACACACACACACACACACACAGACAGACAGACAGACAGACAGACAGACAGACAGAGAGAGAGAGACAGCACAAGTGGATGTGGCATCCGATGATGACAGCGACTTAGAGATCGAATTTGAATCTTTTTTGTGTTGTGCACTTTTTTCTTTTTTGTGCACTTTTTTTCGGCATATCTTTTGCACTTTGAAAAAAAAAAAGTTATTCAGACTTCCTCCAGTTAATGTGAGCGTATTTTACAAGCTTGTTCAAACTGGCTGTAAAATTATTTGGAAAATAAAATTGTTGGAAAATAACTATATTTTATGCGTTTGGTTTGTGTACGATAATTTTTTTTAAAAAACGATAATTTTGAGGTTTTGGTACAATACTTCGACATTTCTAATCTGGCAACACGCCTAGCCATGTTTATTGCAGTATTTTAACACATAAGATAACTGTACTGATGCAAATCTTTTGAAGATCGCCTCACCTGCAATGCTGAAAAACAGATCAAGCAGTGATGGCCGAGAGCTTTTTTCCAAAAAAGGGAACAAAGCATATTGTTTGTTTAGGAAACTCCAATCATAGTAAGCACTACTGTGTCATTGTAATGTTTCATCTCACAATGTTAATCCGCATGCAAAGTTTTCCTTATTCGAACCTGACTCTGTTAACCATTTCTTTATGGACCTTGCTTTGTGCATGGGAGGATTGAAATGCTGGAATAGAAAAGGGCTCTCCCTAAACTGTTCCCACAAAGTTGGAAGCACACAATTCCCTAAATCCCACTGTATGGAGTATTATTATGATTTGTGTTCACTGGAATTAATGGTGGAATTGAATGGTTGTATTTATCTGGCTGACTCTTATTATATTAATTATGTAAAGATTAAATAATCAGGTGAAAAAAATGACACAGATACCATGTTTGTTATACTGAGAACATTCATATTATTCAATATAACACTGACCTGATCCCATTATTTTAAATCCATTTCAGAAGCACGATCATTTGTGTAGTGATTTGTATTGCATATTTCTTTCTAAACTGACAGATCCGAAAGGATAGCATAAAGTGGTGCCTCCATTGGTAAGTTCAGCAAAGCGAAATGTCACATATTTAGTTCCAGAAAATTCTTACAAGTGACCATCTTCAGTTACTTGTCCATACACTGAGTTGTATCTTTCAAAGTACTGGCTGTTTTGAGTCTGTATCCTTCCTCTGGTTGGTGCCTGTGACTAATATGAAGTGAAAAATTAAAACGTCACTCATTGTTTTAAGGAAATATTGTTTGAATGAAAATAATAATTCATGCAATGAATTAAAAAAAACTCACAAAATCCAGCCCTGTTTCTCTGTGACCCGAGTTTTTGTTTTTCCATGTCCTGTAAATATGACAAAACATGTTTCGTTCTCTGCTTTTACATTTGCCAAATGCTTAATTATTCCAAAATAAATACTAAAGAGATGCATCTGCTTTGCAGATATAATGGAATAAAACCTGGGATGAAATATTCACACTCATGAAAATGTGATCAATTATTTACTAGCACATACTATATGAAAAGACAAAAGTTACTGTCACTTCTTTACTACCACATAACCAGGAATCGATAAATGTGCTCTTGACCCCCGAGTCACCTGTACATCTCACCTGTGAATCCAGATGCTGATGATTATTGTTAGACACATTATAACGACTCCAGTACATGCAGTGATGATCATGAGGAGGATTTGTTTGTCTTGTCTGTTCTGGTCTAAGAGTCATACAAATCTGATATCAGACAACCAGCACTCATCTTACTACTGTAGTTCCTCTATAAAATAAAACTGTTTTTATTACAGACCTATAGAAAATCTGATTAAAAGGAAACAAGGAATAACCTGTTATTGTTAAAATCCATCTTATTGCTGCTGGATAACAGGAATAGTTGCCTGCGTCAGACATTTGTATTTGAGATATTTTCAATTCCCTTGAAACCTCTGGATCAATATACATCCTTTCTGAGGTGAAGTTTCTCATAGTTTTGTTTAAGTATGAGCTTTGACTAAATATAAGGGAGTTGTTCATTTTCCATATAATGTCTTCATCAGCCGGAGTTCTGTTGCAATGAAGTGTAACTGTTTCCCCCACAAAGACAGTTTTGTTGATGTGCTGCTTTATCTTTTGCACTTGACTGGATCTGGAATTATCTGATGAAAAGACAAAGAAGATCACAGTCACTAATTATAATTTTTTTTTAAGTATGCACTGGGTGTTAAAATTTTGAAAACTATTACAATATCATCATGCAGTAACAATGAACATGTAAAAGTTAATGAGACACACATGCAGCTCATGTCCACATTCACTGCAAGCAGAAACAAGGACAAATAGAGCAGTGGTTCACAAGTGGCTTTGCTTTGGGACCCAGATTTTACACTGGACATCAAGTAGCACCTCAACTTGCAACACAGTACCAGATTTGCCTGGTGAAATCAGACTGATCTATTTGTAAAATCAAATGCTGAAATTGATCAACTGTACCATGAACTGTATAGATATAGTGTAATTTACGGATCAAACACTGGGCCAAATAATACTGTATTAATCTTTGCCGTATTATTGCACTCGTGGAACAGATTCCTGACTGATGAGTTGCAACTAACCACTTAAATAGAGGACCCAAAACTAAACAATCAATGACAAAAAAATGTTAAAACATTAAAGCAATACCTGCATATGTCAGTAGAGTAATGAGGACACACAGATACAGATGAAGAATCCTGGTTTGGAAAACCTCCATAACAAGAATTCTAATTTAATATGTGAGACAGAAATCAGCCACTTACTCCTGCAGCATTATAAAGCACTTCTGATCTACTGAAGCATGTCTACAGACAGGAAAAAGGGGAAGTGGTTACATAAGAGCGGGACACTACTGAGAACCACTGAGCTCAAAAGAGCAACGTGATCAGTATGAAACAGGTTAAGATGATTATCATTATGTACCTTTTGAATAAAATTCACATATCCATAACAGATTATATATCCATAGCATGTTTAAACTCATAGTTGTATATTGCATACATTAAAGTTACAATATGGGTAAATTACCTATAACACGCCAAAGGACGTAAATGCACATGAATACATAAAGGAAACTGTATATCAAAAGTCTATCTGGTCAACATTTATTTAATGTTTTTTACCATTTTAACAACTTTTTTGTTTGTTTGCCTGTGCCTTTGCTAGTTCATGTTAAATTGTCTTGCAGTGTGACAAATATTTTGTAAAAGTACAAATATTCCATGTCTCTCCATTACACAATATAAAAAGGTCATAAAGACTTGTAATTATATATGTAGTATAGCATTTCACACCACAGAAATATCTCAACTTCCCAAATGTATTTCATGTAAATATCCATTATTTTAATGATATATTGCTATATAGGGATCAAGCAAGTTTCCATGCTTGTACAAAATGGTTTTGTATCTGTGATCTTGTATGAATTTAGGCACAAAGTAGCACCTCAAACTCTAAGCAAGTGTTTATGTCTTGAAAGTGCATTTCTGTAGAGTATTTGGTGAAAATGCCCCTGAATGTATGTGCATAATGTAGTGACTTTACATATTTTAGCTTACATTTAGACACTATACTCAGTAGTCAACGCAGCACATTAAAACAACCTGTTTGATGAGTTGTGAGACAAGCCTCATAACCCACACATTTCCTGTCTTCAAGGACCACTGAGACGCAGAGGATTATTTTGGACCAATGATAAAGCAAACTCTCAACGGTCCATTTTATGCTTCTTCCACAAGAGCATTTTTGTATATGCTTAAAGATTTAACATTAATGCTGCTTACTATAATGATTCAAATATTTTGACTACTTCTTCAGTGTGGGTGAAAATGAGAAAAGGATCTAAGAATAAAACAAGCATTTTGTTTTAAACATTTTTTTTTTTTTTTTTGTATGACTGTAAATAACTGTAGATCAATCTTTGTTATAAGCCAAATGAGAGATGTAGGTCTAAAAGTGTCTTGAGCATTAATATGTCGAAGAAAAATAATAAAACCAGTTACCTTTGTATTGTTCTTTCCATTTGGTTTTTCTTGATACTAAATGTAGACATGAAGCCAACTGACCAAAAGCCATTACCGCGTGAGGTAGTGTACAGTACGTTGTTTGAGATACAAGTGTTTAACTGCACTAATGGCAACGGCAGCACAACACATTCAGTCACGTTCAATGACGAATGCTTCTGTGTAGTAAAAAAACGTGAAAGGAATAGTTCACTCAACAAATAAAAATGATCTCATCATTTACTCACCCAAATACCATCCAGAACCTTAAATCTCCAAAAAGCACACACAGGCATCATAAAAGTAATACATATGACACCAGTGGTTTAATTCATGTCTTCAGAAGTGATATGATATGTGTGGGCGAGAAACATATATATATAAGTCTTATATTTTTATATCTATATTTTATATATATAAGAAAGAATGTCAGACACATCTGGGATGGCATGAGGGTGAGTAAATGAGAGAATTTTTATTTTTGTGTGAACTATTCCAAAAATAACTATATATTTATATATAAGTGTTCCAGTTTGGACGGTACTAGACTTCTCATACGGTAAATGGCTGAGAGCATAGAGTATATTGTAAGTGTATAGTGTGTCATTTGGGACATACTGGGCCTCATTCATGAAACAGAGCACAACACATTTTTGTGTAAATCCTTCATAAAGCCGCTCTGACATAAATTATTTCTGACATGTATATTCAAAAAAATTGTTGGAACAAGCAACCTGCTCCCGACTATGTGTAAATAGTACACAAGACATCTGAATGTTTTTTGTTCTTTCAGACAAACTGTAATTTTACATTTGGCTGACGCTTTTATCCAAAGTGACTTATAGGGCACTTATTACAGAGACAATCCCCCCTGATCAGCCTGGAGATAAGTGCCTTGCTCACAGACACAATGGTGGTGGCTGATGAAACCAGCAACCTTCTGATTAACAGTTATGTGCTTTAGCCCACTACGCCACCACCACTCACTGTAATAACACGATGCGATAGAAGTGAAATTAAATAAGAAATGAAAACAGTAACTAATAATCAAATGAGTGAAATTAACCTTAAAAAATAACATGAATAAAAAAAAGCTATGTTTTTCTTTTAAACCATAGCCTATACTTATTTACAAATGTTTCTTTACTGATTAAATACATTTTTTCAAAGTTAAATATTTTCCCCAACTCTGCTTTGTCATTTCTCCAGCAGAAGTTAACTGAACATTTTGTTAATGTTTAATAAAAAGGAAAGTACAGCAAAATAAACCTTCTATTAACCATCTGCAAATATGCAGACCAAAACAATTGAATAACTTTTAAAGATTTATTTTACAAACCTCACACAACTTGCACAAATCCAGCAATTTTCTAAACAGAAACCAGAAGCTGCAATCTGCCATCTAAGCACAAAAATCATTTTCTATTTCTACAAAATTTTGTATTTTTTTTTTTTAATTTTATGAATGTCATTTTTAACCATATTGAATTGTGTGTTCCCCGTCTGTCGCTCACTTCGACGTCGTGTCGAAGAAGCGACACTAGAGACTCTCTTGAGCGCTGAATATGCCTCTGATCTATGAAAAAAGGCCAATGAGAGTTGGCGAACAGTATTTGCATACCCCGCCCCCGGATACAGATATAAAGGCGAGGGAAATACGCTCTTTCATTCAGTAATTTTCTTCGGAGCCAATGGTTGTGTATGCAGCCAGCTGCGAGTGACACAACTGTTTCCTGCTTCTATCCTCTGACGCTCTGCTTTGCTGTTTGATCTACAGCGCACTTCAGCGGCTTTTCTCTTCACTGCACGTCGTGCAGTTTGCCCCTGGGCGCTTTGACAGCGCAGAGTTAAAAAAGTTTTTCCTATAAAGAGTAATTTTCTCTGTAAAAGAGTTTAATTCTCTGAAAGAGCAATACACAGCGGCGTTGAATGTCCTTTTCAGGACGCGTCTTTTTAAAGATGCCATTCAACCCCTGTGTAGTTCCTGGATGCGGTAGAGTGCTCTCCCTTTCAGACGGCCACAGGCGCTGTCTCGTGTGTCTGGGCGCCGATCACACCAAGGCAGCGTTTGTGGATTGTTCATGCTCTCAGTGCGAGAGCATGACCATGGCAACGTTGCGGTCGCGGCGCGCTTTCAATAGAAAGCACGCCACTCCAGCCGACCCCTGTGTCGCTCCTTCTTCCCAAGGGATTGAGGATGATGCGGCTGGCGATTGAGGCGATTTGGGGAGGGCAGCGGGTGCAGCTCCGCCGGGTACGCCCCCTCGGACCACCCGGCCCCAACACGCTCGTTGACCCCCGTCCGTGCTAGAGGCAACGGCGACTCGCCTCCATGCCAGTCTGCCTATCCCCTGGAGCTCGAGGTGGATGAGCTCGCCGCTCCATCGGAGAGCGCGGCGTCTGACGCTGAAGCCTCCCCTGGGCTGCCGCCTTCGGGCCAGCACGCCCAGGCTGAGGATGATGCGCAGATGTCCGACATGCTTACCTGGGTCGCCGTCAGTGTGGGGTTGGATTGGAACCCTCCAACCTCCCCACACCCGTCACGGCTGGATGACTGGTTCCTGGGGTCTGGGCGCCGCTCACAGCCACGCCCCCCCGGTCCAGTTTTTCCCGGAAGTGCATGACGAGCTGACGTCTTCATGGAGAGCCCTGCTTTCCCTTCATCAAAATCCCTGCTCGTCCGCTCTCGCTACCCTCGACGGCAGAACGGCACACGGGTATACGCCGATTCCCCAGGTGGATAGGGCCGTTGCGCTCCATCTATGTCCCAGTAGCCCTACCACCTGGTGCGGGCGCCCTATACTCCCTTCCAAGGCCTGTAGGATGACATCCTCATTAAACACCAAAGCCTACAGCGCCGCAGGACAGGCCGCTTCCACCTTGCACACCATGGCCATCCTGCAAGTCCACCAGGCCAAGGCACTCAGGGATCTGCACGAGGGCCCCGATGTGCTGCAGGAACTGCGCTCCACGACCGACCTTGCCTTCAGAGCCACGAAGGTCACCGCGCAGGCACTCGGGCAGGCAATGGCCACCCTTGTGGTCCAGGAACGTCATCTATGGCTCAACCTGGTCGAGATGCGCGAGGCCGACAAAGTTCGCTTCCTCGACGCCCATGTCTCCCACTTTGGCCTCTTTGGCGACACCGTCGAGGACTTCGCCCCAACAGTTCTCTGCGGTGAAAAAGCAGACGGAGGCCATCTCACATATCCTGCCGCACCGCAAACCTGCCGCCATGGCCACTGCCCTGTCTGCTCGCTGAGGGTGTCCCCCTGCAGCCAAGAAATCTGCTCCGCCTCAACCCGGGCCCAGCTCTCAGCCTCAGCGTCGAGCACACTGCAGGAAGCAGATGCCCCCCATCTCTTGGACCCCCTCGAGGACCCGTAAGGCTCCCAGGCGCTCCTGAGATGGACAACCCAGCGACAAAGATGTTAGTTCCGGAGATGGCCCCGGTGGAGGGCCGGGAGGAGAATCTTTTGTTTTTAAACAACTTTCATTTGCCGCCCCCCTTAGATGGGGTTGCAGTACCCACATTCTCAATAATGGAGCTATTTCCTATGTCTCTGTGTCACCTGGCCCGCAAATGCCGTTCTCACGGCACTCTGCCGCCAGATCTCAACAGTCCCGGCTTCCTGGACACGGACCCACCCGTCTCCAGCACCACGACTGTTTCCCGGCGGCCGGTTCTGACGAGTCTAGAGGACACCTACCCTGGACCTCTTCCTCAGTCGCCAACCCACCCCCTGCCGGGTGTGAGGAGCAAGGTAAGTGCTTTGAGTCTTTTCTCAGCACCCCAGCCTCGGGTCGCCCTGTCGCCGTCGACGCTGCCCTACCTGCTCCGCCCCTCTGCGAAGCTCCACCGGGTACGTCAAAATTAATCGTCCCTTTGGTGCCCCTAGCACAGAGGTTGGATGCGTGGCTTTCACTTCCCAACCCATCTCGCTGGCTGGCCCGGACCATTCGACTCGGTTACGCAATTCAGTTTGCCAGGCCCCCGCCCCCATTCATGGGCGTCCGCTTTTCCGCAATACACGGCGAACATGCCCAGTCCCTGCGGGCGGAAATCGCTACTCTTTTGTTCAAAGACGCGATAGAGCCTGTCCCTCCAACCGAGATGAAGAAGGGTTTCTACAGACCTTACTTCATCGTACCCAAGAAAGGCGGCGGCTTACGACCAATCTTGGACCTGCGAGTTCTCAACCAAGTGTTGCACAAACTCCCGTTCAAAATGCTCACGCAGAGACACATCTTAACCTGCATCCAGCATCTAGATTGGTTCGCAGCGGTAGACCTGAAGGACGCATACTTCCACGTCTCCATTCTGCCTCGACACCACCCCTTCCTGCGGTTTACGTTCGATGGCCAGGCGTATCAGTACAAAGTCCTCCCCTTCGGCCTGTCTCTGTCCCCTCACGTCTTCATGAAAGTCGCAGAGGCAGCTCTTGCCCCGCTCCGAGAAGCCGGCATCCGCATACTCAATTACATCAATGACGGGCTTATTCTGGCCCACTCGCGAGAGTTACTATGCGCTCACAAAGACCAGGTGCTCAGGCACCTCAGCCGTTTGGGGCTTCAGGTCAACTGGGTAAAGAGCAAGCTTACTCCAGTCCAGAGCATCTCTTTTCTCGGTATGGAGTTAGACTCGGTCTCAATGTCAGCACGTCTCACCAACGAGCGTGCCCAGTCAGTGTTGAGGTGCCTCGCCGCCTTCAGGCCAGGCACAATGGTCTTTCCGGAGGCTCCTGGGGCATATGGCGTCCTCCATGGTGGTCGCGCCGCTGGGGTTGATGCATATGAGACCACTTTAACATTGGCTTCAGACCCGAGTCCCGAGACGAGCATGGCACCGCGGCACGCACCATGTGACAATCACCTCCGCCTGCCGCCAAACATTCATACCCTGGACAGACCTCTGTTTCTTACGGGCAGGAGTACCCTTACAGCAGGTGTCCTGACGCGTCCTGGTCACGACCGATGCCTCCAGATCGGTGACTCAGGTCGCTGCGCGCCACTCACATCCCTGGCAACCTCAATGTGATAGCGGACGCGCTGTCACGACAACGCTTGCCTGGCGGAGAGTGGAGGCTTCACCCCCACTCGGTTCAGCTGATCTGGGGACGGAACGGCAAGGCCCATATAGACCTGTTTGCCTCCCGAGAGACCTCCCACTGCCCGCTCTGGTACGCCTGCTCAGAGGCTCCCCTCGGGGCAGATGCACTGGCACACAGCTGGTCAGTGGGGCTGCGCAAGTACGCATTTCCCCCAGTAAGCCTTCTTGCACAGGTGCTGTGCAAGGTCAGGGAGGACGAGGAACAAGTCACTCTTGTGGCTCCTTACTGACCCACCCGGGCCTGGTTCTCGGACCTGGTTCTCGGACCTTGTACTCGTCGCGACAGCCCCTCCCTGGCGAATTCCCCTGAGGAAAGACCTGCTCTGGCATCCGCATCCAGACATTTGGAACCTCCACGTCTGGTCCCTGGACGGGACGCGGAAGATCTATCTGGTCTACCACCCACGGTCGTAGCCATGATCAACCAAGCCAGAGCCCCTTCTACCAGGCAACTCTACGTCCTGAAATGGCATCTGTTCGTGAATTGGTGTTCTTCCCGGGCAGAAGACCCACTGAGGTGTGCAGTTAGGTCAGTGCTTCTGTTCCTACAGGAGAGGTTGGAGGGGAGGCTGTCCCCTTCCACCTTGAAGGTGTATGTTGCCACTATCGCAGCTCACCACGACCCAGTAGACGGCAAGTCCCTGGGTAAGCATGACTTAATCATCAGGTTCCTAAGAGGTGCCCGGAGGCTAAATCCCTCCTGGCCAAACCTGTTCCCCTCCTGGGATCTCTCGGTGGTCCTCGCCGGTCTTCAGAGATCCCCCTTCGAACCGATAGAATCAGCTGGACTCAGGGCCCTCTCCCTAAAGACGGCCCTGCTAATAGAGTGTCGGGGACCTGCAAGTGTTCTCTACTAACGACACTTGCCTGGAGTTCGGTCCGGCAGACACATATGTGATCCTAAGACATCGACCGGGATATGTGCCCAAGGTTCCTACCACGCCCTTCAGAGATCAGGTAGTGAACCTGCAAGCAATGCCCCGGGAGGAGGCAGACCCAGCCCCCTCACTGCTGTGTCCGGTACATGCTTTGCGTGCCTACCTGGAATGCACCCAGAGCTTCAGCAGAAAGGGAACGCTGTCTCCAAACAGAGGCTGTCCCACTGGGTGGTGGACGCCATTCTGTTAGCCTATCACACCCAGGCCATGCTACACCCCCTACGGGTTCGATCCCACTCTACCATGAGTGTGGCATCCTCATGGGCACTGGCTAGGGGCACCTCCCTAACAGACATTTGCAGAGCTGCGGGCTGGGCAACACCTAACACCTTTCGAGATTTTACAATCTCAGGGTTGAGTCAGTCTCGTCCCGTATTTTCTCAGGTCCGAGCTAGTAGAACTCGGTACACGTCGACGGTCTGACCGGGTGAATCACTTGCGTCCAGCGCCCTTTCCCTCTGCCGAGGTAAAACAGTGTGCCTTCTTCCCAGGAGACCCCTTTAGGTTCCTGGTTGATTCCTCCGTAGCCCTCTTGGGTCCGCAGTTCAGCGGAGGAACTCGCCGAGCCAGTCCACTACGGGTACCCCAGGCTACCCCTACTGGAACAGGTGCTCCACAGATCAGGCCTCCTACGCGGACTCCTCCTGTGTGTACCTTACGAGCTGACCCGCGTCTCCCTTAGGCAGTCCTTCACTGCCCTCTGGTCGCCGTGTTGTAGCAACTCCCCCCTCCTCGAGGCTGGATCTACCACCGCGCCATTCTTCCCACATGTGACCGAAGAGGCCATGTGATGTATTTTGCCACCTTTACCTCCCCTTTCTGGCGGGTTTGGACTCTGCAGGGTCTTTTCCCCCTGAAAGAATAGAAATTCGTGTAAGACCCCCTTCCCACGATGCTGTAAGGACTCCGGCTGCTCTTGATCTATGCCGAGAAATCATAGAGAGAAAAGAGGCCCAGCCAGGCTTGGCCCGTTCCCTAGTTGGAAGCGTCGCCTTGTTCCCCTCTAGGGTAACCAGAAGGATTCCGACAACTTTTTTGGGGCATTGGGGAAGAGTACGTGCAGTCTGAACAAAGTTGGTCGCTTGTGCACGTGGAATACCTGCCCGCTTCTGTGTCAGCAGCACACGTACACGGCTCAGCACATGACGTGATTTGAAGTGGACCCCTAGTGTCACTTCTTCGGCACGACGTCGAAGTGAGCGACAGACGGGGAACATCTTGGTTACGTATGTAACCTCCATTCCCTGATGGAGGGAACGAGACGTCGTGTCTTCCCGGCCACGTCGCTGAGCCGAGCCGCTGAGGTGGTCGGAACACTCCCGGCTCCTCAGAAAAATCCATATTCGGGGGCGGGGTATGCAAATACTGTTCGCCAACACTCATTGGCCTTTTTTCGTAGATCAGAGGCATATTTGGCGCTCAAGAGAGACCCCTAGTGTCGCTTTTTCGACACAACGTCTCGTTCCCTCCATCAGGGAACAGAGGTTACATACATAACCGAGACAATTTCATATGTATATAGCCTTTAGTATCTGCATTTTATCGGCCTATATCAGGCCACCCTGATCACCCACCAACGCAAAGCAGCTGACTAATATGTAGTACAATATGATATATACAGTAAAAGAACACATACACACTTACATTTTTAACAAATAATTAACAATAGTAGATATTAGAGTTAAATGATAGACTGTTTAAATCTTTGTATTTACAATAAAACAACAGATATTTTTTAACACCTTATATGATCAAATTCCATCAAATCTATTAAAATGAAAAAAAAAAAATTATAGTTATAATTTCTTGAATGCTTATTGTCTCACTTTCCAAATAATTAATCATTTAAAAATAAGCATTAAAAAAAATAGAAATATAACATTCCAGGTTGTCTCATGTAGGTTAGCACTGTCGCCTACACAGCAAGAAGGTCGTGGGTTCAAACCCCGGTTGCCCCAGCCTTTCTGTGTGGAGTTTGCATGGTGTCTGCGTGGGTCTCTGCGTGGGTCTCTCCGGGTGCGCCGGCTTCCTCCCACCATCCAAAGACATGCAGGCTAGGTTAATTGGTGTCTCCAAAAATTGCCCTAGGTGTGGATGTGAGTGTGTGTCTGTCTATGTGTGGCACTGCGATGAACTGGTGACCTGTCCAGGGTGTACCCCGCCTTTCGCCCAATGTTAGCTGGGATAGGCTCCAGCCCCCCGTGACCCTGTACACAGGATAAGCGGTTGATGATGGATGGATGGATAACATTCCATTGTAATAAACTGGACTGAGGCTTGCCAAAGTCCTTTTAGCATGTCAGTTCACTCGATGGCCATCTTTGCTGTTCTATGTAAACAAGGGGCATGTCAGTGCAGCTCCTATCTACTTGAATAGGAAAAAACTGAAATCTCAAAAATGGTTGGTCAAGATTATGATCAATAAACATGTTTTAAATCAGCAGTAAAATCAGACAACACAGATAAATTGTGCTTATTTACCTCAAATTACTCTAAAAACTAAATTTTCCCACCTTGTATAGCTGATGCACATGTGCATTCTCGAGTTGATTGTCAGGCAATGTCTGTATCTAAAAGGTGATTGGCTCTTTTACCTGAAGGCAGGACTTCCTTTCTACATCTGGTGACCGTTAGAAGTGACCCATTTCTGCTAAAGAGTATCTGGGCTTGCAAACCACACAAACCTAAACACCTCCTAAAGCAGAGTGCATGATATAAAGTATGTTCACTTCCTGATAACTGTTGTGAAGCAGAGGCCGCAGCCAGAAGATGCTTCTTTATCCCTTGCCTGTTAATGTGACATGTCAGCACTTTAAAATATGCCATATATATATATATATATATATATATATATATATATATATATATATATATATATATAAACATTTTGTCTAATAAATGTCTAATCAAATGATCCCCTTTTGATCCTCTTGCCTATATTGCAAATTTATGCATTTCAATTTCAAAACAGAATTCCATGAAATGTAATTGAGTAATCTTAAGCAAAGTGAAATTAATAAAACCTCAGTATATTTAAATGTTATTCATTTCATTTTTATAAACTTACTCAATACAATTTGATGGAATTTTGTTCTGAATTTTGTTTGAGTAAATTCATTTCTATCCATTTATCAACTTAACAAATGTTTAAGATACACAGCACAAGGTATTAAACCGCTGTACTCACAACTAGTAACTGAACGGAACGAGTGTCCTCTTGTCTTGAGGACCGCATCTCTCCACTTATGCTTGCACTTTTTAGTTACATCATTCATTCATCCTTATCCTAGGTGAAATCCTTTTCTTAAATCCATTTCCTTCTTTTAGACTTTGAGCCTCTGAACTTTGACTGAATTATATGGCAGAAAAAAACATTCTAATTAAGAAGAGAGCAGTCGGTTGGCCAGACAGCGTAACTGCTGTCCTCCTCCACCTTCCAGCCGAAATGTTCAAATACTCACTACAAATAGTTTAGGATTAATTTGCTTTATTTATCTTACTAATTTTACAATTTAGTTGAATATTTAGGCTTGCAAAATCCACCTGTAATTTACTGTAATTAAATGACTTTTTCATTGAAAAAGTAAGGGACTACACTATAAATTTCAGTAATTTAATTACAGTTACTTCTGATGTAATTGTGTTAATGTATAGACTATTGAACAATTCTATATAAAACAATAGTTAATTTAAAATCTAAATTTAACGTCTAATGTTAAAATATGTTTTCTAATTTAATGCTGCCCTCTTAAATTCTTTGGCCAGTTCATGAATAATAGAATTGATTTATATGATTTATTTGAAAGAATTAAAAGAACAGTTTCATGTCTATCTTTGTATTTTTCATCTGGTCGAGGATGATAAGGGTTTTACAAAGATCACTGATCCTGCTACACTAACATACAGTATATAAATGTATGTGTAAATGTTACCTTCGAATACCTACGAATAATAGAGCAGGCTTACAGACCTGCTGATTCATTTTGTTTCTTTAACCAGCTAATTGAAACAGGAACTGAATCAGACCTCCCATTACTAAGTCAAAAGCAATATCCAGCTTCATAAGCATTTGTCACTTTAGTTTGCCATGCTAGAATGCCATTTTGCTACCGATGCTTTTTACAACTTTGACAACACTGCTATGGTACTCTCCTGCTCCATCTCTTATTACAACTGTACATTGGTTTCTAAAATTTCTAAACAGAATAAATTCTGAAGAGAGAAGCAGGAAGTCTGAATAGTTTACCTCAGAGAGATGGGGGGGGGGGGGGGGGTGAAGTTAAAATAGAAAAGTGCAATTAGAATTATGATCTTTATACTTGAAACATAAACACTAGAGACACACAAGTATCTCTTTGGTCACATGTTTAAAAACACAATACACCACTCAACACATTATTTGACACATTGTAATGTACACATATACATAATTTTTCTGTTCTGTTCCATTTGTCTTCAATAATTATTTTAGTTGTGTCTTCTTGTATACATAATAAATGCAATTGCTCCTGTAAAACAAAACAAATTCCTGATGTGTGTGAACACACTTGGTGAATAAAGCTGCTGATTCTGAACACATGTGGGATGAGCAGTGCACTGTTAAACTTCACCATAATTTGAGGTATAAGTAGCCTCAGAAACATTTGCTTCACCATCCTGGACCACCACAGCAAGTACACAAAAACTGTAACCACATTGAGGAAATTATGTCAAAAATTCATTTAAATGGAGTTGAAAGGAACTGTATGAATATATTGTACAAAATGTATGTTTCAAATGATCAAGGAACACTAGGAAAAAGGCTTAAATTCAGTTAAAATAAACTCTGAAGTTGGGAAACCTTTGGGTGTGTACTTACCACCACAAATTTAATGAAAATGTCACATGGCCCATTCACTGAGTTGATGGTGTACAAAAAGATTCAGATATTATGGAACAATATACTGCATCAGTGCCCTACTTAATGTGTGGTACTCTAAAATGTTAACTGGAAACTATTTTACACCTTAACCACAAGGCAGAAGTGTGAAGTGTCTTTGCAGCTTTTGTACCATTCAATGTCAAAAAGGCTTACAAAATGAAAACAAGTTGGTATTGACAAGTATATTATAAAAATAAATAAATTATTTCACACTGTTGCAACAAAGCCTTTGATCATTCAGAAATAAATTTTTAATAGTGCAGAGAATGGTTGCACTCACTAAGAAAGCACACAATAGATAGAACTACAAACACTACTAAGTCTTCATTGTTACTAGTAGTAATCATGCAACCATGAAGACATAACTTGATATAAACTCAGAAACAGTTTCATCTGGAAGTTTTACATCTTTTATTTTAATATCTGACTAGGCACATATGTACATAATTTAATATTGCATCATAAACAAAAGTTGTAAAGATGTGGGTTTAAGCACCCTGTAATATGAAACCCCTGCAGAATGATGTTGAAATAATATGGCACTTTTCCACAGCACGTTGCGGTTCGACTTGCATCAACATCGCTTTACGTTTCTGAGATTGCATTTTCACTGCAGTTTAGTCCCATCTCAACGTGAGTGGGATTATAGGCTGATCATCATAGTTGCGTCGCCTCTACTGCTGTGACATCATCTTAAACACGACACAAACTGACCAAAACAATAACACGACCGCTAGCTGTTAGCTAGCTCATTGTGCTGCAAAAAGCCGTTGTTGTATGGTGATTTTACACAAGTGTAACAGTTAAATTGGCCTGGTTGTTTTAGAAGCAAGCTTCCAGTAGCTGGTCAAAAAATACAGTGATGCTTTCAAGCAGAGTATAGAGTTAACGTTATAAAATGTACCATCCTCCATCGAGTCCAGGGCACTCTCCCTCCATTGCTCACTGGTTTAGATAGCATCCATTTAGTCAAACCACTTCCACTTTCCTTGATGGTTCTGTAGTCACTTTTAATTTTTTTTTACTTTTCCCTACACTGTTGGTAGGTCCAGTGGTAGCCATGTGCGGCCAAAAGCTGAGACACTTCCAGAGACTTTTTTGTTTTCGCTCATCGCTAACGAGTGTACCGTCTGCACCTCGTTTATTGACCACGGTGTGGTTTTACGCACATCCATTTCTTTATTCACGTTTCAAAAGTTGGGTGAACAAATTATACTGTTATCACTGTTGCTAATTTTAAAACTAGTGCGTTGATTTCACGTGTCGGAAATTCAGTGACGCTGGTAGTGATGATTCTTCCTGACCAATCAGTGATCTGCAGGATTTTGACGTCACATTTAGTATCGGCTCGGCTCGCTTGGAACCTCGACCGAGGTGGTACTAAAAAGTTTCAGGTACCAGGTACTATCCACAGTGGAAAACTAAAAAAAAAAAGTGAACAGAGTCGAGTTGAGTCAAGATGTACTGTGCAGTGGAAAAGCCCCAAAACATCCTGAGCAAAGACAAGTGCCTTTCACATTTACTAGCTTACTTACTTTAGCTTACACAATAAAGAAAGCGTCTTACGTATGTTACGTATGTAACCTCTGTTCCCTGATGGAGGGAATGAGACGTTGTGTCGAAGAAGCGACACTAGGGGTCTCCCTTGAGCGCCGAATATGCCTCTGATCTATGAAAAAAGGCCAATGAGAAGTTGGCATACAGTATTTGCATACCCCGCCCCCGGACATACGGGTATAAAAGTTCCTGCAGCACGTCGGGATCAGGACTACCCGCGTGCAGCTCTTTAAGTGCCTTGGCCTGGTGGACTTACAGGAGGGCCATGGCATGCAGGGCCCTACCTGCACTCAGGTAGGGGCCTTTAATGTGCCAGCAAGGTATTTTACAGAGAAGTAAACAAACAAAAGACTCTGAATGTGGACAGCTTACTGGGTTGCCAACACTAGACTGGCGTGTGTGTGTCTTCCTCACTGGCGATGTTGTGGCCCTTTTATGCCGCTCTCCCCATACTCACTGAAATTAGAGACAGGTGTTAGACATAATTTAGCTCAGGTGCAAGCGCCCTTACCGCTTTCTCCCTTCGGACGGGCGCTTGGCGCTGTAGGCTTTGGCGGTCAGTGATGACGTTGTCCTACAGGCCTTGGAGGGGAGCACAGGGTGACCCCGCCAGGTGGCGGCATTCTCGGGGCATAGGTGGATCGCAACTGCCCTGTCCACCTGGGGAATCGCTGTGTACCCATGGGCTGCTCTGCCGTCGAGGGTATTGGGATCAGATGAGCGCATGGCTTTGCGCATGTTGACGAGTGGAGAGGGTTGCCCTCCATGAAGTTGTCAGCTCATCATGCACCTCTGGGAAAACTGTGAGCGGTGTACAGACCCCAGGAACCAGTCATCCAGCCGCGACGGCTGTGGGGAGGATGGAGGGTTCCAGTACAGCCCCACGCTGGCGGCGGCCCGGGCAAGCATGCGGCAGCCCAGGGGAGTCATCCACGTCAGACGCCGCGCTCTCTGATGCAGCGGCGAGCTCATCCACCTCGAGCTCAAGAGGATAGGCAGGCTGGCTGTGAGGCGAGTCGCTGTTGCCTCGAGCACGGACGGGAGTCAACGAGGGTGCTGAGGGAGCACACTCTTCATGGAGGATTCCTCACAGATCTGCTCACTGCACGGCGATGGTGTGCACGCATCAACAAACACCTATCTTCTGATTACTGCAGCCAGTGACGGGTTCTCCACTCTTTGCCAGCCCAGTTGAAGTTAACATTTATTGTTAATAAATCCTTTGAACTGTTCCTCTGCTCTTGGGCCTCTTTAACTTGTTTTCTGACAAATTTATTTAAACAGAACATAAAGTTGACTTACGTAAATCAATATAACTTGTTAAATGAGTTTCTTTTTAAGTAAACATGACTTTCTTAATTCAATATTTCATAATAGAATTTCAATTACTTATATTATCATTTAATATTATTGATAACAGCTGAACAGTTTTTCTAAGTTCAATAACTTATCACAAGTTCAACTAACAAAAACTTGTATAACTGAGTTCTCTCAACAAGATCAATCCAGGGCAGTTATTCTAAATCTACATTTTAAGTCATAACAACTAAGGCAAAATTATTTTATACCATTTCCCAAAACTCGGAAAGCACAGATAATGTTGTAATATTGTCTCAATGCTGTTTGATAATCAATGGCTTCCCATTAAGAACCCACAGTTGTAGCATACTATTGTAACTTACATGACTTTTGTTTCACTGGTGGTTATTCATGTAATGACTAGGGTTACCAGCACATAGTATTTTTTTCCTCATTAAAAAAGTTTAACCTCTAAAGACATGAATTGTAATTTTGCAATATATATAAGAAATCATTATGCCATGTTAAAATGAAGACTCCAATAAAATCTGTAACCTTATCAGAATCAGAATCAGAATCAGCTTTATTGCCAAGTATGCTTGCACATACAAGGAATTTGTCTTGGTGACAGGAGCTTCCAGTGCACAACAATACAAACAATACCAAAAAAACAGCAGCAAGACATAGGTAATTAAAAACAAAAAAATACTAAAAATAAATAATTATACATATGCGTACATACACTCACCATCATACATACCCACATACACACACACACACACACACACGTAGTGCAAATCTATTACAATCTGATTATAAAGAACAAAATACAGTATATTATGTACAGAGCAATGTAAGTAATGGCAGAAGTGGATATGTTGGATAATATAAATAGTCTTAAACTGTGTATTGCACATAATTATTGCTCAATGGGGCAATTTAATTGTTCATGAGATTGATAGCCTGAGGGAAAAAACTGCTCCTGTGTCTGACGGTTCTGGTGCTCAGAGCTCTGAAGCGCCGGCCAGAAGGCAACAGTTCAAAAAGGTAGTGGGCAGGGTGAGCGGGGTCCAGAGTGATTTCACCAGCCTTTTTCTTCACTCTGTTAGTGTATAGTTCTTGAAGGGGGGGCAGGGGGCAACCAATAATCCGCTCAGCAGTCCGGACTGTCCTCTGTAGTCTTCTGATGTCTGATTTCGTAGCTGCACCAAACCAGACAGTTATTGAAGTGCAGAGGACAGACTCAATGACTGCTGAGTAGAACTGTTTCAGCAGCACCTGTGGCAGGTTGAACTTCCTCAGCTGGCAGTACAACCTCTGCTGGGCCTTTTTCACAATGGAGTCGATGTGTATCTCCAACTTCAGGTCCTGTGAGATGGTAGTGCCCAGGAACCTGAATGTCTCCACTGCTGCCACAGTGCTGTTTAGAATGGTGAGGGGGGACAATGTTTGGGTGTTCCTCCTAAAGTCCACAATCATCTCCACCGTTTTGAGTGTGTTCAGCTCCAGATTGTTATGACTGCACCAGACAGCCAGCCGTTCAACCTCCTTTTTATATGCAGACTCATCATCATCCCGGATGAGGCCGATGACAGTGGTGTTGTCTGCAAATTTCAGGAGCTTGACAGAGGGATCCTTGGTGGTGCAGTCATTTGTGTAGAGCGAGAAGAGTAGTGGGGAGAGCACACATTCCTGGGGGGCACCAGTGGTGATGGTACAGGTGGTGGAAGGAATTTTCCCTGCCTCACAATCTGCTGCCTGTCCGTCAGAAAGCTGGTAATCCACTGACAGGTAGAGGTGGGAACAGGGAGTTGGTTTAACTTAGTCCGGAGAATGGCTGGGATGATTGTGTTGAAAGCCGAGCTGAAGTCCACAAAAAGGATCCTTGCGTATGTCCCCGGTCTGTCCAGATGTTGCAGGACGTGATGCAATCCCATGTTGACTGCATCATCCACAGACCTGTTTGCTCGATAAGCAAATTGAAGGGGATCCAGAAAGGGTCCAGTGATGTTCTTCAGGTGGGCCAACACCAGTCTCTCAAACGACTTCATGACCACAGATGTCAGGGCGACAGGTTTGTAGTCATTAAATCCTGTGATTTTAGGTTTCTTAGGGACAGGGATTATAACTGAGCGTTTGAAGCAGCATGGGACTTCACACTGCTCCAATGATCTATTGAAGATCTGTGTGAAGATGGGGGCCAGTTGGCTAGCACAGGAACGAAGGCACGCTGGTGAGATGCCATCTGGGCCTGGAGCCTTCCTTGACCTTTGCTTCCGAAAGACATGGCACACATCGACTTCACAGATCTTGAGTGCAGGTTGTGTAGCAGGAGGGGGAGGAGGGGGGGTTGCAGGGGGTGTTAATGTTTGTGTGAAATGAAGGTCCAAGTGCGTGTGGGGTGTGAAATTGGGCCGTTCGAATCTGCAATAGAACACATTCAGGTCGTCAGCCAGTCGTTGGTCAACCACAGGGTTGGGGGTAGGAGTCCTGTAGTTAGTAAGTTGTTTCAGGCCAATCCACACTGATGCAGGGTCGTTAGCTGAAAACTTGTTCTTCAGCTTCTCAGAGTAGCTTCTTTTAGCCACTCTGTTCCCTTTACAAAAAGCTTCACTTTGATGCTGCGCTGCTAAGCGCTATGGGGAAACAATCTTATTGTGAGCTGCTCTGAACATGTGTGTAACACGTCAATGAAATTGACTGGAATTTATAGCCTCGGTTGGTGAGATCATTGGACGCACCTGTGGCCAGGCTATAAATAGGAGGCGTCACCAGTGTGTCGTCAGATTATTTTTCTGAAGCGCGGTCCTGGGACGTCCCAGTGCGGCAAAAGAAGCGCAGCATCTCGTTCCGCTTTTTTCAGGGAACAAGGGTTACACAAGTAACCCGAGACGTTCCCTTTACAAAAAGCTTCACTTTGATGCTGCGCTGCTAAGCGCTATGGGGAACGAAATGCCCACGCTGCCGCACTGGGGCTGTCCGGACCCCTGATCGTTGTGAAGTGTTTTCACAGAACGCGAGAGGTTCCAGACATGAGCTTGAGATGTCGACTCAAGGGCATAAGCCCGGAGTGGCAGAACATCTAACACCATAAAATCCGAAGAGTGTGTGCAGAAAGGACTAGCCTGCCGTATCACAAACCTGGTTAGACATGAGCTTGAGATGTCGACTCAAAGACATAAGAGTCCAGAGTAGCGGAGCATCTAGCCCACAAAGTCAAAAGATGAGTTTGAGAAGCCGACCCAAGTGCTCTAACTCAAAAGTTCGTACCATGAACTTGGATTTGGCATGAGCCTGGGATGTCGACCCAAGGACATAGTCCGGGGTAGCAAAAACATCCTTGGGGGTAGGAGTCCTGTAGTTAGTAAGTTGTTTTAGGCCAATCCACACTGATGCAGGGTCGTTAGCTGAAAACTTGTACTTCAGCTTCTCAGAGTAGCTTCTTTTAGCCACTCTGTTCCCTTTACAAAAAGCTTCACTTTGATGCTGCGCTGCTAAGCGCTATGGGGAAACAATCTTATTGTGAGCTGCTCTGAACATGTGTGTAACACGTCAATGAAATTGACTGGAATTTATAGCCTCGGTTGGTGAGATCATTGGACGCACCTGTGGCCAGGCTATAAATAGGAGGCGTCACCAGTGTGTCGTCAGACATTTTTCTTCAGAGCTTTCTCTCTGTGTGTTTTCACAAAACTCTTGTTAGAAATTTGTTAAAAAAAAAATCTAAGTCTTTTCCTTCCTTCTCTCTTTTATATATATATAAAAAAAAAGAAAAAGAAAGGGGAAAATGGCGGAAAAACAGGGCAAACAATGCGTGTTTCCTTGTCAGCGTTCTATGTCTGACAAGGACACGCATCAATTTTGCTTTGTTTGCTTGGGGGAAGAGCACGCTACTCTCGCGTTGGAACAGGGCGGGTGCGCGCATTGCGACCTACTTTCGGTCAGGATGCTTCGCGCTCGCCTTGCTTACTTCCGAGAGCCGGCACCCACACTTCATTCGTGGGGCTCTCGCATGGATCTGGCTGAGGAGCGAGAGACGGGTTCGTCCCTTTCGCTCGCTCTCTCCCCAGATCCTGCTGGTCCCTCGCGTGATCCTGAAGCGTGCTTCGGCGCCTCTTCAGTTTGCGAGGGGGACCTCCATTCCCTTGGATCAGATTCCGAGTTAACCGCATCTGAGCGCTCCAATCGCGATTCTAAATCTTCGGAGGAGCTGCTCGATGTGATTACTCGCGCGGTGGCCAGACTTAAAATAGATTGGCCACGTGACCAAGTTCCCCCCAAGCACTCTAAGTTAGAAGACAGATTTCTGTCTGGTGACCAAGGGAAGGGAACACCTCATCAGTCCCTTCCCTTCTTTGATGATCTCCACGACGAGCTTTCTCGTTCTTGGAATAAACCTTATACCTCGTGCATTCGCGTGCCCTCCACGTCAGTATATTCGACTATCGTGGGCGCTGAGGCGCGAGGGTATTTAAAGATGCCACCGGTCGAAGAGACACTTGCGGGTTATCTCTCGCCGGGTTCGGCATCGTCGCTTAAGAAATCTGCTCTCCCCTCTAAGCCATGCAGGGTAACCTCCATGCTGGTTGGGAAAGCATATCAAGCGGCGGGTCAGGCTGGTGCTGCGCTGCACACCATGGCTGTCTTGCAGGCGTACCAGGCTGACCTACTAAAAGACTTGAGTGCTGGAAGAGACCTCGACGACGAAGCTTTTTCTGAACTTCGTCGAGCTGCGGATTTGTCTCTCCGTGCCACCAAGCAGTCAGCCCGTGCTATTGGCCGGTCTATGTCCGCTTTGGTCAGCACTGAGAGGCACTTATGGCTTAATCTATCCGGCATCAAGGATAAGGACAGAGTTTTCCTCCTTGATGCCCCAGTTTCGCCTTCTGGTCTCTTTGGAGACGCCATGAATTCGGTTATCTCCAGATTCCAGGAGGCGAAAAGCCATGAGGAAGCCTTTGGGCAATTTCTTCCTCGTCGCACTCAGGGGGCGAGGCCGTCGGTCACCCAGTCTCGCCCTGATTCTGTTAGGAGGGAGGTTCAAAAACAGAGCGTGGCAAGTCGTGCTCCCCCTCGCAGTGATTGGGGACAGGCTCGTCGCCCTCAGCAACCTCCCAAACAAGACCTCAGGGCTTGTATCTCCAAGAGAAAGAAGCCCTGATGGTCCTGTATCCAACCCTGTGAGGGTAGTTCCCTTCGGGACGGGGCGCGTGTATCATTCACTTCGGCCCTCCCGATACCCTCACGAAACCTCTTCACTCCCGCCACCCTTGGTGTTTCGGGTGACAGAGGTTTCCAACAAGATGTTGAATGTACCGTTGCTCCCTGCCATAATCCAGGAAACGGAACATTCAACACCCCCTCGACAGGAAGTCTTGAAATTAGTTCCCATCTCAGAGAACCTGGCAGCGTGGAACTTCTGCCAGGTATTTCTATGTGGGTTCTAAAACAGTAGAAAAAGGCTTGCCGCCCTCCGAGCTTCAACGGCGTGGTTTCCACTACCGTAAGCCCGGAACAGGCATGTCTACTTCAGGTAGAACTGCAAAATCTCTTGGAAAAAGGGGCCATAGAACATGTTCCCCTTCCAGAGAAAAAAAAGTCAGGCTATTACAGCAGATACTTCCTGGTCCGGCCTAGCCCTATCACCCCGCACATTCACGAAATGCATGGATGCAGCACTGGCTCCTTTGCGACTCCAGGGCATCCGCATTCTGAATTATCTAGACGACTGGCTGATCCTAGCCCAGTCTCAGAAACTGGCAGTTCAGCACAGGGATATCGTCTTGGCTCATCTAGGTTCCCTGGGTCCGAGACTCAACGCCAAAGGAGCGTTTTTCCCCGACCCAGAAAATTTCCTATTTAGGGGTCATATGGAATTTGATCACGATGCAGGCACAGTTGTCTCTCGCTCGTGTCATCTCCATTCAGAACTCCCTGAGCAATCTCAGGCTAGGTCAAGGTTGCACTGTTCTTCAGTATCAACGAAAATTAGGTCTCATGGCGTCTGCGTCCACGGTGATTCCTTTGGGCCTTCTCCATATGAGACCGTTTCAGCTGTGGCTAAAAGCCAGGGGGTTTCATCCAAGGGCCAGTCCCCTCAGGCAAATAAGGGTTACGCGCCCAGTGCTTCGTTCCCTTTCTATGTGGTTCAGACCCCGGTTCTTACCTTGGGTCCCACTCTAGGTGCGTCTTGTCGTCGCAGGCTGCTAACGACAGACGCCTCCCTGACGGGCTGGGTAGCGGCCTTAAGTGGTCGTCCGGCTTAAAGGGATAGGAGGGTCGTCAGTTCGGTTGTCACAGTAACTGTCTCGAGCTGATGGCCGTATTTCTGGCCCTGAAATACTTCCTCCTGAGGCTGCCATGTCTTGGTGCGGGTGGGCAATACAGTGGTAGCCTCTTACATAAACCATCGGGGGATCCATGTTCACGTCAGCTGAATTTCTGGCACGTTCGATCCTCCTTGGGGCCCAGGGCAGCTCAGGGCAGTTTCGTCCCTGGATGCCCGTGTGTGTGTGGGAGCAGATTTACTAATCTAGGGTAGAAGAGGACCTCTTCGCCTCTATGATAGCGCAATGTCTCCTCTACTTCTCCCTAAGTCACCCAGCCCCCTTGGGTCTGGGCTCAAAGGCACTTACGTGTCCCCCGGTTCTTCTGCTCCCGGGAGTCTTGGTAAGGTTCGCCAGCAAGGGTCTTGCCTCCTTTTAATGGCGCTGCGCTGGCCGAACAGGATATGATTCTCGAATTTCTCTCCTTGACGGCTCGCCTTGGGCGATTCCGGACAGGAAGGACCTTCTCATCACTGGTCCGAATTGTGAAAACTTTCATACTTGGCCCCTAAGGGTACCAACTGAGGTTCACAGGGCTTTCTATTGAAGTTTCCGAGAACATTTCAAGTGCTACGGCTCCCTCCACTTGGAACTGATCTGGGTAGATTTTACAGGGCAGAAGAGGACCTCTTCGCCTCTTTTGATAGCGCAATGTCTCCTCTACTTCTCCCCGAGTCGCCCAGTTTCCCCCCTAAGTTCATACTTGGTGGGCGGGGTGCCCCCTAAGAGGCGTCCTTGCTAGGACCTCTTCACAGGGTAAGACCCCTTTTTAGACCTCTAGAGTCAGCGTTTGGTAGACTTCTGACTCTCAGGATGGTTTTTCTTATGGCAATTACGTCTCTAAGGAGACTTGGGTACCTACAGGCTCTGTCTCTCAGCCTGTTTAGAGTTTGCCCCAGAATGACCAAAAACATTCTTTGCACCCTCACCCTAACTACCTGCCCAAGGTGTCTTTAGCGTCCCTTGGCCGGTTATCTTCTAAGCCTTCTGCTCCCTGCCGTTTGTAACGCCGGAGCAGCTAAGACTTCTCAGACTCTGTCCAGTCTGTACCCTTCAGACTTATGTCCACCGCTTTTGCTAGTGGCGTAAAGTCAGGGCAGCAATTCTTCACTTGGAAGCCATGACCGGGGGCGGTCACTTCCTGGCAGACTATGTCACTTTGGGTGAGGTACATTTTTGCCCCGGCCTACGAGGCGCGCGGTCAAGCTTCGCCAGTAGGTTTTAGGGCGCACTCTACCAGAAGGCTGTCCTCCTTTAAAGCCTCGGCTAGAGGCCTCTCTCTCTGCAGCAAGTTTGTGATGCGGCAGGCTGGTCCTCCCCGCACACATTCATCTGGTTTCATGGTCATGTTTCTAGATGTTCATGCTACCCCGGGCTCTTATGCCCTTGGGTCGACATCTACGCTCATGTCTAAGCAAGTTTGTGACGCGGCAGGCTGGTCACCTCCGCACACATTCTTCAGGATCTATGGTTTGGCTAGATGCTCCTGCTACCCCGGTATGCCCTTGGGTCGACATCTACATTAATGTCTAAGCAAATTTGTGATGCGGCAGGCTGGTCCCCTCCGCACACATTCATTAGATTCTATAGTTTGGATGTCCATGCTACTCCGGGCTTTTACGCCCTCGAGTCGACATCTCAAACTCATGCAGGAACAAGTTTGTGACGTGGCGGGCTGGTCCTCTCCACGCACATTCTACAATTTTCTACATGGGCTAGGATGTTTTTGCTACCCCGGACTATGTCCTTGGGTCGACATCCCAGGCTCATGCCAAATCCAAGTTCATGGTACGAACTTTTGAGTTAGAGCACTTGGGTCGGCTTCTCAAACTCATCTTTTGACTTTGTGGGCTAGATGCTCCGCTACTCTGGACTCTTATGTCTTTGAGTCGACATCTCAAGCTCATGTCTAACCAGGTTTGTGATACGGCAGGCTAGTCCTTTCTGCACACACTCTTCGGATTTTATGGTGTTAGATGTTCTGCCACTCCGGGCTTATGCCCTTGAGTCGACATCTCAAGCTCATGTCTGGAACCTCTCGCGTTCTGTGAAAACACTTCACAACGATCAGGGGTCCGGACAGCCCCAGTGCGGCAGCGTGGGCATTTCGTTCCCCATAGCGCTTAGCAGCGCAGCATCAAAGTGAAGCTTTTTGTAAAGGGAACGTCTCGGGTTACTTGTGTAACCCTTGTTCCCTGAAAAAAGCGGAACGAGATGCTGCGCTTCTTTTGCCGCACTGGGACGTCCCAGGACCGCGCTTCAGAAAAATAATCTGACGACACACTGGTGACGCCTCCTATTTATAGCCTGGCCACAGGTGCGTCCAATGATCTCACCAACCGAGGCTATAAATTCCAGTCAATTTCATTGACGTGTTACACACATGTTCAGAGCAGCTCACAATAAGATTGTTTCCCCATAGCGCTTAGCAGCGCAGCATCTCGTTCCGCTTTTTTCAGGGAACAAGGGTTACACAAGTAACCCGAGACGATTTCCTTATTCAGTGTGTTCCTGGCCTGATTATACAAGACTCTATCCCCACCCCTGTAAGCATCCTCTTTGGCATGACGGAACCATGAACCATGGTTTATCATTGTTGAATGATAAAAATGTCCTAGTATGGATGCACATGTCCTCACAGAAACTGATGTATGATGTCACAGTATCTGTGAGCTCGTCCAGGTCTGTAGCTGCAGCTTCAAAAACACTCCAATCAGTGCAGTCAAAGCAGGCTTGTAGTTCAAGCTCTGCTTCATTAGTCCATCTCCTTACAGTCCTTACAACTGGCTTTGTTGATTTTAATTTCTGCCTGTAGGTCGGAAGAAGATGAACCAGACAGTGATCAGAGAGTCCCAAAGCTGCACGTGGGACAGAGCGATATGCATCCTTTAATGTTGTATAGCAGTGATCCAATATATTCCTGTCTCTGGTGGGGCATGTGATGTGTTGTTTGTATTTGGGCAGTTCACGTGTGAGATTTGCTTTGTTAAAGTCCCCAAAGAATAATAATAACTGAGTCCAGGTATTGTTGTTCTGTGTCTGTGACGCGTTTGGAGGAATGTAAACACACACCAGAATAAATGAAGAAAACTACCGCGGCGAGTAGAACAGCTTACAGTTAATAAAGAGCGCTTCCAGGTTAGGACAGCACATCCTCTTTAACGTTGTTACATCTGTACACCAACTTTCGTTGATGTAAAAGCATGTTCCACCGCCTCTCGTTTTCCCAGTTAACTCCGCGATGCGATCCGCTCTGAACAGCTGGAAGCCCGGCAGATGTAATGCACTGTCCGGAATGGCTTCACTCAGCCAGGTTTCAGTGAAGCACAGTGCAGCAGAGTTTGAAAAGTCCTTATTTATATGTATGAGGAGATGTAGTTCGTCAGTTTTGTTGGGAAGAGAGCGGAGATTCGCAAGATGAATGCTCGGCAGTGCTGTTCGAACGCCGCGCTGACGGAGTTTAACTCGCCTGCGTCTCGTAGCATGTTTAAACAACACAGCTGCGCCTCCGACTAAAATGTCCAGCAAAACATCAAAATATTCAAAAACCGGGAAAAGATTATCTGGTATGTGCTGCCGAATGTTCAACAGTTCGTCCCTGGTAAACCTGACTGGCAAAATATTACTAAACACAGGACAAACAATCAAAAACAACAAAAGAATTGGAGAGCTCCACACCGAGGCAGCCATCTGCGGCGCCATCGTCCATCCATCCACTTATAAAAGCTGTTTTATTCTACATGAAGAGGGTCCGCACATGGGGTCTGCCATGTTAGAATCACACAACCAGCCAAATACTACTCACTTAATCACAGTAACCGTCCTGTTATTTGCCACTTTCACTTTCTACATTGGCACCTGAAACTGAAAACCATTGATTTTAAATAATGCTGCATCCAAGCCGCTAGGTATCAGTGTATGTCCTAGATGACACAAACACTGAGTGCACCTTTTAATATACCGCAACTTAAAAGTTCTAGTAAATACAATCATACCACTGTATCGCTAGGGGTTGACAGTGTCACCTCTCTGTCTACACTGTTGACTTGGTCACTGATTTTTTTTTAAAAAAAAATATATATGCCACAAACGTCACCATTAATCAAAGTTCAATATAATGGCCAAACAAAAACATGGAAAAGTCAAAGAACAATAAGCTTCTGAAATTGTTCAGGTAAGATCATATATGAAATTGACATTTCAAATAACAGTGTTTTAGACCCAAGATATATGGGCCTAAAACACTATCAGTATAAGTATAAAACAATATTAGTATAAGTATATATTAATGTGACAAGAGTTCAATGTACGAAGGGAAAAGAAGGACACGGTGACAGCTCTCTCTGCACTCAGGTAGGGGCCTTTAATGTGCCAGCAAGGTATTTTACAGAGAAGTAAACAAACAAAAGACTCTGAATGTGGACAGCTTACTGGGTTGCCAACACTAGACTGGCGTGTGTGTGTCTTCCTCACTGGCGATGTTGTGGCCCTTTTATGCCGCTCTCCCCATACTCACTGAAATTAGAGACAGGTGTTAGACATAATTTAGCTCAGGTGCAAGCGCCCTTACCGCTTTCTCCCTTCGGACGGGCGCTTGACCACGCCCCCGCTGCCACAATTAACAATATAATTTCTATCATAAATAATGTTTGATTGACTGATGTTTCTTAAAAGTTCAGTTGTTTTGCAAGACTGAAAAGACGCCAAAATGTTACATTTTAGATTAGATTATTTCATCATGGATGTAGTTAATGCTAGTTTTTTTCATAGAAACACTGATTGACCAACAATGACCCATGCACAACCATCAGCCAAAAAAAACTAAATTAAAAAAAAAAAAAATCTGAAGGGAACAGACATTGGGGATGACTAACAATAAAAGACTAAAAACAATAAAGATGTCAGAGATCGAAAACTCACTAAAAGTTAGCAAAATATCATATGTTTTCATCTGTTTAACAACATTCTGATGACCTCAGCAAAGATCACTTCTCTTTTTGCTCACGTCTTGTCTCAGGCATGTTGTCATCAGTTCAGTGTCTGTTAGTGATGTGTCATTCATGAACAAATCAGTCTTTTTGAACAAATCTTTTAAGTGAATGAATAGTGCTCAGTCACTTTCATTCACTGACTCATTTTTCTCATTCATTGACGTCTCTCCCTTGTGCCAATAAGCTAAGCTCTACAGATTTTCATACCTGTAAATGCATCGGCATGAACCGATAGCATTCAAATGCAGACTGTGAAGGTGCATATGATTGGTATGAACCGCTGAACAAATATGCTCCTTCGCTGTACCAGTCGAGTCAGTGGTTTGAGTCTGAAAAAGATGAGACATCTCGTTCGTGAAGGAACTGAATGTACTGGGTAACTCGTTCACAAACTAAATAAATGATTCGGGCATCTTGTTTGTGAACTAGAATCTGCTTACTGACTGAATCTTATTCATTCAGTTCAGCATGTAAGTCAGTCACGTTTGACCCTACTAGATATATGTCTTGCCTCCACAGAATTATTCATTCCTTTTCTAATTTTTCAGGATACAGAGTCATTTGATATAAATCCAAAGTTTTGGCTCTGACAGTGTACTGCTCGCGTACTGCTTTTCAGCCGGGCCCCTTCCAGTGGCCTAAACAGGATAGAGTGGAGTGTTGAGATCCTTTGAACATTTGGTTCAACATTTTGGGATTCCCAGATCTCATTGGTTTGACCTGCTGAACAAATACACCCCTTCACTAGTCATTTGTGTCCGAATGACATGAGACATCTTGTTCGTTAACAAACTGAATGTACTGGCACACTAGTTTGCAAAATAAATTAATGTATCAGTCATCTAATTCGTGAATGAGGATCTGCTGACTGACTGAACAAGAGGAGGAACTGCGTGTTGTTCATTCAGTCCTGCAATCATTTTCAACAAAATAAGGGGCTTGATTTATGAATAAAAATGAGTGATGAGCACAAATTACAATAAAATAGACGTTATTGAACCTCATAGATTTTTAGGCTAATATTATATTTTTTGTACAGCTTGATAAAATCATGCTCAGCAGTTCACAGTATGATATATATGCTTTGTTGTCATTTGTGGGGAAATGGTTATGATGCTTAAACACTTTGTAGTGCTGAAGTAACCTAGTTGACTTGTAGACATGCACATTTTTAATAAAGGATAATTAGACTTGTTCCAGCCGTGAATGGCTGCTCTTTCTGTTCAATGTAAATATTTGTTAATAACTTAGAAGATGGTCATTTGCTGCCATCTACTTTGCACACAGGTATAATTTGCAGAAATGGCCAGTGAACAAATCATTGAACAAATCTAAACAAATATTTTTTGTGAACAGATTCAAAAGACTCGAGTTACAGAGATGAATCAAAATCACCAGCACTAGTGTCTGTTGCCTGGCAGACTGTTGGGTTGATTCATATTAATCACATTTACCCAAACTGATTTGCTGAACCAAAACATAGACAGCGACATGTGAGTGCTAGTCCATGATATTAATGTTTTTGCTTTAGTTCTGCACACTGTAGAAGCAAGCAGCTTGTAGAGGCTTCTGCTTGGTTTTAAAGGCTTCGTTTTATGGCAACTATTATTCCCTTGACCGAATATGCCGGAGAGCCCTCAACCAGATGTGGAGGATGGGGGGGAGTAATTGGTTGCAAATTGGAATGAAAGATAGGTTCAGTTTTAGAGACGTGGAAGATGGGATGAATATGACAGAGGTGAGGTGGTAATTTGAGGAGGACCGCCACCAGACTAATGAGCCTGGCATTGGGAAATGGTCTGATAAATATGTTTCCTAGCTTACGTGAGGGGATACAGAGTGGAATGTCCTTGGAGGACAACCAAACCCTCTGCCCACACATGTAATTTGGAGGCTTAGTTTGATTATGACAACGAGCTGTGCGCATACTCGACCCAAACTAAACTATCGCTCCATGAAGAAGGATTACAGGAGGCCATATATCGCAGAGTCTTTTCCAGTTCTTGATTAGCTTGCTCCGCTTCCCAATTGTCTGAGGTGACACCCAGAGGACAAACTCACTATACCCCCCCCCCCCAGCTGTCAACAGAACTCTGTCCAAAAACATGACACAAAGTGGGGGCCTCTGTCAGAAACTGCTGTCTCCCTCGCTGAGGGGAATTTAAGGAGGGGAATGAAATGAGCTGCCTGCGAGAAACGGTCCTCTACAGTCAAAATGACTGTGTTGCCATGGGAGGGGGGAGAGGCCAGTTACAAAGTCCATGGCTATGTGTGACCAGAGTCTTGATGGGACAGACAGCAGTTTGAGGAGCTGGGGGATTACAGTAGATCTTATTCATCATGCAAACTGGACAAGAGACAATGAACTGGCAAACGTCCTGTGCAAGCGATGGCCACCAGAAACGCTGTCTAATGAGCTCCTGGGTGCGAGTAGCCCCTGGGTGCCTGGGTCACACACAGATGCATCTTTCCATCTGAGGGAGAGTGCTGTGAGAGGACTACTCCAACACCTAATTCGGACGCATTCACCTCCACCACGAATGAAGCTCGTCCAATCAGACCCTGGGAAGTCACCATTTAGAAGCCAAATTGATGTCAATGAAGTTCCCTTTGGCTCCGGAATCCACCAAAGCCGAAACAGTATGACACTCGATACCATTTTGCAGCCAGGCCGGGAGAAGTGTGCAAAGTCAGGGGGCTTTGTCCAATAATGTTGCTGTGTCTTTTAATGGTCATGAAGCAGAGAGATGGCCCAGCCGAGTACAAGAGAAGCATAACCCCATAAGAAGTCATCGCTGCCTTTCTTTATTGGACATTGGAACCCTACCAACTTTCATGGGCTCAGTGTTGATGCAAGAGTCAGGTGACTTGGTAGAAGGAGTGGGTTGTGGGTGATGATCAGCTGCTGTGACGATGATCATGATGCTGATCAGGCAGTAATCTTCTCAGATTGGTTTGATCGTCAAACCGAGGGGGAAGGTCCAAAGGATAAATCTCGCACGGAATTCTGTCAAAGCCCCCGCGAGAAAGGTCCCACATAGCATGATCTTTCCAGTCGCTGGAAGCCGCCAGATTGCAAAACTCTATTGCATAGTTGGCAACTCGTCGATAACTCTGGGATAGTCTGGATAAAACCCTCCTAGCCTCTTGACCTTGAGCTGCATAATCAAACATTTATCAAATTTCAGAAGGGAAAGCTTCATAGGTTGTACAGCATGGATGCGGTTATCCCACATTTCCGTTCACCGTAATCCGGCACTTCTAGAGAGCGTGATTACACACACAATCTTCAGCGTGTCTAAGGCAAATGTGGAGGGCTGCAAGGCGAAGAATTGTGAGCATCACGAGAGAAAAGCATTAACAGATCCCTCACCTGAGAACGGAGCTGGAGGGAGGATGCATGCCTCAGGGCACCATGGGGAGTGGGAAGCTGTCAAAGAAGATGAGATCTGGGAGGTGAAGACAGGCGAAGGCAAACTAGAACCACTCTTCCCGATACACAGGCAGAGACAGACAACCAACAGACATACAAGAGATCAACATCTAAACAAGAGAGCATGGGTAATGCTTGACACTACAAACAATAAACTGGCAAAGAAAGAGAGGAAACACAAGAAATAAGTAGGGATTGCAATCAGAGTGAAGCAGGTGTAGCGAGTGAGTAAATCTCTAAGACTGCCGAGCCTGTGATGAAATCATCCAAACTGAGGTGAGAATTGCATGACAATGACATTTTGATGATGTAGGTAAAAAGTCAGTATGGTGAAGTTCTTGTCATGAGACTGCCCTGATCAGCCACATGGAAGACTGAGGTTCTTGCCTTGTGTTGAAACCAGGAAGTAAGATTAGCATATTTCTCTGTATTCACATTTGTTAAATAGTTATTTTAATTTAATGAAAGCTTCATTCACTCTTTTACCATTATCAAACCTGCTCTCTATTATTTTCACCTGCTAACTTTCTGACTTGTGAAAATGATGAATGATCAAATATTTAGTTAATTTATAACCCTGATGTTCCACTGTCTGAGTCACAGAGTTAAGCAAGACCATGTCAATGCATCTGACCTATTTATTTGGTAAATCTGAAATCAAATAAGCAAATAGCATTTATAGGACTAATACACATACAGAGAAATCAGTCATTCTGAGACAGATTATCTTGTGCACAAAAAGTCTTGTTCTTCATTGCGCTTATGAAGGCTGTAGAACTGGTGATAGAAAAGATAAAGATAAAGCAAGTGAGAACTGTTGAATTATAGGTTATTCACAATTGTTCCCACAAACACATGCTGACTGTACAGACTGAGGACAATAGTTTATAATGTATGTGTATAATTGTTCACTTAAAAAAATGAGACCATTTTCAATTAAATGAAGAAAAAAATTGTTACAATTATTTCATCAATACTGTGGCTCCATGGATTCCTGTTGAAGTTTAACAGCATCTGCAGTTAAAGTGTTAGTCAAGACACAGTAAACAAACATGATGTGGTAAACGTGCAATGTGCTGAGGGTGTGCACGTGGGTGTTAAGTTGTCAACTGACTTACACATGCTGTTTCTGTTTGTCTATCAAAGTAAGAGTTCATTGTGACCTTCACCTGATTACAAAAACAAATTATAATTTTGACTTATACACACTTTCCTTTTAAAAAAAAGCACAAATATGGGTTCCAATGCAGCACTTACAATGGATGTGAATGGGACCAATCAGTAAACATTAAAATACTCACTGTTTCAAAAGTATAGCTACAAGACATGAACAATATGTGTGTCAACATGATTTTAGTGTATACTAAACTTTTCTGTGTGAAATTATAGCCTATTTTACAGCTTCATTGCCAACTTCATTGAGTTTTAACCGAAGAATTAATGTAAGTGCTTTTGTAAAATTATAAGCTTCACATGTCTGCATTTAAACCCTCCATATATTGCCCCCCTTCACTTCCATTGCCTCACTGTAACCTCGATGTTTGCTTTTTTGAAAGATAAGGAGAGACAAGTCCAAATTAATATGTGTGGTAATCAACATTATGCAAAAATAAATGCTGATGATTGAGCTTAACTTGTATTGAATTGAACTGTCACTGGATTTGCATTAAGAATAGTGTATGTGTAATGTTACTTGTGATGCGTTTTTTTAATATATATATATATATATATATATATTTGTATTCTTTAATAAATTATTTATTAAAGGGGTCATGAAGTGCTTTTTTAAAATAATTCTATTATTATCCCTGAGGTCCAATGATAATGCTTTTAATTTTAATTTTAATTTTTCACCATAACAGTCCTGATTTTTTTTTAGTATATGATCATTTTGACTTGACTTGCTTAATTTGTCTGCACTGCACTTGAGACTTGACTCAAGAATTGATGGTTAAGACTTGAGGCTTGCTTGTGACTTGAACATGTGTGACATGTGTGACCTCTGCCATAAACTATCAAACAGTCATGACACTTGAAATATTCATGAATAAAATGGTTTTCTTACATTTTTTTAAGTGTTTTTAACTGCACCATTCTTCAATAACTGTTCCTTTGCAAAGCTTTAATTATATTTTGTCTGTTCACAAGCAATCCATGCTGTCATGAGCTGCAAAAAACGAACACATCATATTCCAAAGAATGGTGAAATGATGCTCAGTGTGGTGAAAGAACGTGTCTAAGATGCATTTGTCCTCAAATAAACAAGAGGCAGCAGCTGAGTGAGAGAATTGCTTCTCCCTTTCAGAGTTCTAACTTGACACTTTATTCCAAAGAACGTTCAAATGATGCACAGATGGGCGAAAGAATGTGTCTAAGATGCATTTGTCCTCAAATAAACAAGAGGCAGCAGCTGAGTGAGAGAATTGCTTCTCCCTTTCAGAGTTCTAACTTGACAGATACATGGCAGCAGTCAAATAGTCTTTGTAGTTTATGTTTATATACAAAATAATTACAAATAATCCAGATGGGTCCCCTTTGGTGTTATGCAAGGCCTGCCATTTGGAGTTGAACTGTGAGCCATTGGGCAGGGCCAAGGGTGCGATGACGCATGTTGTGGGATGAGTAAATACAAATGAGCAATGTGTCATGACATAATTAACACAGAGATTTCAAAACGAAATGTTAAAGTAGGGTGGCAAATATAAATGCTCTTTTCAGACTGGGGAGGAAGATTAGTTATTCAATTTACAGTATGAATTTTTAGTACAGTTAACTCTTTCATGTCTAAATATCAAGGGAAATTTGATTCTTCATTTCATGACCCCATAAATAATTTAATTTTTGATTTACAATATGTTTAATAGCTGGACATGTGAGAGCTGTAAAATTCATAAAAAATTTGCTGAAAAATGATGGCATGTGGTTAAACCTTATGTTTATGTGAGCCACATGACGTTATGTCAGCCAGAATTATAACATTATCTTATTTAATTTAAACAGTAATGTTCAAAACATCACAATTACTAAGGCATGAAAATGGAAGCTTTAGCATAAGTTCTGCCAGGAAGACTCAATTGTTACGTCACTCATTACATTCTCATCTACCCAATCGCGTTCTAACACTTGCAATATAAAATTCCAGTGGAATATTGAAACTGAGACTTTTGTTTTCAAGACCACTCCAAATCAAACCTTTACCAGAGGGGGTCTATTGTCAGTTATCAACTCTGCCTATGGCCCACTAGGATTCCTTGCTCTGATTTTGCTACCACTGAAAAGGGTCGGACAAGGGTTTTGCAGAATGAATTATGGATGAGATGAAGAAATTCCTGAATCCTTTGAGCAAAAATGGTTCAAATGATTAAAAGAGCTAGACATGCTTCAGACATAAGCATCTGCAGATATTTCAATCCCAACAATTTTGGGAAGATATGTAGTGCTCAATTACACCACTTCTGTGATGTCAGTGCAACTGGTTTTGGCACTGCTATCTATTTGCACCTCACTAACATCCGTGGTTCAGTCCATGTTGCCTTTATTATGGGTAAATCTAGAGTAGCTCCTTTAAAGTTGATAACAATTCTTAGACTAGAACTAGCAGCTGCAGTACTTGTTGTACAGAGTGTTAAGATGAGAGTTTGAGCTAACTCTAAAATCTCTTTCTTGAAAGATAGCACATCAGTACTCAAGTAAAACTTCAACGGAACTCCAGGTACAAAACATATGTGGCAAACAGGGTCTCAACTATCAGAGATCTACCACAGAAGTCCCAGTGGCTCTAAGTGAATTTTGAATTCAAGCCAACAGATGATGCATCCTGAGATTTGGCTGCTGTTTCTTTTCTTGATGGAAGGTGGCTCAAAGGGCCACAATTTTTTAAAAGCTCTGACTGGCCAAGGCTCCCTAAAGAACCACTTCACATTTTAGATAATGATGCAGAAATCAAGAGGTCAGTTACTGTCTTTGGCATAACTGTTGCCAGTTAAAATCCAGTCACCCAGCTCATAGAACATTTCTCATCTTAGGACAAATTATGAAGGGCAGCAGCATGACTTTTGAAATGCAGACATGTGCCTTTGCACTTATCTAAAAAAGGAAGGAAGCACATGCAATACATTCACAATTTCCTCAAGCTCCAGAGCAACTTGAAGAGCACATGAGAAAAGACCTCACAATCACAGAAGTATCACATGTGCACCTTGTCCAGCAGCAGCACATTCTAGAGGAAATGTATCATTTAAAAAGTTATAATTTGAAAAAGACTGTGAAAAACTGTAGCAGAATCTACAGACTTGGTCTTCTCTTGCACAATGGCATCTTAAGAGTTGGAGGTAGGTTGAGTAAAATGGCAATATCAGAAGAGTTCAAGCGGGACCAAATACTTTCCAAACTCCATAAGAAGTACAGGATCACAAAAGATAATGCCATTGCCAGAAACTAATCCTAGAATGCTTGTTTTGTGGACTATGGCATACATCTGTGATGGAGCACAAGATGGCTGACCTGCCTGTGAGTTGTATCACATCTGACATAACAACTTTTAGTCATGTAGGAGTAGATGACTTCCTATTGAGGTGAAGAGGGGTTAAAGTTAAGTGAAGAAATACAGAGTAATATTCACCTACTTCAACTGAAGGGCTGTCCATTTTGAAATGGCATATTCTTTGAACACAGACTCCTGTATACATGCCATCAGAAGATAATCTTCAGAAGAGGACAAGTCAAAGAGAAACTTTGTTGGAGCACAGTGGGAATTGAAAGAAGTCATTACTGATCCAAACCAAGTAAAAGTCAGAACACAATGCTGACAAGAAAATGTCAAGTGCACTTAAGGCTGTCTTGCCCCCTGGTGTCTTTTAAAAGGAGGAAATCTATTCTAGGAGAAGATGGAAGAAATTACAATACATTAGTGACCTCTTACAGAAGAGATGGACAAGGGAAAACCACCCACTTATACAAAAAAAGCAAAATGTGGAATAAAATCAGAAGAAACTTCACAACGGGTGACAATAACTATTTTTGATGATGCTTCACCTTGGAATTCATGGCTTTTAGAATGAGTATTGTATTGGAAACCTTTCCAGACAACAGAAGACATGTGTGTTGTGTCAACATCATGACATAGGCCTATCAGCAAGGTAGGCTCTTGAAAGACAAGACTTGACAATTGAGAGCAAAGACTTTCACCTTGACTTGACTTCTGACTAAAGACTAATGTTGAATTCATTGTTCAATTCAAAGCTATTTTTATTTTTTATTTTTTTGTAAATGAAAGATATTTAAGCATGTTTTTTTAATTATAGTTATGGCTCCTTTGAACTATATAGAAATTTTCATACAATGGACAATTAGGGGCAGGGATGTTGGAGCCATTGAATTGATTTTGTTTAATTCAATATACAGTATATTCTGTCTGATCTGAATTATGTATTTTGAATATATTTGATTGTGTATGTTTATGATTATTGAAAAATTATGTCAAAATGATTTTGATTTATTGATTGCATATGTTTTATCATCATGAAGTGCTTAGAGTGGCAAGTCATGAAACACATAAAGATCAGTCTCCCATCACACTGAACCCATTTCAGTACACCTAACATCCCAACCACTCAACAGAGGATGCCATATCTGCTACCATCCACCTTTCTCTGGCCCATCTGGACAAAAAGGACAACTACGTAAGGATGCTGTACATAGAGTTCAGTTCGGCAATAAAATAACAAAGCTGAACCTGCTGGGTATGACCACATCCCTCTGCAACTGGATTCTGGACTTTTTGACTGGAAGACCCCAGTCCATCAGGATTGGCAACACCACCTCCAGCACCTCCGGCACTCCCCAGGGCTGTGTGCACAGTCCACTTCTGTTTACCGTGCTGACTCATGTCTGTGCTGCAAAATACAGTTCAAATCACATTCTCAAGTTTGCTGATGACACAACAGTTGTTGGCCTCATCAGCAACAATGATGAGTCAGTGTACAGAGAGGATGTGAACCAGCTCACAGAATGGTGTAGAGACAACAATCTTTCTCTTAATGTTGAAAAGACTAAAGAGATGATTGTTGACTTCAGGAGGACCCCAGCAGACCACTCACCACTACATATCAATGGAACATCTGTGGAGAGAGTCAAAAGCTCCACATTTCTTGGTGTTTATATGATGGAGGGCCTCTCCTGGACTCTCAACACCACCTGTCTACCCAAGAAAGCCCAGCAGCGACCTGTAGCACTGCTGAAGAGAGCCAATCTCCCCCTCCTATTCTCACCACCTTCTACAGAGGGAAGATAGAGAGCGTCCTGACAAGCTGACTTACTGTGTGTTATGGGAAATGCACACCCTCCTACTGCAAGACCCTACAGCAAATTGTGAAGATAGCTAAAAAGATCATCGGACCCATCAACGACACCACATACAACAACCGCTGCTTCCGTAAAGCCAACAGTATTGCGGACGACCCCTCTCACCCCTCTCATGGACTCTTCACCCTCCTGCCATCTGGTAGAAGGTACAGGAACATCCATGCCACCACCAGCAGACTCCGCAACAGTTTCTTCCCTGAGGTAGTCAGATTAATCAACACCCTACTGCCTCCCAATGCTTACCTGGACTAGTCAAACTCCTAACCCAGTTTGACTCAAAAATGTTGCACACCTGCACTTTACAAATCTGCATCAGTCACTTATTATTATGTAACTCGTTTATGCTATACTTTTACTATACTTAAATATACATATACATATAATTATGCAATACTTATTGCTGCTAGACTACAAAATAGTTTACAGTCTACAGCTCATCTTCTGTGTATTTATTGTCCTGTGTATCTATTGTTCTTTTCTGTGTATTTATTGTCAAGCACTCATCTCACACTGTTGTGTATTGCACTTTATGTAGTCTTGTGTGCTTTTCTGTGTTGCACCATGGTCCTGGAATAACAACATTTTGTTCCAATGTATATTAGCTATATTTAGAAATGACTATAAAAACCCAATTGACTTGACTTGGCTTGACTTTTATTGTTGGAATATATACTGACTTTAATTTGTTTGTTCCGGTTTTATACCTTTATTGGTTAGACAGAGAGAGTAGAGGGAGGTCCTAACTGGTACTGGAAAATTTAGACTGTGTTCGACTACCGATGGGTGTTAATGTTTTCCTATGTGTTCTTTTCTTTTTTTTCTTCATGTTTCATGTATTAAATAGATTTGTAAATAAATCTTATGACTCCTACTAATGACACATGTCATTTCTTGACATGGTTAGGACAGAGTGGCTCTGTAGAATAATAGAACATTATTGTCAACGTATTTAAGCCCTTACAACTACTGTAATTACACATCATATTTTGAATAGTTCTGCATTTTCATAACTTATAAATCATTTCATATTATTTGTTGTAGTGCATACTACACTGAAAAAAATGTTAACCTAAAAATGTGCTTCATGTTATAACAGTAAAATTACCTAGTTTTATAATTCAAAGATATAATTTACATCAAAGAAACAACCTGAATAAATTAGGTACGTTAAACAAATTTTAGGGGTTAAATCAGGTAATAAAGCACCTCAAAGTAACAATTGCAGGTTTCCGCTTTTTACAGTGAACATGATTAGCAGTAGAGCAAACTACTGTGACAAGGGTTGGGACTGAGCCCATATTTAAAAAACAAAGAAAAATATGCTTTAGTGAGTAAAGCATAAACGTTTCATTGAGAAAAGTGACAGGACAAGATAACCAGGAAGCAACTAACCACAAAGAGCTAATAACTCTGATTAACAAAATGTTTACCATTAAAAAGTTTGCTATCATGTGATAAAATACCTTGATGTACATCAAAATTACTTCAAAAATTACTAAATCTGTTGTTCTTTTGTTCAGAAACTTTTTGCAAACCCTTATTGAGGTGAATCCAGGAACAATTAAGATTTAATTTAATAACCTTAAATTGTACATTTAGTCACATGACTTTAGAACTTTGTATACAGGTTGCCCAATATTGTCTATACTTAGCATCTGTATTCTCATTTAAATGGTTTGGGGTAAAAGTATTACCACGTACATTTATTATAATGTGCTATTTTTGGGAGCAAATTCTGAAAAAAGTCAATTCTTAAGGTTAAAAATACCAAGCGGAAATGCAAAGCTCACAAATATACATTGCTTGTTATGCATATTATTGTTGTAAGTAATAAGATACTAAGTAATAACCAGTAATGCCACAGAGCACATTTTCCACTGAAGCACTGTCATATCCTGTCACTATCTACCACAGTGTGTTTGCTTTAAGTCATATAAAAGCAACTTACACTTGTTCACATTCTAGTTTGTGTCTGTATGATTTTCTTAAATTACTGATTACAATATATTACACTATTTTGATCAAACATCATTCTAACTACATTTCCATTTTCCGGATTTTCTTCCCTGTTAATTAGCATTATTTATTGCATAGGCTACAGTAAATAATTATTAGTGTAATTTCCTTACTTGTGTTCAAAAATTTAGCATTTTGAGGAAATTTGCAGTGTTCAAAAACAATAAAATAAAAAATTGCACATGCTTTCTGTGATGGTTTAGCACCCCATTCACTAAATAAATTATACAGATCAGGCAATGGCACAAACACATCCACGAAATCATTGCTGAATGCAATTTGCACATGCAGTTATAATCTTGTGGGACAATTCTGAGCACTATAGCGGATGATGCAGCAGACCACCGTTTTCTGACACACCTTGGCAGGACTGAACACCTGAATCATCTCTATAACAAGCCGAAAGTGTGCTCGAATACAATGTGCATCATGTGCCCTCTGGCCCGCTATCCGGTTTTGTGACCTGTCTTTTAGAAATCTCCAGCTGTGTAATTATCACAGTCGTACATAGCTTCAGTTCGCAAGTCATCCGACTGGTTTATGTTGATCGATCTGTGCGACGTGTACTTTTATGTGTAGATAATACTTCTTCACAGGTCATTCTTGAGATTTGCACTCAAAGGGACTACATACCAGTTCAAAGTCATGCGTTTCAGCTTGTCCCTGGCACCCCGCACAATTATGAAATAAGCATATTAATGAATCGACCACTTCTCCATAAATCTTCAACATGTTTTGCACTAAACAACTCTTTTGGAGTGTACTATGTGTGAAGTTTACTATGGTAACATGTATAATTTTGAAGGTATTTGTCAGTTTAAGGCTCTTCCCATTTATTTGAATGGAATCCACATACAGTTATTTAGGCTGCTTTCAAAACGTTGGCAGCTGACTTGTTGCTTTGCTGCCTAATAAGTAAAGACCTTAAGCTGACTCCACACTAGCAGACTCAAAACAACTCATTTTGATTATGTTAATTAAGCTAACACCGGAAAAGCATTGAAAAAATCAGCTAGTGAGACACCAGCTTCAACCAACAGCGTTTTTGAATGAATGGAACTCTTAATGAAACTGGTCTCAGAACAGTTTGAAAAGCACCTTATTTTCATCCTGCCTATTCATACAGCCTTTTCAAGTTTTTGAATGCAGCCTTAAGGCCTTTGCACATCAAATGCAAATGGTTGACACGATTTCTCACTGCAATCAACACGTTGAGTCGAAACAATAGATTCCTAATGAGACATTCTCATCTGGAGCAAACAGTCACGTGCAGGGACAAAGCAAACCTTTTTTTATGGTGAGTGTGTGGATTTTTTTTTCTTCACTCCATGAACAAATGCCTTTGCCAATAATATGTAAGCTATAGATCACCTGTCAGAGGCAGTTGCAGTTACCTAAACCAGAGCAATTGGTGGCAGTTACACACAGATGCTGTTTTGACCACCAACATTAAATGCTGAGAAAGAAACCCTGAACCAGCAGTGAGGATGTTTATTTAATCTGCATCAAATGCCTTAACAACTGCAATTTTTTTCTCTCACATGTGTTCTCTTAACATGTAAATGATATCGCTGCATTGCATCCCCTTTAAAAATGATCTAATCGTATATGGATTATCTTCATACTTCCACATTGCTGCATTGTTTGGCCTTTGCATTTGATCTTACGTGAGTTCTCTTACATCTTTAATATATCGCGGCATGTTTGCGTATATCACTTTTTTTAATATATTACTATTGCTGTGACTTGTAGTCCACTCTGTGTGCCTTTGAATACAAAACAAAATTGTTATTGCTGTGCTATTTTTAATAGTCATTAACAGCCTCGTATGTCAGTAGCAGTATTAAAAGTATCTAATAATGAGTCAGACTGAAGATGGGGTTTGTTGGGTGAGATTGCCAGCTTGCACACTGGGTCTAAATACAAATATTTACTTATTTTTTCTAAGGCACAATTTACAATAAGGTTTTTTTTTTTTTTTTTTATCAAACAGCACGATTATGACTTTCAGACATTACAGCTTTTTCTGTTAAACCACAATTTTCTGAAATGATGTGTTGTGAAAAGCCATACAAATAAAAATGACTATTGCTTACATGTTTGGAGTGTTTCAATTTCATCACGTTTAATTAGTAACATGCAGGATTTTGAGCAAATATAACACAAGTATGTACATGGCGATACGATACAGTCAAACGTTTGTTTTAAACAGTCACTATGGCTGTGTCTCGTTTGGAAGGATGAGTCCTCCAGAGGTCGCATATGTCGGCCACATACATCATCGAGGCTGTCTCGTTTCAGAAAAGTGAGTAGGACACTTCAAGTGCGACCTTCTTACATGGGAATTTGGAGGATGCATGAGCTGTATCCTTTGTGGGCACTCATAACCCACAATTCTTTGCTTCAACGGAAATTTCTAAAAAAATTTCAAATGCAAGTAATGTTAATTTCCAAGTTGAAGTACCTCAGTAGATGGGTGCAGCAGAGTATATAATATGTATAATTATATTAATATATAATTAAAATAATGTATTAGACTAAAAGTACACCTGTAAAATATATTTCCTTTTCTCTTTACATCATTATAACTCTCCTAAAATGTACCTCATACATTCCCTTCTAAAGGGACTTTGTTCAATTCTCACTCAAAGCGCTTGCGCTTGTTACAGACTGGCATGCTGTCATAGCAACCATGTTACATTCTGTTTCCGTGTCTCCTATGAAGGCCTTCCCGTTTAAATGAGGCTTGTTTAAAGGAGTACACTCGGTATACTGCAGCCGTCAAAGGATGCGTCCTACCTAGCACGCAGCCTTCCAAACAAGACACTGCTATGAGGGTGCATTACAGTGATTTTAAACAAATGTACTTAACACAAGTATATACAGTATGTGTGGCAGTTTAATATAATTAATATTGTTCCAGGTGATAATGTTATGAGCCCTTCGGTTGTGAATGACCCTTTAACATAACAGCCAAAATCATTCCCCCTTCGAAGTGCACTTCGGAGTGATTTATCCCATTTGGAATGCAGGGAGGGTCTGATATCAGCCTCTAGATTGTGCACTTCCAGAGAACTCTGCACCAGGTGTGGTATTTTATATATATTTTACATACATTTATTTGGTGAATTTGAAATCAAATAAGCAAATAACATTTATAGTACTAATACACATACAGAGAAATCAATCATTCTGAGACAGAGTATCTTGTGCAGCAAAAGTCATGTTCTTCATTGAGCCAATGAATGCTGTAGACCTGGTGATAAAAATGACATAGCAAGTGAGAGCTGTTGAATTATAGGCAGTGGCAGAGCCATGAGCTTTTCACAGGGATGGCCGGGCAGTCTGTGGCGGCATATAGTCAGATGAGAGGGGGGATGATGGTGGTTGTTGGTGTAGAAAGACTTACAGTACTAAATTGTGCCCAAGACTATTAACAAAAATTAAAATTAAATTAACAAAACAGCAATTGTGAGTGGGTGGCCATGTGGCCCATGGTGGCCACAGTCACCCCTGTCCACCCCCTAGCTCTGCCCCTGATTATAGGTGATTTACAATTATTCCTACAAATACACACAAGTACATGTATGTTTAATTTTTACTTTCAATTCACATTTTTTTCATCAACAACAATATCATGATGTGCTAAACTTGCCAAGGGTGTGTAAGTGGGTGTTAAGTTGTGCAACCAACTTACACATTCTGTTTCTGTTTGTCTATCAAAGTATAAGTTCATTGAGATCTTCGCCTGTGCACATAAGAATCAAAACAAAATAAAAAAAAGATGTTAACAGACGTATCAAAGGCTATATTTAAATAGCAGTATTCAATAACAGGTTCCCATTTACCGTATACTTAATAACAACTTACTGTGCTGTTTAATAAATACATAGAGTACTTACAGCCTTCTTGACTGTTTCACTGACATCAGAGTTCACCTTCTGCATCTGTTTCCTGTTATAATAATGAAGAATATACAGCAAATAAGATTTAAAGAGAATGAGAATAAGATTAAACATTCTAATATCTAATAAATTCTTAATATTCATATTTAAATAACAAAAAAAGGAAAGCAAGGAATTATCACTGGATTTGTATTATACAAAATGTACTGTATGTGTAATGATGTTTGGATACTTGTGATACTTTTTCATAAAACATTGTTTCTTAAAAAAATATTTATAAATAATTACTTATTTATAGAATGATATATATATGTCAGGGTTTATGAGGTGAGAGAGGATCCAAATGCAGCTCTTTTAATGATTAATAACCAGGGGGGCCTTGGTAGCTCAGAGAGTATTGACGCTGAATACCACCCCTGGAGTCACGAGTTTGAATCCAGGGTGTGCTGAGTGACTCCGGCCAGGTCTCCTAAGCAACCAAATTGGCCCGGTTGCTTGAGAGGGTATAGTCACATGGGGTAACCTCCTCATGGTGTCGATTAGTGGTTCTCGCTCTCACTGGGGCACGTGGTAAGTTGTGCGTGGATCGCGGAGAGTAGCATGAGCCTACATATGCTGAGAGTCTCCACGGTGTCATGCACAACGAGAAACATGATAAGATATGCAGATTGACTGTCTCAGAAGTGTAGGCAACTGAGACTTGTCCTCCACCACCCAGATTGAGGTGAGTAACCACGCCACCATGACGACCTACTAAGTGGTGCGAATTGGGCATTCCAAATTGGGAGAAAAGGGGCTAAAACTGGAGGTGAAGTAGGAAGTAAATCAACAAAAAAGGTAAACAAACCAAACAGCAGTATGCTGGCTTACAATGCTCTACATAAATACAATACCCGACAAACGAACAAGGAATAAAAGAGTATATATATATATATATATATATATATACATATACACAAGGGCTAACAAGATGACAAGACAATGGAGGGAACTAAGAGTCTCAACAGGAGTCCAATACGTGACAGTACTGGACCTTAAGGGCGGCTCCTGGAGGGAACTAAGAGTCTCAACAGGAGTCCAATACGTGACAGTACTGGACCTTAAGGGCGGCTCCTGATGCCCAAAAAGAAATTGGTCAATGGCAGAGCCAGTGGAGGTCCCAGAGACAGGCGTAGACCAGGGGTCCAGGATGGAGCCAGTGACCAGGGAAATGGCTTCAGGAAGGGAGTGGGGTCCGGTGGTACAGGAGGTGGCTCTAGGAAGGGAAGTGGCAGAGGATCAGAAGACCAGGATGGAACTGACAGAGGGTCAAGGGGCAGAGCCACAGGAGGCGGAGGCCCAGGGGGTAGAGTTGCTGAAGGTAGAGACTCTGAGGGCAGAGCTGCAAGGGATGGAGGCTCTGGAGACAGAGCTGCAAGAGGCATGGGCTCAGGGAGCGGAGCTACAGGAGACGAGGCCCAAGAGGCAGAGCCGCAGGAATTTCTGGGGGTGGTTCCACAGGAGATGGAGCCACAGGAGTCTCAGGGAATGACATTGCAGGAGGTGGAGACTCAGGAGTTGAGCCAGGACGATGAGTAGAGCCATGGAAGGCTCAGAGGGCAGAGCAACGGAAGGTGGAGCAAAAGAGGGCTTAGAGACTGGAATCACAGGAAGAGACTGGGCTTAGCGACTGGAATCACAGGAAGTGCTGGAGGAGGAGCAGGTGGAGCCGCTTGAGGATGAGTGGGCGGATCCACAGGAGTCTCAGAAAATGATGTTGCTGGAAGCAGAGACTCAGGGGTGGAGCTGTGGAAGTGGTGGAGAAGGAGGAGCGGAGCCATGAAAGACTTGGAGGGCAGAACCACGGAGGGCTGGAAGGGTGGAGCTATGGAGGGCGGAGTCATGGAGGACAAGTGGGTGGAGCCGTAAGAGGACCCCGGATTGCAGCCAAGGCCGAATCATGGCAGGCCGGTGTCTGCCAGACTGTATTGGCAGTTATTTAATTTTAATTTTAATTTAATTGCCCAATTGTCACACATTATACATATATACAGTGAAATTATTTATTTTTCACATATCCCAGCTATGCTGGGGTCAGAGTCAGCCATGATTCGGCGCCCCTGGAGCAGATAGGATCAAGGGCCTTGCTCAAGGGCCACACAGTGGTGTCTTGGCGGTGCTGGGGCTTGAACCCCCAACCTTCTGGTCAGTTATCCAGAGCCTTAACCGCTGAGCCACCACTGCCCTGTTAAGAATATGCCTAATATGCCATAGTTAAGAATATGCCTGAGGAATTCTGAATGACCGTGTGATTGCTTCATTTATTAAACAGGAAAGGAGGACTGATTTTCACTTCAAACAAATTGATAAGTGCTTTTTGCATTGTTATAACAACATCAGGATTTCAGTGTAAATTAGGCTGCTTGAGCATTCAGTGTTGGGTCAAGTTTTGAAAAGTAGTGGTGCGTTCCATTCAACTCGGAAAGTCAGATTTTACAACTTCCTACTAGGAAAAGTGCAAAGGAATGCATCATTAAGTCAGAATTACAACTTGTAGGCTCATGCAGAAATTCTCAACTTCTCTTTTGATAATTGTACACCTGAAGCACAAATGCTAGTGCTGCAGCATTGTTTATCAGTTGGGTTACTAGGAGACATCTCTAATGTGAGTCAAACCCCTGCTAAGCTAACGGAACCATTGCAGTTCCGAATATTGGAAAATGGATTACATTTATGGTCCGAGATATTGGAGGTACAGCATAACCGTATAATATATATATATATATATATATATATATATATATATATATATATATTCACAATTGGTCTAATTACTGGAAAAGTGAGAGCTGTAAACTTCATAAACACTTTTGCTGGAAAATGATGGCATATGGTACAAAACCACCAAACTGTTTTGCACCATATACCTTGTGCAAAACCTGTCAGCCTTCTATATAATAGTGTCTTATTTGAATTAACCAACATTGTTCAAAACATCACAGAAAACCAAAGGTTTAAAGATGATATATGTAAGATTGACAAAAAGCGTTTGAAATGGGTATTGCTGTCCAAATTCAAAATATTTGAAAGTTGTCTGCCCCGCCCCAGACTCGAAGCTCATGTGGGTTGCCAGAATGTTGAAATACAAGCTGAAACATAAACATAAATTCCGGCCTTCAAACTTCAAAGTAGAATATACTGGCTGATGCATTGTTATCAGAGAACCCAGTATTTCAGCTTATCATGTTTCCTTATTCTCAAATGACATATTATGGCAATTTTATGATTTAGCACAGTAAAATTATTATATATAGCACCTTTAAGTTTGCAAGGCATAAAAATACAAGTACATGATCATTGGTAAAATGTCAGGGCATAACCGCTGGTCCATCAGTTCATGCTTCTTTAGCCATGGTAGAGGAACCTCTTGAAAAAGAAAATAAAAAAAAAAAGGTTATGTCTCTCACCTGTGAATGTAGATGCTGAGACTGATTATCAAACACACAATAATAACTCCAATACATGAGCTGATGATGTAGAGGGAGATTTGCTTGGGTGAATCTTGTCTGGTCTGATCTAGAGTCAAACAAATATATTAATCTTATCAATTAACCAGCACCTCTACCTATATATTATGTATGTATATATATACTGTACGTATAGGCTTACTTTAAAAAAGAGGGTTCCTTAAATTTTCTTTAAAAGTATTAAGAATTAAATTTAGATCTACAGTATAATTATGTAAAGAGCGCATTTGTCTTGAAATTATTTTTAGTGTTGCAGCTTAGGGTTCTTAACTATTGTTGCATTCGAGTCCCCCTTAGTCAAGTCCGAGTCAAGTCCAAGTCTTTAAACAAATGAGTCAGAGTCGAGTCAAAGTCCAAAAGAGGCCGAGTCGGACTTAAGACCGAGCCCATAATAGGCCGAGTCCGAATGAATCTGTTTTTGAATAAGAATTTAAATTTTAACCATAAACTCAATATTTTGCTTATTTTAACTTTCACAACTAAGAAAACACAATTGTAAATATAAATGCAACAAAAACACTTGGTTTCATGCTGAACAAACTAGGTGTATGAAGACAAAACTGCCCTTCAACAAAATTATTATTGCGTTCTGTTGACATTTCCGTTATTTGTTGCTTTTTTGTCCCTTCCAATCAAACATAGACTAAAGAAAGTGAATTATTATTCTTATTAAGAGTTATTATTGTTTTTATTATTTGTCTTTTATTTCTACTTCATTTTCAATTTGTCCTTACAATTTAGTTTAGTTTTAAAAAGATCCCTATCTAAAGAAATAATATATACTGAGAGACTTCTCTGTCTGCCAACTGGTTAGTGAAAATAGAGTCAACACAGTGGTAATTAGTCCTCGCTGAGAAGTTACACAACTGACAGGACGACATAAAGCACATAAAGCACATGAAGTCACAGCCTTTACAAAAAGCTTCACTATGATTCTGCGCTGAAGAGCGCTTTGGGAACACGTCTCAGTTGTGACCAGCTGTGAATATGTATGCAGCACGTCAATGTACATTGTTCGGAATTTATAGCCTCTGCCGATGTAATCATTAGACGCACCTGGTGCAGAGGCTATAAATAGATGCTTCACCGGTGCACCATCAGATTTTTCGTCTTCAGAGCCATTCTGTGCTGTGTGTCATCATAAGCTGTCAAACTTTCTTTCCTCTGTTAGGAGTTAGATTTTGTTAGGCAGTGCACAGTGAACCTTTTTTCCTTTCTATTTCCTTTGAAAAAACGAAAAAAAAGGAAAAGAATGATTGATAAAAAAACAAGTGTTGTGTTTTCCCATGTTTACGATCTATGGCTGAAACGGACACACACCCGTTTTTGTTTTGTGTGTATGGGGAAGAGCATGCTGCTCTTGCGTTGGGGCGGGGCAGGTGCGAGCTTTGCGATCTGTTTACAGTCGAAATGCTTTGTGCTCGTCTCGCTTACTTCCAAGACCAGCGCCCACTCTTTCATCATGGGGCTCTCGCATATATCTGGCTGAGGAGCAAGAGACGGGTCTGTCCCTAATGCTTGCTCTCTCCCCAGATCCAGATGATCCTTCTCGTAAGCCTGAAGCGCTCCTCGGCGTCTCTTCGTTTCACGAGGTGAACCGCTGTAAATTCCACGCACAATAATAAAGCGGTTGAGAAATTACTTGAGGTGGTTACTTGGGCTGTGGCCAGACTACAGCTACAATGGCCACGCGAACAAGAGACCCCGCCCAAACGCTCCAAACTATAAGACAGATTTCTATCTGGTGGCTAAAAAGAAAAAGGAAGGGAACACTATATTAGTCCCTTCCTTTCTTTGATGACCTCCATAACGAGCTTTCTCATTCATGAAGGAATCTTTTTACTTCCTGTGTCTTCGTGCCCTCGATGTCAACATATTCGACTCTCGTAGGTGCTGAGACAGGGGGCTATTCGTTGATGCCGCCGGTAGAAGAGAAACCTGCGGGCTATCTCTCGCCGGGCTCGGCATCGTCATTTAAAAAGCCCTCTTTCTCCTCAAAGCCTTGCAGGATGACATCCACTTTAGTGGGAAGGGCTTATCAAGCAGCTGGTCAGGCTGGTGCTGCTCTGCACACAATAGCTGTATCACAGGCTTACCAGGCTGACCTGCTGGACGACCTGAGTGTGGATGCTGCGATCGACGAGCAAGCTTTTTCTGAGCTTCATCGAGCCAGAGATCTTTCTCTTTGCACGACCAAGCAAACAGCCCATGCTATTGGCCGGTCTATGTCTGCCTTGGTCAGCGCGGAGAGGCACCTTTGGCTCAACCTTCCGGGCATCAAGGACAAGGATAAAATTTTCCTCCTTGATGCCCCGGTTTTGCCCACTGGCCTATTCGGAGACACCATGAGCAGGTTAACTCCAGGTTCCAGGAGGCGAAAAGCCACTATTTATGGCCACTGCTCCAGGTGCGTCCAATGATTACATCGGCAGAGGCTATAAATTCCGGTCAATGTTCATTGACGTGTTGCATACATATTCACAGCTGGTCACAACTGTGACATGTTCCCAAAGTGCTCTTCTGCATAGCATCTCGTTCCACGTTTTTCAGGGAACAAGGGTTACATATGTAACCCTGAGACGATTTGCTGAAGACTAGAATGAATGTATCGACAAATCAACGTGCAACGCAACAAATTAGATTTTCTTCTCTGCAAACGATACCAGAGACAATAGTGAGAAGGACAAAAATCAGTGACCCTACCAAAAAATAGAAACACAAAAAAATATTTTATATTTTATAGAAAAAATAATATTTTTCTGAATTTTTATATTTTGTTTTAGTCAACTGTGAGAAATGATGTGGGTGACTTGACTTAATTAAGCTCTTAACCACGATGAAACTGCAATTCGAGCACCTTCTTAACTGCACAAAAGCCTTCTGTGATTTTACTAGTAGTCAGGTCCTTTGCCGTGCGAAACTGCCTTGTAGTTTCTAGTAAATTGGCTGTATGTGTTTTTGCGTCATGCTAGCCACCTCAGTAATCGATGTTATACAGCAGTCCCCGTAGTAACATTCAAGCATATTGGTTGACTGAGTGTGCCAGTCTGCAGGTGTGTTTGCTCAACACAGTGATACAAACTCTGGCTACCTCTATGACATCAAGGGGTGCTAAAACTGCTTGCAGACAGAGCACATTTATTTCTGTTTCGTTATTTTTATAAATAATTTTTTTTCATTGCATCACAAATCAAATGTGAGTCCCAAAGGCTCGAGTCCAAGTCAAGTCAGAGTAAAATGCATCCAAGTCCATTAAAATTGGATTCATGACTTGAACTTGAGTATCCCAACTCTATTCTTTATACCTGCATTTTCAAAACAGTGTTCTTTATAGACCTAAAAAAAAAGGTTATTTAGCACCAAACATGCTTCTGTTATTGTTACAAGCCAAATATCTCTATTCTGGTGTTATTTAGAAATAATTTTTTTAAAGAGTGCTGTTCCTCTATATACTGTAGTTAATTCACTTGTTTATATAAAAATAAATGAAAGAAAGTGAGCAATACCTGTTATTGTTAATATCCATCGTATTGCTGCTGGATAACAGGAATAGTTGCCTGCATCAGACATTTGTATTTGAGATATTTTCAATTCCCTTGAAACCTCTGGATCAATATACATCCTTTCTGAGGTGAAGTATCTCATAGTTTTGTTTAAGTATGAGCTTTGACCAAATATAAGGGAGTTGTTCATTTTCCATATAATGTCTTCATCAGCCGGAGTTCTGTTGCAGTGAAGTGTAACTGTTTCCCCCACAAAGACAGTTTTGTTGATGTGCTGCTTTATCTTTTGCACTGGACTGGATCTGGAATTATCTGATGAAAAGTCACAGAAGATCACAGTCAATGCATGTTTTTCAATAACTGCTTTGTGGGTGGTAAAATTATGAAAACTTACACTGTCACAAAGCAATAGTAACAATGCATAGATGCAAAAATACACAAGACACATGGTTAATGTCAAATTTAATTTGGTGCTTACTCTAATGCACAATAGAAACATAAAATAAAATAAAAAAGAACAATATAATAAAATAATTGTATAATATAATGCACTCATCAAACTTGTCCTTTGTTCCCATATCAAAGTGCATAAGTCCTATTCATTGGAATTGAAGGCAGGTAAGATATAACCATTTAAATTCAGAGCTTGTGTAAGTCAGGAGAATAATGATGACACAGAGATACAGATGAAGAATCTGGGTTTGAAAATTTGCCATTACTAGAACCTCAAATCACAAGATGTTAAGAAGTATAAATTGTCTTATTGTCCGCTCAGTATATTGACGGTTGTAGACAAACTGTACTAAAGAGAATGTACCAAGTATAGGAAACAGGTTAAGACAGCCAATGAGTTAATACAAATCTGATGCCACCAAAATAATGACAGAATGTTTTCACAGTCATCCTTGTCTTTTAATAATATTTCAGGGATGTCAGAGTTAGTTTTAGAATGAAGAGTTCTGTAACAATGACAGATATATATTTGTTTTAAGTTGAAATTAACTGAAACCAAATTAAACCCATGGTTTAATAGTAAATGTTAAGATTCCATTCTAACCTTTTAATAATTTGTCTTTGTTTGTTTAGAGTGAAACATTAACTGAATGTTGTTCAATTGTTGTTCTAAAAGGTAAACTCAGTTATTCAGATTGGTCACATGCATCCAATTTTGAATCATTTTTGGTTTCATTTATTAGAAGACAAATACACACACACACACACACACACACACACACACACACACACACACACACACACACACACACACACACACACATTTGCTTTACTGTACTGAATACTGAGTGTGACAAGCAGAAGAGCAAACCATTAGTACAAGGTTTGGGAACCCATGTTGAAACAGCACTGAAACATTTGGTGTAGTGAGTAAAGCTGTTACATTTCACTAAGGAAAGTTAAAGGAAAATACAAGCAGGAAGCAACTAACCACAGAAAGCTAATAACCCAGAAAAGCAAAACGTTTAACTATGTTTCATTAAGAACATTGACAAATCATAAAGAATTAAAATGTGACGTGGCGTTGAACGTGTCTACTGAAAGCAGCACGTGCGTTGAATGTTTTGGCTGAAAAGCCTTATTGTGTGACACTGAAAAGTGTATGTACAACAAATGTCTACGTGTTGTGTCGAGTCGGTCCCGACTGTAAATTACCTACAATGTACATTTTAATTTTTAATGGTTTGGGTTGATAATATGGCTTATAACGTTGTTTGTTCATGCTGAAAGTACAAATCAAACAAAGCAGAAATGCAAAAACATGTCACCTAAATACAATACTCACCTATTCACTGCTCGTGATGATTGTAAATTTGTGTTTCTAATGTAGTAAGATTAAGAATTACTTTGTGCTGCTGTTTGCAGTGACCAGTGAAACCACAGAGCACATTTTATACCATCAAACAGTCACATCCTGTCACTCTCTACCTCAGTGTTTGCTTTAAGAAGATAATAATAGCAGCATACAGTTGTTCACATTCAGCGTTGTGCCTGCATTTATTTTCTTTTTTTACATTTCTGAGTACAATATATTTCAACCTTTTGATCAAATATCATTCTATCTGTATACATTCTATCAATTTTCCTGGTATTCCCTGTTACGTGCAATTACGTGCTTAATCAAACATTATTGTGGACAATAATTTTTGACTCAAAGATTCATCATAATAACAGAATATTAGAATAATATACAGAAAAGCCAGGTAATCAGTAACTGATAAGACAGAAAATAAAACCAAATTCATTCCTGATCTTTTTGTAATGATCCCAGGACCCAAGTGAAATGTCTGCCTGGCCACTGGAAGCTATAAATGTCCTTTGTGAACCTGTGTGAAGACTGTATATCTTTTTAATATCAACATATACAAAAAATAGATACAGCGAGTGAGAATGACACAAAAGACATTGCACAAAAGGAAGCATTTAACATGTTTTTTCAAGACATGTTAATTGTTTCTATCTCAAATTTATATCCTACATATAATATTGTCTCTCTATATTTTTGTATCAATATAAGGGAATTTTACAGTAATTCTTAGTCTTATTAATAAGTTAAAATGTATGTGGGTGTTGGGGTGTGAAGGTAGGCTTAGCAGTTGACTTACACAAGCTGTTAATGTGTCTCTGTCAAAGTTCACTGCGCTCTTCACCTATATAGCAATGTATTAATGCAAGAAGAGCTGCCTGCATCAGATGCTTGTATTTGATATATTTTAAATTCCCTTGGAATGTCTGGATCAATATACATCCTGTTAGAGGTGAAGTTTATCATAGTTCTGTTTAAGAATGAGGTATGACTAAATATAAGTTAAGGATGCATGGAGCAGACAGGATGAGGACCTGTGCTCCACCTTGGAGAATGCTGGAAGGGTGGAGGCCAAGCTTAATATGTTTAGCTATATTGTGTACTAAGAATGCATAGGTAGATTTGGTGAAACAGTTGTAAGGAAGAGTGGTCCCAGGGTGATCTTTTGGAGAGTGAAGGAGATACTTCAGCGGGAACTCAGAAGGCATCAGATTTCTGACGTCACTGGACTTCCTGTTCCTGTTGCTGATAGCATGCTGCATGAATGTTTGTAGCCTGCTTAGCATTGCTCATTCTTATTCTCATACATTCATCTTTTTATCCTTTGACATTTGACTGCGTGTTTTGGGTTTTTCCACTTTTCTACTGTTTTATCTGTGTGTATTTTACCTGTTGCTGCTGGCGCCTAGCTCAAGTCTGTGTTTGTAGTCTGCTAGCTTTTTTTTAGCATTGCTTATTTATCTGTTTTCATCCTTTAATCCTTAACATCTGGCATTTTTCAGCATGCATCGGGTTTTCCCCGGCATTATTCTCTTATCACGACTCAACTGCGTGCATTTTCCACATGCATCCGCTTTCTATTTTAAAGGGATACTTCACCTCTGGGAAGATGAATGTGTATTTAAAATTGGTCATTTATATAGTATAAATGTGAAATTATTTTTGAATTTGAAGCATTCTAGACTGAGAAAAGGCAGAAAATTAATTTTTTACTCATGTGGCTGAAAGACAACAACTCCCAGAATGCACTTGATTTGCTGCCCTTACGAGGCCACTCCCAAACCACGCCTACCGGTTACAGGGGGCAGTATCTGAAAATTTGATACAACTAGGCTTGCTTTGATACATCGTGACTCTATAAATCGTGAGTTAGTTGATAAATTGACTGACTACGCGGGAAGAACATTATGATAATTCCGGGTGTCCAAACTCTGTACATGAATTCTTAGTAACAAAAAGAAAAACAAATAAAATACTCATACACTTTGGAAAACAAAACAAAATACACTTTGGCTGGCGTTTCCAATTTATCTTCGTGATCCTAAAATAAGTTTCCAGGACTCCCCTGTCCATGTGTGGTACAAAACTTGGGTGCTCAGTTATACATGCTAAAGTTATCGGTGCAGTTTCATCAGCTGATTCAGCGATCTCGTCCAGAAGAAAATGGCATCGCTGAAATTCGCGACAGCAATAGGACCCTCTATCTGTTTCCATAAGCGCACAGCGAGAGCACTGACACCACCAGTCCGCCCCAACTCGAGTCTGGCCGGGCTCTTCCTCCTGACCGCCAAGCAGGTCTTGCTCCCCTGCTACAGCAGCTGCTTCGGCTGCCTCTTGTTCCTCCATCTCCCGCAACTGTTCATCGCTGTATTGCGGCTCGTACAGGTAGCCGCGAGCATCAGATTCTCGCTACAGATCTTCGAAATCCCCTTCTGCCATTTCAACTTCAAAACTACCTTCCGCCATCGTGATTAGCCTACTTGTATACAAACTTTCTACACAGAGCAAGAGCCTTTTAGCTTAGCTTCTACAGAAAGATGCCTGACACTATCTTCACATTCTGTGAGTGAGATCCCGCCCCATATGGGCGTGGTGAAAACATGCGGAATACTGGCTGTAGTTTTAAGCCTCTGGCCCAAAAATCCTCCGATGACGCAAAATGACGATTTTTGCGTCATCGGAGGATTTTTTTCCAGACTAAAAATACATAAATCTCTCGTCTCAGGGGGATATGGGGGGGGGGAGCTCGGTAATTCGAAAATACTACTGGTTTTCTACTGATACAAAGCTTAATGCTAAATCCTGAAGTAACCCTTTAAGCATGATTAAACTGCGTGCATTTTTCAGCGCACACCCATTTTTCTCCTTTTTTTGTTACATGGATTATTGCATCGATCTGAAAGCACCACTTATCAAGTACATCCAACAGCATCAAACAATTGTGTGAGAGATTCACATCAATTTCAAACCCTAACCACTCAGGAACAACCAACAACATCAAACAACTGTGGTAAGTCATGGCATCCGCTCATGTTATTTCTTCCTGCATTGCATGTCACATGTTTCCAATAGCCTCTTCTGTCAGCAGTGAGGGATTTATATGTGATAAATGTAAGGAATTAGTCAGGTTGACGGAAAAGGTAATGAGTTACAGACACGCATCCGAACGCTAGTGGAGGTCAGTGAGAAATAGAAGCCAGTAGATACTGTTTCGGATGAAGGCATTACAGAGAGCAACATGCACACTTTGGTTCCGGCTGTAGAGCCCATGCAGAAGGGCGTTTGGGTGACTCACTCAGCAAAGTGACACCACTCTCCCGTTCCTGTTAGGGTTTCCAATCGATTCTCCGCACTCAGTGATGCACCCACTGAGAATCATGTCGAAAGAGACTTTGTCATTGGTTAGGAACGTGGAAATAAAGACTTCAGCCACTATTGTTAAATGCATTTCGGGTACCAGAGCGTCTGACATAAATTCTGTGCTGGCTAATAATAAACATTATTATTCATTTCAGCATGAACGATGTCCGGCTTCGCCAGTTGGAGATCACTAAAAACAATGTTTAAAGGTGTGTGAATTTGCAAAAATGATGTCAGACACTGTAATATGCTCTGGTCCCCTCCCTGCTCATTGTGGTGATGAGGTTTATAGTAGATTATTGTCACTGAATGTCTGGATGTTTGAGTGGTGTCTGGAGAATAGAATAGGATTTCTAGACAATTGGAAAAGTTTTTGGGGTAGACCTGACCTGCTAAAGAGAGACCATCCCTCCAGAGAAGGTGCCATTCTCTTCTCCAGGTATTTGGCTTACAGTCTTAATAATGATAGTATTAGACTAACTGGCGTCTAGGTCAGGAATTAGACAAACTGGTTAATCCAAACATCTGCTAGCTGCCTTGAGACGTCCCACAGATCACATAAACTACAACACATAGAGATCGTATCACCTAGATATCTCATAGAGACTACTACCAAACACAACACTACCAAACACAACACCCTCACTAAATCATATAGAAAAAATCTGATTACGGTCAAATTTGAACAAAACAAACAAATTAGAGATATACATAATATAAAGATAGGGCTACTAAACATTAGATATCTTTCTACCAAAGCACTAATTGTAAATGAAATTATTACAGATCATTGTTTGGATGCTCTCTGTTTGAATGAAACCTGGCTTAAACCGGATGAATATATTAGTTTAAATCATTCTACTGCCCCAGGTTATTTTTATAAACACGAGCCTCATCTGAAGGGTCGAGGAGGAGGTGTTGCTACAATTTAAAGTTAAGTTTTTGGTGTTACTCAGATTACAAGATATAAATTTAAGTCTTTTAAACTAATAATACTTAATGTGACACCATCAGAAACAAATAAACAAACTCGTCTTTTACCCTTGCTACAGTATATAGATACTATATAGGTATATATATACAGTATATAGGCCTTATTCTGATTTACTTGGAGAATTTGCTCATTTTTTTATCAGATATTGTTGTTACTGTAGACAGAGCTTTAATTGTTGGTGACTTCAACATTCACATAGATAATGACATATTGGGATTAGCATTTATCAATATTCTCAACTCTCTTGGAGTCAGACAAAATGTAACAGGACCAACTCATCGTCATAATCATATGCTAGATTTAATTCTGTCATATGGAGTTGATGTTGATAATATAGAAATTCTACAGCAGAGCGATGGCATCTCAGATCATTACCTCGTCTCTTGTATGCTGCAGTCAGCAAATATTACTCAATCTACACCACACTATCATTCAGGTAGAACAATTATTTCGACCACTAAAGATAGCTCCACTAATAATCTTCCGGATGTATCTCATACACTCAGTAAACCTCAAAGCCTAGAAGAACTTGAGGAAATAACAGAAAATATAAATACAGTCAACTCTAGCACCCTTAATAGTGTCGCCCCCTTCGATTAAAGAAACAAAAGAAATAAGCCCTGCACCATGGTACCATGATTGTACTAATGCTCTCAAGAGAGCAGCTCGGAAAATGGAGTGCAAGTGGAAGAATACAAAATTAGAAGTATTTTGCGGCGCATGGAAGGATATTGTCTGTAGCTACAGACAGGCACTAAAAGCTGACAGGTCAGCATATTTGAGTAAACTCATAGAAAATAACCACAACAATCCTAGACGTTTATTCAGTACTGTGGCTAAATTGGTTAGGAATAAAGCTTCAACAGAACAAGATATTACATCGCAGCAGAGAAGAGTAAAGACTTTATGAATTTCTTTACTGATAAAATTGAAATAATCAAAAATAAAACGTCTAGGTTACGGATGTAACCTCCATTCCCTGATGGAGGGAACGAGACGGTGTGTCGAAGAAGCGACACTAGGGGTCTCTCTTGAGCGCTGAATATACCTCTGATCTATGAAAAAAAGGCCAAAGAGTAGTTGGCAGACAGAATTTGCATATCCCACCCCTGGACATACAGATATAAAGGTGGGTTTCATTCAGGATTTTTCTCAGAAGCCGGAAATGGTCCCACAACAGTGGCTCGGCTCAGCGACGTGCCCGGGAGGACAAACGACCAGCTGTATCAGACGTCACGTACGCTTCCCCAATGCCCCATTAAGTCGTCAGAATCTTTATAGTTACCCTAGACAGGGGAACAAGGCGATGCTTGCCAACCTGGGAACAGGCCGAGCCTAGCCGGGCCTCTTTTCTCTCTATGTTTCTCGCATAGAGTCAATGGCTGAGGCCCTTACACGCATCAGGGGAGGGGGGTCTTACCCAGTTTCCTATTCTTTCAGGGGGAAAACACCCTGTGAAGACCACACCTGCCCAGAGAGGGGAAGTAAGAGTGGTGACATACACCACATGGGCTTTTAGGTCACATGTGGGAAGTGGTGCGGTGGTAGATCCCACTTCTTCGGAGGAGAGAGTTGCTACAGACACGGCGACCGGGGGGCAGTGGGAACTGCCCAAGGGAGACGCAGGTCCGCTCGTAGGGGGACCGTACTATGGAAAATACACACATTGGGGATGTCCACGTAGGAGCCCTTACCTGCAGAGCACCTATCCCAGTACAGGGTAGATCTGAGTACCCGCAGTGGATTGGGTTGGCGAATTCCTCCGCTGTAAAATCTCGCATAGGTATTAGGTGTTGCCCAACCCGCTGCTCTGCATATGTCTGCCAGGGAGGTGCCTCTGGCCAGTGCCCATGAGGACGCAACACTCCTTGTTGAGTGTGCTCGGACCCGCAAGGGGGAGGCACGGCCTGGGTGCGATAGGCCAATGAAATTGTGTCCACCACCCAGTGGGAGAGCCTCTGTTTGGAGACAGCATTCCCTTTCTGCTGTCCACCAAAGCAGACAATGAGCTGCTCAGAGCATCTAAAGCTCTGTGTGCAGTCCTATTAGGTACGCAAAGCAAGTACCGGACACAGCAACAAAGGGGCTGGGTCTGCCTCCTTCCGGGGCAGCGCTTGCAGGTTCACTACCTGGTCTCTGAGGGGTGTGGAAGGAACCTTGGGCACGTAGCCCGGCCACGGTCTTAGGATCACATGTCTGTCTGCCGGACCGAACTCCAGGCAAGTGTCGCTGACAGAGAACGCTTGCAGGTCCCCAACCCTCTTGATGGAGGCTTTAGGGAGAGGGTCCTGAGTCCAACTGATTCTAGCGGCTCAAAGGGGGGTCTCTGAAGGCCGAGAGGACCACTGAGAGATCCCAGGAGGGGAACAGGCTTGGCCAGGAGGGATTTAACATCACTTAGGAACTTGATAATCAAGTTGTGCTTACCCAAAGACTTGCCGTCTACTGTGTTGTGGTGTGCCGCGATAGCAGCTACATACACCTTCAAGGTGGATGGGGACAGCCTCCCCTCCAACCTCTCCTGCAGAAATGAGAGCACCGAACTGACTGCGCACCTTTATGGGTCTTCGGCCCGTGAAGAACACCAATTCACGAACAATTTTACGCCACTTTTGGGCATAAAGTTGCCTGGTAGAAGGGGCTCTGGCTTGGTTGATCGTGTCTATGACGGCAGGTGGTAGACCAGCTAGATCTTCCGCATTCCATCCAGGGGCCAGTCGTGGAGGTTCCAGAGGTCTGGGTGCAGATGCCAGAGCGTGCCCCATCCCTGAGAAAGAAGGTCTTTCCTCAGGGAAATTTTCCAGGTAGGGGCTGTCACAAGGAATATGAGGTCAGAGAACCAAGCCCGGGTGGGCCAATAGGGAGCCACTAGAGTGACTTGTTCCTTGTCCTCCCTAACCTTGCACAGCGAGCCAATCTAGATGCTGGACGAAAGTTAAGAAGTGTTTTTGCGTGAGCATTTTTAATGGGAGTTTGTGCAAAGCCCGGTTGAAAACTCGCAAGTCCAAGATCGATCGTAAGCCGCCGCCTTTCTTGGGTACGATGAAGTAAGGGCTGTAGAAACCCTTCTTCATCTCGGTTGGAGGGACAGGCTCTATCGCGTCTTTGAGTAAGAGGGTCGTGATTTCCACGTGCAGTGAATTGGCATGTTTGTCGTGTACTGCGGTAAAGCAGGCGCCCCCGAAGGGGGTGGGCTGGCAAACTGAATTGTGTAACCAAGTCGGATGGGTTGGGAAGTGAAAGCCATGCATCCAAGCTCCGTGCTAGGGGCACTAACGGGAAGATTATTTTTGACACACCTGGCGGGTGGAGCAGTGGGGTGGAGCAGGTAGTACAGCGTCGGGAGGCAAAGGTGCGTCCTGAGGCTCTGGTGCTGAGAAAAGTCTCGAAGCACTTACCTTGCTCCGCACACCGGGCAGGGGGCGGGTTAGTGACTGAGGAGGAGGTCCGGTGGAGGCATCCTCTAGAATCGTCAAAACCGGCCGGCCACACCTGCCCAGAGAGGGGAGGTAAGAGGTAACAGTCGTGGGTCTGAAGGCTGGGGGTCCGCGTTGAGGTGACTGTTGAGGTGTGGTGGCAGAGTGCCATGAGAATGGCATTTGCGGGCCAGGTGACCCAGAGACAAAGAAAATAGCTCTTTTATTGAGAATGTGGGTAAATGAAATAAATTCAAACAAGGATTCTCCTCCCGGCCCTCCACTGGGGGACAGAGTGGTCTGCTTACCAGCTCCAGAGCGAATGTCGTGGTCTCTGGGTCGATCGTCTCAGGAGCGCATGGGAGCCTTCCGGGTCCTCTCGCTCATCTCGACCAAGTTCAGCCACAGATGATGTTCCTGAACTACAATCAGGAACAGTGTACAGTGTGGCCATCGCCTGCCCGAGTGACTGCGCAGTGGCCTTCGTGGCCCTGAGGGTGAGTTCAGTTGCTGAGTGCAGTTCCTGCTGCACGTTGGGATCAGGACTACCCATGTGCAGATCTTTGAGTGCCTTGGCCTGGTGGACTTGCAGGAGGGCCATGGCATGCAGGGCGGAAGCGGCCGGTCCGGTGGCACTGTAGGCTTTGGCAGTCAGTGATGACATTGTCCTACAGGCCTTGGAAGTGAGCACAGGGCAACACGTCGTTTTCTAGGCATAGGTGGATTGCAACTGCCGTATCCACCTGGGGAATCCCCATGTTCCTGTGGGCCACTCTGCCGTCGAGGGTAGTGAGAGCGGATGAGCAAGGGGCTTTGTGATGAGTGGAGAGGGGTGCTCTCCTTGCAGTCATCAGCCCATGCAGGGGGAGTGGCTGTAAGCGGCACGCAGACCAAACCAATCATCCAGCCGCGACGGCTATGGGGAGGACGGAGGGTTCCAGCCCAACCCCACGCTGGTGGTGGCCCGGGCAAGCATGTTTGACATCTGGGCGTCAGCCTCAGACTGGGCGTGCTGGCCCGAAGTCGACAGCCCAGTCGAGTCATCCGCGTCAGACGCCGCACCGCTCTCCGATGCAGCGGCAAGCTCATCCAGCTCGGGGAGTTCCATAGGATAGGCAGTCTGGCTGTGAGGCAAGCTGCTGTTGCCTGGAGCCCGGATGGAAGTCAGCAAGTTTGCCGGGGGACGGGTGGTTCGCGGGGGCGTACCCGGCGAAACCGAGCCTGCTGCCATCCCCAGATCGCCTCCATCGCCAGCTACATTGTCCACAGAAGGAAAGCCACTACCACAACGTTGCCATGTTCATGTTCTCGCAGTGAGAACATGAACCATCCACAAACGCTGCCTTGGTGTGATCGCAGCCCAGACACTTGAGACAGCGCCTGTGGCCGTCTGAAGCAGAGAGCACTCTACCTCATCCAGGAACTACACTGGAGCGGAAGGGCATTTTATAAAGACGCGTCCTAAAAAGTACGTTCAACACCGCTGTGTATTGCTCTTTTAGAGGAAAATCTCATTTAGAGAAAATCACTCTTTATAAACTCTTTTAATTTGCGATGTCGAAGCGCCCAGGGGCAAACTGCACTGCCATGCAGAGAAGGAGAAAGCCGCTGAAGTGCGCCGTAGATCCAACAGCAGATTGCTCAGCGGTAAGCTTGCTGTATACACGACCATCGGCTCTGAAGAAAATTTCTGAATGAAACAGACTTATTTCCCCACCTTTATACCCATATGTCTGGGGGCGGGACATGCAAATTCTGTCTGCCAACTTCTCATTGGCCTTTTTTCATAGATCAGAGGTATATTCAGCACCCAAGAGAGACCCCTATTGTCACTTCTTCGACACAACGTTGAAGTGAGTGACAGACGGGGAACTGGAATTATGCAATCATCTGTCATTGCGCCTAAGAACATTGTCTCATAATTTTCCTCACGTCCAACTTCAATCCTTCGCTGTCATAGGTCATGAAGATCTAACAAAACTTCTCAAAACATCAAAAGCCACAACATATTTGTTAGATCCAATACCAACTAAGCTCTTATAAGAGGTATTTACTGTAATTTCAGAATCTCTTCTTAATATTATTAACTTCTCGCTATCCTTAGGACACGTTTATGTTGAAAATACTAGAAAAGGTTGTATCTTCCAAATATGTTCATTTCTACAGAGAAATAATACAATTTCAGTAAGGATTTAGGCCTCATCACAGTACAGAGACTGCACTTATCAGAGTTACAAATTACTTTGAGCTTATTTTATCCTATTTTAGCTCTTATCATCTTATCGCAGCTGTATTTCACTTCTAGTGCTTTTAGATCTTAGTGCAGCATTCGAAACAATAGATCACAACATTCTCTTGAATATGCTAGAGAATTATGTTGGCTTTTGTGGAGTTGAATTAGCATGGTTTAGGTCCTATTTAGCAGCCCACTATCACTTTGTCTATGTAAATTAGAACTGTCAAACAAAAGTAAAGTATGGAGTGCCACAGGGATCAATTTTAGGGACTCTGCTTTTCTCGTATATTTCGTCGGTGCCAGCCAAACTTCACTTCAGTCTATTATGATGAACTTCAGAGGATGAACTGATGCCAACTCCAACCATAAGACATGGGACACTTCATATGCCATTGCCTGAACTTTGGATTTAGGATATACCTCACCAAAATTACCGGTCAGTTTGAACTGTGATGTACCTCACTGATTTCTGCCTGCATCACCTCGGTTTAATGATGGACTACGCTCTTGAAATGGAATACATCGACCAGGGACGTCGTTAGGCCTATTTTAGGGGGGCTGAAGCTACCACAAAATGTTCCTAAGCCCCCCTAAATGATAATAAGAACAACAATAACAATTCGATTTATCAATAACCGTATCCTCATTCATATTTAGAATTAGACGCAACAAATGATATATATAATCCAGCTACAAAAAATAGCCGAAAAGTCGGAAGTTGGACAGAAGTACAAAGAGTCGTTGTGCTATCAAAATGATGCACCGCACCGTCTCGTTGCATTGGTGTGAACTGCGGCAGCTTTCAGAGCGTTGCAAGTAACTGGAGGATTCATCTCGTCTCATCGTTACTCTAGTTTGGTCTGAAGTTGAACTCGCTATGCACCCTCCCGCCCACACACACCGATACACACGCTCCCCCCCGCCCACACACACCGATACACACGCTAATGGTGAACGGAAGATTGGTATGTGTCGTGATACAGAGTGAAATTGTAAGTTGTTTTTAATGACCTGCTTACCTTTAGCTACGTTTTCTTGAGGTAAAGGAAAGGGGATATTTTGGTTTGCTATGGAAAACTGTAGTCTAGCTAGAGTGAACAAGCAAAATACAAGAAATTGTTAACTTAGCAAGCTAATCACAACTCTTTATTCTTTGCCAATAATATAACCTATCTCTATAATAGGCATATAAAACAATATCAATCCCCATATAATGTTGTTGTCACTGAAAACTAAATGTCATAGGGTCCCTGTTAATGCTATTACCGTTGTATCCTTCAATTCATTGAGCAGATAAGATGGATATTTGAAGATATTTTAGCAGAGAGAAAGAGATGCAGCCGCAGGAGATTGGCAGGCCAGTTGATTCTGAGGGAGCCGGTGTGAGTGAGGTCAGTAATGGTCTATAGGTCTAAGGATTGTTTTGTTTTCTTCTAACAATAAGCATTTGTTGGCAGGTGTAGGCACTATGCATAGCCTAAACTAAATTATTTCATTATTTATTATATATGCTAGCTATACCAATTTAACTTTCTGCATTCATTGGCTGTGATAAATTAAACAAATACATAGATGTTACCTAAATGTAGGCTAAAGATGTGCAAATGCCCACAGATACACATGTGAAACTAAAATGAAAGCAACCCTTAAAAACAGAAGGGATTTTTTGATGCTTCCTCCAATGAAGTAGACAATAAACAAAAAGTAACTGTTGACTGTGGTTTTGAAAATGATTTCATTCTTAATTTTCCTTTATTTGAATACTACCTTTTTGTTGTTGATTTATATCATACATTGTATACATCATTTGGCAGAATAAATCATCTTTAATTGAGAAACGCTCAAACCTGTGTTGTCAAATTTCACTATGACCTTAAAATTCTGGTTCTTGGGTTAAACTGTATGCAAGCCAAACTACACAGTGAAATTACACACTGATTGAACCAATCCACAGCGCAGTTACAGTAATTAGAGTAATTAAATAGCATTCTGTGGACAATTTATCTTATATAGAGAGGAATTAGATATAGTATGCTATTACTTTATCATACATTCACATGAGCAGACAGATAGCATTTAAGTCATTGCTTATAGAATAACTCATCAGGAGCAAAGTCTGGCCTAAGTAAATTCCCCCATGCAGCTTTGATGTGTCTAAAAGCAACATTACAGTAACTTTTCTTTAACAGAGTAGAAATGGAAGAAGAGGATATGTCTGTCACATTTTACTTGTTAACATCTTGGTTTCTTGACTGGTTGTTGACATAAGTGTAGCTCTAGATGTGAGTGCAAAGATTTTGCAAAAGCAAGTTACAAATACCCTGGGGGCTAAGCCCCCCCTGTCTTCCAATCCTAGTGACGTCCCTGACATCGACAATCAATTAATTGCTAACAAATCGCTTTATCAGCCAAATAACAAGGACAATTGCATATATGTGAACTTCAGCAGTTAATACAGGATGGACTTCAAAGGCATTAGTCATTAATCAGTGTTTGAACACTGCCCCTTAACACTTACTTAGTATAATATTTTTAAACCATGACTTGCCCTATACATAAGTAATATTGACATTATATTCATGATGTTAGCCAGAGGGGAACAGACCCCATATTGAATCTAGTTTCTCCCAAGGTTGTTTACTTCACTAACCAACATCTTATGGAGTTTTGTGTTCCTTGCCACAGTCACCTTGCTCACTGGGGTTATAAATACAATGATTATTTAATTATTCATTATTAAAAACAATTCACAATAATATTTTATCAAACTACACAATGATGATTTTAAGACATTATAGACATTACAGTTTTATCTTCTGTTAATGCCTGATCTTCTTTAAAGCTGCTTTGAAACTATGTGTGTTGTGAAATGCACTATACAAATAAAAATGACCTGACTTGACTACTTCAGCATGTGAAAGAGCGATGGCATAAGGCATATTGTGGGATCGCATAAGGGCTAGATTAGCGGCCTTGAGGAAGGCAGAGAGAAGAAAGAAGGGGCAAGAAAGGGCGAAATTCATCGAGGATCATTTTAAGTGTGCCAGAAACCTGCTGAATGAAAAGAGCAGCTGGTGATGGCAAAGAAAGAACTAGAAGACCACATGGAACAGCTACTTGCTGACCTCTACAAAGACAACGTGCTTGGCTCCCCTGGATATGTCCCACAGCCAGTAAAGCAAGTAGTGGAATTTGATGTAGATCTGCCTGAGCTGAGTGAGTTGAGGCAGGTGGTAGAAAAAGCCAGGGCAACTTCAACATCAGACCCAAATGGGATACTATACATGTTGTATAATAAGTGCCCCATGGTTCTTAAAATGTTGTGGAGACTATTTAGGGTTGCCTGGAAGAAGAAGTGCATACTCATGGAGTGACAAAGGGCAGTGGCCATCTTCATACCCATGAACATGGAGGGAAAGCTTTTCTTTTCGGTGGTAGCAAGGAGGATACCAGGTTTCCCTATGTGCGTTGAACATGTGTCAGTAATATGGGAGCAGATCCAGTCTGCCAAGAGAGATAAGAAAGACATCCACATAGTCTGGCTGGATTTGGAAAATGCCTATGAATCAGTTCCACACCAGCTTATTAGCTCTGCACTGGAGTTTTTCCATGTACCAGAGTGCATTAGGAGTTCAGCTACTATGGGGACCTAAAGATATGTCATGCAACATAGGACTACACAATGCGAAAGCAGCAACTGAAAAAAGGAATAGCGATGGGATTTTCAATCTCTCCCATCCTGTTCACGGCTGCATGTAAGACCATCCAAATTGGTGCAAGACAAATTGTCAGAGGAATCTGTGCACAATCTGGGGTGAGATTGCCAGCTCTGAGTGCTTGCTCGCAGTTATATGGATGATGTCACAGGCATCCTTCAGACTGCTGCATGTACAAACCAGCTCTTGAAAAAGCTGGAAGGGGACCTGGGTAGCTCAACAAGTACTGACGCTGACTACCACCCCTGGTTTCACAAGTTAGAATCCAGAGTGTGCTGAGTGACTCCAGCCAGGTCTCCTAAGCAACCAAATTGGCCCAGTAGCTAGGTAGGGTAGAGTCACAAGGGATAACCTCCTCGTGGTCACAATTAGTGGTTCTTGCTCTCAATGAGGCACATGGAAAGTTGTGTGTGGATCGTGGATAGTAGCATGACCACATGCAGAGTCTCCACGGCGTCTCGCACAGAGAGCCATGTGATAAGATGTAAGAATTGATGGTCTCAGAAGCGGAGGCAACTGAGACTTGTCCTCCACCACCCGGATTGAGGTGAGTAACTGTGCCACCATGAGGACCTACTAAGTAGTGGGAATTGGGCATTCCAAATTGGCAGCAAAGGGGATAAAAAAAATTAAAAAAGAAGAAAAAAAAGACTGGAAGAGCTTTGGCATGGGCCAGAATGAAAATTACAGCAACAAAATCATGTAGTCTTTCTATTAGAAAGGGGATCAGGGATGGTCGGATTTCATTTCAGGTGGATGGGGTAAGAATAATGGTTGTGGTAGAGCAGCCTATTCGAAGTTTAGGGAGAGAATAGACAGCAGATCTGTCAGACAAACACATGACAGAGTTGGTCCTGAAGCAACTGAAAGAGAGACTGGATAATTGTCATCTCCCAAGCAAATTCAAGGATTGGTGTTACCAATTTACACTCTACCGTTGCCTGATGTGGACCCTAAAAAATTGTGATTTCGGCAGAAGCAGTGGCAAGGATGGACTCCAAAAACAACAGTTATATCAGGAAGTGGCTTGGCCTGCCACGTTGTGTCTCAGATGTAACATTTGGGAGAAGTGCTTTACAACTGCCTCTAAAATCACTCACTTTGGGCTACAAGCAGGAAAAGGCCAGTCTTGTTTTGCAGATTCGGGAATCGACAGACCAGGCAGTGAGGGCAGGTCAAGTCCAAGTCCGAACAGGCAGAACTTGGAAGGCAAAGTACGTCGTAAACAAGGCGGATTCAAGACTGAAGCATCAATAGATTTTTGGAAAAACACAGTCAGGAAGAACAGGCCTTGGATGGGGGATGTCTTCCAAACTGTGATCAGCAGCCTCCCAAAAACATAGATAAGAAATGGTAGTTATGGAAGTAAATAGGATGGAAGAGGAAGGGTATAAGTTTAGGGCAGTCAGCTAGATCCAGCAATGGGGCTGGACCATATGGAAGGGGACATCTGATAGAGTGTTAGAATGGGATGATCAGTGGAAGGTATCCCAGGCCAGGCTAAGTTTTCTAATAAGATCCACCTATGATACCCTACCAAGCCCTTGAATTTGTGATGTCTCTGTGATATGTCAAAGAGTAAAGTTGCTCCCTCTGTGAGGTCACAAGTGCAAACTTGCAGCACATATTGGTTGTTGCAAGACAGCCCTGGCACATGTATAGTACAGGTGGCGGCATGATCAGGTCCTGTGGAAACAGGCAGAGATCCTAGAGGTGCATAGAGTAAAGGCAAACAAAGACAACCATGCTCCCCAGAGGCAGGGTGTTGATTTTGTTAAAAAGGGAGGTGCCGCACAATGATGGTCGACCTTGGCCAGCAGCTTAAATTTCCTACTGAGGTTGCCATTACCTCCTTGAGGCAGATGTAGTGTTGTGGTCAACTTCAGCTAGGAAAATAGAAATAATTGAACTTACTGTTCCATGGGAAGAGGGTCTGGAGACAGGCTATGAGAGGAAGAAGCTAAAATATGCAGTTCTTTACTCTTTTACTTATGGGGTCATGATATGAGGAATAACATTTTCCTTGGTCTTTTGACATATACAGTAAGAGGTCATTGTATTCATATTGTAAAACGAAAACGTTCTCCTTTATAGAAAAAGAGCATTTATTTAAACCATGCTGCAAAAACGGCTTGTTTGGAATTCATCCAAAGTTGACTTACACAGGACACCTTTATTTACCTGTCTGGATTGAAATGCATTTCTACATAAACATGCACTAGCCGAACAACTTTGACTATTACCATACATCTCGCACTGCTTTTAAAAGATGTGATGAACTCTAAGGGCATACTCAAACTAGGACCGTTTGCCTTGCACTGTGCCCAAGTACGATTTTGCCCACTCCCCACTCGCCCGCTGGCCTGTACTGACATTGCACTTAACGTTCCGGGCCTGAGCATTCTTACGTCATCACGATGCATGGCCCTTTCACATGCCTAATTGTCAACAGCATCGTACCACTGGAATTTATCCTTTTCATCCGATGAGCTGCCAGCTGCCAATGTCCATCCCGTACCTTGAGATACTTAACCTGCAGTTTTTTTTCAGCTTGTCACAACATTGCTCAGTGGTTCTTTGGTATCCACGAGCACAAAGATAGTCACACATTTTACCAAATATCTCTGAGTTCTTGTGTGTTGTAACCAGTTGTTCCTGTATACTCTTGTCTGCCCAAATTTCCAGTAAACACTGCACCTCTGCCATAGACCAGTGTTGCATTTGCTGCCATGTTGTTTAATGGAACAGTCGCATCACTGACATCATGTTTCGAGTTCCGTGTTCGGACACAGATAGCGATCACACTAGATGTATACCATGCCTGAGTCCAACTGAACCGTGCCCGAATCCATCTCTTCAAGGGCACAGTACAGATTACCAAACACCCTAAAATGCAGATGCCATTGTTTTTCTTTCAGATGTGCTTTCTTGCTGTTGTACTGTTTGGAAGGCATCCTGGACCGTTTTTGCACCCATCTGTGTCATTTTTCATTGTAAACATCTTTGATAGTTTTGATGCGTTTCTGGCAATGTGTGTGTAAACAAACTGGGAAAATGTGAGATTTGAAGACCAGCGTCTCTGCTTTGGCCTGTTGAGGCCGGTTGAAGCACCGAACATCACTATGTGTTGTATTACATTTTTGTATTCAGAAGATGTGAGTGTGAATTAGTGTTGTCAAAAATACCAGTACTCCGGTACCAAGTCGGTTCTCAAACAAAAACATTACGAATACCGGGTCTACCCGGTTCCCATGCAGAGTTGAGAACTTTCGAACGCTCACAACAAGCAAAAGATGTCGACAAGCAAAGTAGAAACTGCTGCGGAGGCTCAACTGAATCTTGTCAAAAAGAAAAGTGGAAAAAGCCAGTTTTGGAAATTCTTTGGATTTGAGGCTGGTGAAAAGGGAAACATCATAGATCATCAAAAACCTATTTGTAAACGCTGCTTTTGCCATTTTCTGATGAAAGGAGGAAACACGTCAAACTTAATAAAGCACCTGAAATACAGATACCCAGATTAATTCAAGCAAATACAGCAGGTGAGTTTAAAAACATATTATTCATTGGGGCTGAAACGATTAGTCGACATTATCGACAACGTCGGAAATAAAAAATTGTAGAGAAAAATGTTCGTTGTCGAATAGTCGTTTGCTCTCAATTAACGTAACATGAAATCACATTCAACTGTAATGAAGAAGCACGAGAGCAGCACTGCAGTTCACGCCTGACAGAGGAGAGGAAGAATTACACAGATCAGTCCAGATGCACTCTAAACTTTCGCAGCTTCATCTTATGTGGATCCCAAAAAAAAAACAAAAAAAAAAGTCAATTCAGAAGCACTCTCGTTGTGGAATAAGTGGAGCTCTTTAAAGGAAAAATTAGTTACATCTTAAATGCAGTTATATTTAATGCAATATTTAATATAATTTATTACAATTTATTAAAGTTCAAATAGTACAGAAGCAGATCATATGAATAACTATAAACTCAGAAACTGGCATTTCTCTGTGTGGTCGGTGCCTCTTCTATGAGTTGCGCGAATGTCCCAATCTAAGGGGGAGAGAATGAAACTCTACCCAGCTGAGAGAGACTCTGCCTCGGGGATGATCATCCCTCGAGCGCAGACGCTTAATGCAGCTAGATTAGAACATGATGGCTCGCGACTTATTTAATCATAATATATGTCACTGTGCATTTCTTATCATGAAGAAAATTGGCAATATACAGCTTTATTCATTTGAGAGCACTTTGCACATTAGTTTGAAAATAGTTTTTTATTCATTCTATTGTATGCTTGTTTATTTAGTTTTTTTTTTTTAGTACTTGGTAAAAACTTAAAGTGTAAGTTGCAAAAGTTGAAGCAAATCTTATATAAGTGTTCAAAAACTTTAAGCATACATTGTACAGTTTTGTTATAATTCAAAAATAATATATTTAACTTAAAGTGCTGCTCAATGGCATATTTTTGGTCTTAGTTCTGCTGCTAATGTTTTGTTAACTTTGTTAATTAAAGAGTGTTGTTCAGTAACCTGTTTTTGTGTTTTGCTTTGGTACCGAAAATGGTATAGAGTACCGTGAAATTTCACAGGTATTGGTACCGACTACTGACATTTTTGTACCAGGACAACACTAGTGTAAATTGCTTGTGAAATAGTCACAATATGACACAAGATTTGCAAAGGAACTGTTATTGAAAGATGGGACAGTTAAAATTGGACTACTGAATAAAAAACTCTAAGTAACCAATTTAATTCATGAATATTTCGTATGTCATGACTTTTTTGATAGTTTATGCTGTGCTTGAGTGAACCGTTTGATATATTCAGATGAAATTTGTTGGGTGTAAGTTATGTGTTAACCCTGAAATGTACTTGTAATATTGTGTGAAGTCTTAAAGGGCCAGACATCTTAAAACAAAGTGTTTCAGACAGAGGGCCAAAAACAAGGTGGACCTCAGGGAAGATAATACATTTATATATAAAAAAAGAGTATGTCATGACCCCTTTAATCCCCTTTCACACAGAGATCCCAGAAAGAATCCTGGAGAAGTAATTCCGGCAACTGTTCATTAACACTGCAACAGTTTACCCGTAATCTATGCTCAAATTCACACACATCCTGTAAAAATACAGTAAAGACAAAATTAACATCATGATATGACATCTAATGTACATTGTTTTTAGTTTACTGACGTTTACTGCATTTTATGGCTTGAGAAGACTTTCATACTATAGTAAATACAATTGTTAGTACAGTACCACTGAACTGATGGTTAATTTCATCATCGGCTCAGATGGCGAGTAGTGGGTCTTGGCATCACTCAAATTTGTAATAATTGTTATCCTATTTTTTGCTCTATTTTTTGTGCCTTCATGTAGAGTCGGAGCCAGGATAATTTACTTGAGGGGGCATGTGAAATTTCGAAGAGTGCACAGATTTTCCATTCTGAAAGGCATTGCGAGTCTTGGCTTTGATAGATATGCACTTGCATAAGCTCAAATGATACATCACATGTTCAAAATAAACAAACTCTATTAATATGAAAAGAGAAAACACTTTCACAGTATACACATTTTCTCACTTTCCTAATAATTGATCATTTAAAAATAAACACTATGTAAATGTTAATAAAAAAGTCAACAGTAAATAAAATTCACAGAAATATAACATTCCATTGTAATAAACTGGATTGAGGCTTGCCAAAGTCCTTTTAGCAAGTCAGTTCACTCAATGGCCATCTTTGCTATTTTTGTTTACTCTGTAAACAAAGGTCATGTCAAGACCGAAATCTCAAAAACGCTTGGCCAAGATTACGAGTGACATTTTCCTGCTTTGTATAGTTGATGCGCATGAGCGTTCTCGATTTGATTGTCAGGAGATGTCTGTATCTAAAAGCTGATTGGCTATTTTACCTTAAGGAGGGACTTTCTACATCTGTTGACCGTTGGTAACCGTTGGGCATAACAATTTCTCCCATTAATTGTAATAGAATGACCCGTCTCTGCTAAAGAGTCTTTGGGCTTGCAAACCACACAAACCTAAACATCTCCTAAAGTAGAGTGCATGATATAAAGTATGTTCACTTCAGAGGCTGCAGAAAGAAGATCCCTTGCCTGTACATGTGTACAAATGTACATTCTGTACATTTGAGAACCCAGTACAGGGTAACTTTTTGACAGAACACATGCTGGGTTATTTTTGACTCAGCTTGCTTGGTTATATGCATTACCAGTGTGGTGGGTTGTTTTTTGACACAATGCTGGTTTAAAATGACTACATATCGAAGGTTAATCATTTTAGAAAATAATGCTAATAATAATCATAGTGATAATGACAGTAATAAAAATAACAATGAGGAACAGTGTTTATTATGGGATCACTTCACAAAATTCCAAATAAATGAATAAATAAATAGACAAATTGAATTAATTAAATACACTCCAGGATCAGAGTCTAGTGTGAATGAGTTTTCAGTTGTTCTGCTCTGGTTAAGAAAATGTCTCGTTCCCTTGCACACAATTGCCTCCAAGCATATTAGGGGAATCTACAAACCTGCATGACTTTCTTTTTTCCAAGAAACACAAATTAAATTTTTTTTTTAAAGAATTGTACTGACCAATTTTTTTAATATAAAAAAATGTAATGAGGGCTGGGACTGTTGAGTTTCAAAATGACAAAATGAAATAAGAAATAGAAATAAACAAGCAAACATAGAAGTACCATAAATGAACTTCATATGATTTGTCTACTGTATTGTATGTCTTTTAAGCCATGTTGTAGTGATTATGTGAGGAAGAGACTGACATTTAAGCAATTATTCACTGAAAATCTTGACATCTGCACTAAAGCGCTCCATATGGTAGTAGCGATGTCCAACTCCTCAACTAATCTCTTTTTTGAGTTGCATATTTTCAATGAATCAATTGGTCAACAAAACCAGTCATAATAATCTGTTTACAAATCAGACTGAATCCAAACTGAAATCAGTGAATAACAACTTAAAATTCACTGTGATTCTGTTTCTCACTCAATCACTATGATTTATGGACAAGAGTGGGAAGTATTTTCTTTAAATAAATAAATAAATAATCACATTCTGTGTTCCACAGAAGCAATAAAGTCATACAGGTGTGGAACAACATCAGGGCAAACCATTTTTTCCTTTTTGGGTGAACTGTTCCTTGCAACATATGAAAATTGTTTCGTAATAGTACACATAATTTTTAACACAAATTATTCCATAGAAACATTGATCATCATTTTAGCATTACTGTTTTTTAAGTATTTCAGTAAAAGCAATATTATTAATATTATTATTAAAATCTAAAAGTTGTATTTATGTTTTACATATTATTTTGAATTCAGAGACAGATAAATCTATTCAAAGTTAAGATTGCCTTTTACGTGGACAGTGGACAACACAATATTATCCTCATATAATCTCTTTAGTTATCCCTAGCAGGGACAAATGCATCAGGTACTGTAGGTAGACCTTCAGAAATGATTGAAACATTTTAAATAATAAGTTATGAAATAACCTTACTTCTCTAGACATTAAATATGTTTAGCATTCCTGAAATTGATGCATGTAAATACTTGCACATTTAATTTGGAACAATTAGAAATACAAATAAGAACCAGTCATTTTCAACAACTACCTGTATAGTAAATGCAACTGTAAAAAGTGAATAATATTATACACCACTCAAATGCTGGACTGGGATTTATACACGCATCATGGAACATACTATTACTATTTATAATAAAAGTGTAGGAGAAATAAAAACCTTAAATCAGTACCTGCATATGTCATGAGAATAATGATGAAACCGAGATCCAGAAGAATCCTGATTTGAAAATTCGCCATTACAGCAACCTGAACAAGTGATTATTCTCTTACTGTACACAGAGTCTTAAAGAGTTACGGAAGAGAGTGGTCTGGTAAGAGGAAGAGGCTAAATTTAACTTGCTAACTGAACAAAACATCAGCATAGTAATAATCAGAAATGCAACATTTTTTTTTTTACCAAAATGTAAAAATCTTGTTTTTCAGTAGTACTGAAAAGTTGAAGCCAGACTGCTAAATATTTGATGGAATAAATACAAATGCTGAAATTCTTATCTCTTATTTAGGTTTGTCTGTGAAAATTAAATTAAGTTATATAGATAATAAGTATTCCCATTATGGAGCAGTTCATAAATAATAGTAATAAATAAATTACATCAATTTAGATAATTTAGGTTAGATTAAGGTTAGATAAACTCCTAATTAGTAACTGTTCTATAGGCCCTGCTTTTTGTTCTACATGACGCATACATGCACATGTGCTTTGCTATACTGCTTGCTACTAAATATGTTATACTGTATGGCAGAATGTTGTATGGCAGCAATGTAGTGCACTGATATTTCAATTAGAAAAGTGACAGGGAAAGAGGAAAAGCTTTGTGTATTCTAAATAATATGTAACCTCTTTAAAGGTACACTCAAGTAGTTATTTATGCATGTTGTCTTGGACTTGGACTGACACCTAGGGGCATAGATGCAGCATAAATCAAATGCAAAACGTTTTCATTTACTGATGCCGTTGTAGAAATTCACCATTCACAGTGAGCCATTATAAATTCAATCCAGGAGTGAAAGTGTCCAATAACATGGCTGACCATGTTTAACACACATCTAAAGCCTAAGAAATGTGTGTGTGTGTGTGTGTGTGTGTGTGTGTGTGTGTGTGTGTGTGTGTGTGTGTTTATATATATATAAACTACCACTTGAAATGCAACATGTGTCTTTAATTCTTAAATTATTAAACCACATACATTAAATAAAAATATTCTTCAATATGATCAATAAAATACTTCAATATGATCATATTCCATATCAAAACTTAATAACAGCAATTTTGATTGAACAATATTATTTACTGTATTCAACATAAATGCAAATACATCATGAAAATGTCTCGGTTACGTATGTAACCTCCGTTCCCTGATGGAGGGAACGAGACGTCGTGTCGAAGAAGCGACACTAGGGGTCTCTCTTGAGCGCCGAAAGATACCTCTGATCTATGAAAAAAGGCCAATGAGAGTTGGCGAACAGTATTTGCATACTCCGCCTCCAGATACGGATATAAAGGCGAGAGAAATACGCTCGTTCATTCAGGATTTTTCTGAGGAGCCGGGAGTGTTCCGGGCACCTCAGCGGCTCGGCTCAGCGACGTGGCCGGGAAGACACGACGTCTCATTCCCTCCATCAGGGAACGGAGGTTACATACGTAACCGAGACGTTCCCCGTCTGTCGCTCACTTCGATGTCGTGTCGAAGAAGCGACACTAGGGGTCCACTTCAAAACTCGCCATGCGCTGAGCCGTGTACGTGTACTGCTGACACAGAAGTGGGCAGGTATTTCTACATGTACAAGCAACCAACTATGTTCAGGCTGCACGTACTCTTCCCCAATGCCCCGAAAAAGCGTCAGAATCCTTTTGGTTACCCTAGGGGGGAACAAGGTGACGCTCCCAACTAGGGAACGGGCCAAGCCTGGCTGGGCCTCTTTTCTCTCTATGTTTTCTCGGCATAGAGCAAGAGCAGCCGGGGCCCTTACCGCATCAAGGGAAGGGGGTCTTATTCCCGAATCCCTATTCTTTTAGGGGGAAAAGACCCTGCAGAGGCCACACCCACCCGAAAGGGGAGGTAAAGGTGGCGAAATACATCACATGGCCTCTTGGGTCACATGTGGGAAGAATGGTGCGGTGGTAGATCCCGCCTCGAGGAGGGGGGAGTTGCTACAACACGGCGACCGGAGGGCAGCCAAAGACTGCCTAAGGGAGACGCGGGTCAGCTCGTAAGGTGACCGTAACGCGGAAGTACACACAGGAGGAGTCCCGTAGGAGGCCTGATCTGTGGAGCACCTATTCCAGTAGGGGTAGTCTGGGGTACCCGTAGTGGACTGGACCAGCAAGTCCCTCCGCTGAACTGCTGCGGGCCCGAAGGGCTAAGGAGGAATCAACCAGGGACCTAGGTTCTCTGGGAAAGAAGGCGCACTGTTTTACCTCGATCGAGGGAAACAGCGCTGGAAACAAGCGATTCACCCGGTCAGATCATCGACGTGTACCGAGTTCTACGGGCTCGGACCTGAGAGAACACGGGACAAGACTGACTCAACCCTGAGATCGTAAGGGTGTTAGGTGCTGCCCAGCCCGCAGCTCTGCAAATGTCTGCTAGGGAGGTGCCCCTAGCCAGTGCCCATGAGGATGTCACGCTCCTAGTAGAGTGGGCTCGAACCCGCAAAAAAGGGGGGGGGGGGCACGGCCTGGGTGTGATAGGCCAACTGAATGGCATCCGCCACCCAGTGAGACACCTCTGTTTGGAGACAGCGTTCCCTTTCTGCTGTCCTCCAAAGCAGACAAAGAGCTGCTCAGAGCACCTGAAGCTCTGGGTGCGTTCCAGGTAGGCACGCAAGGCACGTACCGGACACGACAGTGAGAGGGCTGGGTCTGCCTCCTCCCGGGGCAGCGCTTGTAGGTTCACTACCTGATCTCCAGAGGGTGTGGTAGGAACCATGGGCACATAGCCCAGTCGAGGTCTTAGGATCACATGAGTATCTGCCGAGCTCCAGGCAAGTGTCATTAGTAAGGAATGCTTGCAGGTCCCGACCCTCTTGATGGAAGTGAGCGCGATCAGCAGGGCCGTCTTTTTAGGAGAGGGCCCTGAGCCAACTGATTCTAGCGACTTGGGGGGGGGGGGGGGGGGGGGGATCTCTGAAGACCGGCGAGGACCACCAAGAGATCCCAGGAGGGGAACAGGTTTGGCCGGGAGGGGTTTAACCTCCAGGCACCTCTTGGGAACCTGACAATTAAGTCGTGCTTACCCAGAGACTTGCTGTCTACTGGGTCGTGGTGAGCTGCGATAGTGGCAACATACACCTTCAAGGTGGATGGGGACAGCCTCCCCTCCAACCTCACCTGTAGGAACAGGAGCACAGACCTAACTGCGCACCTCTGTGGGTCTTCTGCCCGGGAAGAACACCAATTCACGAACAGACGCCATTTCAGGGCGTAGAGTTGCCTGGTAGAAGGGGCTCTGGCTTGGTTGAACGTGGCTACGACCGTGGGTGGTAGACCAGCTAGATCTTCCGCATCCCGTTCGGGGGCCAGACGTGGAGGTTCCAAAGGTCTGGGTGCGGATGCCAGAGCGTGCCCCGTCCCTGAGAAAGAAGGTCCTTCCTCAGGGGAATTCGCCAGGGAGGGGCTGTTGCGAGGAGTACAAGGTCCAAGAACCAGGCCCGGGTGGGCCAGTAAGGAGCCACGAGAGTAACTTGCTCCTCGTCCTCCCTGACCTTGCACAGCACCTGTGCAAGAAGGCTCACTGGGGGAATGCGTACTTGCGCAGCCCCACCGGCCAGCTGTGTGCCAGTGCATCTGCCCCGAGGGGAGCCTCTGAACGGGCGTACCAGATCGGGCAGTGGGAGGTCTCTCGGGAGGCAGAGGGGTCTACCTGGGCCTTGCCGAACCGTTCCCAAATCAGCTGAACCGAGTGGGGGTGAAGCTTCCACTCTCCGCCAGGCAAGCGTTGTCATGACAGCGCGTCCGCTATCACATTTGGAGCCCGCTGGCTCCAAAGGAGGAGACGACGGGCGAGTTGTAACATGTGACGGGAGCGTACGCAGCCTTGGCGATTTATGTACGCGACCGCAGTGGTGCTGTTCGACCTGACTAGGATATGTTCATCCCGAATTAACGGGAGAAACTTCCGCAGGGCCAAAAGGACGGTCAACAACTCGAGGCAGTTGATGTGCCAACACAGCTGGGCCCCTTTCCAACGGCCTGAGGCTACGTGCCCATTGCAAACGGCGCTCCAACCCAATCAGGAGGCGTCGGTCGTGACCAGGGCGCGTCTGGACACCTGTTGTAGGGGCACTCCAGCCCGTAAGAAACAGAGGTCTGTCCAGGGGTTGAATGTCTGACGGCAGGCGGGGGTGATTGTTACCCGGTGCGTGCCGTGGCACCATGCTCGTCTCGGGACTCGGGTCTGGAGCCAGTGTTGGAGCGGTCTCATATGCATCAACCCCAGCGGCTTGACCGCCGCGGAGGACACCATATGCCCCAGGAGCCTCTGGAAAAGTTTTAAGGGGGCCGCTGTGCCTCGCCTGAAGGCGGCGAGGCAGTTCAACACTGACTGGGCACGCTCGTTGGTGAGACGTGCCGACATTGTGACCGAGTCTAACTCCATCCCGAGAAAAGAGATGCTCTGAACTGGAGTGAGCTGGCTCTTTTCCCAGTTGACCTGAAGCCCCAGACGGCTGAGGTGCCTGAGCACCTGGTCTCTGTGGGCGCATAGTAACTCTCGCGAGTGGGCCAGAATGAGCCGTTCGTCGAGGTAATTGAGTATGTGGATGCCGGCTTCTCAGAGCGGGGCAAGAGCTGCCTCTGCGACTTTCGTGAAGACGCGAGGGGACAGAGACAGGCCGAAGGGGAGGACTTTGTACTGATACGCCTGGCCCCCGAACGCAAACCGCAGGTAGGGGCGGTGTCGGGGCAGGATGGAGACGTGGAAGTACGCGTCCTTCAGGTCTACTGCTGCGAACCAATCTAGATGCCGGACGCAGGTTAAGCGTGAGCATTTTGAACGGGAGTTTGTGCAACGCTTGGTTGAAAACTCGCAAGTCCAAGATTGGTTGTAAGCCGTCGCCTTTCTTGGGTACAATGAGGTAAGGGCTGTAGAAACCCTCCTTCATCTCGGTTGGAGGGACAGGCCCTATCGCGTCTTTGGCCAGAAGAGTCACGATTTCTGCGCGCAGGGACCGGGCATGTTCGCCGTATACTGCGGAAAAGCGGATGCCCATGAAGGGGGGGCGGGGGCCTGGCAAACTGAATTGCGTAACCAAGTCGGATGGTCCGGGCCAGCCAGTGAGACGGGTTGGGAAGTGAAAGCCTCACATCCAACCTCTGCACTAGGGGCACCAAGGGGACGATTAATTTTGACGTACCCGGCAGGGCTTCGCAGCGGGGCGGAGCAGGCAGGGCAGCGATGGGCAGCGACAGGGCGACCCGCAGATGGGGTGCTGAGAAAGACTCAAAGCACTTACCTTGCTCCGAACACCCGGCAGGGGGCGGGTTAGCGACTGAGGAGGAGGTCTCGGGTAGGCGTCCTCTAGACTGGTCGGAACCGGCCGGCCGGGGGGGCAGTCGTGGGGCTGGAGACGGGTGGTCCGTGTCCAGGAAGCCGGGACTGCTGAGATCTGGTGGCAGAGTGCCGTGGGAACGGCATTTGCGGGCCAGGTGACCCAGAGACAAAAGGAAATAGCTCGTTACAGAGAATATGAGAATGTGAAAACTAATTCGACAAAAAATTCTCCTCCCGGCCCTCCACCGGGGACGGAGCGGTCTTTCCACCTCCTGAGCTAACATCTTGGTCCCTGGGTTGAGCGTCTACGGACAGCCTGGGAGCCTTCCGGGTCCTTGAGGGGGTCCATGAGACGGGGGCGTCCGCTTCCTGCGGAGTGCTCGGCGCTGGGGCTGAGATCTGGGCCCAGGTTGAGGCAGAGCAGGGTGTTTCATAGCCGCAGGAGGACGCCCTCGGCGAGCAGACGGGGCATGGCCCATGGCGGCAGGCTTGCGGCGGGGCAGGATGTGCAGTGGCCTCCGTCTGCCTCACCGCTGAGGACTGCTGGGCAGAGTCATCAACGGTGGCGCCGAATGGACGGAGCTGGGAGACGGGGGTGTGGGAGAAGGTGTGCCTTGTCTGCCTCCTGCATTTCGACCAGGTCCAGTCCACAGGTGCGTTTCTGGACCACAAGGGGTGGCCATCGCCTGTTCGAGTGCCGGCGCTTCTGACCTCCGTGGCCCGGGGGCGTGGTTGGTCATCCAGCGCAGTTCCTGCAGCACATCAAGAACAGGACTACCCAAGGTGCAAGTTTTGAAGTGCCTTGGCCTGGCGTTGGTTGCAGGAAGGGCCATGGCGTGCAGAGTGGAAGCGGTCTGGGACCGTTCCACCGCGAGGGTAGTGAGAGCGGAGGAGCGAAGAAGCCTTGGCTTTGCTCAACTCGTCGTGCACATCCGGGAAGAAAGGAACGGGGGGGGGGGCGTGGCTGTGAGCGGCACACCTGCCCGTGGGACCGATCAAGTAGCCCGGGAAAGCATAGCGGATCTCCGTGCGTCAGGCTCAGGCTGGGCGGCAGACCCGAAGTTGGCGGCCCAGGCGAGCGATCAGCATCCGATGCCGCTGTAACGCTCTCCGTTGCAGCGGTGATGTCATCCAATTCTGAAGCAAGCAAGCGTGCCGGGGAGGCGGGCGGTTCGAGGGGGTTTATCCGGCGAACAGAGCCCGTCATATTCCCCGAATCGCCTTCATCGCCCGCGGCGCCTGCGCCGATCCCGTAGGAAGAAGGCGGAGCGCGGGGGGCGGCTGAAGTGGCTTTCTCTCATTACAAAAGAAAGCCGTGCGACCACAATGCTATAACGGTCATGTTCTCACACTGAGAAGATGAACCATTGGAGAGAATGCTCATCCCGAGCTCAGACGGAAGCAAACAAGCGTGGCGGGGAGGCGGGAGGTTCGAGGGGGTTTACCCGGCGAACAGAGCCCGTCATTGTCCCTAAATCGTGTTCATCGCCCGCGGCGCCTGCGTCAATCCCGTAGGAAGGAGGCGAGGCGCGGGGGGCGGCTGAAACGGCTTTCTCTCATTACAAAAGAAAGCCACACGACCGCAATGATGCCATGGCTATGTTCTCGCACTGAGAACATGAACCATTCATAAAACGCTGCCTGCGTGTGATCGCAGCCCAGGCATGCAAGACAGTGTTTTATGACCGAGAGAGGTGGGGAGAAATCACCGCATCCAGAAACTACACAGGGGCGGAAATCACATCTTTATAAAGACGCGTCCTGAAAAGGACGTTCAACGCCGCTGTGTAATGCTCTTTCAGAGAAATAAACTCTCGCCGGCAGTGAAGAGAAAAGCCGCTGTAGTGCGCCGTAAATCCAACAGCAAAGCAGAGCGTCAGAGGATCAGAAGCAGGATCAGTTGTGTTACTCGCAGCTGACTGCATACACACGACCATCGGCTCCGAAGAAAATTACTGAATGAACGAGCGTATTTCTCTCGCCTTTATATCTGTATCCGGAGGCGGAGTATGCAAATACTGTTCGCCAACTCTCATTGGCCTTTTTTCATAGATCAGAGGTATCTTTCGGCGCTCAAGAGAGACCCCTAGTGTCGCTTCTTCGACACGACGTCGAAGTGAGCGACAGACGGGGAACCATAATTATTAGATGAGACATGAACAGTAGTGAGAAATTAATTGTATTACTATTTTCCTCTTTCCTCCATTTTTTCCTGCTGCAATTCACTTTCTTTTGAGTGTCTTTGCAGAATGTGCATGTGTTCTCTTATTTGGAAAACAGTGTGGATATAAATTCAGTATCAATTACATTTATTTGTGCAGTGCTTTTAATAATACAAACTGTTTTATGGTTGCTTTAAAGAGAACATTGAACTTTTGTGTATACTATTTATAGTGTATGTCCAAATAAATCTTTATTTGTATTGCATGTGGTTATTTTTATACGGTAAGGTTTATTGTGTGGCTGCTAATACATAGATATTTCCTACACAAGAACAATAGGTTCAAATTTATCAACAGAAGCAGTTGTTCAGTCAACACTAAAACATTTAATGTAGGTTATAGCATTTAGAAATGGATATTGTATGTAACCTAACAATTATAAAGTTAGATTGAGCTTACTACACATTCATCTCCTACAAAATATTTGTATTTTATCCGAAAAAATGCAGCATTAGAGTATCATCGCCTGAGTCATGTAATACACGAGCATCATGCTGTCTAGACCTCCCCTGTATCAGCAGTAAATACATCATCTCGGTAATAACCATAATTATCTACAGTTCTCAAAACATGCCCAAATTTACAGCTGTGAATGCGCTAACAGGCTATATAGCTTTTCAGGGTAGTCTGCTCAGGTTCTTCCATCGATGGATAAAGACGCAACAAAATAACTAAAATGCTTCTGTTCATGATATTTGGCCATCATCCTCAAATCCATAATCATTAACAGATAGGTGAGGAAGAATAATATCTCCTCGCTATAATTCTGTGATCATTTGTCATCTTATGGGTTTTTATAATGGGTTTTTGAACTTATGAGTAAAATAAGGTCTGTGGTAAACATTATTTGATGATACATGGACATTTTGTTCAACAACATAAATTACACACTGTCATACCTCAAACGTGAATTTTGAAGCTGTATTGAATTACATACCTTTTTAAAAATCGACCGCCTGTTTCAAAATTCACGTTTGAGGTATGACTGTGTGTAATTAATGTTGCAAAAACCCTATTATAAAAACCCATAGGACAATCCAGAGGGAACCCGTAGCGAATTAGACTTTTGAGTTCGCCTACAAATTGACATCACGGTTGAACAGCTCTATTAAATGAAGCTTTTTCACAATTAAACTCTTAACTAAATCCCACTTTTCACATGATCACTAAGGGGAGGTGTTGCATGTGTCATGGTCGCCATTTCCCATTCACAGTTAATTGCTGATTCTTCCACAGACTACAATAATTTTGGGCATCTGCATGAACACTCGAGATTCAGACACTAAAAGTGGTTCTGTTGTAAAAAAAACAAAAAACAAAACATTCCACAAAAAGAAATTCTGTTATTATTAAAACTGAGGTTTTTAACTCAGTCATGGAACTATGATATTGTTTCATAACTGTATTAGGTTCAAAAGTACTTGGACAATTAAGCCACACTTAAGAATGAATATATGCTTGTCTTTGTATGCCAATCAAATGGCTTTTATTTTAAGGAAGATAGCACAAGCACCCTCCATGAGCTTAAATTATGATGAACTACCTGTGATTACTCTGCCAGGCAGGGCACCTGCGTGAACTTCATGCTTTAACTAATAATTACATAGGGAAAAAAAAGAAAAAGATGAAAAAATTATATTATAGAGACTTGGGGTGGGTTCTTTTCGGTAACTCCAGCACCTTAAAAAACCTCCTACAAATGCGCTAGCTAGTAAACACCCAGAACACCCTAGCAACCCCATAGCAAGCTGCTCTTAACTTCTCAGAACACCTAAGCATTGTGGCAGCGAGTTGCACTGACAAGCATTCTTATTCTGTATATTTGTTTCTAAGATAATCACATCCATTCCACCTTATTTTGCAACATTTATTTTGTAAGTAGCGACATTCTGGCGAATGTGACAAAGTTTTGCTGGCACTGACTGCAGTGTAAATCACTATATTTATAATATAGTTATAATACCAGAATTTGGTGATATCACACAACCACAGGATGTAGAGCAGAATTATGTGGCAATGTCAGATAATTTTCTAACATCAGCATTTATAGTAAAGGATTAAGTAAATCATTCACTTGTTGCTGTGTTGTTGTATTGAAGAGACGATAATGCAATCTGCTTCTTCCTTTACCAAGATTGTAACAATGCAGTCTTTCTTGGTCTCCATGTAAACCTCCATTCATCTGCATAACTGCCTTTATTTCCAAAGGCGATGTTTCTTAAATCATGCTGAATGTTGATCTGTGTGTCTGTTTACTATACACTGCTAAGAAAGAAAGAATGCTCTCAGAGTAAAATGCATTTATTATTTTGCCAAGAATATGCAAGATGCAGTTTTTGTGCAAAGAAAGTTGAAGCTGCATTTTCCCGGCAGCTTTCTTCTCTCTAATGTTTGTGTAAAGTTTGTGGAGACACAACAGACGGTGTGGAGGACTGTCTGTGTTACCGCCTGATTTCATTCATTCTGCCAGTGCAACAATGTGTGATAAAACAATGGCAAAATACGTTAAACAGTAAATCTATATGCGCTCAAAACCAATTAATTTATGAAAATCGTAATAATGATAATAATATGTTGACATTTATTTACAGCCTGCAATACAGATCAACATGTAGTATTTTTGTATCACTAAAATAGCTGCAAGTGGCTTATACAGGAAGTGGTCCACATTCAAGGTTGATAATGTCTGCACCGTATTTGCTGAAAAATAAGGTGGATAGAATGTTTTCAAAAGCTGAACATATCAAGCAGATAACAGTAGGCTATGTGTCCATTGTGTAATAGATTCATGACTTCAAGGGATAAAGCATCTGTAATCTTTGCTTTCAAGCATGCTGCAACAGTAAAAAATAAATACAAAATAAAAAGCAATATGGCCACGCAGATTCCAAAAAAGAAAACGGGAGGTAAAGTTAAATCTCATATTAAACAGCTCACTGTAAAGCATTCTTTGCACTGTTTATAACAACATGAATGACATTTACTATTAATAGGCCCACTCTAAAATGAAATCATTAAATCAATTCAATCACTTATGAGTTCTTGTTTAGAAAGAGGGTTATGTTACAGAAACTGTCCACTATTTTTGTACACTGAATAAAATGTCCAAACAATAAATTTCAGTTTTATTAAAAAAATCCATTGTTGTACTGGTTTACACAATATAAATATATACCGGCAAACTAGCCAGGTCTGGAAAGCAGATGTGTTGAAGGGTTTGTGGGATTACTTCAGATGAACAAACGGAGCGGATTTGACTCAGAGTCAGATTGAAGATCGTTGAGATGCAGTCATTTTATAATCATTTTCTAAATTGTATTAGTGCTGTTAGGTTTCTAAAATGAGTAGTAGTTCAGTAGTCGAGGAAATAAACACAGTCCGAAATACCAACCGGTTTCCCAGGAAGGAATCGGCTCCACCTTTGGGGTCGATTCCAACGTTTCTAATCAATTCTCAATTCCCAACAACTCAGAATTGAGGAATCGATTCTTTTGGAATCGCTTCCCAGCCTTATTCAGACATGTTCAATTAAAATCCTATTATTGTCACTCAACCATATACACAAGTGCAACAGTGGTAGAAAGTATTGTGTGCAGTTCCGAGCAACATAGCAGTATAAACATCTGATTTACACTTAACACAGTTTACACATCTTGTTACACAACACAATATGAAATAAACACATAATATTGTATACTGTGTTGTGTAAAAAGATGTGTAAACTGTGTAAATCATATTTTTATTGTATTTGTAAATGGTGTAATGGTTTTCACCATTCTCTGTGGAGCTGCTAATCTCTGAGACACAGGGTTTGTGTTAAGGGGTAGGGTTAATAAAATATCCATTCCTGCTGACTGTATTACACCATTTACAATTAAAGATACAGCTGGCTTTTTGTGCCACTGTGAATTTCCCCTCAACAACACTTGGTGCCATTTCACCTTACAAACACTTTCAGATTCGGCCACTGGGGGCAGTTGATTCAAATTTCTGTATTTTTGACCAATTTCAGCAGCACAATTCAGTGTGATCAAGCTGGAAGACTTCCTATATGCTCCAAAAGAGTGATCAGCTTAGTATGACATCTGCTTTGATACTGTAGGGTTTGATAGGAGGGAAAATTGTGTCTCATATTGTCTGGCAGGAAAGGTCTCTCTGTTCTTTTTGCTTGAGGTTGACTTCATTCCAGAAACAGTCACAGCATACCAAAATTAGAACAAATCATTGCAGTTGAATATATTCTTATTCAATATTTTTCTCCTGTCTGACTCCACATTTCAATAGATGTTCTTCAATCGTTGAGTTGGCTTTTTGGTTCAACAATTTATGTAACATTATAGGTTCTTCATATGTATAGTATTTGTGTATGGCAGTGTATTGGGGTCTAGGTTTTTTTAAACACCAGTAGTGATAGATGGCTTTCTAAAGAACCACAGAGTAAAAAGTTCTTTGTGGAGCTTAGAAATGTTCTTCTAATGTAAACACTAATTTGAGCCTTTATATTTATGAGTGTGTATCTTGCTTATCTAAACATACAAACCCTTAATTCCTTTCATCCCTTGGTACCTGCTGAACAGCTAGGCTGGTGCTTATGTGAGAGAGGAAGATAAAGGGATTAGACAGGGAGAAAAACAGAGGCTTCATCACCACCGACCTTGCTTTTAAATACCTGAATGTGCAGTCCAAAATGGAATATACTGGAGATTCAATGGAAGATTTTCAACATTCATTAATGAAGAGAATTTATGCATATGCTCTTAGATAAACAGTCATAAAAAGGAGCTGTGGTGAGGAAATTACACTGTTCTGATTACCAAGCACACTTGATTAAAATAAATTATAGGGGGTTAAGACAACGGAAGGCAAAGGAAGCCAACATTTGCACTTCATTATTGGCAAGTCTTGCAATAAAATTACAAGGCTCAACAAATGTATTTGAAAACTTACTTGAAGGCAAGGTATGTCTGTTTCATGTGTTTAATAAACATGATAGATGTGTCAAATATGCACACAAATCGACTCAGCACAGCAAAAGTCAATTCCCTTCCTTTGTACATATCTGAAGATAAAAGTGGGCTCATTTTCTCTTTTAAAAAGAAGAGGTCCCTGTGTGGGATGGAAATGGAAATTATTTAAATTTGATCAGTCAATTGGCAAAAACACATCTCATCGAAATTCAGCATTTCACATAGGCTAATCACAAGAGATGCTTGTTGGTCTGTGAAGCATAATCATTAATAGTTAGCAAGTTAATGAATGATTAGGTTAAAGGATAATTCCACCAAAATATAAAAATAATCATCATTAATGCCTACTTGTCCTTAATTCCAAACCCATCTGGTTTTCTGTCCTCCGTGAAACACTAAAGGAGACATTTTTAAGAATGTCATGCTGTTCTTTTCCTAAAAGGATGATCAAAGCAACATAAAGGTATTTCACTACTTTTATGTTGCTTTTTGTGTTCTACCATTTAGGTCCACTTGGTCATTGCGAGTAAAGTTGGCGAAAGAAGACATCAGCAGTTCTAAGCTTATATTTCTCTGGTTATCAGCTCATTTTAAGTTGGATTGTCAGGCACATCCTAGAGATAAGGGCATAGATTTGGCTTGAATATTGTGGGGGGGGTTGTACTTGCTTGTTTTGATTATTGTTACCCCCGGAGACTACGCCCATGCCTAGAGAAAAACATTTTGAATCAAAACAAACTACTGTTATTATTTATTTTCACACAAATTATATTGCTCCATCAATATTCAATCAAAATAAATAAATTTTTTCAATCTTGATACTGTCACGTTTTGTCTTCACCTGTTTCATGGACTCTTATTTTGAAATTCTCTCCCTCACTACATTTCCCAGAAATCACTGCCCTAATCACTCCTCCATATTCCTCACCTGTGTGTCATTCCCTTGTTTAGTTCTAAGTGTATATATATATATATATACCCTCTTGTTTTGTCAGTCTGGGTCAGTCCTTGAATGTTGGACGTGAACGTTGTTGACGTTGTTGACGTTGTTGACGTTGTTGAATGTTGGACACTTAAATTTGATGTCTACTCCAGTGTTTTGCTCTGCTTCAGTGTTTTGCTCTGCTCCAGCGTGTGTTCTGCTCTAGCGTGAGTAAAAAGGATTTAAAGTACCTACTCCTGCATCTCCTATCTCACTGAGTCCTAGCGACAACCTAACCTTACAGAAGGAATGACCAATACTATGGATTTGCCTGCTGTTCAAATTCTCCTCCTCGAACAGGGAGATCGTCCAGTCGAGGATCACGTACATGAGTTTCTCCATCTTGCGAATTTGGTGCACTATGAGGACAACTGTCTTGTATATTTTTTCAGAGCTGTCTGAATAGTGCACTGGAGGAGCAGATACTTCCGGCGGGTCCTCACTGGATGGCGCTAAAACTCAGCGGTTCTCCTTTCACTGTGGGTTTGGAGGATGAGGGCTTAGAATCTCCTCCCACAGTGGATATCCCCAAGCCTTCCATGGCCCCTGTCGCCAAGCCTTCCATGGCCCCTGTCGCCAAGCCTTCCACGGCCCCTGTCGCCAGGCCTTCCACGGCCCCTGTCGCCAGGCCTTCCACGGCCCCTGTCGCCAGGCCTTCCACGGCCCCTGTCGCCAAGGCAACTCTACTCTGTCCAATGTCCCAAAATAATTTTTTGGGGGAGGGGGGGACAGAGTAGACTCACTGCTGCAGTCAGCAGTAGTGGCCACGGTCAGCGAGCCAGAGCCCACGCCTGCCACGGTCAGCGAGCCAGATGCCACGCCTGCCACGGTCAGCGAGCCAGCGCCTGTAGCCTCGACCGTCCCAGAGCCAGCGCCTGTAGCCTCGACCGTCCCCGTAACCGCACTCCCTGTTGGCAAACGGAGAAAGAGAAGGAAGCAGGCACCTTCTCCCCAGTTTCTGCCAGAGCCTTCCACATCTCCAGAGCCTCCCACGTCTCCGCCCCCAGAGTCCTCCATGGCTCCGCCTTCCACGGCTCCGCCCCCAGAGTCCTCCATGGCTCCGCCTTCTACAGCTCCGCCCCAGAGTCCTCCATGGCTCCGCCTTCCACGGCTCTGCCCCCAGAGTCCTCCAGAGCTCCACCTTCTATGGCTCCGCCCCCAGAGTCCTCCACAGCTCCACCTTCTACGGCTCCACCCACAGTGTCCTCCTTGGCTCCGCCCTCCATGGCGCCACCCTCAGAGTCCTCTTTGGCTCCGCCTCCCACGGCTCCCCCCACAGAGTCCTCCTTGGCTCCGTCTCCCGCGGCTCCGCCCGCACCCCTAGAGACAATTCCTCCTGCGGCTCCACCCGCTCCCCTAAAGTGGCCTCCTCCCAGGCCTCCTGATCCGGTCCCTGTCCTGTGGCCTCCTCCTGACCCAGTCCCTGTCCTGTGGCCACCTCCCAGGCCTCCAAACCCTGTCCCTGTCCAGCGGCCGCCTCCAAACCCTGTCCCTGTCCTGTGGCCGCCTCCCTGGCCTCCAGACCCAGTCCCTGTCCTGCGGTCGCCTCCCAGGCCCTGTCCTGCGGCCCCCTCCCATGCCTCCAGATCCATTCCCTGCCCTGAAGCCACCACCCGGACCCTGATCACTCTTCTCTGTTCGCCCACCATCTTCTGTCTCTGGGCGCCAGGAGTCGCCCATTTTAAAAGGGGGGGGGGGGGTAATGTCACGTTTTGTCTTCACCTGTTTCATGGACTCTTATTTTGAAATTCTGTCCCTCATTTGTATTTGTATATTGCACAATATATATATATATTAAGGCTGTTAATCAATTAAAAATTTTAATCGAATTAATTACATGGTGTCCCGATTAATTAATCGCGAATAATGATTATACATATTTATATCAATATATAATTATACATAGTTATCTTTAAATATAAAAAAATTATTTATTTATATATATATATATATATATATATATATATATATATATATATATATATATTCAGATAATTAAAGTGCATTACATTCCTGTAGCAGAAGAGTTAATCATTGATAAGGCCATACAAAAAGCAGCTTTAGAATATGATGTATAGTTTACTACCATATTATTGATCATATGTCAATCATTGGCATCCAGTTCACAGCAATCCATTTCACAAGTGAATTTGTCAATCAGTTGGAGATTTATTATGAGGGCTTGTTTAAGGGGCCGTCAATTTACACCTAAGTTAGTCGTCTCGGGTGTGTTGCATCATAAACATAAAATTTTTAGGTCACTGTGTCAAGTTAAATATAGTTTAATACCTAATCTTTAAACACATCTTGAGATCCCTTAGATCACATTTGCACTCCTTCGAGTGTTTTGAACGTAAGAACGCAACGCATGTTTGCGTTGTTCTTCCTACTGAAGTGTTTTCTTCACTGTATAAACTGCGCGTTGCTCACACAGCTGAAATTTCACTTACTGCACTCTGGAGTAAACAGGTGGTACTGCAATCTTGCATTTCTCAGGAATCTTCCTTATTATGGTCCGGGGAAGTGCGATTAATTGCGTTAATTTTTTTAACGCGTTATCATATGTCAAATTAATCACACTGAATTAACGCGTTAAATCGACAGCCCTAATATATATATATATATATATATATATATATATATATATATATATTAGGGCTGTCAATCGATAATTTTTTTAATCTAATTAATTATATGGTGTCCCGATTATTTAATCGCGATTAATGGAGAAAGCCCCTCATATAACAATAATTCAATATATAATGATGAAATAATTATACATAGTTATCTTTAAATATTTAAAAATTAAAATAAAAAAATATTCAGATAATTAAAATGCATTACATTCTTGTAGCAGAAGAGTTAATTATTGATAAGACAATACTAGAATACAATGTATTGTTTACTACCATATTATTGATCATACGTCAATCATTGGTATACAGTTCACAGTAATCCATTTCACAAATGAATTTGTCAATCAGTTGGAGATTTATTATGAAGGCTTGTTTAAGGACCCATCAATTTACACCTGTGTCAGACATGCTTGTGTAGTGTCTCGGGTGCGTTGCATCATAAACATAACATTTTTAGGTCACTGTGTCAAGTTAAATATAGTTTAATACTCAATATTTAAACACATCTTGAGATTCCTTAGTTCACATTTGTGCTCCTTCACGTGTTTTGAACACAAGAACGTGCCTACTGAAGTGTTTTCTTCACTGTATAAACTGTGCATTGCTCATTCAGCTGAAATTTAAATTACTGCCCTCTGGAGTACAAAGTTGGTACTACAAGCTTGCATATATCAGGAAACTACCTTATTATGTTCGGGGGGCATACGATTAATTGTGTAATTTTTTTTTAATGCGTTATTTTTTGTAAAGTTAATCGCATTGAATTAACGTGCTAAATCGACAGTTAAATTAGGGCTGTCAATCGATAATTTTTTTTATCTAATTAATTGGTGTACCGATTATTTATAGCATTCTGAATAAACACAAATCTTTTGCCGCCTTGCAAGCTAGTATTTCCATTAGGAAATGTTAATTATTTCCTATAATTATATTATATTATGATATATTTGCATTTACCTAAAATATGTAGGCATGTATAAGATGTACTTGTAACATTTTTCAGCAATGCACAGTTTGATATTGCCGACAGCAGTTATAGCGGGCACTCGCTGAAGAGAGAAGTGTTTGTGCTCGCTTTATCTGGATCTGCTCCACAGCTTTTCACGGGCCACGTCACGTCACGGAGGGGGGAAGAAACAGATTCCTGAGCGCTGCTCGAATTTCCTGCAATCACATCCTCAGATTCATAGTCTACAGCGGACAGAGACGCTGCGCTTTCTTCTTCTCCAACACACTCAACCGGCTCTTTCTCCGACAATGGTGAGAAACCAGAACGTTAAGTACAACCTTTTACACCGTCTAAACAACTTATATGTTATTTTCTTGAACGCTTTCGGTGTTTGTAATGTCTTTTTCTCTGTGTCTGTCTCTCATACTTCCCTCCGCCCGCTGCGCCCGTTACAGATGTTTCGATGTTTTCCTGCTGTGGTTTTCCTTTTGGCTGTAGTGTACTGTCATGCCGAGGTAAGTTAAAGGAAACCTGCATTTATTTATTACGGGAAAAGAGGGCTTATCTTTTAACTGAACTTGCAATGAACCGTATGAGAAAACAACATTACATGTTACACTGACTACATGCTAAGACCTTTTCCTGATAATAAGTACAATTTTCTTCATTTGGCTATGGTAGGTTTGTTGAGGGGCTTTCTGTTAATTTTTCTTTCACACAGAGGTTTAAGCTTTAAAATAATTGTTTATGATAGTGATTTATTTAAGAATGTTGGGCCAGCCAAGACAAAACACATATTTACATCACCTGGTTTGTGTTTGTGTGGTTAATGAACTTGGTGTGTGGTGAGAGTTTGGTGGACTTCACAAGAGTTGTAAACAGACAGCTGTTAAAAGCAATCAGATAACAAACTGTTGATGTTTGTCAAACAGATGTGATGACACTGATCTCAGTGTGGAGATGCAGCTGCTTGTTGAGGCCATTTGTTGTGCTTGTTGGTGTTGAGTTAATAGTGTTCTTATATACACTGCATGAACTCGCCAGATAAAGTCAATCCAAGTCTGTTGAAACCACACAATAAGAGGACCCGTCACATACAAATGCATACATTATTACACTTTATTTATATGCTTTGCAAAATCAATAATCATGTTATGAATTTTGAGAAAATGCCTCAGTCCAGTATGTACTTTATTTAATATGTTTTGGTGCAACGTTTAGAGGAAGAGTATGGAAAAGGCTCGAATTTAACATTCATGTTTCCAAGGTAAAATCTATAGGGTATTTCTTTTCATTTTCACAAATGATTGAGTTATTATGGTGACCAGGATTTGTTTTCTCCCATGTTTAACCATACCCCTAGTATATGACACTTTGCAACATCACATACATTTCCACATCCAAACTAATCCATTTTCATTTGAAAATGACGTTTTCAGTTTCCTAACGTCATCGTTTTCCAAAGTATGCAATAATGGAGAGTGTTTTCGAAATGCTCAATTTTTGGTGGAGGAAAATACAATTACATTTGTATTAAGAGATGTAAACATAGCTAAATTCATTAATTTTAACTCCAGGCAGCCCAGTCAACTAATGGTTTTAAATCCTTCTCATATCAGTACACTCACTGAACACTTTATTAGGAACATCTGTACACCTGCATATTCATGCAATTATCTAATCAGCAAATCATGAGGCAGAAGTGTAATTTAAAAAATCTTGCAAAAACGGGACAGGAGCTTCATTTAATGTTCACATCAACCATCAGAATGGGGAAAAAATGGGAATACCCATTTCCCACGACTTAGTAGGTCCTCGTGGTTACTCACCTCAGTCCTGGTGGCGGAGGAAATGTCAGTTGCCTCTGCTTCTGAGACCGTCAGTCCGCGCATCTTATAACATGGCTCGTTGTGCATGACACCGTGGAGACTCACAGCACGTGGAGGCTCATGCTACTCTCCGCGATCCACGCACAACTTCCCACATTCCCATTGAGAGCGAGAACCCATAATCACGGCCACGAGGAGGTTACCCCGTGTGACTCTACCCTCCCTAGCAACCAGGCCAATTTGATTGCTTAGGAGACCTGGCTGGAGTCACTCAGAACACCCTGGAATTGAACTTGCGACTCCAGGGGTGGTAGTCAGCGTCAATACTCGCTGAGCTACACAGGCCCCCCAGACAGGCTTTTTTGCGTATTTCTGTAACTACTGATCTCCTGGGATTTTCACACACAACAGTCTCTAGAATTTACTCAGAATGGTGCCAAAAAAAAAAAAAGTCAGTGAGTGGCATTTCTGCGGATGGAAATGCCTTGTTGATGAGAGAGGTCAACAGAGAATAGCCAGCCTGGTTCGAACTGACAGAAAGGCTACGGTAACTCAGATGACCACTCTGTACAATTGTAGTGAGCAGAACAGCATATCAGAATGCACAACATGTCGAACCTTGAGGTGGATTGGCTTCAACAGCTGAGGGCCACATTGGGCACTTTATTTAGACCAAAGTGTTCATAATAAAGTTCTCAGTGAGTATATTAAAGACAGCATCTCACTAGCCAGTTTAGAAGAACTTGATTTTGTCAGAGGGTGTGACACACATACCATTGTGCTTGAGGTCTCATTCTTTTCACTCTGAGTTCTGTCTCACACACACACACACACACACACACACACACACCAATTCAGAATGGTGGAGACAAACCGACAAACTCCTTCATATTTTCCCTCCACTTCCCTGTCAGATGGATATCAGCGAAATATCAACAGGAGTACCGTGTGAATGGTAACAGACTGAATTAGGATGTGATTCATAAAGTAATATTGCCCTGTGTATGTGTGTGATTGTATATTTATTCCCTGGGGGGCTGCTGTAGAAGGTGTATGTCCATATGCAGCTTCATTGAGAAAATTAGTTCTTTTTAATAAACAAACTGTTCCATCTGCCTGTTCTGATTCCTGAATTTATTGTCATGTATCATCATTTTAGTGTATGAATATTGCTGTGTCATGTCGCATCTAGTTTGAACAGACTGAGTGCTTGACATTGGAATCTTATTGTGTCGATAATTATATTTATCACAATATACATTTCATACCATGGACCTCAAGAATTAATTAAACATAACGTTTTTGTTTAAGCTACCTTTTGGTAAGCTACATTTAAAGTACGCTCAGTTTAGGATTTAATCCTACAAAAGGTATGTGACCTCTTTTTGATAACAAATCATTTTCACCTCACATTTGACTCCACTAAAAACTGTGTGATGCTCCACACTACAGCTCAGTTGGTGGCAGTAATATATCAAAAGCTGGATTGTCAACTCCAATAAACATCACAAGAAGAAGAAACACGTTCTTGCCTGTGACAGCGCTGTGAATCATTAAAAAACTTTTAACTAAATAGTACATACTGTAAATTGACAGCAATGGTGTTGGATTCAGAGTTGTTGTTGTGTTGACTGAACTACTTGTCTTTCCAGCCAACCCTGATGTTGAACACAACATCACCAACTACAGTGTCGCCTTCCAAAACGGTCAGAAATCTAGGGGTAACCATTGATGACAAGCTAAATTTCACAGACCACATCTCAAAGACTGCAAGATCATGTAGATTTACACTCTACAATAACAGGAAGATAAGACCTTGCTTGTTCAGTCACTTGTCATAACTAGACTGGACTACTGTAACTCTCCCTTTGCAGGCCTTCCTGCATATACTGTTAGACCTCTGCAAATAATCAAGAATGCAGCAGCACGTCTGGTCTTTAATGAACCAAAGAGAGCACATGTTACAGCACTCTTTGTCTCTCTCCACTGGCTGCCGGTTCATGCACATATTAAATTCAAGGCCCTGATGCTGGCATACAGAACAGTCACTGGGTCTGCTCCAGCATATCTAAAAACATTTATGCAGAGTTATGTTCCCACCAGAAGCCTGCGGTCAGCTAAGGAATGTCGCCTTGTCGTACCAAAACAAAGAGGCACCAAAACACTTTTCCGGACTTTCAGTTTTATCATACCACGTTGGTGGAATGACCTCCCCAACTCAATCCGTGAAGCTGACTCACTCTCTATCTTCAAAAACTGGCTAAAAACACATCTTTTCCAAGAGTATTTAACCAGTCACTTAAAAAAAAAAAAAATTTACAATTCTGGTTGCACTTAAATCGGTTTTGTATACTATTCTGATGCTAGTGAAACTTTGTAGTATGGCACTTTTCGTACCACTGTCTCCTTAAGATGATTTGCTTATGTTTTTCCTCTTTTGTAAGTCGCTTTGGATAAAAGCGTCTGCCATTTATGAATAAATGTAAATGTAAAATGTAAATGTGTTCAGTCGATAGCTGTTGTATTGCATTGTCAGTGCTGTCTTGATAGGCACACAACAGTGTTAAAGTAGCTGGATAGCTAGCTGCTAGCTAGTGGCTACCTAGTCTCATTGACAGTTTCCATGACTGCAGGGCTGTCTGCTATTACTTCCTAATAGGCTGTTTTCATGATTGTGATTCAGTTAGCTAGTTGTCTGTATAACTTTGCCAAACTGCTTGCATTTTTATTGACACATACCGGATCCGATCGTCTAGAACATAGGATAAATATTGGAAATCACTCAAAAGTTAATCATTGATATCAAATTTTTTTATTTTATTTTTTTAATAAATATCTATATAATTTTATACTATGTGTAGATATTTTGGTTACAATCATATGGAGGATTTTAGGCCACATCCACACTTATCTGTTTAAGTTTAAAAACCTCAGTTTTCAGTTTCCAAGCTCATAATTTTCCAATGTATGAGGTTATAGAGAGCAATTTCGAAGGTCTCCATTTTGGTGGAGAAAAACATAGAAATGTAGCAAAATCAATGCATTTTCAAATGAAAAAGGATTAATGTGGATGTGATTTTAGTTTTATAGTTTTGGGTGTAAAACGATTCTTGAAACGTTCAGTTTTACAGTTAACATAATATTGAAATCACAAAGGATGTTTTTTCTTCATTGCATTTTCGCCATACATTCTTTAACTGGATGATATTTAAAGTTTCAAGGTGCAAGAAAAGGTTGATTTGGGGACCATGACAGTGCTGGAAAAGTGCTTGAATTTGACTCCAAAAAGCAGTAAAACACTGAAAGTTTTCCCCTGTGTCAACGACGCATGCGAAGACGAAAGTGCTTCCTGTAAAAAATCTTTTGTTTTTCAAACACAGATATACTGACACTAAACTCAAAGTGGCTTTAATTTAAAACATTTATCACATAAGAACATCCAAAGCATTATTTTTTAATTTGATGAAAAGTACATTTGTAGTTGGAGCATGTTATTGTATTACAACATGCACACTGTTGTAGGGTAGACTGCCCTAGAGTAATGTTGAAGTAATTTCACATTGACAGGCTTGATAAGAAAATACTTTAGCTAAAATAAGGGCTGCTCATAATGGTTGTCATGCAACCCTACATGATTCTTCTCTCCACTATTCATGCAGTTCATTGTTGTGGTTTGTACTTTCTTGTTTCTGACTCAGTGGGGGCTTTGGAGCTGTCAGAGCTTGTGTCCCTTAAGGGCATGATGTGCTGCTTACATAGACATGCTCTTAAAGGGTGTCGCCCCAAACCTAATGAAAACCTAATGATGTTCCCACTCCAACAAATAGTCTGTGCTGAGAGGATTTAGTGACTAATTAGTTGAAAATCACAGAGAATGTGTTTACCTTATAAGAGTATGGATATATGTGTGCACATACTGAGCTTCATAAGCCCCCAAAAAATTCTTAATTTTTTGGGATTGTACATTTTCATATAGAGCACATTTTAGTTCCAGAAGTATTTTTTCCATTCTTTTTCTCCTTAGGGATTAAAAGAAACCTTCAATAAAGAATGCAAAGCCATGAACTAAACTGACTGAGATCAGTCACCCTTACTTAGAAGCGTGGAAGGAGAAAAAGTAAATGAAAAGACTGTACTTCAGTTTGTTTAATGAGGGAATAAACTTTTCCATGAAGCAAATGCTGTAATCAATTCAGAAACAACAGTATAAAACTATGCATACAAACAGTACATTTTAGGTTTATATCAAATATCCATAATTTAAAAGTAATATTTAAAGTAGTCTGAGAGTTTATGGAGAACGATCCAGTGTACGCTTCCATGGTCAATGCACTTCTCTGATTGGTGGATCTCTCTTCAGGATTATGGGTAGTGTAGTTCTTCTCTGGGAATTTTGCTAGTAAACACTTTTTTTAATGAAGTTGAAATAACACTGACTTGTCACTTCTGCAGAAGCATATATCGTCAATTCATAGTTCATAGTGTGTCTGCTTTGAAAGGTTTCAGGGTTTACACATAATGCACATCCAACACATTGCATCCAAATATATTAAACTGTTCTGTTTTTTCTCTTGGTAACTTTTTTTTTTTTTATCAGGGCTTAAAGCATATTCAACTCACCTGCTTTAAGGCAGAAAAAAACTTTACTAACATTATCAGTGGACCTCAGGGAAGATAATAAAATTATATATTTTGCAAATGCATTAATTAGTGTCAAAAGTGCGCACCAAGCGATATGTTTGTAGTCTTTTGAAAAGGGTTTTGTAGTGTCTACAAAGGGTTTTGTAGGGACAGCCCACCTCAAAATGTTTTGTCCAATGATCTTCTTTCAGAAAAGCCAAAGAGCACCGGGGCAGTTTGGAATGCCCTTTCCTGTGTTGTCACACCAAACGTGATCTTGCATTTTTGAAAACATACAGCTAATGAAAAGATGTTTTATTTCAGTTGTTTTCAGCCATCAGACTCCACTCAAGATCAGTAAGTTTATACTGTACATATTTGTTTTGTTCAAATGTTCAATATTTACTAATATAGTGATGGCATCTGATCAATTTGAATTGTTTGATATAAAAAATAGGAGATAATTACTGGAAAATTGTTATTGCTGGGTAAATAGCTGTAAGACTGTCATGATACATTTTTATAGAGACAAATAATTGATTTCTGTCAGATTCATGTAGGTAAAACCATCTTACTCAAATTATTGTAATACATTCTTTCTTTTTTCTTTTTTTTATGTGAAAAGGTCTCCAGATGATATTTTTTGTTAAGGACTGGACTAGCCAACAACCATTCACCAAGTAGAGCTTGGTGGCATTTTTTGTGGCCTTTTTTTGGTACTGTGTATAAACAAAATGTCAGTGCAACCTCCTATTTTGTTTAATCAATCTCAAATTTGAAACATAACTTGATTAGACATATGTCTTTGAATTTCTGGCATTTTTAGAGTGACCAGGCACAGGTATTTTATAAAAGAAAAAGGGTTATTGCAAGTTTAGTGCAGTACATTTTCATTACAATAAACGTAAGCTTCCATAACTTTATATACATTCTGCAATAAACCCCTAAGTATCTTCTTTCAAACAAGACCAAGTTTATGCCTGTAGTCCAAAGCATTCATGAATTACCACCCTTTAAGTTTTTAATCAACAAGTAAAGCTTGGATGACATCCAGTGGCATGTTAGCAAACAATTTTTTGTCAAATCAAGCTGAAATTTTATAGACAACTTTGTAAGACTTATGGCTTTTACTTCGTAGCATTTTTGGGGTCACCAGAGACTTTTATATAAAGAAAAAAGTTTGAAGCAGTACATTTTCATTAAAATATACTAAACTTCTAATTCTGATTTCAATTACTTCACTTAAAAAATAAACCACAAAGTGTCTTCTTTCAAACAAGACCAAGATTAGGTATGTAGTCCAGAGCATTCATGAATTACAACCATTTAAATCTGTGTATGTCATTTTCTGGTAAATGCTAAAAAAGGGGGGTGCCAGTTAACCTAGAACAAATTCAGGTGAGCTTATATATAACCAAGCAACTAATTTATTTCTTGACTATAATTCTTATTTAGTTGTACAAATGGATTTAAAAATCAAAAATAGATATTTATTAATTGATTGATTTCTTTCAACAACTCCATCAGATACCATTTTTTATTCCTTCCACCAATCGCTGAAGTACATGGATTGTGAAACAAGATTGTGGGATATCGAAGGTAGGATCTATGTTGCCTTCAAAATTTGACCAGATGATGATATCTTAGTAAACAGGATGTTAATCAAGCGTAGGTTTCAGACGTGCCTTGATGCCTTACTACTTTGGTATACTGCTCGGATAGGCTATATATTTAAAGTTTTACAGATAGTACTAATAAGTGTTCACTAAAATGCTTTCAGTAAAAACAGGTCACAATGAACCACTCTTGCCATTTAGAAGAGTGCAGTTCTTCCTTGACAGGGTGTGTGTGTGTGTGTGTGTGTGTGTGTGTCTAAAACAGCTGGTCAGTTATAGACACTCACATGGCCTAGGTATGCAAATAGCACATATACAGGAGAGAGAGATTTATAGAGTTCATCTGCCTTCGGTTCTCTTTTCTCATGTTTGTCATGACTAATCTCATCAGGTGCTGAGTGGAAAAGCTGTCTTTTAACTTTTGGATGGAAGTTAGCAAACAGTGAAAACATGAAACTCTGATATTCCAATGCGTTTTCTCTTAATATGGTCTTATCCAAACTAAAGTTGCAAATTTTAAGAAATTTCCTTAATCAACAGTTGATAACGGCAATCAATAAAAATCGATTAATCATTAACAGTAACAAAACTAAACTGTAAGTAGTGTACAGCTTAAAACTCAAAAAATAAAAGACGCATATTTTTCTTCAATCGAAGCTTTATTTATTTATTTATTTTGACTGATCAACCGTTCTTAAGCAAACTTGAAAACATCAATGTCTGATAAAAATTCTTTAGTGTAGAAAGAAACGTGAAAATATGAAACAGCCACCTACATTATGTGTATGTTGCCTACTGTTAAAATATCCTTTTAATACAGTAAATACACTTAAGAATTGCAAGTATTGGTATTACCCTTTTATTATATTTTCAGGTCTGTGTATTTTAATACATTCAGGCAGTGTTTAGTATGAATGTGTGAATTGTTTAATTTACTGTTAATGTATTACAGTTAATAATAACTTGTATAGAAATTAAGATTCAAGTTCATGAAAACTCATGAGCTCATGCTCGTTCACACACTCCATAGGGACGTGAGCGAGCGAGCATCGACCAAAACAATGATGTAACGTACAAAGAGGCTGAACATGATTCACCGGCATGATGCTGACAGATGAGGTAGCATGATTAAAATTACACAGTTAATGATTGTTTTACTTCAAACTTTGAGACTAATCTAAAACTACTTATCAGCTAACATAGAATACTGATACACACATACAGCTACATACTACCAAACTATACCAGACAGTTTACTGTTGCACTATTGTATGTTTTGTATGTCATATATTGTACTATGAATAAGAAACCAGCGTATAAATTTATCCTGTATACCTGACTTTGAGTATAAAGAGAAGATTGTTGAAATTATTTGAAAGAAATGCCCTGCCGATGTTCACTCTAGTTTTCACTCGACCCACTTAACCAGACGGGATTCAGTAGATAGAAGTTCGATAACGTTACCTAGTGTTGCAGTTTGTTGTCATTGTTGAATAGCGGAAGAGAAGCTATTACTGTCTGAGGCAAGGCTATCAGGAGTGCACATAAGCATCACATACTTAGGATTTTCCCGGCAAAAGTGACCTGTTCCCTTCACATGAAAATCAGTCTACAGGCTTTAATAACCTAGGAAGTCTGGGAAGGGCTCATATTTTAAGTTGCGTTACAAGCCGTTCACACATTGGCAAAAAAAGGCAAATATTACATAAAATTGTTACATTTTGCACCTTTAATCCAAACTTAATCACTGAATCTTGAGCTGGGTGATAAATAAAAAACTTTCGTCATTGTTGATATCCGATTACATCATCTTATTTGCCAGACCTAAACCTTACTCTACTTGTGCTCTCTTAATATAACAGAAAATTGTGTTGTAAATGTACTGTGTTCTGTAGTGAATTATTCTTGTAGATCGTTCTTGAAAGATTATGTGTGACCTCATAAAAGGGGTAATTGTTTGTCTCTTAAGTCTTGCGCACAAAGAAGTCTTTGCTACGTGCTAAGACTGTGCGCAATATCTTATCCAATGTATGTGAGTGCCAGCGCAAAGCACAAGTGGCCATGGGTGGGAGTGTGGGTGCTACTGTGGGTGTAGGCATTCAAACTGTGGGTGTATTGTACGTAAATTAAGTGGCACAAAGTGATATAGAAATATAGAAATATGTCATTGCAGTAAGAAGTCCAAATTCATTTCCTGCATTTGCAGTTTGGAGATTTGCTAGTGCTATGCTCTACCAGTTGAACTACATGAACTTTGACCAATAAAGGTGTATTACTAATAGCTCTATTTAACACATTTGATTGTATTTAAATCCACTCCACATAATTCCGCTGATTTTGCTCTATAAGTGCAGAAATTGCATAAAAAAGTCAGCAGACCTGGTCATGTGTTAATGTAAACTCTGACAAAAACAACCGAATGCCAAAGCTAAACTTCCTCATACACAAACGTCTTTTGTATTTCAATTCTAACTGGAAGCCATCTGCTACATGTTTACAATAATAATAATAATAAAAATACTTCATCCTTATTAAAAAAAATAAAAAATGTATCACTCCCTCTGTCACTCTGTCTTGTTATCTCACCTTTGCTTTGATAACCTTGCTTTCATTCTTATCTTGATTCCACTCTTGTTCACTCTTTTCTTTCACATGTCCCTCATCACTGTTCTGTATTGTGCATTATATACCATCTGTCTTATTTCTCCCATTTTACTTCTTCATTTCCCTCCCCCTGGCCTCTCTATGAGCACAAAGTGTCTTGTCAATGGCTTTGTGCTGGTGTTTTATGGCCTTGTGTTGTATAGCCATCACTGCTGGCAGTGCTTGAAAGAGCCTTATAATGAGCAGGAGGAACAGACAGAGTGAAGGATGAGGTAATAAAGAGAAATTACATGAAGATCAAGACATGTAGGTCTGCTAATTTTGATAATGGTATATGGGACAAAGGGAAAAGAAAGCCAGAATAGAGGAACATTTACAGATTATTATTATTATATTTTTTTGTTTATTTTTATTACTCGTCATTCTCTATTTGTTTTTCATGCCTTTAATGACATTTACATTTAGTTGCAAAGGCCACATGAAAGCATTGTGTGAGGCACAGACTGAAATTTAAGTCGTTATTCACTGATAATCTTTTCCCCCAGCCTAATCTCTCAAATGTACTACAGAAGTCACATGGATAAGAAAAATGGTACATTGGCATCATTGAGAGCAAACGGCATTGGCTCTTGTGTGTCTCATGATGATGTCAAACCATACGCAGTGTAGGAGCCGCATTTGAGTTTTATTTTTGGTTTCATAATTTACTTATAATTGTTTTTTCCATTGCATTTGAGTGGTACACCTTCTACAGCCAGAGAGGGCGCTATCCTATAAGTTGGAGTGTGTAGCGCATGAGAGAAGGAGAAGGCGTGCCAGCTGATACAGTCTTTGACCTCGGCCTTGATCTGCGTTACTGAAGCTTGGCCTGTATGAGAAAGCTGAACGCCAAGCGCTACAAAGGAATGCTTAAAGACATTTACACCATTTCTCAGTTTTTGTTTTGTACTTTATATTTATTTGCAATAAATATCCACAAACATTCAAGCAACAACACTCTTGGATTTTCTTGGATTCGGGCCGTGAGTCTGACCCGGTACTCGCATTCTCCAGGTGGTTGGAAACAATAACAGGGGGTTACAGGAAAAACCCAACAATGTTTTTGCCACTACATTTCGTCAAAGACTTGCTGTGAATTTATCAAAAAAGGATTTATGTTGAAACTATGTGAGGAAGACAAAGCAAACATCGGTCTAAGCGTGGCAAGCCAAACAAAGAAACACTTTGATTGAGGTATGTGCTTTCAAAGTGTATAATTTTTAAAGAGTATGGAAACCAATCTCACCGCAGATTTTTGAGTTGGTGAACTGTGACAAATAATTAAGAGTGGTGAAAAGCAGTTTGCCGTGCTGAAAACACAGCCAAATTGGAACGAATGAAATGCAACGAGAGGTTGATTTTTGGAAAGAATACGAACTGCTTTCTACATTTTTTGAGAACTTTTGCATTGATTGAAGCAAGATAAATACTTTCTGAGATTTTTGGGAAGTTTTTTTTTTTGAGAATAATGGCTGATTCTAACGAGGAAGAAATAACTTCTGGTAAGGACATGAATGAAACTGTCATGCAATTGCGCTTGTCTAGAGGAGGAAAAATGTCACATGTAACACGGAGAATGAACATTGTGAATGATTTAATGACTAGTCAAAAAAAACATTTTCATTTAAAAAAAACATGATTAAGTTTAATGAATTTCTTGAAGAGTTCAAAGCCGTGCATGCCTCCTATAGTGAAATGTTGGATGAGGAAACAAAAAAAGAAGACCACGAAATATGGTATCAGCCTAGGTACATATAACGGCTTTTATGGCTAACTTTGAAAATTGGATTTCAGCAATAGAAAACCCAGGTTCCCAAGCCATAGGTGAAGCCACCTCTTCTGTCACCCAAGTAGGTGATTGTGACACTGATACTGATACTCAGTCATTTGGATCACGTGGATCGTCTGTGTCATTGCGTATCAGTGCAGAAGCAGAGAGAGTAGCTTTAATGGCTAAAGCTGCAAAGCTGCAAGAAAAGCATGCAATTGAGGAGCAGGAACATATTCTAAGAAAAAAGAGAGAAACTTTAGAGTTGCATTCTGAAATTGAAGCCACTACTGCAAAAATTAATTACCTGAAAGAAGCTGAAAGAGAAATGAATAAACCTGCCCACTCTGATGTCACAGTTCAGATGCCTTTGTTGGGTGCAGAAGCAAGTGAATTGAAGACAAAATCAACAGTGACAAGTGTACCATTGGATGAAAAGCTAGATAGCTCACTTTATTTCCATGAAAGGACGTCCCCAGTAGTTAAAACCAGGCCAGGTGTTCAGGTTCAATTTCCTACAACAATAGGCCCAAGTACATATCATAGAGGACCTGACTTGCAGCCCAGAACTAGCAGGAATATCCGGTCACAACTACAACAGACCTCAGCTCACAGCATTCCCCCTGTCATTCCCCAGCAAGCAAGGTCAGTCCCAGCCATTCAGTCCACTGTACCTCAAGGGCAAATTCCTACACCTGGTTCAGCACAGGAAAGCCACATGATTAAAATTCTGGAAAAGCAGAGTGAATTAACAGGGATTCTTATGAAACAGCAACTTCTGTCTACGCTACCACAAGGTAGCATTCCACTTTTTGATGGACAAGTTCTTGAGTACAAGTCGTTCATTCACTCCTTTGAAAATATGGTTGAAAGCAAAACCGATAACAATAAAGATAGATTGCAGTTTCTTATTCAATATACAAGAGGCCTGGCACAAAGGCTAGTCAAAAGTTGTGAGTACTTGTCACAAGATAGAGGCTACAAGAGAGCAAAGGAGTTGCTAAAGGAAAATTTTGGAAACGAATACAAGATCTCTTGTGCTTACTTGGAAAAAGCCCTATCCTGGTCTCAAATAAAATCTGAGGATTTTAAATTGCTACAGGATTATGCCATGTTCCTTAGGAGCTGCTGCAATGCTATGGGGGAAATGGAATATATGGAGGAGCTGGAAACAGTATCCAATTTGAGAAGCATTGTGCTCAAGCTACCATACAAGCTTCGGGAGAGATGGCGTAACAAGGCTTATGAGCTGCAAGAACAACGTAGTCGTAGGGTAAGGATTTTAGATCTAGTCTGCTTTATTGAAGAACAAGCTCGCATAGCAGCTGATCCAGTATTTGGTGATCTTCAAGATCAGTCGGCTAGTAGAGGAAAAGCTAGGTCCCCAGTCAAACCACAGGCCTCAAAGTCATCTGGCAGTAGTTTTGCCACTAGTATAGCTATTGCCCAAAAGCAAAAGTTTGATCTTTCTTGCCCCTTCTGTAGCTCAAGACACACATTGGACATGTGTAAAGACTTTTTAAAGATAACACATAGAGACAAGCTCAGTTTTATAAAGACCAAAGGCATATGCTTTGGATGTCTCTCCACGGGCCATATTAGCAGAGACTGCAAAAGGCGCCTCAGCTGTAAGGTATGTAAGCAAGCTCACCCTAGTGTCCTACATATTGAGGCCAAAGATAGTATTATCAAAAAGGCAGAAAGATCCTCTGATGTTACAGGCAATGCATCAGCAGGATTATGTGGCCATATAGGGGCCGGAGACCAAGAGAATGTGCTGTCCATTGTCCCAGTTCAGGTTAAGGCAGCAAAGGGCAGCCAAGTCTTACAGGTGTATGCTCTCCTGGACCCTGGATCCTCAGCCACCTTCTGCTCCGAGGATCTTATGTTTCGGCTCAATCTAAAGGGAAGAAAAACACACATTCTTCTACGCACAATGAATCAAGAAAAAACTGTTCCAACTTATGTTGTCTCTGAAGTTGAAGTTTCAGCACTGAACAGCAATAACTTCTTACCTCTTCCTGATCTCTTCACTCAAAAAGAAATGCCAGTTACCACAAACAGCATTCCCAAGCAGAAAGACTTAGCACAATGGAAGTATCTAAGTCGAGTCAAACTTTCCAGCATTAATTCAAAAGTGGAGCTGTTGATTGGTACAAATGCTCCAAAGTGCATCGAACCATGGGAGGTTGTTAATAGTCAAGGTGGGGGCCCCTACGCAGTTAGAACCTTATTGGGGTGGGTTGTAAATGGGCCACTGAGAAGTGCTGATGGCAGTGCAGAGAATGTGACGGTGAATAGGATATCCGTTACAAATCTAGAACAACTTCTGATCTCACAGTATAATCAGGATTTCAGTGAGGTAGCATCTGAGGAGAAGACCGAAATGTCAGTTGAGGACAGAGGGTTTGTAGAGATAGCCAATGAAGCAGTCTTACAAGATGGACATTACTATTTGAAGTTGCCCTTTAGGAAAACTGTTGTCTGCATGCCTAACAATCACCAAGTTGCAGAACAGCGCCTCCAAACTCTGAAAAGGAAAATGAAAAAAGATGAGCAATACAAGCAAGAATTTATCAATGACATCTTTGAAAATCATTATGCAGAGGAGGTCCCAGAGGAAAAACTCACACAGGCACCTGGAAAGGTTTGGTACATACCACATCACGGAGTGTATCATCCCAAAAAGAAGAAACTTAGAGTGGTGTTTGATTGTGCAGCTACTTACAGAGGTGTATCCCTCAACACAGAGCTACTACAGGGTCCTGATCTGACTAATTCTCTTGTCGGAATCATTTGGAGATTCCGTAAGGAACCCATTGGAATTATGGCTGACGTTAAGTCAATGTTCCATCAGGTGGGAGTAGAGAAATCAGGTGTGGACTACTTGCGCTTTCTGTGGTGGCCACAGGGTGACACCAGTCAAAACCCAAAGGAATACCGTATGCTTGTGCACATATTTGGTGCAGTGTCCTCCCCAAGTTGTGCAAGTTTTGCATTACGAAAAACTGCTGATGACAATGAAAGCTGTTTTCCCCTTCATGTAGCTGAAACTATCCGGCACAACTTTTATGTGGATGATTGTGTTAAATCCGTGGTTGAAGAGTCTGAAGCCATCCAGCTAGTAAAAGACCTCACTGCACTATGCTACAAAGGTGGATTCCAGCTGACTCAATGGGTCAGCAATAATCGGGTAGTTCTAGCATCCATTCCAAAAGAAAAATGGGCAAAAGAAATCAAAACACTGGATCTTGACAAAGACAGCTACCAATGGAAAGAGCCCTGGGATTGCAGTGGTGTGTGGACTCTGACCATTTCCAATTTAACATCAATTTAAGCCAGAAGCCACATACCCGCAGAGGCATACTTTCTGTTGTAAGTTCCATTTTTGATCCCCTCGGTTTTCTTGCTCTTCTCATTCTCCCAGCCAAGCAGTTGCTACAGGAGCTCTGCCAGAGAGGCTTTGGATGGGACGAACCTTTGCCCCAAGCTGTAGTAGACAGGTGGGAAGGATGGACAAACAGTTTAGAGAGAATAAAAGGCTTCAGTGTTGCACGTTGTTTGAAACCAAAAGGCTATGGAACAGCAAAGTGTGCAGAACTACACCACTTTGCTGACGCCAGTGAGAATGGCTATGGCTCAGTGAGCTACATTAGACAAGCTAATGAACAGGACAGTATACATGTCACCTTTCTCATGGGAAAGTCCAGAGTCCTTCCTTTAAAGAACATCACAGTACCACGTCTGGAGCTGGCCGCTGCAGCATTGTTGGTTAAAGTGGACAAAATGCTAAGGAGAGAACTACATCTACCCTTAAAGCCCTCCGTTTTCTGGACTGACCAAACCGTACTTAAGTACATTAGAAGTGACACTGCAAGATTTAAAACATATGTAGCCAACAGGGTCTCGGAGCTGTCTCAATGGAGATACGCAAGAAGTAAGGACAATCCAGCGGATGATTCCTCGAGAGGATTAAGTGCAGGATTAAGTGCAGGTAAATTCATGGAACAAAGGAGATGGATACATGGTCCAGAATTCCTATGGAAACCTGAGGAAAGTTGGTTAGAAGATGGATACATGGTCCAGAATTCCTATGGAAACCTGAGGAAAGTTGGTTAGAGGTGGAAGCGTTGGGCTCAGTGTTACAGGATGATCCAGAGGTCAGGAGAAACACTACTGTGTTTACAACAGTGGTAAACACTGAAACACCCACAAACCAGCTTATTTCATATTTTTCAAATTGGATTAGGCTAATCAAAGCAGCGGCATGGTACATCAAACTGAAAAAGGCCTTGATTCTGAGAATCAAAAAACAAAAGGGCTTCCCATCCTGTCAAGTCACTACCCGCTCCCACAGCAAAAAGGGGAGCCCAAAACTTGAGGTTTTCAAGACCAAACCCGATGGACAGCTCCTCACAGTGGAAGATCTCTTATAGGCAGAAAGGTCAGTTATCTCTTATGTTCAGAGGCAAGCATTCCCAGATGAAATTAAAACACTGCAAATGACCCCACCTAAAGTGAAAAGGAGCAGCAGGATTTGTAGGCTTGATCCTGTGCTAGATGAAGGTATCTTAAGAGTAGGTGGCCGGATGCATAAATCTGCCATGCCTGATGAAACTAAACATCCCTGTATCTTGCCCAAAGATTCACACATTTCAATTCTTCTTCTAAGACACATTCATGAACGCTGTGGTCACAGTGGCAGGAACCACATGCTCTCAGAGCTCCGTAAGAAGTATTGGATTATTAAGGCCAACTCCTTAGCAAGAAAGGTGCTCTCAAGATGTGTCATGTGTCGACATGTGAAGGGCAAAGCAGGTGAGCAAAAAATGGCAGATTTGCCGCTGGAAAGAATCCTACCTGACCTCCCTCCCTTTACCAATGTCGGATTGGACTATTTTGGCCCGATTGAAGTGAAAAGAGGAAGAAGCACCATCAAAAGGTATGGAGTTCTGTTTACATGTATGTCTAGCAGAGCTGTTCATTTGGAAGTAGCTTTCTCATTAGACACTGACTCATGCATTCACGCTTAGAGGAGATTTGTTTGCAGAAGGGGGCAGATTAAGCACATCAGATCTGACAACGGAACGAACTTGGTGGGTGCTCAAGGGGAGCTCAAGAAAGCTCTGATGACACTGGACAAGTTGAAGATCCAGGATGCCCTGCTTCCTGATGGAATCGAGTGGAGTTTCAACCCACCAGCTGCATCACACCATGGCGGAGTCTGGGAAAGGCTTATAAGATCTGTTCGTTATGTACTGTACTCCACACTCCATCAACAGTCCATCGATGACGAGGGTCTTCAAACTCTATTCTGTGAAGTAGAGGCCATTCTAAACAACCGTCCTCTCTCCACAGTGTCCTCAGACCCATACGATCTAGAACCGCTGACCCCAAACCACCTTCTCCTGCTGAAAACTCAGCCCATTATGCCTCCTGGAATCTTTCTGAAATCAGACCTTTATGCTAGACGCCGCTGGAAACAGGTCCAGTACATGACAGACCTCTTCTGGCATAGATGGACCAAAGAATATCTTCTTCTACTCCAGGAAAGGCAAAAATGGACTGTAGTGAAGAAGAACCTGAATGTTGGAGATCTTGTTCTGGTGGTTGACCCTACTGCTCCTAGAGGGTCATGGCCATTAGGAAGAGTTCTAGAGACCAAGCCTGATCAAAAGGGGCTGGTCCGATCCGTGAAGCTCCAGACACAGACTTCAATCCTTGATAGACCCATTACCAAGCTGTGCTGAATTCTGGAAAATGAAGAGTGTCCGGTGCTCCTTAAAGATCACCAATAAGGGACGTAATGTATACATATATACATATATTCTAAAAATATTAAGAGATTATTTGATTTCTGGCTCCTTTTTTTTATTTTATTTTATTTTATAATTGATTCTATAGAGAACAATTAGGGGCCGGTGTGTAGGAGCCGCATTTGAGTTTTATTTTTGGTTTCATAATTTACTTATAATTGTTTTTTTCCATTGCATTTGAGTGGTACACCTTCTACAGCCAGAGAGGGCGCTATCCTATAAGTTGGAGTGTGTAGCGCATGAGAGAAGGAGAAGGCGTGCCAGCTGATACAGTCTTTGACCTCGGCCTTGATCTGCGTTACTGAAGCTTGGCCTGTATGAGAAAGCTGAACACCAAGCGCTACAAAGGAATGCTTAAAGACATTTACACCATTTCTCAGTTTTTGTTTTGTACTTTATATTTATTTGCAATAAATATCCACAAACATTCAAGCAACAACACTCTTGGATTTTCTTGGATTCGGGCTGTGAGTCTGACCCGGTACTCGCATTCTCCAGGTGGTTGGAAACAATAACAGGGGGTTACAGGAAAAACCCAACAATGTTTTTGCCACTACACGCAGCATATTTAAAACTGCTATGTTTGATTACAGAGCAACAGCAGAGGTGAAAAAGACTTTTATGATATTTGTGTGATGATTTATTATTCTTCATTTTGGAACTTGACAGACCCAATCCTCCTTAACTTTCACTATAAGAAAAATAGTCTCCAGGATATTTAAAAAAAATGAAACACTAAGGCATTCTCTGTTTGAGAATACAGCATCCATGTAACACATTGTGGTACCCTTTGCAAAGAACAAGGCTGTTTTGAAGAATATGGGACTGAAAACCACCACACTTCCTTCTGCAAACACATGTCAGCATTAACCTAACTCTCTCAGTCCATGAACCCTTGGATAGAAATCAGCCGACAAGCTTGACCACTGGAATAGAGCCTAGATACAGATGGTAGGCGGGAGACAGATTGAGAAAAATGTAGGTGAAAGAGAACATTTGGAGGGGATGGCAAAAAGAAGGAGAGGACTGGCTGTAATCCCAGGACAAAATAAGACAAAAGATGATTAATACTGTTAAGTAGAGATATGGTAACAGTACAGTTTGATAGAAAGAGAGATAATAGAAAAAGAAAGAGAATATAATTATAGGAACTAAGAGGTGGGAAATAAAAACTATAGGGAATGTCTCGAACACTACCCATGCATTACATTGGCATCCATCCACCATCCTATAAGACCATATTTGGAAACAGCTGAATAGACATTAAAGTGTACTCACTTCGGTGATAAGAACATTATTGGATTCATTCAGACATAGAATTTTAGAAGAACTCATACACATCAATGTGTTTGCAAGGCAGCACTGTTATTTCTCAAACGTACTTAAACCCCTAAACCCTAGTATTGAACATCTGCAATAAATACTGTCTGAAGGCTCGTATTAGGGATGGGTGATACCACTTATTTTCTTTTTGATCCAATACTAATCATTTCAAGTCCAATATCATCCATACCAGTACCAATACTTCTATTAATTATTATTATTATTATTATTTTGAGATTTCTTGGGATAAAATATAATTTTTTAATAATAAGAATTTACAATGTAATTTTTAATCATAATATTTTTTTTTTTTTTTACATTTGTGAGACTTAACAGAAAATTATTAGACTTCTGTTTTGTTTACCCTTACACAAATTAACCAACACATTCTCACACCCAACTCGTCACATATATATGGGTATACCTTTGGCGTCATTTTTCGACGCGTTGGGTAGTCTTAACCAAAACCGCATTCAAAGGTGAGTTTAACAACGCTCCACGGCGTGTGCAAGTAAGCAGTTTAAGCGTTTTCTTAGGTACTGATAACTAGAGCATGCTGGATAACGTATTTTTATCGGAGGTTTGTTGATTTTAATAAATATATATAATATGCTACGATTGTGTTCAATTAATCAAAGTTTTTTATATTTTTATTTTTAAAATCCTCTATAGAAATCTATCGGACTACCCAACGCGTCGAAAAATGACGCCAAAGGTATACCTAGGGCGTTAAACTGTGACGCCAAGGGGTCCTGTCAAAAGCGTCAATATGTGACGAGTTGGGTCTGAGAATGTGTTGCATTAACCATGGTTTCACTACAGTAACTATTGTTTAACCATGGTATTTAGATAACCATAGTTACACAATTAACTTACTACATGGTTTCAAAGAGAGCATCAAAAACTAGCAAGTGTGCAATAACATTCAATATTTTCACAAAGTTTAATTGCATTAATTGTGGAAACAACAAGTATAATAATACTGTATTATATATGTGCATACAGTTATAAAAGATCATAAAATTCTGTTTAAAATAGTTTGAAATAAAATTTCACACAGCAGGACGCTGATGACAATGCTTAAAATTTCATGTCACTTACCCAAATAACTGTTTATTTTTTAAAAATCAGTGAAAACAAAGTTAGCCAGAATATGTACATATATAAATATAAATATATGTAAATAAATAAACATACCTCTTAAAGTGTAGATCTTTGCAGATTAATTGTTCATATTTTAACTAAGTGAGTTTGTTGCATTTTTTTATATCCGCAGTGTTTTAATTCCTTCCCCAGATTATTCTTGAGAAAAATTACCTATGCTTTGACAAGTGCTGTTTCTGCTATCCTTTAAACAAAGTAAGCCTCAAAGACTCAAATAACCACGAAGTAATATTTTTCATGACTTATTTTCTGTATTTTTATCAGGCGTGAACATTATTCAGCAAGCTGCTCTTCAGCTCCCAGTAATGCTTTGCAGTATGAATAAATGTTGCAAATGACAAAGTACTGCTCGTAGCTTTACTGTTTGCCAATTTTATTTTCACTGATGTTATTGTATTTGTTGTAACTTGAAGTTATTTGTCATTTTGTGATTATTCAAAGCTCATCTAATTCTTTATATGTTGTTTTTGGTTGTCACCATTGCTGTAAGTCAAAAATTGAGGTCCACACAAGGTATAGAGTTAATGTGCTCAAATGGAAATGCACCACAATGTGCAAGAAATATCAAAACAGAGGTAATTTAATTACATAAAATTGAAAGACATCGAATGGCATTACCTTACAGAGTTCATTGAATATTTGCTCTGTAATGGGGTCATCATGGGCAAGATGGACACCAGAGGCTGCCTATTTTGCCTGTAATTGGGTAGAAACAAAAATGGGTAGAAACAGGCTGGCCCAAATTACCCAGCAGCCAACCTGGAAAACTCCCGGTGCTCCTGATGGCCAGTCTGCCCCTGTGTACCCTGTATATATATATATATATATATATATATATATATATATATATATATATATATATATATATAGATAGATAGATAGATAGATAGATAGATAGATAGATAGATACTGTACACACACACACACATACACAATTCACTCAATGGTGCTGTGGTATTGTGTTAGTAGATTGAAACATTTTCCTCGTGAAAAGACTGCTTGTTGTTCTGGCAGCCGTATCATCACTTATTTCAGGTGGGCATACGCAAAATCCTAAGAAAGATAGGTGAACATACGTCATATGCACCTAGACCTGTCACAGTTTGTCTCCACAGTGTTCAAGGACTCTTATTTTGAAGTTTTCTCCTGCACTACATTTCCCAGCATCCACTGCCCTAATAATTTCTTGTTATCATAAAAATGCAGATATAAACAAATGATTGTTGATATTGGCGGTTTATATCCATGGTAATTGAATTTGGTCAATAATTGGCCGATATTGGAACATCCTTACTGATAATATTTTTATTATTTATTTTAGCTTTAGTACAATAACAATATAAAAACAAATTATTACATTTTTCTTTATAATATTACACTTTGTCTCTATACACAACAAAGTAACATTTATATATATAGGAGGGGTCCCTTGTAAGGTGGTTGTCATATTTGAGGGTCCTTGCAATCAAAAAGTTTGAAAACCCTTACCCTAGACCACACTAGTGAACAGAGTTTTCACTAGACACACAGAGTTTTTCTCTGATATTCTGTCATTATCTCTACAAGGCACTGATCCCTCTTGTTTGAACGAGTCTTGTAATGGAGCAAGCACTTGTCTGTGTCTTTCAGCATGCATGTTACGATGAGCGGAAGAAGAAATAGTTCCCATCCTGCACATTATTATTGTCCATATTCATGGAAACCAAATAATAATATCCCTGGTTAATAATAAATAAATTAGAATCTATGTTTTTGTGTGAGGATTGATATTTTTGATAAAACATCAGTATCGGAAGTATCGATATTTTAGGATCGGTCTGCCCATCCCTACTGGGAATACTTCCTTTTTCAGTGTTCCTGATCAGATCGTGCCCAGCCAACCACATTGCCTATCTGAGTATACTTTTGTGATTGCGAATGAATAGGAACACATTCAGCACATTCACACTACAACTGCTTTGTGACAGTCTTTTAGTACATTCTATGGGCAGTGAATACGCAGATGACACACACAGTCTAGGACCACATGCACGAGTCAATAAAATCGAAGAAAATTGTTTGATGACGCACATTGCATCATACATATCTGTCTTGAGTTTTGTGTGCACCACTCACAGGATACATTTCCAGTTCATCTAATCTTTTTCTTTGTGATCATGCTCTTACACTGCTGCAGAACCCACATGGCTCATTTGAACTTCAAAGGCTCTGCCACATTCACACACTCCACCTTCTCTGGTCTTTTGTGCTTGTGTCATTCAGAACACACTCCTCGGGCTTCAGAGCGGCCATTAGCTGAGAGCTCCATACAGCTTGGAATGTGAGGCATTAAAAAAGGATGACATCAATCTGCAATGGCATTCCTTTCCAGTGAAGGAAAAAATGAACAAAACACAAATGTTAAATGTCTAACGGATATACCTTTTACTTGAAAGGCAACTCAGTGTTTATAAGTAGGTTTTAAAATGAGAACATCTTTGAAACAAGCATTTTGGAAACTTTAAATGTACATATAAATGTGTAAATGTATTGAAATATATGTTTTATTATTTAATCATTTGAAACTTGTTTTCTGTTTGTAGGTGTAGGAGAAAAAATTGGTTCACAGACATTCTTTTTCAGACTATTTTGGATTTATTCACAAAAATAATCAGAAGTTTATGCTATTCAAAAGCATACACAGACATAACATTAAAAAATACAGATTTGTGCCATGTTTATATAGAAAAAAAATGAAAAACAGTGTGGATGGAAGCAAAAACACATTCTGTGTTAATGGCCCCTTAAGCTTTTACTCAAAGATTTACTAATAGGTTTGGAATCAGGCCCTGAATTGAAACTGAATCGTAAGGTGCCTAATGACATGTGGTAAGATCATTGCGGTATGTTGGAGAACAGTTTAGCATATTGGAAATTTCAGCTGCATACAGTATTTGTGATGGCTCCTTTGACCCATATAACTTATTTTTTAAAAGGGACAGATACTAGAGCCCTATAAAATTATTTTTACTCAAATTCTGTGTTTTCAATTACATTTTTTTCTAAATTCTGCTTTAAAGTTTAATTACATTTTATTATCATAAAACTGTCTATTCAAATTAACTAAAATGTTCAACATACCATTCCATTATTTTTCTATACAGATCCTCACTGCACAATCCAAAACACAACTTTATAATTTATAATTATATAGTTCTAATTTTGTTTTGTAAATTTTTTTTCAAATGTAATGTAATTATTATTGATTTATTATTACTACTACTACTACTACTACTACATTGCATATTACATTTTACTATACAGTAGGAATATATTTCTGTCACAATTTCATGTTTCTACTTAAAATAATCTTTTATTTTGGCAGAAAGCCAAACAAAGCACTTTCAGTTTGTATTTTATTGATGACAGTTTTACACCTCCTGATAAACACTTCACTATATAGCATAATGTGCTAATTAAAGCTGATAAAAGGCTGCAATTTAATTATGTATGTAGTCTGCATGTGCTGCACACTGTAAGGTTAATAATCGCTCTACTCTCTGTCATCTACACACATAGCATGCTTGATGCTTATGATGATGTGTTATCAGTGTATGAGCAGGTAGCTTAACACATTCACTTTGAAGCATGCAGCACATGCAAACTATTTATTTAATTAAATCCAAGCCTTTCATGTTTTAGTAATCACACACTAAGTCTACCACAATTTTTATGCAGCCTGTTTTGATGAAATTTATGTTACAGTGGCCACATTTTTTCAAAGCAAAATAAATGCAGTTTCCCAGTGAAATGTTCATCAGGGGGTGCCGCAAGAGAGCAAAATTATTAATTAGATGGATGTTTTAATTATAAAACGTACCTCACTCACCTAAAACTTTAGCCTAAACCTTACCTATAGTGTGTGAAAAGCAAATTTGACATGAAAAGAACATTTACTGAAGCAGCAACGTAATTTTTTGTCGCTTCTATGGCACTTCGCTTCACTTTCACTCCTAGTGTCCTTTGCTGGGCTTATTATGTTGGAATACATGTAAATGTAGATAGGACTGTGATACAAGTGTTAAAATTGATCGTTTTTTTCAAATGATACTTTAGAGTAAAAGTGTTTCGGTATCATAACATAGTGGTGTGTGAGTAAAAAAGCCCAAATTATGTGTTTATAAAGTCATAAACAGCCATAGTACCCGTGATTTGTGTAAAAGTTAATTAAATGCAGAATTGTTGTAGCAACTCTAGTGTTCATTTCACCAGAAAACTGCAGCAAAATGTAGAAACTTCACATAAAGCTCAGTTTTTAAAAATGTTGTTAGAGTAATAGTTATTTTATGAGACATGTCAAGTTTTATAGTTAATAACAAATGTAGTTTTTATGATTGGATTCTGTCCGCGTTTTCCGTATTATAGAAATCATAGGGCCTTAGACATAGACCCATGAAAGAATATAGCAGAGATGAATTCTTTTATGTCCTCCCTTCCTCTGTTCTCTCAATTGGAATAATTTGTTTTGAATTTAAGAGGCATCTTTTGTGGAATTTAATACTAATGTTTGTGCAAAATTCAGAAACTCAGAAAGAGTTTCATTTAAAAAAAATAAAACAAGACAAATGAATGGAGAAAGAGAAATGTTTAAGACATGACATCATACCACTGCACACTTCAGTGAGAAGACTTCATCTTTTAAATATCAATCATTAAAAACACATCCAGAATACTCAAGTTACATTACAAGAGCTGGAGGGACAATGACAGTGAATCTGCATTCAAACACACCACTTTTAAACAACACAACAACACACCACTTTTAAAAGGAACAAAAAGAACAGAAGCTTTCATTTATTTAATTTGTCTTGAATTATTCTGCAACTACAACAACGGTATGCATTAAACATGGCTTTTTTATAGTTCCAGTGCATCATCATATCTGGCTATATTTCTGTCCTGGATCCAAATCGGGCACTTTTTACAGAACTATATTTCTCTTGCTATTGCTCTACATCTCTTGAAAATAATGTTCCCTAAATCAGTGATTCTCAGAGTCAGCAGTAAACTAATCAGAAAATTATAACACCATTGATTACAAGCGCTCTGCATCATTAGTTATACAATGCTTGCTGTTAGATTGTTCCGAGCTGTATTCTGTATAAATGCTTCAGCCTGCAGTCACATTCAATAGAATTCCACATTTGTATGCATTTTGTATTCTGGACAAATTTTGCTTACCGCTTGCAGAACCAGTTCTTGCATTATATTGTATGATAAAGGGGGAAATAAGGTATGATTTGCCAGTAAGCAAAGCTGTAACCAACTATTCAATATTTCTTTTTGTAAAATTATTTTTATCCAAAACAAATTTATGCAGGTCTAATAATATAGGCCTATATCATGTTGGTGACTTGCAATTTGAAAAAAACAATGTCAATTTATTTCTAACAATTTGCCAAAAAATTACATTATTACATTCAAATTAAACTAAGCATTTTCCCCAAATGCCATCTCTGGGGCAAGTTGTGCCAGATGCTACAGGGTAATGCAATGGCTCAACTGTTATTGATGCACCTGATCTAATGAAATGATGTGACTGTGGTGAATCTTTTGAAAAACGCATTATGTGAAAAAGTTACATACTTCAGCTTTAAACCTAAACCTAACTGAAAATGTCATAAAAAGCAAATGTGAGATGAAAAACAAAATTATTGAAGCAACCATGTCATCTTGTGGTGCTTCCATTTATTGTCACAAAAAATCATCATGTGCATCAAATTAAGACTTTTTTTTATGTTATTCCTTAATGTGTGTATAACTAAACGATTTATTGTACCACTACATCTGATTCAGCTTACCCCTAATGTGGGGTTGTGTTTTTGGCATATTTCACAAGTCATATTTCTATGGCCTATTTCACTTGATAGGCTAGTTGCATTAGTTTTTTTCTTATTTCACCTTGAGAACAATGTAAACAAAGAGTGGCTCAGTATACCCCAATTTTCTCTGCTCTGCTCTTTACCTGATATAATCTTCATCCCTTATCTTTCTCTCTCATTTATCTTTCTTTTTTATTATCATTACCATGTAAGTGTATACTGGGTAGCAGCTTTGGATCTGAGTTTCTTAAGTTCTTGTTCAGCTGTGGCATTGCCATGGTAATAGCAGAGCTACTTATGACATGCACATCATCTAATCTGCTTAAAGTGAAGTTAGAAGGAGGCCTTAATTGTGGCATGTACTATTGCATGCTCTCTATTGCTTTTTTTTCTCTACCTTTCTTTCCTCCTAGCTCATTTTCAGCCAGCCTCCCACCTGGTCCCTCTCTGTGTTGTTGTGTGTGATGAATATGTTGGGGGAGGGGTGGAGGTCAGAAAGTGAATGCTTGACTTTGTTTAGAGAGGGACGGAGGAAATATTTCTTTTCAAATTCCAAACCTACCATGTGCAACAACTTATCTCTGAATTAAGTGAATACGTTATGTGGACACGTAAGCACAGTTCCTTTCTAAAATTTCTCTATTTAATATAATAAAACACCAGTGATCACGGTTGCATTAGTCATCATGGTGGCACAATTCTCACAGTGGAGTGGACCAGGAGGTTGATTACATTTATTCTCCATGCAAACCAATAAGTGAGTTTTCACAGATAGCAAACAGGCTAGTGTGCAGATCTGGTCATGTATTTTGGTGCATATTCTATAGGTCTTCTTAATTGAAGCGAGGGTATGCAAAAAAAAATATTTGACTATATGGAAACGTGCATACATTGTGTCTCCAACTTCATATCTTGTGAATAATAATAAAAAATTATTGTAAAAAATGTGAACTATTAGAATTAACACGTTAACACATTTGATAAATTTAAAAGGTTTAACACATTTACTTTTCCTAATTGTGATTTGTGCATTTTCCATTAATAGAGCATAAACCAGCATAAACGCTTGTTGGAAGGGCAGAACCTTTGCGATGTGTCCACTTCATTAAACTGATGGACAAACCACAAACACAGCAGTAATTCATTGTCAGTGATAAAGTGATGAGGAATGGAGCTCTTAATGCTATTTGTTGCACATAACAAGCCTAGATGGGACTTGTGGTATATGCATTTTTTTTTAGCCTATTTAAGGCACATTTTCATTATCATAGAAACACACAAATCTTAACTAAAACCAAAACACAGAATGAGACATATTTGTTTGCAAGCGGTTTTCATGTAGAGTTCAAAGCGCCTGTTTACGCTGGCACTGACGCCTGACGCAAATCATGAACGCGGCTTCACGATTGTTGAAACAAAGCAGATAGTCATAGTCTACCGGGTAATTAATATTGCGGAGGATGAGCGTTTAAGAGGTTTATTGACCATTGCAATGAAAATGCAACCTGCGTAGGGACTAGTTCTTTCACTTACTCCCCACTCCCACTTAGACTTTGGGAAATGTTTAATGTTACTTGAATTGCTGCATGTTTTTTAGTGCATTTCTATTTTTATACTGGAAAATGTTAATAAATCATTATATTGTTTTGTTTTCATTCCTAAGATATGCAGTTTGACAGGAAATTAAGTAGTATAAGTTGTTAAATTTCAGCATTTTCAAAATCTGTGATTAACTACAAAAAAATTATGCAATTAATCACGATTAAAAAGAGTTAATGAACTGACAGTACAAAAAAATATATGATAAAAAAGACTATGAATTTTCATAACATTTAAACATATTGATTTTAAAAACAATTGGCAGTTTAATCGGTTATTATCCTTTTCCAGCGCCTTAGTTTTCTTAAACTTAAAACATGCAGTTTAAGCTAGATTAAAAAAATAGTTTTTTTTTTAAAATAATAAGTTATATAAGTTTTGTCTTGTTCATCATCTTCTTTATTTTTCATTGACCTATTCTGTATAAGTACACACCCATAAGAAATAAACCATCAATTGCCCTGTCCACTATAAAATACATTGCTGACTTTCACCCATACATTATGTTTAACAGTGGTTTAACAGAGTGGTTGGTCATAAAGTTTGTTTCAAATTTACTGCATTTCCTTAATGCATGGATTTCCTTAGCACACACTGAGTCTTGTAGTCTCCTTTGGGTACAAGTACACCCAAGAACATCAATAATTTTTTTACGACCTTTACAATGTTTTTGCCGACTGTTTTCATCTGCATTTTCCTCTTGTTCACGAAGTCAGCATGTTGCATATTTCTCTAGCAGGGTGACATTTATGCTTGAGTTATGGATATTCAGATTCTCCTGGAGAGAGATCAAAAGAGGTTTTTGTCAGACTCTTGACATTCCCTCTGGCAGGGTTGGCTCAGAAATAAGGTATACGAAAACAAACAGGCTCCTTTAAGGACCCTCTTGCCACATTGACAGGGCATTGTTTAGGCTACATCCATCTGTGATTAATCAAGCACACACTACAACTGACTTTATTAAGGAACAGCTCTTTTTTCTTATTGCCAGCATGACCCATATACGCAGAAAACAATGGACCCTTTAACTAAAAATAGGGGCATGGAGTTCTAAACAGTGGACTCTGGAAATAATTTCCACCTTTTTTGGCTTGGCGTACTATCTTGCCCTTTCTTTGTGTTTTATGATCAGAGATGTAGCAAATTTTTTATTGTAAGCTCTTTCTGTAGCGTTTGCTCGGTTAAGGCCCCGGTATTTTGCCTCATGTCAAAGTTCTTCATTCTTCGCTCAGAGCCAAAAAGAAGTTAGAAACAGCTGAGCAACAGCATACTGTTTGTGAACATTCAGACACCAGTCACACTGCTGGGGGAGGCGTATAGAGGATCATTTAAAGATGAGGAAGTACAAAATGACATGTAAAATCTTAACTATTGTGAATTTAAAATATGTTATCAATGACTTAATGCCTCACTTTATGTGTAGAATTCACATGGAATCAGTAGAAGATGCTGCTTTTACCACTCAATGATGATTTAAAGTAATGTTTATGCAGTAGACAATATGTAATTTGTCATGTTTACATTCTACATTCATTACGCTAATGCTCTATACGTGGCCATAATATGTGCCGATTACACTCTGTTATTGTAATTTATGATACTTACACTGATCATTTATGATATGGACACTGATACTACTGCAAAGGTGGGTGTATAAAAGAGGGTTAATGGAAAGAATACGGACAAAAAAATTATGATAAAAGGGGGAATATCTTACTATGGGCAGGTGTGTGAATGACTCACTGCAGAAGGCACATTAGTGAAGCAGCTTATCAAGCAATAGTGTGAATGGGCAGTTGAGATTATTTGTGCAGATTTGATTCCTTTTGTAGACTCCTTTTGTCTCTACATGAATGATCATACAGATGTAACTAAGTAAATTTGCACCAGCTCACTAATAACTCTGCATGTCAGTGTGTTCATGTTGATTGACCTTATCTGACTGAACAGCATAACAGGAAATAGCTGTTGGCTTCAACGTAGGTGGAGCTCCAGTTCATGATGATATAAGTTTACCTGAAAGTTCACACTGGCGAGATGTTACAAACCACCGAAACAAACTAGAAACATTCGTTCTTACCAGATTTTGTCTGAAATGACATCATACCTGTTCGTTCTTTATATACAAGGGCATTAAGAAATGATTCTTAAGTTATTTTCACTGTCAACATCCCAAACGTGCTGCTACAGCTTTTGTATAGGAACTAGTTGATGGATTTGCAAAGGTTTTTCAGGATAGTGGTATCTCATCTTTGAAAGATATTCATAGTTTTGTTTGAGGCAATTGGTGACAAGTAAACTAGATAATCAGTATCCAGAAATGTTCTTCTTACTTTTAGATTGACATAAATTCTAATGAAAATCCTACACATCACTGATGTACAATTATATATTTTTTGGTTTGTTACAGCTATAATATGTCACCAGCTTAACTGCTGAGTTGGCTTGATTGTTCGGTTCTCTCCCTCCAGCACACTAACACAAACTCCCTTGAAACAGAAAACCTAATTTCTTTTTTCAACAGGTTTCTTTCTGAACTGCTTTTAAAAGCAAGGACAGTCTCACCAGCCTATAAGTATTAGATAAATTGCATATAATTTGAAACCATGTTGACTTACTGTGCATACTGTGCATTATCACTCTAAAACAGGTCTTCGGTGGAAACGCATTCTGTTTGAGCTCATTATCATATTATAACAAATCACACTCCCTCTTTTAGATGAGAGAAATGACTCATGTTGCCATAATGTTTGTGCTGTTACATAACTTTTATTCTTAGCCATTCAGAATAAAATGACTCCGGCTACAGTTAATATGTACATTGAAATGTTTGATATAATGTATATGCTTATATAGACACCTTGCCTAATTAATTTGAATTGCTCTTGTGTTGGATAAAAGCTCATTGAAAATCTAACTAGTGGTTCAGTAATTGGTAAGTGAATAATGTCAAAGCTATGCTAAATACTCAAAGGTCATTAAGAAAGAGCTGGAAGCTAAGAACAGTGTGGCAGAATCTCATAAGTTGCAATTCAAAATCCACTTATTATGACATAGGGAAATTATGCTCTCACTGTATTTTTTTTATTTTTATTTTATTTTAGCCCCTTTTCTCCCAAATTTGGCATGCCCAATTCCCAATAATTACTAGGTCCTCGTGGTGGCGCGGTTACTCACCTCAATCTGGATGGCGTAGGACAAGTCCCAGTTGCCTCCACTTCTGATACTGTCAATCCGCGCATCTTATCACGTGGCTCGTTGTGCATGACACCGCAGAGACTCTCTGCACATGGAGTTCTCACGCTATTCTCTGCGAGAACCCCTAATCGGACCACGAGGAGGTTACCCCATGTGACTCTACCCTCCCTAGCAACCGAGCCAATTTATTTTTGGGCTGCTTGCCACAGTCGCATTTGGCCTGTTACGAAGACTTCCAAAATAATGTGTTGACTACTTTACTGTGGTTTTTTGATGTTTTTTGTTTTTCACTCTTATGAAAAAAAAAAAACTACATTATGTGGTAAAAAGATGTGTGAAGATTTTTAAACAGAAAAAAAGTAAAATGGTTTGTAACCACATGAGTGCGAGTAATGATGACATACTTTTTTGTATGATCTGTTACTATAACTTTAAGTTACTTTACCATATACAGTGAAAATGTATAATAGATTTAACATTTAACATGTTTTTGTGGAAGTAAAAAGTATGTTTTACTGTATAAATTAGGGGGTTTTATTTTACAAGTTTCATTTTATACAGTGCAGTGATGAACAGTAAAAAGATGTTCATAGAAGTCACTTTGTGATACATCACAAAGGAATGTATTTTGTTTGAATAGTTAAGTTTATTGTTATAATTATTTAGTTATTAGTTGATTTTATTGCATTTATTAAGCTCTGTCTACCTGTTTGTTATCCCTAGTTAATTTTTAATGAAAAGGCCAAATTATTGTTTTCCCACCTGTATTATTATGGTGGTTATTGGTTATCAGTATATTAAAAGGTACAAAGCAGATTTCAGTAGCTCAAGTTGGTTGGTATACACTTTATATATTTTAATATTATATGAATTAAAATATTATGTTAATTATGTTATTGTAAAATACAGTATACAGGCACCGAAACTCTATCCTATATTGTCAACATATTTTTAGATAAATTTCTGGCAACCACAGCTATCATCTTTTCACCATACATCGAAGAGGATTTCTCTCTTTCATATTATCATAGCTTTGTGAAGGTTTCTAGTCATTTGGTTAGAGGAGCAGGTAATGATTCTCTCTGCTTTAAAGATGATGTCCACTAATGAAGCCGTAAGATAGTTAGACACGCGTGTCAGTACTTAAATGAGCTGTTCAGTGTAAAGTTTTAGCATGGAGGAAAGACTCAGATTGAAGGCAAAAATAAGAAGCTGTCATCAATTATACTGTTCTTCTTTGAACCTGCATCTCTGAGTTCAGACTTTCTTTTTTGTCTTTCAGTCAGTGTTCTCTGCGGCCATTAATTCTTCCCCTGGAACTAATATTCCACCCTCTCCTTTCTCTGCTTAGAGTCTGGCCTTTACCCCCTTCATATATATATATATATATATATATATATATATATATGTGTGTGTGTGTGTGTGTGTGTGTGTGTGCGCGCCAAATGGTCTGTCCTTTAAAGCTTAATTTTATGAAATTCAGTTGGCACAAGTTGTGATAAAGAAGGAGAAGGAATAAAATGAAATAAACGTGTAGGCTAAATTGAAGTTTAATTCTTTTAAAACTCTTTCACAAAGCTAGGTAGATAGGACATGTTTCTGCTTTTATTGTAAGAGAAAATGAGGGACCTTTTACATTAAATTGCAAAATAACAAGTTCTCTTGAATATTGTGTAAGAGAGGCATTCTTTAAAATGTGCTTTTCTTTTCCACAAGGTCTATTTGTACCAAATAAGAACAGAGGGACTGCTGGTTTATGGAGATTTGACAGACATACTGTATCTCTGTGTATGAGACAAGGACAAGAACACTTATATACACTGCAAATGACTCCAGCCTTGGTTCTGGCAGTATTTTTGCTCTATTTTCTCAAATATGTTAGAATTTTATGAAATTCTTCAATAATGAATTCTAAGCATTGAGCCACCAGCTACAATTTAATTTGACATACTGTAAAACAGAACATCCCATTGTGGCAGGGCTGAGGACGGGGCCAAGTCGTGATGATACACACCCGGTCCCGTATCAGGCTAATGAAGCCTCCGAGAGGGATAAAGGCCGATGGCAGACGGTGGTGTGATGAGAGGGAGATAATTTACGGACATGTCCGTTGTCATGTGTGTGTCTTGTATTTTAAGTTTATCATTAAAACCTTATTGTCAAGCCGGTTCTCGCCTCCTCCTTTCCCTTGAACTACGTTGGCTACACCCATATTATTGTTCACTCAAAAATAAAGATTCTGTCATTACTTTTTCTGTGGGACACAAATTTTGAAGAATGTTCACACTATTCTTTTGCTTACAGTGAGAACATACAGTGACCCCTGTAACCATTTGGTTCACAGCCACTAACCAACCTCTGAGCTAAGCAGTTTGTTTAATTGTCAGGTTGACGTAATATTACTGTGTAATTTTTAGCATTTTTGAGGTCAATGCTTGTGTGTAAAGCATTAGAGATGCAACAATCATTGTTAGGAGCTATGCCAACACATGAGTTACTTTTATTTCTTAAAATCTAATAATCTGCTCTGTGATTGGTGTGTTTGTTTGTAGAGGTCGAAGGGTCATAGAGAACTAGATATGTTTGATATTATCAGTGTTTTCTGACATAAAAGGATCTTTATTTGGCAAGGAAATGTTCTCAATGTTTTATGATTTGCAATTTAACTCTCACTTCAGCCTATGACTTCTTCCAGCAGCATACTTTTGCATATACTCTAGGACTGCATTAGTCTCAGCCTCAGACAGCACACCCAAAGTCAGTTCACTGGCCATCTGATGCATATTGCACGAAAAATTGCTAGCACTGGCTGAATTTGGCAATTCATGATTGGTGGGATTATAGTTGTTGTTGTCTTTTTTTCAGTCTGCCTAGAAACAAAGTCCCATTCACAAGGTACCGGCTTGATACAATATGCACTTTTTAGGAAGATCTAATCACTGGATTTGCCAAGTTTGTCAGATTAGTGGCATCAAATCATGGACGATTTTTCAGACTTTTGAGTTGAAAGTTCCACAAGCAGAATGATATATATATATATATATATATATATATATATATATATATATATATTTATGACTATTATATTTGCTTCACAGAGAGTGCCATTCCATTATTTTAATAATTTCTGTCCATGATGGTCTATTATTAGGCTATAGTTTATGCCATGTAACTGTTGAATGCTTGATTCTGATTGGACTGACGTTCTAAGGTGTGCTGTTATTTTCCAGTAAACGCACGGCTATAAAGTAGCTTCAGGTCTTGACCGCATAACTGTTCCATATCAGTTGGCCAAATTATTATGTTATTTCCAAGAGCCAAACAGACTACCACAGCAAAATAAGCAATTAAAACAAACATATTGGTTGAGTAATTAGGATAATAAGGACAAACAATGTCTATAATATCCAAAATGTATTTTAGTTTCTGTTGTAAAGCACCCTTGCGAAATGGAATCAATCCAGTGTCCGACGTAACCTAATCGTTAGCAAGGCAGCTAGCATTAGCAAGTTCATCCAGTCTGACCCTATGTTACCACTGGCGTGTTGTGAGCGAAGCTGAGAGCATTTTCAATTCATTTCTATGAAAGCCGAGCGTCATGCTCACAAGGTGGATCATAGGATTGGCAGCAGTGTGGAGCAAGCTCTCTCCTAGCGCTGGGAGCGCCTTTTAGTGGATTTCGTCCGCCCCCGTGGAAACGCAGCCTGAGAAAGCCGAACTGCTTGTGTTTTAGCGACACACATAATATCGAAAATTCCTCAAAAGCTTATCGTGGATTTTCTTTATCGTTTTATATATATATATATATATATATATATATATATATATATATATATATATATATATATATATATCGTTTTATCGCCCAGCTCTAGTTCAATGGTCCGTCATCAATTATTTCTAGCATAATCTATTTGAGATTACCCCACCCATAAATGGCAGGTAAGAAAAAAAACTGGTTGATGGCTTTACATGCCAGTCAGATGATCTCTTCCTATGTAATTAGGTGGTACTTGACCAGACTTTATGCCTCAAGTTGAAAGTCTGGCTATGTGAGACAAGGACTTCATAGGTGCATATGTTAGCTAAAGCAAACAGTTGAAAAGAAGGTCACATTGCTATGTGGTCACGATTTCAGTGTCCCTCGACTCCTCTACACAAGCAATGTTTGATCTGCATCTTTCCTCTATTCCTCTCCCTGGCTATAAGACAAGCCCCCAGAGTAAACAACAGCAACACCGTTCATATTCTTCAATAATTCGTGTGTGAAAGAGAAAAGTATGTGTTTCCAAAGCTTAGGGAAAAGCCCCATTTTCCGAGTGAGCTAATAATTTGAAGCCAATAGGGATGGAAATTGTAAAGAATTTGTAAGGATTCTGGTTCTGATTCGGTTCTACTTAAAAGGGTCATGGCGTGAGGAATCAAATTTATCCTTTTGACATATACAGTAGGAGGTCATTGTACTATAAAATTAAAATTATACGTTTCAGAACTGACATCACAAGGACCAAATACATCTGCATATGCAACACCTGTTTGTTTGTCATTACACCCTTGGCCCATTATCTCGCACAGCTTTTAAAAGACGCAATGTCATGTTATTACTTTGTTTTGTAGTTCATTGACGTTTCAGGATCTTTAACTATTCTTTTAGTTTTTAAGTAGTTTAGTAGTTTTTGAGTCCATATGACAGCTTATTTGTGAGTATTTTTTACTAATTCATTAAAAAACTGTCTCATGAGAGTCATTCGTTCCTGAATCTGACTGCACTGTTCGTGGCGTGCAGTATGCTTTGGCGGTCCTGACTATCCTGACCACACACACATATTTGTATATATTAGATCTGTCAAATTTAACACATGCAGTTAATTAAAAACATTTAACATGTTCACTTTTCTTTAACGCAATTAACATATTTACCGTTAATAGAGCATAAACCAAAAAAAACACTTGGTAGAAGGGCAGGAACTTTGCAATGTGTCCGCACAGAGTCATTACACTGACGGACACACCACAAACACACACAGCAGTGATTCAGTGTCAGAGAAAAAGTGATGGGGATAGGAGATCATAATGCTCTTTGTTGTAAAAAATCATACCTAGATGGGACTTGTGATTGAAATCAAGTATTTTTTAGTCTAAGTAAGGCATTTTAATTACCACAGAATTGCAATGAATATGCAACATGCTGTATGTGGATACTAGTTCTTTGTTTTAATCAATCTTCCACTTAGTCTTTGGGAAACATTTAATGCTACTTGATATAGGTGATATTTTTGTGCATTTATATCTTTATACTGTGGAAGGATTTGTTTGGAAAATGTTAATTAACCAATATATTGTTAAAAAAAATGTCTTTACTATGAAGGAAATAAATTAATTTTGATAAGAAAATAAGTATATTTGGAGTCATTTTGAAAAATTTTGCAATAAATTATGAAAGAAATGTAATCGACTGACAGCACTACCATAAAAACTAGCAAACTACATTGAAGCTATTAAATAAAAATGTAATGTATAACTTTTTTATATCTTTCAAGTAATAGGGCTATTACTTGATTCTACTACAATATAAATAACTATGATCTACTATACTAGGGTCAAAAAATATTCTACATTTTACATAAATTAATTTAAACTAGTGCAATTAACTTAATATTATTCTTCAAAAGACTGTAACTTCTACTCATGGGCTCAAGTGAATCTGTGTATCATTTATTTGAACTGATACATTTACATGTATAATACAAAAACTGAACCAAATGTCATTAAAATCATTTGGCGTTCATACTTCTAAAAAAAATGCAATTGGTTCTGGATAAGAATTTTCTCAATTTCCATCTTTAGCAGCTAGTATTTTCAAACTTAACAAGTGAATCAGTCTCCAGTAACTAAACTTAGGAAAAGTGGCCTTGTAAACCACCTCTCTGATGCCGAGATTGCATTTATTCAAGCATTGTACAATGGGAAAGCCGTCAAGGGTGGATAAAGAGAAAGATGGCTAACAATGAACAGTGATTAAAGTTTAAGATCAGTTGAGACAGCCTGATTCTAGTTTGAGAAGTAACCAAAGACCTGGCGGTATGATATATGCAATTAGATTTTAGACATTTTCTGTCTGGTCATCCTGCGTTTTGATTTGTTTAAGCTAAAGTGCGCTACAACATTAATTAGTTAAAATGTCAACACGGCTTCCATGTAGAGAAGGAGATTTCAATTATGCATGAGGTTTGGTTCTGTTTCCTATCATTTAATGTGCCTCTGCTATCGCTGATTGACAATATAGCCTAGTTCTATTGTCTGTAAAGAACTGTCTCAATATCCTATAAACTTAATATGGTAGCACTGTGTCTGCAAGTCCTCTGATGACCTGAAGGGATAATTCACCATTAAATAGAAATTCTGTCATCATTTACTCAACCTCGTGTTTTCCTGAACTTTCTGACATTCTTTCTTCCAACAAAAGATGTTAGGCAGAATGACAAAGTAAGCCATACGGAACAACATGAGGGTGAGTAAATGATGACAGAATTTCCATTTTTGTATGAACTACCACTTAAAGTAGAGCTGATCATGAACGCAAAGCATTGTTGACTGGCATTGACCATTATTAGACATTGTTTAAATGTTGATATTTTTATTTGAATATTATAATTGTTTACAGACTCTATGAAAATGGTACATCTGAATTCCTCTAAAAATGTGCAGGCAAATAAAATAAAAAAACGCCTTTGGGATAGAAAACCACTCTTGTGGAAAGTTTGCTTACATTGTATGACTCATGCATGAACTGGGAAGGGGGAAGGGTCTGTGTGTGTGTGTGTGTGTGTGTGTGTGTGTGTGTGTGTGTGTGTGTGTGTGTGTGTGTGTGTGTAATAGGGAAAGGCGGGGTGGGGGAAACAAATAGTTCATGGGAATGGAAAGAACAGGCAAGATTTCAGATGTGACAACATTCTTGAAACACTCACAAACACACACTGTTTTTATTACGGTTAGATGCAAGTGAGGTTTTGGAAAGCAGGAGGGGTATTTCAGGAAACTCCTAAATCGTTACTCTAGGCTCAACTTGGCAGCATGTGTGTCTAGACCGGGATCCTGTTGCAAAGGAACGCATAGAAAAAAGGGACAGAGAAAAAGAAAATGAAATACACACATAAATCTAATTCAGGGAAGGTGAAACATAGCAAACATTTGAGATATTTGGCTAGAGCGAGAAAAAGTTCAGTAGGACAAAAGAGAAGAGCTCAGCAATGTTTTTAATTAACCTCTGTCTGCTTTTACATGTGTTATTAGCTACAACATGAACTTGAACTCTTAATGGAATAGTTCACCCAAAAATCTAACTTTTGTCATACATAGTACATTATAGTACTGACCCTGTTGTTCTGAGTCTGACCATGTATTATTATCTTTCTGCCATGAAACACAAAGGCAGAATGTTCAAGTTGCTCTTTCCAACAAATGAGGAGGATAATTTTTAATGCCAATCTGCATAAATATGACTTATTCCCAGTACAATAGCTTTCTGTGAGGAATAGATAAAAATTGTAGCCATTATTCAGAATAAGCTTTCACTCCGCTGTAGCTTACAATCTCATTTGAGTTTGTGTTATCTGTCCGCAAATGAGATTTGAGAGCTCAGGCGGAGAGGAAGATCAGTGAACAACAACTTATATGTCTGTCTGTTCCTTTAACAAAACTATCAGGTGGCATCAGAAGACTTAGATACATTTTTACAAACTATTATGATTTTTATAAAATATTTTTTTTGTATATTCAGAGCTTGGCAGTATAAATTATTGTATGGAAAAGAGTAGTTCTGACAATCCCAAAACCTGCTTTTGGTTCATGGAAGACAGAAAATATTATTTTACTCATAAGTTCAAAAACCCCATTATAAAAACCCATAGGAAAATCCTGAGGTAACCCATGCAAATTCTCATTTGGACTACAAGCTGAACAGCTCTATGTTGGGTTGGAACAAACCAAACTCACACAAACTTGATATCATTGCTCCATCTGGTGGTAGGAAAGAGTAACCACACTATTTGGAGACCTTCTAGAGTCCTTTGTGTGCAATAATGGTTTATCGATAATGATGATGTACAAAAACCACAAAAGACAAGACCCTATCATGAATAAACAAAGTTTACATTTTACAAGTAATACGAAACTGCAAATCGTTCAAATATTCTTTTTAGTAGTCTGGAACCTTTAATAGGTTTTATGTGTCATTTTTATTAGACTATAAGTCTTTTTCGAATACATTTGTACCTTGAGGGACTCATTTGTTACAGGACGAGAGGTACCTGTTCTAAATCTGTACTTGCTCTAGTTTTCAAGGAGAACCGCTAGTTGTCAGGGAAACTGGTGGCAGGAGGCTCTCTAGAGTGTTTACAGAGTGCACAGAGTTTGGCCATTTTTAGAGATAGTTATCAATCATCTGTCCCCAGACATTGTGTAGGTGTGTGTGTGTGTGTGTGTGTGTGTGTGTGTGTGTGTGTATATGTGTATATGTGTGTGTGTGTGTGTGTGTGAGAGAGAGAGAGAGAGAGAGAGAGAGAGAGAGAGTATGGTATGTATGGTTGTCTATTTTTGTGTGGTAAAAGTGAATTTGTGGTCCTGTAGCTAGTTTCTGTTTCTAGTGGTTTCCAATTTAGTGGCTGCCCTGGTTTCATGATTGAGTAAAATGAAGTTGTGAAACCATCAAACATCCCTCAGAAACAGCCTTGTCTTCAAATTTTGGAGAAGTGCACAGTATACACTCAGAACAGTGCAATTACATGTAATGCACAAGTTTGCATTTATACATGTAATTAAATACAATTTAATTACAAAAGATTTGATGTCCAACATTTAGAAACAGCAAATATTTCAAGTGCAGTTGCTGCAGTTTTAGGTAAATACTAGACTTCCCCTCTGGTGATGAGAACCAGTAGGTGCCCCAATATTCTTTTTTTCTAAATTATTATTATTATTTGGGGAAAAGAGCGGCAATAGGATCGGGACATGACCCAATGCTGACCGGACTCAAACCGGTGTCCCCAAGTTCCAACAGCTCTTATAATGTATCAACAGAACAAGCGATACGGCTCTGAAGCACAAATGTGGTTTGACCAGTTCTGCTCAGTACTTATTTAGTTTGTTTGTGTTTTATTAATATGACTTATCTGATGCCTTTTTTATGTGTCTGTGTGTTTGTCAGCAGGAGGCTCAGAGTAAATCAAAGGTGTGTGCTAATGTGTTCTGTGGTGCTGGAAGAGAGTGTGCAGTGAATGAGAAAGGAGAGCCCAGCTGTCTGTGTATTGAGGTAAGTCATTGTTTTAAAATAATTTAAAAAAAAACACTAAAACAAACATGGAACCTAATTTTTAGAACTTGCCTTAAAGGGGTCATGAAATGTAGAATCAAATCTCCCTTGATATTTAGATATACTATAAGAGGTAACTGTATTATAAAAACATACTGTAAATTTCAGAACTCAAAACTTCCTCCTCATTCTAAAATAAGCATTTATAATTGCCACCATACTTTAACGTCTTGTTGTGAAATATGTCTGTTCGTGACGTCACGACATGTTGCACATTTGTAGTTACACATCCCACAACATGCGTCATCGCACCCTTGGCCCCGACCACTGGTTCAAGTCAAGAGAGCAGGCCTTCTGCGGCTAACTATTCCAAACATAACACCAAAGGGGACCCATCTGGACTATTTTGGATTATTTTTGAATATATGCATGCACTAGACAGACATCTTTGAACGCTCGATACATATCTCGTGCCACTTTTAAAGGATGCGGTGTCAAATTACAACTCTGAAAGGGAGAAGCAATCCTCTCTCATTCAGCTGCTGCCTGTGTTGCTCTGAGCAGAAACAGTGCATGTATCTGTGCTATTTTTAATTGTTGGTGTATGTAAACATAGGATGTCTTTGATGACGGATGTCTTTGACGATGGTCATGTTGTGTTCCCGGCGATGTGCACCTCAGTACACCTTCAGTATATGTGTGTGCAATTTCACCATGCTTTGGACTATGATGTGTTAGTTTTTTCCGGCTCATGTCAGCGTTGATTTTTTGTGAACCGTCATAATACGATTCAAGCTTTGCAAAGGAACTGTTAGAGAAGGAAGGGGCAGTTAAAAACACTTAAACAATGTAAGTAAACTGTTTCATTCATGAAAATTTCAAATGTCGTGACTATTTGATAGTTTATGGTGCTGAGTGTTAACAGGTGTGCTTGAAATTAACAGTTTAATATATTCAGATGTAATGTGTTGGATGCGTAAATCCTGAAATGTAGTTTTATAATGTTCTTCCGATTGAGTTTGCAGAATTTGAGGGTCTGCATGATGTTAGCCAATCATAACAGTGGGAGTTTACATAAAATATTTAAGGAGGCTCTTAGGCCAAAACCGAGTGTTCCAGACAGAGGGCCAGAGACAGGGTGGAAAATGATCATATTTTAGTAAATTAGGACTGTTTTTGTAAAAAAAACTCATAACATTCTCATTGGACCTAAAAATTATATTTTAAAAAAAAAATAGCGCTTCATGACCCCTTTAAAGGCATAGTTCACCCAAAAAGAAAAATGCTGTCATACTTTTCTCACATCCATGTCCCTGTATTAATTTATTTGTTCTATAAAACACAAAAGGAGCTGATGTTTATGGCCAAACCCTAAAATGGACACAAAAAACACTTACAATGAAAGTCAAAAATTTAGCCTATAAAAATTAGGTGCTATTTTCTAAGTCTTCTGAAGCCATAGGATAGCTTTGCAGTATATATCATCATACCTGTATACAGTCTGTTGTATATGAAAAAGAGCAGCTCAGACATTTATCCTAACATTCTCTTTTGTGTTTCACTGAAGAAAGAAAATAACAGGCTCAGAACAACACAAAAATGTTTGTTATAACTTTCTTCACTTTCCTAAAGTTTTACACCATCATAAGTGGCAAATATTAGTTTGGCCTGGGAGACGGACAACTTTAATGTTAATCTTAGGATTAGTAAACTTCCATTGTTAGTCAAAATTGTTTATAACACTGTTCTGAAAAAAGTATATTTATACAATAACAGTAGAGTATGTAAGATTGGGGACAACTCTCATGATGTATAGACTATTTTGTGTGTCTCCTACTGAGCTCAGGAGATTATATACACTTCAAAGCCATGATTAGCGACCTACACACATTTAGCTCACAAACATTCGCAATTTTGTGCCGTCCAGCCATGCTTTCATTTTATTAAAGGCTTTGTGTCAACTTCAAACCAAAGGCAGGATAGGAACATTAACTCTCTGGATTATGAATCTAGACACTAAAGCTTTGTTTGTGACTGTAAAAACAGTTTGACTCATTATTTGATCAGACTACTTATTATTTAGTTTTTTAGTTATTTAGTAATTTAGTAGTTGATTAAAAGTACCTGTTCTAAAAATCTGTACTTGCTCTAGTTTTCAAGGAGAACCGCTAGTTGTCAGGGAACTGGTGGCAGGACCATATTGATAACTAGATGGCACTCTCTGAATTATGTTATGAGGTCATGTGACAAATGTAGTGAGGTACTGTATAATGTTATATCATGCTCTCACTTGTAGCAATGCAAGCCCCATAAGCGCTCAGTGTGTGGCAATAATGGAAAGACTTACCGGAACCACTGCGAACTGCACCGTGATGCCTGCCTTACTGGACTCAAGATCCAAGTTGCACACGATGGACACTGCAAAGGTGTGTGTGTGTGTGTGGAGATGGACATGCAGGAGAACATAAATAGGCTGAATTTAATAACTGTAGGATTGACAAGTGGAGGCTGGTATAAAAGTGTCTATTTACTGTAGGTTACTAATCCCTGTGGATATTTGTACAGTGGCCCCAAAAACTATTTGAATTAAAAATGTATGAGTGGTTTGCATTACATAACAAAATACTAAACCAAGTGGCATTTAAAATACAAATAATGCACTTTTAAAGTAAAAAAATAAATAATTTTGTTGGGTTTTAAATTATGCAAAGTTTATACAGCCACAAATAAGAAAAAAAAAAACTCTAGCATCATTCTTGTGCAGATGCCACATGGTTTGATATTTTCTTTCTAATGCAATGAAATGGATACATTTGTAAGTGTGACGTAAGTGTCCAAATTGGCAAAATGTGTTTTGGGAGCACTCCATGTTCATTTCAAAGAATAAAGGACATAATGAAATCTCATTAGAAATGGTTATGGGTGTCAGGACTAGATTACCCATTAAAGGCATCATGGGAATGTTGGGATCTGTCTGCAGCTACAGGCATCAGAACAAACCTTTAGACTGGTGTTTTAATTTAGACAAAAGCAGTATTTACCATGGTTTACAGTTCAATGACTTAGATTTAGATCTTGTGGCTAACTGCTGCTTACAGTAAGAAAAGAGGATAAGCTTCATCACACGCTTCTGCTGGACAATGGGAGAAAAAAAGAGAGACGCAATATTTTGATCGCTAGTTTATGACTAAGGAGCCGCCCAACAAAGTCAATATATTTAATAATTTTCTTAATCCGTAGATTATGCGAGTAGTATTCGACTGGTCATGTGATTCTGACATGGCACCACCCATGAGCGTACCTCTTTCATGTAGAATAAAACAGCTTTTATAAGGTGACTGATTTGACTGGAGTCTTCATTTTAATGTGAGTGCTCATGATTTACTACATACATTGCAAAATTACAATTAATTTGTTTTTAATGAAGAACAAATGACTAAGTGCACCATTAAGTGTAAACCTCTTTAGATTTTTGCTTAAACAAGAAAAACTATTTGCCAGTGGTGTCGAAAAATAAACTTAATTCAAGATATAATCCAGGCGATATCATTAAACAGATGCATCACCTTTTAAAACCTTGCATCTCATTTTCTAAACACCCGCAATACAGCCTAACTGGACACTAAATAGGCTGAAATAACACTGTTGTGTATTTAAATTAAGTATTTAAAATAATTGTCATAATTTTCAATGCAAACATGCCTCCTCTCTACGATTTGCAATTTATTTATTTATTTTTTTACGATTTGGGTAATTTTGCTGTGCAAATTGTGCTGTGCTGTGTTTGCACCGTTACCATTTTGCATAAATCCTTTAGTAAATCAGCAGCTAAAACAACACATACAATGCGTGCAAATAAACATGCAGAAATTTGTACAGAGTGAATTTTACTGTGAAACAATGCTAATTACTAATTAAGAAAATGGCAACATTTCATTAAGGTTAACTAATAAACTAATATTTTATCAGACTGGCTGTGACAGGATTCAGGCCTTTTGTCTGTCACCGAGACTTATCAAGCTCAACTTCTTACCACTCTACTCATCAGTAGACCAACTTCTGTAACTTTGATCTGTTAGACTTATTATCATCTCAGCTTAGTGTGTTGGAGGATTGGACGTTGATCATACAGTCAAATCAAGTTATCAGTCAAATATCAGGTTATTTTGACCCCATATACTGATATTTTGAATAATGAAGCATCATAAATAGTCATTTAATCATGCTACGTATGGGCTGACATGATCACCTGATGTCTATATTTGATGCATAGAGGTGCTCTAATAACCAATGGAAGCTGCAGCTATAATCATATGCAGCGTGTTCACCTGTGAAACAGCACTTCACTTACAGTCTTATCTCTGTCTCTTATAGAGAAGAAACAGGAGAAGGCTGCAGCCAGTCCAGGTGAGTTGGATTATGACAGTTGGTAGAGAGCCAAGCAGGAAGGCTCTCTGATGACTCTACTTAACTGCCTGCTGCACAGATTAGCATTAATTACCAACATATTATGAGGTCATAGGAAAGAGACATATCTTCTTTAACATGGTGAAAGTGGAATTGCTTAGCCATTACATCTTTTAGCTGTAGAAAATATTGCACGCTGAACATCCTGAGACCCAGCAAGTAGTTTATTAATAAATTAAAAATGTAAGTTTATTTATTTATGTATTTTAGTGCATTTGTGGGAATTAAAACTAATTGTAATATATATAATGCATATTAATATTTATTAATATGTAATGTATGTATTGTATGTCCTGAAATTAAGGATACTGTAGATAAACAGGACAGTTTGTCAATCATCAATTCATCACGTTGTTGTTTTTATATATATTTTGTGTTTTATGCACACCAGTATTCATATGAATTAGCAGTACATGCATTTAATTGGTGTTTAATCTAAAGGAGTATTGTTCAGCATTTTGCCATAGAGATTTTCAATTCTACTAAATATTTTTTACAGTAACCAAACTTTGCACATTTGTTCTTAACTATGTTATGAAACATACAGTATTACTGAATGATTTGTTTATAGAATGTTTGCTGCAAAGTTTGTTTCTGACCCTTATTCATAGTGTTAAATGTTTTAAATTAACATATATTATTGTGGCATATTAGCATACTAAACAAAAATTTAATAATCAGTGTAATAACTTGGAAAAATTTATTAGAAATTATCATATTTCCTGGAGGTATTGTTATCTTTTTTACCCTATTCACCTGTAAAAAAACAAAACAAAAAACATGCACAATGTACTACATGCATATGCAAGTCCAAATTTCCAGTAAAGAGGACAAAGAAATTAAATGTACTGTATGTGTTTCTCATGAAACAAAATGATAAAACTCACAAATTTTTTTCTGAGATGTTTATTTACATTAAATAATCGGATAATCCATCCAATATAAATTAGATTGACAAAATTATACGGTTTCTCCTCCTATTAAATCTGCTGAATTGTTGCATAGCATGTTTAAAAAGCAATTAGAGGAAGTCAAACCTGAAACATTTGGTATCACTAAAAAGACCAGAATGTCCTCTATAAGATATAAAAAAAATGCATGTATCATCTCAGAGAAATTCACTAAAAACCAATGTCCTCTACAGAGGATAGAGAGGATAAAGCTGATTCTGACACCGGTTTAAAACATCCAGTAAAGTATCTATTGAGATATTTTTCAGTGTGTTCCGTAGTATCCCTGTCACTCACTGTCACCTTCATTATAACTTGTGTATTTTGTCTGGTGGTGTGTGTTCTGTGATCTATGAAGTCGTGTGCTATGTTGCTGATCGTAATGAGCTGCGCAGACGTGTGATCGACTGGTTGCAGACAGAGGTTGTTTCAGATGGCTGGTTCACCAAGGGTTCCAACTTCACTGATATCCTTCTCAAGTACTTCAAGGTGTGTGCACAGGTTTCAAATACTAAATCAACAAGAATTTGTGTAGTTTAGTAATTTTATTTTTATTGAATGCATTCTTGTCTGCAAAAGGCAGTATATGCAGCAATGAACTTAATGATTTTCTTTTCCTTGGGAATACTCTTGTCTACTACGCATTTTTCTAAACTAAATTTTTCTTTTTGAATACTATTGGTTAGGTTTAGTCTAAAGTGTAATGGTGGCATCCCCTGTACTAAATTTAAATGTTAAAATGTTTTGGCATCAACAACCATCTTCCTGGTTACCTTTATGGTTGCCTTTATTGTTGACACCTGGTACTCTTATGAGCAGCCATTTTAGTTGGTGGTGGTGGATCCTTAAAGGGGCAGTGCGCAGTTCTGCTCTGCCACAAAAGTGTTAGGTTAGGGAGCTACGTTTTACTCATTAAAACCTTTTCAGATTACAACATCATTTCAATCGCTTTTGGCGACCCCACGGGACATTTCACAAGGAAACAATGATAGCAGAGTGATAAGATAATAAAAAAAATTGTTGTGGAATAATAATAATAAAAAGTTGGTATAAAATTTTGAAAATGCTTTCTCAAAATAGAATGAAACCAGCATGAATACAGAGATTTCCTTTCTAAGAACTTGGGAAATGTGTTTTAAACTATTTTTTTCATAGATTTTTTTTTCATACATCCTTATATGGACCCAAATTAGGTATTTGCATATGAATATAATTAACATACTAGAAGCATTTAGGTATTTTTATTTTTGTATTTGTGCATAAATAACATGTAAATGTTAAATTCACATTGGCACAAGTCTAAAACTTAGATGTAACTGTCGGTTACTACACATTTTAAAACCAAATGAAAGTAAGTATCATTAGGTCATTTTACCAGTTCTCCACACATTAGGCCCACAGGCTACGTAATTTGAACATCCCTGACATTTATTCATCATTGCATCTTTTTACATTAAGGGTGCCTTCGTCATTTCTGAGTGATAGGACAGACTTTTATTATGGTATCAAATCATCAGTTTGATTTAGTCCCTTCAGCCTCAAGGCTTTGTCTGTATTATTCTCCACCAGGAAATATCTGCTCTCCTGTTGATCTTCAATCAGATCATTTTTCTGACAAGCACCTAAGGCATGTAAAACATGACTAAAATGACTTCATAGCAGCATTTCAAGCACTCATGTCCTTTTGATGGATCAGTCTGTTCAATGTTAGCTGTGTTTCCCCTTTTGCACAGCTGTGACGCTCAGACAGATGAAGAACAAGCCTGTACAGCCATCACCAAAATCCATTTATTGGCCTGGCTACTATCATTTTACAAGAACAATTAATTTTCAGATCCTGTATGTTTTAACCTCATTCTTTGAAATAATGACTGTAAATATACATACTGAATGGAAGCTGGGTGTAGTGGACTACAAAGCCAGGAAGTTTGACTCAATCTTGAACAATATTTCTACACATGAAATGTCCTTTCCCTATCTTTCACTCACCCGGAGTTGTGTCGATGTATTAACTCTTGGGGTTGCCCTTAGGAGCCCCAAACACCTCTGATCGTTGAGAAAAGTCCAATGGGAATTGGCAAGTGGAATCTGCAATTCCTCTCGCCAAGTCCCGTTGGCCTTTTCTCAAAGATCAGTGGTGTTTGGGGCTCCCAAGGGCGACCCCTAGTGTCACTACATCGACACAAAGTCTCATTCCCTCCATCAGGGAATGGAGGTTACGAAAGTAACCAAGACATTACCTCCAGATTGTAGGTAAACAGGAACAGTGTATCAGGCAGAGTATGGTCTCCTGACAATCTGAGATAAGCTTAAACTAAGAGCATTGTGTGTAAAAGTTGTCTGGTTAATGTGTGTGTGTCTATATACACATTTGTTCATACAGCGTCTGTACTGTTTCTTCAGAGTGTAGTGTAGCACAGGTTCTTAACTGGTAGGTTGCGACCCCAAAAAGGGGTAAACAGTACTTTTGAATGATAAACATTATGGTACTGTGTTGGGTCGCTTCTTGATGTCCTTGAAATCTGGGTCCTGAAACAAAACCAACTGAGCAAATAGCAATAGCAATTTTTTTATCTGCAAAGAAATATGACAGAATGAATTGCATAATTTATCTGCAAATGCTGACTGCATTGTTTTAGCAACCATGTCACTTAAAGGGATAGTTCACCCCAAAATTAGAATTCTCTCATCATTTACTCATCATTATGCTGTCCCTGTCACAGCATTTCCCACCCGGCATTCACAGGAGGACACGTTTGTAAACGTGTTCAGCGGGAGACACTGATGTAAACATGGAGATGGTGTACCGCATGGTCATAGAGAAACAACGTTTCGCAACTGCAATTTTAGGGTGAACTATTCCGTTATATGGCTTGGTTGCAAACACAATGTAGTCAGTATGTGCAGATAAAAACATGCTTATTGAATTTTTGTACAGTCCTTTGAAAACTATAGACTTCACTGAGTTCTGCAGGCTGGTTCTGTGTCCCTGGTTTTGGAAGATGCAGCAGACTACCACAATCTGGCATACTTTACTAGGACTGTACAGAATTACTCCAACACTGCAATCCAGGCACTTCAATTTGTTCTTTAAAATGTTGAAAGTGTGCTAACCACATTGCGTGTCTGGAAATACATCCAGTTATAATGCTCTTCTTCATCATTTGACCATAATTTTAAGAATAGCTGCTGCCATGGTCATTAGAAAATGTATACAAACTCTATTCTCTATCTCTATTAAATACATAACATTCCATTTACCATCTGCTTTTCATTGTTGCAGGTGCAATTGGTAATAAGCTTAAGTTATATAGAAATGAGGCCTGCTTGCACTTTAAAGAAGGACAATGCCTTAATTTAATAATGATGACATAGATCTATTCCAGTGTGCACCTGGTTAAACTAGATTTTAGGTGCTTTAAGAGACCAATTTTTGTGCTGAAATACTGTAAGCAAAGATGAAGCATCTGTTTAGTGAAATTGCACTAGTATGTCTTTCATATTTGATTTAAACACTGAAAATGTTATGTTCCATGTATATATACAGTATATACACATATAGATTTATTCAGTATGCTCTTATTCTACCTTTGCCTTCCCAGAATTATGATAACGGTGACTCTCAGTTGGATTCTGCTGAGCTGCTGAAGTTAATTCGGCACAACGAGACCGCTGTTCAGATGAACTCTTATGCTGAAGAGGAGAACAACCTCCTGCTCAGGTTACACACACATACAGTTACAATCACACTCATTCGCACAAACTGAATCTGTACAAACTCCTATGTAGTGTAACTGCAATTTGCTGGTTTCACACCTGTGTCTCCATTCATTTCCACAATAAGCGAAAATGCTGACCATGCGAGACAGGATTTACTCGGTACGTGAGGGTTTGCTAAAGATCTCCTGAGCATGTGTAGGTCATTCTGATAACAATGTGCTGAGAAGCAGCAACTTCGCAGTTGGGTAGTTGGGTAACTATTCCTTTAACCACTTGACTACACAATCCAAAGGTTTTATCATAAGAGAAAAGAAAACAAAAGTCCTTGTTATGTTTTCATTATTTTTGTTCATAGCAGGTGTGTTACATGATGTAATAATCACACAGAAGCTTTTCCTGTTTCTGTCAGTCGAGGTTATGATTGTTTGTTGTGTCCATCTGTCAGGATGCTCCAGAGGGGAAAATCATCCATCCACAAACACTGATAATAACATGCAAACATTTCCCTGGACAAATTTGTCCTGCTTATCTGGTTAGCAGGATAGTCCACTTAAAAAACAAATAAGACTGTATAATCAAACCAAAAATAATTTGGCATGTAAACAGAACATGTCTTTTTAAATTCCACTCTGGATTTCCTCAGAATAAAAAAACAAATTCTTGACATGAATGTACAAATGATCAAATATTTAAATAATCCTTACGTGTTTCTCTCAGGAGCCTTTGTGTGGATGCTTTTATTGAGCTCTCCGATGAGAATGCAGACTGGAAACTGAGCTTTGATGAGTTCCTCAACTGCCTGAAACCAGGCTTCAACCCACCTGAGAAGAGTAAGTCCCTAATATTCTTGCTTCTATGTGCACCAGCATGGAGATAACATACGGTAGGCTTTATGGAGACTCAGGTTTTTGGCGTATTTGAATCAGTTTAGTCTGAACAGTCGTATCAAAGAAGTTTTACATCCAGGATGCAGTGCCGTAATGTCACTGTGGCAGGGTGAGCAAGAGACAAGACACAATGCTTATTTCAAATCATTTAAAAAAAAAATTCAAAAGGGGGAATTAAAGTGCAAAAGGAGAAAAGTATCCAAAAAAGGGTGAATCTGCCAACATTGCGTTGAGATGGGGCTTTGTGTAGGATGGGAACTGTCTAAAGGAATGGTCCAGGACGTAGGCGGGGTCCAAGCAGCTGGGGCTGTGACTTCTGTGGCGGCCTGTCTTTCCAGGGGCCGCTACGAATGTGAGGAGAAGCGGTCATCCACAGCGACCCATCTAATTTGTGCTGGGAGTCCGGGGAGTACGTCTGGCGTGCATCTAATGCGGCCGGTTCCCTCCCAGATCTGCTCCTGGACCTGCATGGATGCCAGTGTTTGCACACATGGAGATAGAAGCCAACCTCCTGAGGAGAAGCCCGCTATGCATCTTAATGTTCACATTTCTCACTAGTGCTAATGAAATCAGAACAATGGTGCATTTTTTATTTTATCTCCATTGATGGTTAGGTTTAGGGAGTAGGGTATTTTATTAAAAAATGAATTCCTTTTGAATGCATTCTGTCATTTACAACTAAAATTCAGCTCGCTATTTGCGCCACCCTATGGACATTTTACTTAGTCAAAGCTTCCAGTTTCAGCCACTGGGGGCAGTGGTTTCGATTTGACTGATTTCAGCAGCAGAACTTTTGACCTTGTGTCACCGAATTCACAGTGTGTTCAGTCTGTTCTGACACAGCATTTGCACAATTGGGTTCATAGTACCTTTGGTTGTCTGATGTGCCTCGTGAGTTCAGTAGCGTGGCAAAGTGTTATGTAGGTCATTGCCAGGCAAATTTTCCGTTTTCAATTTATTGATTCCACAATAAGCTACTCTCTTTTGCATGTCTCTTGATATTATGCTGGCACATAGCAACCAATGTTGATTCACCAGATTTTAACTACACTATACATATGCCACTCAAGCGCAACTGAAGCATGACTGTATCGTCATAGCGCTAAGCCTAACAGACAAAGACCCATTGCAGACAAAAATGTCGGATTAAACTATATTTATTTATTTATTTTGGATTTACTGTATGCGTAGTGTAGGCAGGCCAGGTGCAGACAAAAATGTTGGATTAAAATAAATTTTTTGATTTATTCATAGTGCATACAGGCCCTGTGCATACAAAATATCGGATTAAAATGTGTGTATATATATATATATATATATATATATGCACAGTGTAAACAAAGCCATGGTGCTTTTTAACATTGAAGGATTAATAGAAGCTCTAGCTTTGGAATATTGCTTCCATATATTTATATACAAAGTTGAGTTCACAGTTTTCACAGAAGTGTAGTTCTGTGCAAAGAGAGGGCAAAAGAGGGATTTTCCACTCTTCCACAGAACTTTCCTCTGCATGCAGAACTAGGTGAAAGTTCAGTGGGAGGGACTGATTTTCTTTTATTCTTCTCTTGATGTGACCTCAAAACTAGCTGCATTTACACTGCATTGTAAATCAGAACATGGACCTGTAGATCTTTCACAGAGTATTGAAGAGGCCATGGTGGATAAGTTGTTAAAGATTTAGAGAGGGATATATAACATTGACAAACTCTACATTAACTAACATACTACATAACAGCTTTCAAAGCAGCATTTGTTATAATATACAGAATCAAAAGCAGATGTTCTGGCCAGAACTCCAAGAACTTCAGACCCATCTATGCAGTCATATTTGTTTCCCCTTGATAGTAGAAACAGTATTCCACATTCCACAACATTAATTTCCTGTCTTGTATTTGGAAATCTAGGACACAGACACATTTTGGATGCAGGCACAGCCATGCAATGCATTCATGCCTTGTGACAGCTCACGCTATTTACAACATAGTTTTGGAGGAATGAAGTGTTGGTAATCACTATTTAATTTTTTAGAGCCTTCTGGTCCCTTGTATTGACAATTACAGCAGATTTCAGTACAAATTTTGCTTATCCATGCATGTATGCCAAATATGAGTATAGTTGTGGGCAATGATTCATACTGTATATTCTGTGTGAATGTAGTAATGAACCCAGTATGTGTATAATAACAGAGTGTGCTCTGGAAGACGAGACCTATGAGGACGGAGCCGAGACACAGGTGGAATGCAACCGTTGCGTCTGTGCATGTGGAAACTGGGTTTGCACTGCCATGACATGTGATGGTGAGTCCAACTCATGTTATCATCATATTTTTAATACAAAAACTTCATAAAACGATTGATGCTCTCCACAGAGAAAACCCCTGCTATTGAGACCGATGGAGGTCAGGAGATGACAGAGGAGGAGTGGACACGTCGCGTGGCTGAACTCAACAAGCATCAGGTCATCTAACCGGCTTTCTTCACATCAAACTAATGTCATTAGAGCTCAGAGTTATAATATTATAATAATGGAATCCTTGACGTTTCACATTTACTGTAAAAAAAAACATTGGCTACGCAGGCAGAATTTTAAGGTATCATAGACTCGCTGGCCATTAGGCTTTGAAACAGCCGTTAAATTGGACACATGGCCCTTCTCAAACCAGCATACCACTATTCTTTCAAATGTGTTTTTATTTAGTGTTTATCCCTTTCATTTAGGGATGTCCCGATATCACGTCTTAATACTGCGCTCATGTACTTTTACTCATGCTCATAAAAATGCTCCGACACCAAAAACCGTTACCATCTGACATATGAATGTCATTCCGTAAACATACAGCATACGTATTAAATTCCTGTTATGTCCTAGTGTGATTATTAAACTGCAAAGGTTGCGATTTAATGAGATAAATACATAGTTTGCATGTGCTGCACGCTTGAAATGTGAGTGCTTGTGAATGTGAGGAGCAGGTGTTGTGCCTACATAAAGACACAAAGTGAGCATACCTTTTTGAAATTATTGGGCCATACACGGAAAACACCATCATGAGCATTGCACGCACTGTTTGAGAAGATGACTGCAAATAGAGTGCTAATTGACATTGTAGTGTGAGGCACATACACACTACATATTTATGTAATTAAATTGCAGCCTTTTGCGGTTTAAGGTGAGAAGGTACCATCCAAACACAGAGAAACGGAAAGGGCTTGATTCCAAAATAAAAGCTTCCACCAAAATAAAAGCTTAATTTAAATGAAAAAGTATGACAGAAATAGATCACTACTGTATGTCATGTAATATTCAATGTATAACTACTACTAATAATAATAGAAATAAATGATTAGTAATTATATTATATTTAAGCAATATCTCACATCTGTAATGCTCTGTTTTGAAGCACTTTATTTGACAATAATAATTCCAATGTTGTATTTTGGGTTGTGCTGTGAAGTTCTGTATAAAAGCACTTAATTTGATACAAAATTATGTTGAAAATGAATTGCTCAACTTTCATTTGATTACATTTGAATGAATTAATTTAGTAATTCACCATTTTGAACTGTTGATATGGAGTTTAAAAAAACAAAACAAAAAAAAACAGGTATTGGCGAGTACCAAAAAGGAAGTATCAGTACTAGATCTCGTTCTCAACCAATTAAAAAAAATAATAATGAAAATGATTTTAATATGTGTCGGGACATCCCAACTTAAATAATACATTGCAGGCACATAGACAGTTCAGTCTTCAGTAAAAGCAAGAGCTTGCTGATTAAAGGAATATTTTATAGTCTTACAAAACTATAAAGCTATCAAGTAAAGTAAAGCACAATAACAGCTTTTAAAATAGTGTGACTGGCATTTTAACTAGTGTTTCATTGTGTGGCCATCAAAGACACAAGAATGTAAAAGCTAAGTCAAGTCAAAACGTCTCGGTTACGTATGTAACCTCCGTTCCCTGATGGAGGGAACGAGACGTCGTGTCGAAGAAGCGACACTAGGGGTCTCTCTTGAGCGCCGAAAGATACCTCTGATCTATGAAAAAAGGCCAATGAGAGTTGGCGAACAGTATTTGCATACTCCGCCTCCGGATACAGATATAAAGGCGACAGAAATACGCTCGTTCATTCAGGATTTTTCTGAGGAGCCGGGAGTGTTCCGGGCACCTCAGCGGCTCGGCTCAGCGACGTGGCCGGGAAGACACGACGTCTCGTTCCCTCCATCAGGGAACGGAGGTTAAATACGTAACCGAGACGTTCCCCGTCTGTCGCTCACTTCGACGTGGTGTCGAAGAAGCGACACTAGGGGTCCACTTCAAAACTCGCCATGCGCTGAGCCGTGTACGTGTACTGCTGACACAGAAGCGGGCAGGTATTTGCACGTGCACAAGCGACCAACTGTGTTCAGGCTGCACGTACTCTTCCCCAATGCCCCGAAAAAGCGTCAGCATCCTTTTGGTTACCCAGGGGGGAACAAGGTGACGCTCCCAACTAGGGAACGGGCCAAGCCTGGCTGGGCCTCTTTTCTCTCTATGTTTTCTCGGCATAGAGCAAGAGCAGCCGGGGCCCTTACCGCATCGAGGGAAGGGGGTCTTATTCCTATTCTTTCAGGGGGAAAAGACCCTGCGGAGGCCACACCCGCTCAGCAGGGGAGGTAAAGGTGGCAAAATACATCACATGGCCACTTTGGGCATGTGGGAGGAAATGGCGCGGTGGTAGATCCAACCTCGAGGAGGGGGGAGTTACTACAACACGGCGACCGGAGGGCAGCGAAGGGCTGCCTAAGGGAGACGCGGGTCAGCTCGTAAGGTGACCGTACCGCGGAAATACACACAGGAGGAGTCCCATAGGAGGCCTGATCTGTGGAGCACCTATTCCAGTAGGGGTAGCCGGAGGTACCTGTAGTGGACTGGACCAGCACGTTCCTCCGCTGAACTGCTGCGGGCCCGAAGGGCTAGGGAGGAATCAACCAGGGACCTAGGTCCTCTGGGACAAAAGTGCACTGTTTTGCCTTGGCAGAGGGAAACGGCGCTGGAACAAGCGGTTCACCCGGTCAGATCGTCGACGTGTACCGAGTTCTACGGGCTCGGACCTGAGAGAACACGGGACGAGACTGACTCAACCCTGAGATCGTAAGGGTGTTAGGTGCTGCCCAGCCCACAGCTCTGCAAATGTCTGCTAGGGAGGTGTCCCTCACCAGTGCCCATAAGGATGCCACGCTCCTAGTGGAGTGGGCTCGAACCCGTAAGGGGGGGGCATGGCCTGGGTGTGATAGGCCAACTGAATGGCATCCACCACCCAGTGAGACACCTCTGTTTGGAGACAGCGTTCCCTTTCTGCTGTCCTCCAAAGCAGACAAAGAGCTGCTCAGAGCGCCTGAAGCTCTGGGTGCGTTCCAGGTAGGCACGCAAGGCACGTACCGGACACGACGGTGAGAGGGGCTGGGTCTGCCTCCTCCCGGGGCAGCGCTTGTAGGTTCACTACCTGATCTCCAGAGGGCATGGTAGGAACCACGGGCACATAGCCCAGTCGAGGTCTTAGGATCACATGAGTATCTGCCGGACCGAGCTCCAGGCAAGTGTCGTTAGTAGGGAACGCTTGCAGGTCCCCGACCCTCTTGATGGAAGTGAGCGCGATCAGCAGGGCCGTCTTTTCAGGAGAGGGCCCTGAGCCAACTGATTCTAGCGACTCGGGGGGGGGGGGGGGGGGGATCTCTGAAGACCGGCGAGGACCACCGAGAGATCCCAGGAGGGGAACAGGTTTGGCCGGGAGGGGTTTAACCTCCGGGCACCTCTTGGGAACCTGACGATTAAGTCGTGCTTACCCAGAGACTTGCTGTCTACTGGGTCGTGGTGAGCTGCGATAGTGGCAACATACACCTTCAAGGTGGATGGGGACAGCCTCCCCCCCAACCTCTCCTGTAGGAACAGGAGCACAGACCTAACTGCGCACCTCTGTGGGTCTTCTGCCCGGGAAGAACACCAATTCACGAACAGACGCCATTTCAGGGCGTAGAGTTGCCTGGTAGAAGGGGCTCTGGCTTGGTTGAACGTGGCTACGACCGTGGGTGGTAGACCAGCTAGATCTTCCGCATCCCGTTCGGGGGCCAGACGTGGAGGTTCCAAAGGTCTGGGTGCGGAGCCAGAGCGTGCCCCGTCCCTGAGAAAGAAGGTCCTTCCTCAGGGGAATTCGCCAGGGAGGGGCTGTCGCGAGGAGTACAAGGTCCAAGAACCAGGCCCGAGTGGGCCAGTAAGGAGCCACGAGAGTGACTTGCTCCTCGTCCTCCCTGACCTTGCACAGCACCTGTGCAAGAAGGTTCACTGGGGAAATGCATACTTGCGCAGCCCCACCGGCCAGCTGTGTGCCAATGCATCTGCCCCTAGGGGAGCCTCTGAGCGGGCGTACCAGAGCGGGCAGTGGGAGGTCTCTCGGGAGGCAAACAGGTCTACCTGGGCCTTGCCGAACCATCCCCAAATCAGCTGAACCGAATGGGGGTGAAGCCTCCACTCTCCGCCAGGCAAGCGTTGTCGTGACAGTGCGTCCACCATCACATTGAGGTTGCCGGGGATGTGAGTGGCACGCAGCGACCTGAGTCGGTGCTGGCTCCAAAGGAGGAGACAACGGGCGAGTTGCGACATGTGACGGGAGCGTACGCCGCCTTGGCGATTTATGTATGCGACCGCAGTGATGCTGTCCGACCTGACCAGGACATGTTTGTCGCGAATTAACGGGAGAAACTGCCGCAGGGCTAGAAGGACGGTCAAAAACTCGAGGCAGTTGATGTGCCAACGCAGCTGGGCCCTTTTCCAACGGCCTGTGGCTGCGTGCCCGTTGCAAATGGCGCCCCAACCCAATCTGGAGGCGTCGGTCGTGACCAGGACGCGTCTGGACACCTGCTGTAGGGGTACTCCAGCCCGTAAGAAACAGAGGTCTGTCCAGGGGTTGAACGTTTGTTGGCAGGCGGGGGTGATTGTTACCCGGTGCATGCCGTGGCGCCATGCTCGTCTCGGGACTCGGGTCTGGAGCCAGTGTTGGAGCGGTCTCATATGCATCAACCCCAGCGGCGCGACCGCCGCGGAGGACGCCATATGCCCCAGGAGCCTCTGGAAAAGTTTTAAGGGGACCGCTGTGCCTGGCCTGAAGGCGGCGAGGCAGTTCAACACTGACTGGGCACGCTCATTGGTGAGACGTGCGGACATTGAGACCGAGTCTAACTCCATCCCGAGAAAAGAGATGCTCTGAACTGGAGCGAGCTTGCTCTTTTCCCAGTTGACCTGAGGCCCCAGACGGCTGAGGTGCCTGAGCACCTGGTCTCTGTGGGCGCATAGTAACTCTCTCGAGTGGGCCAGAATGAGCCAGTCGTCGAGGTAGTTGAGTATGCGGATGCCGGCTTCTCGGAGCGGAGCAAGAGCTGCCTCTGCGACTTTCGTGAAGACGCGAGGGGACAGAGACAGGCCGAAGGGGAGGACTTTGTACTGGAACGCCTGGCCCTCGAACGCAAACCGCAGGTAGGGGCGGTGTCGGGGCAGGATGGAGACGTGGAAGTACGCGTCCTTCAGGTCTATCGCTGCAAACCAATCTAGATGCCGGACGCAGGTTAAAATGTGTTTCTGCGTGAGCATCTTGAACGGGAGTTTGTGCAACGCTCGGTTGAGAACTCGAAGGTCCAAGATTGGTCGTAAGCCATCGCTTTTCTTGGGTACGATGAAGTAAGGGCTGTAGAAACCCTTCTTCATCTCGGTTGGAGGGACAGGCTCTATCGCGTCTTTGGCCAGAAGAGTCGCGATTTCCGCGCGCAGGGAGTGGGCGTGTTCGCCGTGTACTGCGGAAAAGCGGACGCCCATGAAGGGGGGCGGGGGCCTGGCAAACTGAATTGCATAACCGAGTCGGATGGTCCGGGCCAGCCAGCGAGACGGGTTGGGAAGTGAAAGCCACGCATCCAACCTCTGCGCTAGGGGCACCAAAGGGACGATTAATTTGGACGTACCCGGCGGGGCTTCGCAGCGGGGCGGAGCAGGTAGGGCAGCGTTGGGCGGCGACAGGGCGACCCGCGGCTGAGGTGCTGAGAAGAGACTCAAGCACTTACCTTGCTCCGCACACCCGGCAGGGGGCGGGTTAGCGACTGAGGAGGAGGTCCTGGGTAGGCGTCCTCTAGACTCGTCGGAACCGGCTGGCCGGGGGACAGTCGTGGGGCTGAAGACGTGTGGTCCGTGTCCAGGAAGCCAGGACTGTTGATATCTGGGGGCAAAGTGCCGTGAGAACGGCATTTGCGGGCCAGGTGACCCAGAGACAAAAGGAAATAGCTCATTACAGAGAATATGAGAATGTGAAAACTAATTCGACAAAAAATTCTCCTCCCGGCCCTCCACCGGGGACGGAGCGGTCTTACCACCTCCGGAGCTAACATCTTGGTCCCTGGGTTGAGCGTCTACGGACAGCCTGGGAGCCTTCCGGGTCCTTGAGGGGGTCCGTGAGACGGGGGCGTCCGCTTCCTGCGGAGTGCTCGACGCTGGGGCTGAGAGCTGGGCCCGGGTTGGGGCGGAGCAGGGTGTTTCATAGCCGCAGGAGGACGCCCTCGGCGAGCAGACGGGGCATGGCCCATGGCGGCAGGCTTGCGGCGGGGCAGGATGTGCAGTGGCCTCCGTCTGCCTCACCGCTGAGGACTGCTGGGCAGAGTCGTCAACGGTGGCGCCGAATAGACGGATCTGGGAGACGGGGGTGTGGGAGAAGGTGTGCCTTGTCTGCCTCCCGCATTTTGACCAGGTCCAGTCCCCAGGTGCGTTCCTGGACCACAAGGGGTGGCCATCGCCTGTTCGAGTGCCGGCGCTTCTGACCTCCGTGGCCCGGGGGCGCGGTTGGTCATCCAGCGCAGTTCCTGCAGCACATCAAGAACAGGACTACCCAAGGTGCAAGTTTTGAAGTGCCTTGGCCTGGCGTTGGTTGCAGGAAGGGCCGTGGCGTGCAGAGTGGAAGCGGTCTGGGACCGTTCCACCGCGAGTGTAGTGAGAGCGGAGGAGCGAAGAAGCCTTGGCTTTGCTCAACTCGTCGTGCACGTCCGGGAAGAAAGGAACGGGGGGGGGCGTGGCTGTGAGCGGCGCACCTGCCCGCGGGACCGATCAAGTAGCCCGGGAAAGCATAGCGGATCTCCGTGCGTCAGGCTCAGGCTGGGCGGCAGACCCGAAGGTGGCGGCCCAGGCGAGCGATCAGCATCCGATGCCGCTGTAACGCTCTCCGATGAAGCGGTGATGTCATCCAATTCGGAGGCAAGCAAGCGTGCCGGGGAGGCGGGCGGTTCGAGGGGGTTTACCCGGCGAACAGAGCCCGTCATATTCCCCAAATCGCCTTCATCGCCCGCGGCGCCTGCGTCAATCCCGTAGGAAGGAGGCGAGGCGCGGGGGGCAGCTGAAGTGGCTTTCTCTCATTACAAAAGAAAGCCGTGCGACCGCAATGCTATAACGGCCATGTTCTCACTCTGAGAAGATGAACCATTGGAGAGAATGCTCATCCCGAGCTCAGACGGAAGCAAACAAGCGTGCCGGGGAGGCGGGAGGTTCGAGGGGGTTTACCCGGCGAACAGAGCCCGTCATTGTCCCCAAATCGTGTTCATCGCCCGCGGCGCCTGCGTCAATCCCGTAGGAAGGAGGCGAGGCGCGGGGGGCGGCTGAAACGGCTTTCTCTCATTACAAAAGAAAGCCACACGACCGCAATGTTGCCATGGCTATGTTCTCGCACTGAGAACATGAACCATTCATAAAACACTGCCTGCGTGTGATAGCAGCCCAGGCATGCAAGACAGTGTTTTATGACCGAGAGAGGTGGGGAGAAATCACCGCATCCAGAAACTACACAGGGGCGGAAATTACATCTTTATAAAGACGCGTCCTGAAAAGGACGTTCAACGCCACTGTGTAATGCTCTTTCAGAGAAATAAACTCTTTTATGGAGAGAATCACTCTTTCAACTCTTTTAACTCTGCGCTGTCAAAGCGCCCAGGGGCAAACTGCACGCCGGCAGTGAAGAGAAAAGCCGCTGTAGTGCGCCGTAAATCCAACAGCAAAGCAGAGCGTCAGAGGATCAGAAGCAGGATCAGTTGTGTTACTCGCAGCTGACTGCATACACACGACCATCGGCTCTGAAGAAAATTACTGAATGAACGAGCGTATTTCTCTCGCCTTTATATCCGTATCCGGAGGCGGAGTATGCAAATACTGTTCGCCAACTCTCATTGGCCTTTTTTCATAGATCAGAGGTATCTTTCGGCGCTCAAGAGAGACCCCTAGTGTCGCTTCTTCGACACGACGTCGAAGTGAGCGACAGACGGGGAACAGGTTTACTTAAGCCTTTGTTTGTAGCCTTGATATTTCAACTGACTTTTTACAGGGCTGTAAACTGCAGGTAGTGAGCTTCCTCATAGGCAGTTAAATTACAAAATGGTTACTGCTTTATGATTTTCTGAGTGAAATACAATCTTGTACTGTCAGTTTGTTAGCCCAGGGCAGAAATGGGCTGACTTGTAATATTTTTCCACCTATTAGGAAACCGTGGAGAAGATGAAGACCAGCACAAAAGATGTCTAAAACAAGAGATGAGAGGAAGGAGATGTGGAAGAAATTCAATCAAGACTTCTGAGATTATGAACTATTATGTAAAATTTGTTATTGGAATTGTTTTTGATGAATAGGTTATTTCCTATTACTTTCATTGCTATCCTTATTGCATCTATTTTTGTTTTATTTGAATTACAGTATGTTACGTGTGTACTTTTATATCTATTTTACAGTTATCTTTCCACCATTTTGTACGTTCATTTTTATGTCTTCAAGTGCTGTAATTTGTTTGATTGTATCACTCCAAAATTGGCTGAATAGGCCTCAGCACTTTGTTTTGGGGCTCTCTGTTTTATTAACTATTGTTTTATTGTATTATTCTTTTTACCATTTATTTGTCTGCCTACAGTTATATGTGGTAATATGTTATCTGTGTTTGAGACAATGGCAATAGAAGAAGAGAGAATAGGGAAAGAGGAGGGAGTGAGTTTGACAACCAAAGATTACTAAGAAATCCGCCGAGAATACAAACTTCTAGTTTGATCACAGCTTCAAAACAAGAGATTTCCTTTATTACTGTAAGAAGGTATATATTCAGCAGCTGAAGCTTGGCCATGCCCACTCTCTCTCTCTCTTTCACTCTTATCATGGTGAAGGCAGTCATAGTCTTGAGACCTTTCGTAAAGGTGCTAATGTTATTATTCTTCTCTTTTGCTGCTTTGTCCTCTCGCTTTAGAATGTAGATGATACTAAGGGCAGAAACATGCTTGATGCAAGTACACAGATGCAAGCGCTTTGTCAACGCATTGCGAACATGTGGGTGATAGTTACCTTTAAAAGTTTTAAGAATCCGGTAAGTTGCTATAAATATATTGACTTTACCTTACTTGCTCAGCAATATTTTCGTCAAACTGTTGCTCTAATATAACAGTTAAATTGAAAGAGAAAACTCACCGTAGAAGTGGACAGTTCGCACTAATATCCGCTATAGCGCCCTTGTGGCAATGCTGAGAATGCAGTACGTACTTGAATTGTGTTATGAATTGTGGTTTGACACATTTTGGAATGCCATGACGCACAAAATCGAGCTTGCGTAGCTACTGTAGCATCTGCGTTCAAGTACTTGCGTAGAGTATGTTTGAAATCTGAAATAGGACGAACAACATTAATTTTGGAAACAGCAAATGAGACCTGAAGTGTTGAAATGTGGCTCAGAAGGCAGAGCAAGCAATACTTTTGAATTTAAAGCTGAAGTGTGTAATTTCTGTGCTACTAGTGTTCCCAAACAGATTTGCAATTTAAAGATGTTTTCTTACAGATTATTTTAACATTGAGAAAATTACACAGTCAAGCTTTAATATCATAATAGGGTGGCAAACCAGCCATGTTATTACTTGACAAACTTGCTCTTTCTGCAATGACCAATGTCACCGCAGGTCTTCTGTGAACATCCTTGAATTAGAATAGATCAGCTCCTTCATAGATTAGCACAATTTTGTAGCACAAATGGGTTAGCTAAATTTGAGATTACATTTATGTTAGTTGCTAGAGGCAGTTTATGCTGAAACTCTTAAACTGTGCTCAGTCCCACTCGGATTCTGTTTTTCAATAGATAATAATTAATGAACGAGCAGAAATACGATTCATAATGAACCTGAACTGAGGCTAATTGTGTTCTATCAACTTACAATTTTAGCTCTCAGAATCAAGACTGAGTACAGAGAGAGTGATCTGAAACCAAAGCCTGATGTTTAGGATGTTGAAAATATATGAAAATCTCCAGGTGTACCACTACTCTGGACCCAGCAACTACTTTATACCTGTTACGTAAAATAACTTTCAGAAAAGGAATAGAGTCGCCATTGCCTCTGTAGAGTAGTTGCATTCTTACAGAACCAAGAGGGTTTGTGTGTATGCGTGAAAAAAAAAAAAAAAAAGTTTTTTGTGTGCGTGTTAGCTTGTTGAATTTCCATTTAATTCCAGTAACAGTATGATTCCTTTGTGGTAATGAGTGCCTTAAATACACAAACAGCATGCCATAAAGTGGCCTCTTCTGTAGGTATAAACCACCTTATATAGGACACAGTGTACATTAACTTTACAGTATTATGGTAGACACCTAGTAATTGCTTTTTATATGTCTGTATGTCTTATTCAGTGGGGCAGAATTAAAACATTTTATTGTTAAAAAAAAAATTATCTTTCATTTCCTTCTATGTATAATATCTGAAATGTACTGTGTGTTATACTAAGCATGTAATAATAAAAATAAAAGGCACCACAATTTGATATATCAAGCCTCTCCAGACTGTCAAAAACTATGGTGTGGAGTATGTGGAGTATATGTGGATAGTGTTGGGTGTAATCTGAATACTTTTTAGTACAAAAAGAAGTGTATTGCATTACATTTTAAATTTGTGTAATCAGATTGTAGTTATTGACTTTCAAGTAATTTAATTACTTTTTAGTACATTACTTGGGTTACACATATTTGTGAAATAATATTATTTTTATAAAATGCATTTGAAACATGAATCATGTTAATACGTCCGTCTCTTTGCGTTTGTGCTGAAGAGTCACTAATAAGTCATTGTCAGGGAAAACGTGTGGTGCTGAGTTTGGGACTTGGTTTGACAATGGGTGAAATGTAGGTAATACAGATGGAGTTTTTTGAGCGGAAAACAAACATTTCTTTGAAAAGCGTTTTAAGATAATGTCTTAAATAATGTGACCACTTTTTCAATTAAGTAATCAGTAAAGTCGGTACTTACCCAACTTGCATTTGTATTTACTACATAAGTTATTGCAGCTAAACAAAAATGTTACATTTTTTCTATGAAGTGGTTACAAAAGTGACAAGTTCTTGCACAGAGATGGTGAATCAGGCCTGAAAAGTGTGTAAGAATCAAATTGTCAACACTGTGTCTTTAGATTCAGACATGTAGTCAGATTCTGGAGTTATTCAATTATCCAGCATGACTTGCATGACAAAGACATCCAGTTTAAACAGCCAAATGCATACCATTAACAGTGTAGAATTAAATCTATACATTACAAATGAACAGCTAAGGTTATGAAAACAACTCACTCCTTGCATAATAAAATTAGCAACATCTGTGATTGCATAACCATCAAAGTGCCCACAAACATTAAAAAAAAATAAAAAATACAAAGTACTTGAATTGTAATTCAAACAAGGGTTTCAAGAGATAGGATCAGAAATGTAATATTTCTGGTCCATGAACACTGGAATATTCATTGGAGTTTATTTGTATATTAGAAGCGTTCACCTTTTCTCTCTCTATTACTAGTAAAGGGTTAATCCAGTGGGGTGGAGCCAGCATCCAGTTCAGCCCTGAAACATGAATGATACTTCACAGACTGTAATGTGTGCGTGAGGCCATCAGGCCGGACAGGGGTTACACTTGGATGTCGGCGGCTATTTGTGTTAGAAATAGACTTTATTCGGAATCAACTAGAACTGTGTTTGCAGAATAAAATGGAGGGGTTTGAAGGGGTCAACGCCGGCGAGGGTGTTCTAGATCTGTCCCGTTTGAATCTGAACAATTTGAGTTTTGATATTGTTAGCGAGAAACGACGGAAAGACGCGAAACATCTTTATGTGTGTTATAACCGAATCTCGCTTCTGTCCGACTCCATTTGTTTATTCTCTAATCTGGAGTTTCTGGACATCAGTAATAACATGCTGTCGGTCATCTGTGAGGACATCACCCGACTGAACAAACTCAAAACACTCGTAGCCAAGAATAACCGTTTAAATGAGTTTTCTCTGCCTAAAGACTTCGGCTGTCTGCAGCTGGAGGTGTTGAATCTGAGTGGAAACAGGTTTGAAGAGATGCCGACCCAGTGTTTGCAAATGCAGAAGCTACAGTCTCTTTCACTCGGAGGAAACAGACTGAAAAGCATCCCAGCAGAGATAGACAATCTAACCAGGTAATGTTGCATCGATTTACCGTCTATGTAGGCAGCTCACTAGCTTTTGAGGACAAAGCTCATCTTTGCAGGTTTGCCAGACACACGTGTATAGAATCTGCAAAGCTATATATATATATATATATATATATATATATATATATATATATATATATATATATAGCTTTGCAGATTCTTGGCATTCTAGCTGTCAGTTTGTCCAGATGCTCCAGTGACATTTCACCCCACACTTCCTTGCCATATATGTAGCTGTCTTGTCGGGCACTACTCGCGCACCTTACAGTCTAGCTGATCCCACAAAAGCTCAATGTGGTTAAGATCACATATAACACTCTTTTCCAATTATCTGTTGTCCAATGTCTGTGTTTCTTTGCCCACTATAACCTTTTCTTTTTGTAATTCTGTTTCAAAGGTGGGGTTTTCTTTGCAATTCTTCTCATAAGGCCTGCACCCCCTGAGTCTTCTCTTTACTGTTGTACATGAAACTGGTGTTGAGCAGGTAGAATTCAAGGAAGCTGTCAGCTGAGGAGCAGTTGTCCTTTTTCTTTGAAGACTGTAGTGTACACCTTTGAATGAAATCTAGATATGCACTGATTGCAATTTTCTCTTCAATATGACTTATAAGTCATCGACCTGTGGCTTGTGACTCCTTATAAATATATCTATTTAGTCTTCTAACTCTGAGAGTGTAATGTCACGTATTGTGGCATGATGAGATATTGTTCTCCATAGTGCTTACAGGAATGACGAGTGAACTGAATCAAAAGTGTATGTCTCCGGTTACACATGTAACCTTGGTTCCCTGAGATGAAGGGAACGAGACATTGCAAAAGCTGTCTGCACTACTACTTAAAGAGTTTTATAATTCAAGTGACTCACTCTTGTCCCTCTGTCAGAAAATTCTGAAGAAATGGTGACTGAGCGCCCGCTTATATAGGCCTACTGCACGCCAAAAAGTGCGGGGCTCAGACACCATTGCAATCATAAGATTGCCGTGATTGTATAAGGGTTTCAACAAGGTTGTGTAAGGACACTTCCTCATAGTGCTTACAGCAATGTCTTGTCTTGTTCTTCATCTCAGGGAACCAAGGTTACACGTGAAACAAGAGATGTTTTCTATTATTTTAATTGATAATCAATTTGTTGTTTTTTCATGTGTTCTCAAAATCCCTTCCTGTTAGTTTTTTTAATTCTAAAAGTCAGTTTCTTTATGACATCATCCTCCTGGAAGTGACCATTTTTGGTGGGAAAACATAAGCACAAACATGAAAGAATTGATGTATACTGTGATGTTTTGTGCTGTTGGTTTGGTTTGTCTCACTCTAATACATTCCATCCTGTTTGAAATTTGAATTTCTATGATAAAATCCATTGAAAAGATACTGTGTAACACAGGAATGACTCTCATAGTAGTTGCCTGATTATGGATGTTTCGCTACTTTCAATGTTGAAAATATGTTTTATCGGTTATTTGGCACGTGTGTTCTGTGAAAGGAGCTGCTTGGAGCTGCTGCTTGGAGTGAGTTCTGATTAACATCAATCCAACATATTACACAACATTTTTAGAGGTAGAGCTAGGCCAGACAAAAAATTTAGGTGAAAAAGGATATGTAGTCAACATTAAGTTACTCAACTAGTCTGAAAGAATGAGTATGGTAATTAATCTTTTGAAGTATAATGACAGTCTGTGTTTTTTTTTTTTTTTTTCCTGTTTAAAGCTTGTGCTCTGAACAAAGTGCAATGTGTACAAAAAAAGAGGTCATGCTGACTTTTTTATGCTCTCCATCATTGTTTACCTAATAACTTTCCTTATGCTGTTCAGTTTGTTCTATACCTTATCAGTGTTACCCTTAATTATTACTCACGTGCATGGTTACCGTTGTAACCTCCGTTCTCTGATGGAGGGAACGAGATGTTGTGTCGATTGTAGTGACACAAGGGGTCTTCCTTGGGAGCCTCGCTTGCCTCTGAACTTGAGAAAAGGCCAATGTTAAATTGGCAGACAGAATTTGCATGTTCTGCCCCCGGACATACGGGTATAAAGGGAAGTGTGTGTTCGTCTGTCAGTCAGGTTTTTGCACTGAGGAGCCGAGAATAAGGTACGGCGTGTTACAGTTGTAGGAATAGTTCCATGGCAAGGGGGACACAACCTCTTGTTCCCTCCATCAGGGAACAGAGGTTACAACAGTAACCATGATGTTCCCCTTCTGTCACTCACTCGACGTTGTGTCGCCCATTTAAAAATGCCATGCATTAAACCATGTTACGTGCAAGCAGGCTGTTGCGTGCTAGAAGCAGCTGTGTCGGCCACACATAACCCTCCCCAACGCCCCCAATAAAAGGTGTTACCAGTACCTGCACGGGAACAGGCGACATGACTAGCATGGGAGCAAGCCCAGCAGCCGCGGCCTTTTCTCTCTCTATGTCTCTCGCATAGGGTGTGAAGCGGCTGGGGTTATCTTAGAGTTATGAAATGCGTCGGGGAAGGTGGTCTTTCCCGGTCCTTTTCTTTCAGGGGGAAAAGACCCTGTGGAGGCTAAATCCTGCCCAGACTAGGGGGAGGTAACATGTGGCAAAAACACCACGAGGGTTGTGAAGCCGTACTTGGGAGTGGCGCGGTGGTAGGTCCTCTCTTATGAGGGAGGAGCTCTACAAGCACGACGACCGGGGGCAGTGGGACTGCCCAAGAGAGACGCAGGTCCGCCGAGAGGGGGACCATACCGTGAAAAATACATCACAGGGTGTTTGCCTGAGGAGGGAACTAAGCCTGTGGAGCCCTACCCCAGTACAGAGCACCTGTGGCTCGTAGTGGGTCTGGACTCGAATTGCTCCAGAGCACTGGCTGCTCGTGCTCGTTCGTGAGGCACACTGTCATTGAGACTGAGTCTAACGCCATGCTGAGAAAAGAGATGCTCTGAACCGGGGAGAGCTTGCACTTTTCCCAGTTGACCTGAAGCCCTAGACGACTTAGGTGCCTAAGCACCTGGTCCCTGTGAGCGCATAGTTGATAGAGCCAGGATGAGCCAGTCATCGAGGTAATTGAGTATGCGGATGCCCACTTCCCTTAGCGGGGCAAGGGCTGCCTCTGTGACCATCGTGGAGACGCGAGGGGACAGGGACGGGCCGTAGGGGAGGACCTTGAACTGGTACACCTGGTCGTCAAACGCGAACCGTAGGAAGGGTCGAGGCAAGATGGAGACATGGAAGTACGCGTCCTTCAGGTGTACCGCCGCAAACCAATCTAGCTGTCGAATGCAGGTAAGAAGCTGTTTCTGCATGCACATTTTGAACGGGAGATTTGCAAGGTCCGGTTGAGTACTCACAGGTCCAAGATTGGTCGCAACCCGCCACCTTCTTTGGGTATGATGAAGTAAGGGCTGTAGAAACCCTTCTTCATCTCGGCTGGAGGGACGGGCTCTGTCGCGTCCTTGAGAGTCGTGATCTCTGCCCGTAAAGCGCTGAAGTGGCGGGGCAGCTGAAGTGGCTTTCTCTCGTGAGGAAAGAAAGCCGTGACCGCAACATTGCCATGGCCATGTTCTCGCACAGAGAACATGAACCATTCATAAAATGCTGCCTGCGTGTGATTGCAGCCCAGACACGCAAGGCAGCTTTTATGACCGTCAGAAGTGGAGAGAAATTGACCGCATCCAGGAACTACACAGAGGTGGAAAGGCATCTTTAAAAAGGCGCGTCCTGAAAAGGACGTTCAACGCCTGCTGTGCATTGCTCTTTTATGAGTGAAAACTCAAACTCTTTTAGTGAAACAAACTCTTTTAGGAGGGGAAAACACACTTTTAGGCAGTGAAAGCGCTGTCGAAGCGTCCAGGGGTGTGGACCGCACAGCGTGCAGAGAGAGAGAGAACGCCAGCTGGGAATCTAACGGCGTAAGATCCAACAGCAGTGCTTCTTGCCAGTAGAGGTGAGTGGAACAGTGGTGAACTCAACTTGCTTTTGCACAACCACTGGGCTCTGATAAAAAAACGGACTAACAGACGCACGCCGCTTCCCTATATACCCGTATGTCCGGGGGCGGGACATGCAAATTCTGTTTGCCAATTTCACATTGGCCTTTTCTCAAGTTCAGAGGTACGTGAGGCTCCCAAGGAAGACCCCTTGTGTCACTACAATCGACACAATGTCGCGTGAGTGACAGAATGGGAACAAACACCATATGTAATGGAAAGAAAATGGAGATCATGGAAAGTGACTCGTAGTCTTTCAGCCCAGTGTTTGATGATTGCACTTTATTAAACAATTTCTTTATCAGTATTTTTGTGTTGTTTATAAATAATAGTAAATAATCTAAACATCCTTAAAACAAAGACATTAACTTGATGCAAAATTGTATTTGAGCTTTTAAGACAAGAATATATCTTTAAAAAAAGTTGTATACATACCCCAATGTTTATATTATAAAATATATATTTATATCAGGAATATATGTTGAAGTTTAGATATTTTTACTGGAAAGACAAATACTGATTAAGAAGTAGACTTAGATATTTTGCAGCACATCATCACTTAATAAATTACCACACTTGTATTGCAGGAATACTGCATCCAAATAAGCACACTTGTACTGCAGTACTGAAAACTGCTGAAACACTGCGTCCAAATGACCACCCATGTACTGCAGTACTGAAAACTGCAGGAACCCTGTGTCCAAATGGCCACCCTTGTACTGCATTCTGAAAACTGCAGGAACACTGCGTCCAAGTGACCACACATGTACAGCAGTACTGAAAACTGCAGGAACACTGTCCAAATGACCACACTTGTACTGCAGTACTGAAAACTGCTGGAACACTGTGTCCAAATGACCACACTTGTACTGAAAACTGCTGGAACTCTGCATACAAATGACCACACTTGTACTGCAGTACTGAAAACTGCAGGAACACTGCATCCAAGTGACCACACTTGTGTATTTTGCAGCACATCACACTTGGTATTTTGCAGCACATCATCACTTAATAAATTACCACACTTGTATTGCAGGAATACTGCATCCAAATGAGCACACTTGTACTGTAGTACTGAAAACTGCTGGAACACTGCATCCAAGTGACCACACTTGTACAGCAGTACTGAAAACTGCAGGAACACTGTGTCCAAATGACCACACTTGTACTGAAAACTGCTGGAACACTGCGTCCAAATGACCACACTTGTACTGCAGTACTGAAAACTGCTGGAATTCTGCGTACAAATGACCACACTTGTACTGCAGTACTGAAAACTGCTGGAATTCTGCATACAAATGACCACACTTGTACTGCAGTACTGAAAACTGCTGGAATTCTGCGTATAAATGACCACACTTGTACTGAAAATTGCAGGAATACTGCGTCCAAATGACCGCTTTTGTACTGCAGTACTGAAAACTGCAGGAATACTGCGTCCAAATGACCACACTTGAACTGAAAACTTCAGGAATACTGCATCCAAATGACAACACTTGTACTGAAAACTGCAGGAACACTGCGTCCAAATGACCACACTTGTACAAATGACAACATTTGTACTGCAGTACTGAAAACTGCAGGAAAACTGCGTCTCAATGACCACACCTGTACAAATTAACACACTTGTGCCGCAGTACTGAAAACATATCGGTTACATACGTAACCTTGGTTCCTTGAGACGAAGGGAACGAGACATTGCGTTTACTAACGCATATGGGGAGCGCCTTCACATACAACCTATTTGAAACCTCTCTACAATAACAGCAATATTCTAATATTGGCTATGGTATTTGAGCCCCACCTGTTTTGGTGTGAACTGACTGCTATAAAACAGGTGCACAGACATAATTTCCTCAGAATTTCTGACTGAGAACAAGGAGTGCATTGCTCGTGCCTTAAGAACTCTTGAGTCTTGTGGTGCGGCTAGCATTTGCAATGTCTCGTTCCCTTTATCTCAGGGAACCAAGGTTACGTACGTAGGGCCGTTTATTGGGTCCTTACTATGTGAGAGACACCAGTCAGTGAAAACCTTCCACTTTAGTCCATAGAGGCGTCTTGTGGACGGTGCTCTGGCTTGTAAAATTGTGTTCATGACTGAATGCATCAATTCTGGCACGTGTATTGCACCCCGTTCAGTGGCCACACATGCAGGTTCCACAGCTGGGGCTGGGGATGCCAGATTGTGCCGTACACCTGAGAGAGGAGATCCCTCCTAAGCTGTATTTCCCATGGTGGGCTGTACAGCATCTCTATCATTTCCGGAAACCATGGCTGGTTAGTCCATTTCGGCGCAACTAATTGAACCATTTCCTTGTCCTCCCAGACTTTGCATATGACAGAGTGGATCAGGCCATTTGTGTGCCATTGTATCCGTTCCCAACGGGGCTTGGGACTTCAAATACCAAAGGGGACAGTGGGCATTCTCCACTGAGGCAAATAGGTCGATTTCTGCTTTGCTGAATATTTCCCAAATCCTCAACACCGTTTGAGGATGAAGTCTCCAATCGCCCGTTATCAGCCCTTGGCATGACAGTAGGTCTGCACCTGGGAGATATGTCGCTGTCAGGGAGATGAGATGACGCTTGCTCCATAGGAGGAGGTGCCACATCAGTTTCAGCAGTGGTGGTGAATGAATTGAACCAGGACATGACAGTTTGCTATTCAAGGCTAGAATTACAGCCGATAGTTCTAGGCAGTTGATATGCCACACCCTCCTCGACCTGTCCAGGTGCCGAAAGTTGGGCTCACATCGCACACCGCCCCCCAACCTGTGTTTGAAGTATCCGTAGTCACCACTTTCCGACAGGATATAGTGCACATGCGCCCTTGGCGCCAAGCATGTTGTGGCACATGGCGCTTCAGCCAGCACTGAAGTGGTCTCATGTGTAAGAGACCTAATGGGATGACGGCCGAAGCTGCTGCCATAAATCTCAATGCTAACTGAAACAGCTTCAGAGGAAGTGTTCTCCCCAGTTTGAACTGAGACAGTTCTGTAGAATGGCCTTAACGCGCTCACTCGTGAGGTGCAAGCGCCCGCTCGTGGAGTCTAGGTGGACTCCCAAAAATGAGATATTTTGGCTGGGAGAGAGTGTACTCTTCGCCCAGTTTACATTGAGGCCCAAGCTGATTAGATGCTGAAGCAGATCACAAATGATCACAGCAAGTGCCATGAACATGTGATACAGTACATTGTTGTATTATACATGCAGAAGAATTTAAACAACATTATTTGAGTCCAGGAAAATCAAACCTTAGCAATCCTGGAATTCTTCACCATCATAAATTAGATAGCCCAGGCATCAACATTGCTCAGAAAGGCCCCTCAGCAGGACCTCCTGAACATCCACACAGAGTTAAGGCAGACTTCTCTTTGAAAGGTTTCCAAAAGACCATCAGATTTGCATGACTCGAATACTCACATTTCAGCCAGGAACATTCTACACAAAGTCACAGTACTTTACCAATTTAACCTTCTAAAATGTACAGAATGCATTTAAATCCACAATTTATACAATACCTAGGCTTACTAGGTAATTTTGACAATTGCTTTGAACTGTGGTAACTTGTATAACTGACTAATGATTATAGCCTGATCTATCTCTTTAAAATGTGTGTAATGTTTTATCTATGTGGTATAACCAAGGAATTAACAAGTATGATTTGTAACCAGGGATTTTCATGTTTTGTTACCTACAACAAATATTAATGAAAGAATGTCAAATTTGCTATGCAAATGCTCGATTTATTACATGGAGGAAGCTGATGATAACGAATATCATGTCTCTTGTACCATTCTTAAGATATAAAAGTTCATGATTAAATATGCACAGTTTTTGAGTGGGAGATTTGTAAGAATCTGAAGCAAAGGACCATAAATCAAAAATAGCCCAGTTGACCATGTGACTCTGAAAATTCACTTCTGATTGGCGCAGTCAATTGTTTCCAAACAGGAAGAACTCCTCTCTTCAGTCTCTTACCCTCTTCAGTCGTCTCTCTCGTCATCTCTCCAGCTCCGCTGACTGCTCAGACTTCGCTCTGACTCTTCCCTCGGGGTCTTCTCTGGATCTTCCAGGTCCATGCCATGTGAGTTCCAAGGGATCTCTGGACTCAAAATCCTGAGAAAGTCTTTCACTCTCTCTGGTCCATGAGAAGGCCTCGCAACTTCATCATTCATACAGACAATAACTCATCGATGGAACAAATTTTTGACCAAGAACCAAGTAACACAAAGAATGCAAGGAAACACCACTACATGCAAGTACATCTCCAATATTGTGCTCAAAGTGCTGGTGCATAAATACATTGGGTAATCCGATAGCAAATCGATATAGACTCAAAGAAGGGTAAATGGTTCTTAAGGTATTGTTAACAGACTACATAAAGTTAATTTTCACTGTACTGATCATTTATCTCACATTCTGTCACTATTTTCACCAACCTGTCTCGTGTATAGATGTGTTAGATTAGATTTATGTTTAGAATAGTAATAACGTTTGTCTGGTATTCAAAGATGAATGACTGTGGTATATTTTGATAAATAATCTCATCCTTGTTTCTAAAAGATTTTGCCTCAAAGCTGTACCTAAATACATGTGATATTATTTTCAATAACCCATGAGAATAATAGCACTCCAATAAGTGAATTAATCATAATTCACTTAAAGCTAATTCCTTACAGTAGAAATTGTGAGCAGATACAATGAGACGAGAATTTATTCAGACAAATAACCTAGTTATTTGTCATTTATCTAATTTATAATGGTTGACGAACGCAACTAGTTTCATTTATACATTTCATTACCTAATAATGTACAATAAGGATTTAGTTCATAGCTCACATATTTCGAGACTCTAAATTCATCTACCCCGAAATATCCAACAACATGCAGTACACCGGACAGTACATGAACTCTGAACGGCAGTACTGTAATGTATAGAACGCCCCATCAATGGCAATGTTGTTTTAAAATATTTAATCACGTGAACATTTATTTTATAATTAATCACAGATTTTGAAAATGCTGAAATATGACTATATACTTCTTATTTGTCAAGATGCATGGTAATGTGCAACTGTAGAAATGTTGGAAATTATTCACATTAAAAAGTCTTTAATAAAGTTACGTCCCCGCTCCACCACACTTGAGTGGGAGCTCTTACGTAGATGAAAAATAGAAAAAAAGAGTTTGCCCTCTTATGTATGTGGTATATGTGTGGCTTTTCTCTCTCTCTCTCTCTCTCTCTCTCTCTCTCTCCCTCTCTCTCTCTCCATGCGTGTGCGTGTGTGTGTGTGTGTGTGTGTGTGTGTGTGTGTGTGTGTGTGTGTGTGTGTGTGTGTGTGTTTGATTGTGTGCTAGAGAGAGAGAGAGTGAGAGAGAACGCAACTGATGATGCGCTCTCATCTCGAGAAACAGAGAAAAACAAGAGGAAAAAAAGCATGAGCAAAGTGCCTTCACTCTATTTACACTTAAGTGTAATTCCAAATATATTGGCATAGCCTATATTTGAAAATATATTGTCACAAAGTACACAGAACGCAGTTTGTTGTCTTAAGGAATATTCCTCTTGCTATCTTCATATGGAACAAGCGCAACTGAATTCATGTGATCCTTGACTAGTAGGCAACAATCCAACGCATTGACTAGTGGGGGAGCTAAACAACAAGTCAACTAAACCATACACCCCCTCATACAAATATTACATGCGAACTCACTTTTCCACTGTGAACTAATTGTCATCAGAAATGCATCACAGATGAGCCATGCAAATTTTCTTTCCATAAGATGGAAGGCAAAAAGGAAATGCTGGCTGCTTCACTCCACTGAGTCATGTGAATGAGTCTTTAGTTTGCTGCATCTGGGTTTGGTTTGCATTAAAAAAAATACCGTTAAGAGGTACTTTCTTCATCACTTTGATGCTGTGTGTTTGTTTGTGGTGTCTGCGTCTCTGTGAGGTCCCCCCGGTTACATTGCAAAGGTTCCGCCCTTTTGCATCTAGAGTTTAGATCTCACACAGAGCTGAGTACAATGCCAGAATCTGTTAAATTGGTAATTATGTTTATCGCATAAAAAAAAAAGAATTTGTCAAATGTAAATTAATTGCATGCCTTAATTTCAACAGCCCTAGTTTAGGTGCTTTAGAACTACGGTTTTGTTCAATGTGAAAACTGCATTTGCAATTGAAGCTCAATTTATACTGCAGTGCAGCTGTTTAACTGCACTGAACTGCAGGTTAACTACACAAACTACAACTGTACTGCATTGATTTGAAATTTTACTTCACTAAACTGTGGTTATTTTGCAATGTACTGCAGTTATACCGCTGTGGAATGCAGGTATACTTCACTAAACTGTAATAGTACTACACTGACCTGCAATTGTACTGTAGTGCACTATATCAGAACTGCAGTTTAAAGGCATTGTAAGTGGAGTACATTTTGACATTGTGCAGTACAACAACATTGTACTTCACAAAACTGCACTTTGTACTACTGCAGTCAGACTGCAGTTTAACTGCAGTTCATTTTTGTAAGGGATCGCATTGGGGCTGGCAATTTTAGCATAACCACATGTGCTAAAGTATGTTAAAAACGCTAAAAATATTTATCATCTGCTTATATTGAAGTGCAGCTGTTGTAATGACAAGTGCTTATTTTCTAAACTAACCAGAGAAAATACTCTCATTTGGGCTTTGTTTTATCCTTGCTGCCCTGCAGTGACAATGCATGTGAATGTTATGCTGTCAGGAGTAGAGCTGCAGGCTGCAGTATCAGTTTTGCAGTGGAATAGTGACCACAGTGCTGGAACAGCACAGCTTGCTGAAGCCGACATGGCTGGGTGCCATCCCAAAATAAAGCGATATCTGCCCTGTTGGCCCACATTACACACAGAGTTGGTCCTTTTTGAGTGATCTGTGCCTCTTTTCCCTTTGCCGTCTCTGTCTACTGTGGTAATTGCAGAGACTAAGCCAGAATGGGTTGGTGTAGGGAATGAGGTATTGAAGCAAAAATGAATACCTCTCCTTAGGGCCAGTTGTGTTAAATGGTTGAAAAGCTCTCAAGTTTCTCTCTCTCTTTTCCCAGTTGTCTAATTATTCACAGCTATTTTGACAGTAATAAGATTTTTGAGAGGAGGACATTCTTTGTGTGAAGCCCTCTATAGTCATTGTGCTTCATTGGATGTGTGTTGTCTAGACTCTAGGACACAAGTGTTTGTTAACACAGACACAACAAAAAGGGATGTTAGCAGATCTCCTCTCCATTATCATTAAACCTTAATCTGTATTGACCGTTTCCTTACAAACTACTTTTGCTAAATGCCAGTGTTTGATTTCTTCTAGTTTGATTTCTTCTGCATTTCTAAAAATGTGACTATCATTATGCATTCTGTCCATTTCGTCATGTGCATTACTTTGAGGGGGCCAACCTTGTTATGATTAAACTGCTGAATTACCTCCTCGCTTCGGGGACAGTTGCATTTGCGGTATTGGAGCATTTGTACATAGTTTTATTAAAGCTGCCAAGAGACACCACAAAATTAATGAAATATTTCATATAATGTAGGCTTAAATGGCTGCTATGCCCATATGCCATCAGCCACTGTATACCTGGGAGCACCTGCGCCCTAATCTGCTCTGGCAGAGCAGCTGCGGACCTTTTGCTGGGCCAGTCCCATCAAGCTACCGTACACCATTATCATACACAAATGGTCAAAATATGTTGTCATTTTTCAAATAAAGTGTATACATCACCTTAATGTGCATTTTGACCTATGCCTATAGCGCATAAAGTGAATTTTGAGAGTTAATGCTCATATGAAGCGTTTCCATTCAGGTTTTCTTAAGTGCAAATATAAATTTTGCATAGAAATATTTGGATGGAAACAGTAATTGGCTTAATATTGCTCTCGTGTATAGTTAAACTTACTGGCAAACCGTAGAGATGTCCGATTTGAGAGCGAAATATTTTTTTTTTGTCTTGAGTTCTGTTCAATGAATCCATCAAAACAGTTCACATATCAGTCTAAATTAATAATTTGAGAATCTATCTCCATTAATCACTTATTAAAAAGTTCCATTGAAAAGTCATGGAAATTAATTGGTCAAAAACTGTGGGAACACTGCCAATGACTAATCTGCCTGGTATAACTGTGGTCTTATTGTACTAATTTTGTCACTGATGCATTCATCTATGTTTGACGTGTGTTGTTTGCACATAGTGTGCTTTCATTTATAATCAAAATGGTGTTAAAACTGATTATAAAAACACATTTTCTCTCTCTAGCGTGGAGCTATTGTATTTGGGCGGTAACCAGATCTCCTCCATCCCTGCTGAACTAGCTAACTTGACCTGCCTCAATTACCTGGTTCTGTGTGATAATCGCATCCAGAGCATCCCACCCCAACTCAACAGGTTTGTATTGATATGTACTAGGGATGTTCTAGGGTGGTCGACTAATCAACTAGTGGTTCAATAACCAACTAGTCAATTAGTGGGGCCGAATACTGACATTATTATTTTAGTGGTGGTGTTTTAATGGCATTCTCAAATAATTGAGAGACACAAATTCTAGGAGGGAATATTTGTATCATGTTAACTTGATGTACTTAACAGTGAAATATTGTCAGCACAGTAAAACCCTCTGCAAGTATTTCTGTCTCTTTACTGCTTTATGCTTAGTCTTTTTATGCTCTGATGTAACAGCAAAGCCCAAAAGATGATCACTGTCAGACATTTTCTACCATTCTTTGTGTGAACTTTTCTTATTTCTTTTCTTAATTGATAGCTTTGTGCAATCAGATGTTATAGTTATTTAGTCTATTTATTTTTTTAATATCCATTAGTCACCATGTTGAAGCACTGCGCTTAGCATCGAATTTCCCTCTGAAACGTGTCTGATTGAGGTCACGTGAACAAAACGGAGCATATTTATATATTTGTGGGTTCCTTTACACCGACAAGTTGACTAGTTTTTTAGACAACTAACCGACTAGTAGATTATGAAAATTGGTAATTTTGCACATCTCTAATATGTACTGTGCCAAGTGTGCTCTCCAGGGCACCCAAATTTCACATTAAGCATCAAGTATCAATTCAACACTTTATCAAAATTATTTATCATACACATTGTTCTTTAACCAATCAGACTTATAATGTATTAATAATATAAATGTATTAATTAGGGCTGCACGTTTTCAAGTTTTTCATTAACCGTTAACCGAGGCCCTTAACGGTTAATACTCGGTTAACCATAGTGTGCCAGGGATGGAAATTAACTTTTTTGTCCACCGGCCACTGTGGATTTCAAAATCTACCAGCCACTCAATGTTTTTACCAGCCACTTTCTTGTTTTTAACCGACAATGTGTAACTGCATGTGAAAATTAATACTACAAGATCTACAATACTTAAGCCGTTTATTTAATCTCAAGTCTCAATGAAATACTGGCATTTTCTCTTTCTCTCTTATAGCCTACACACACAATCCATGAACTGATATTCATTTCAGTTCGCATACGAGGAAAACACAATGTTACGGACGTGAGCGCTCTGAAAGCGGCACTGAAAGATGCTTTAAAACTTCCACAGAGACATCAAACAGAAAGCACAAAACCTTTCTTTAAAGTGAATTTCGTTTTGTATTAATTGTGTCTTAATTTTAATCAATGTTTCATCAACCAATTGCCTGGATTTAATAAATAAGAATTAAATATAGCAGACGATATAATCACAAAGCGGAGGCGCCGGCGCGTGAACTGGAGCTTGTCTCATAAATGAACCGAAACTCAGTGTATAAGGTAGCCTTGCCTCACAAATAATTCAAAACTAAAGAAAACAGACACAGACTGCTCTCTGCTTATGTAATCCGTAAGAAACGTGCATTTCTCTCTGGTGCGTTACTGTGAAGACCGCGAGTCGACTTCATCTTTGCAAATGACACGGACAAAGAAAAGACTTGTTTATTAATAAATTATTAAATGCAACATGATGCATTCATCTATGTTTGACGTGTGTTGTTTGCACATAGTGTGCTTTCATTTATAATCAAAATTGTGTTAAATCTGATTATAAAAACCCATTTTCTCTCTAGCGTGGAGCTATTGTATTTGGGCGGTAACCAGATCTCCTCCATCCTCCAAATGGTGTTTTTGCAATTTTTTTCCTGCAACCACTGCCCTAAAATATTAGTTAAATGTTTAATCAGCATCTTTTATCTTCCATCTTGACAGACTCCATTCTCTGCGCTCTCTTAGTCTGCATAATAACTTGCTGACCTATCTTCCAAGAGAGATCCTGAGCCTGGTGCATCTTAAGGAGCTCAGTCTCCGCGGCAACCCCTTAGTCGTGCGCTTCATCAAGGACATGACATATGATCCCCCATCACTACTGGAGCTGTCTGGCCGTGCCATCAAAAGCAGGAACCTTCTGTACTCTCATCAAGACCTCCCAACCCACCTGGTCAACTATCTAGACATGGCCAGCAAGTGCCCCAACCCCAAGTGTGCAGGTGGGGAGAAAAAAGATTAAAAGAATTAGATCAGTAGGGAAGAAATTAGGTTTAAATAGAAACAATAAGGCCACATACTCACTGCAAAGTTTTGGGACTAACAACCGTATTTAAATGCCCTTAATTATTGGTTTGTGTATGTACAGAATACAGGTGTCACTCACAAAAATATGATAGATGATGTAGCAATGACAACCAAAGCAACGTATTAATGCCTAGCAAATGCAGCTTCACGATTGCTGTAGGAAAGTGGAAAGCCACAGTCTACCAGCAGATTAATATTTTGGAGGATGAGAGATTAAGAGATTTAATACCCATTGCAATGAATATGCAACCTAGGGGAAACTAGTTATTTAAATTAGTCAAACTTCCACTTAGACTTTGGGAAATGTTTAATGTTACTTGAATCGGTGCTATTTTAGTGCATTGTCTTTATATTGTGGAAGGCTTTGTTTGTAAAATGTTAATAAAGCATTATATTGTTACGTTTTGTTTTCTTTCCTAAGATGGAAATAAATTAATTTTGACTAGAAAAGAGTCATATTTCAGTACTTTCAAAATCTGTGATTAATTGCAGTTAACTACAAACAAATTATGGTATTTATCGTGATTAAAAATTTTATCGATGACAGCACTGATTTATATCAATGCAAGTAATTAAAATTGAACATCATATTGTAATGTAAAATTTGCTTCTAACCAGAATATATCTAATCATCTCATCTCCAGGTGTATATTTTGACTCGTGCGTCCGTCATATCAAGTTTGTGGATTTCTGCGGGAAGTATCGCCTACCCCTGATGCACTACCTGTGCTCCCCAGAATGCACCTCTCCCTGCAGCTCCAATCCTCAGAGTGACGCTGACTCGGATGATGACCACAGTGTGCCCGCTGACCGCCTTCAAAGAGTTCTGCTGGGATAACCTTGCTCACCCCTCACAGTATCATGCTCCCTCAAAACATTATCAGCAATAACATTGAACTTTGCTTAAGCCAAATCGTATTGCCAAGTGAGTGAGTATACATCGGAATTCTTGGAAAGACATCTGAAGATAGTTTTTCCATTTTTAACAAATGCCTTACTTTGCGATGGCAAAATAAAGCAAACACTGGTAGTTCAGAATATTTGTTGTTTCAAATAGTTATATTAACTATATTAACCTTTGTCATCAAGCTGTTTAGCTCTTGCACTTTTGCAGTACATAAAAGAAACAGTTTTTGTACACATTTATCTTTTGCTTTGCAAAATACTGCTTGGTCTCAGAGGAGAGACGGTGGATTCAAGGAGATATTGTCACATAATGCACAAAGATTTACTATGAAATTCATAAAACAAATATTGAAAGAACTATTGCTTTTGGTGGTTTTAAATGGTTTAAATGTGAAGGGAATTGCAAACAGGTTTCCTGAACACTCCCACAGTCATTTATTGGTTGGACTTACAGATAACCAAGCTCAGGCCATTGGTTGAGCCAATGTTGCTGTCAGGCTGGTTGGGATTCTCAAAATAACAAACAGCTTTACACTTTGAGGGTAATCAACTTTCAAATGCTCAATGCTTATCATGTAAACTTGCTTGAAGTTGTCTCGAAATATTAGGCTTAGTTAGCAGAAAGTATTTTAACATCCAAAAACATACACATTTCACCTATTAAAAATGTTTGCTTAAGTGTTTCTTTGTGATGTACAGTATTGTTGTAGTCTACAATGCTGAAACCTCACAGGATAACACAGCTTCCCAAACAGTTAATGCGCTTATTTTTCTGCAAAACTTTTACATATTGCATTTTGTTATCAATCTTTGTATTGAATATGCTAACATTAAGGTTGTTGTCTGCTGTTTGTTAATCTTCTCATGCAGTCACAAACTAGAACAGCATTTGAATCTTGAGATAAACAGTGACAAAGGTCATCAATGCCTAAAGTGTAGAACTTTGTATTGATGGTTAATTCTTCATGTAGACCTCTTTTATATCAACTAAAATATGTGATATTGTTACAGAGCCAATAGCAAAAATTGTTAAGTGGGTGTGGCATTTTTCTCATGTGTAGATTGAATTTTAGCACACAATGGAACAGAAGTGTTTTTTTAAAATAACCTTTCTTTGTTCTTGAGAAGCTTAAAATATTCACTCAAGTTTCTTCATGTTTGTCTTACACTTTAGGCTTAACCATTGTCGTATTGACTGTAAATAATTCATTAAAATTACGTTTTTAAATAATATCTAAGGATTTTATACAAAATAATCTTTTGTGATATTTGTAATATTAGTGACAAGATAGAATGTATTTTATTTAAGATGATAAAGGAAGATTTGAGTTTCACTCACTCCTCTAATGGTTATAAACATGTATTTGCACTTCTAATGTAGAGTACCATATTAAAAATAATTTGTGTATGATTCGAGGTGTTTTATTTTTCCATGTTTGTGTTAATGCATATAACTTTAATAAGGCCAGCCATTATGTTTTGACAAAACCAATCAAGCAGTTAATCAATATTAAGATCATTGTGAACTTCACAACTTAGTTTTATAGATTTGATTTATAAATGGGAGAGTTGGACTGGGTAGTCTTTCTTCAAAACTGTTTAAAAAGCATGAAGTATGTTGAGAGAATGGCCAGAGTGTGCAGAACTGTAATCTGGGTAAAGGGTGTCTGGTAGTTTTGATTTGCTCAACATTTCACAACAAGTCACTAAATAATTCCCATTCTTTTTGTATGTATTTAAAGTATTGAGGGCTAGAAATGAGACTCTGACTTGGTTTGCACTACAGTCACAAAAAAAAGAAAAAAAAAGAAACCACATAAGACTTAACCAAGATTTGTGAACAACACAATCTACAAAGAGAAAAAGAGTGATCAATATAATACTTTATTATTACTATTTTCCATATTTTCAAATAAAGGCATTTCCAAACAGAAAATATGAGTGAGTTGGCATGTCCAAACACCTGGCATTTACAGTACATGCATGCTTTTATGGTCAATATACAATGTGCTCAAACACAAATTTCTTTTTTTGTATTAGAACACTCAAATGTATTTTTGCTCCATGTTGAGTTTAATTACTTAAAATGAGCTAAACAATTATTATTTTTTGTTACAGCTTAATTTCACTGTGTGTAATCTATTTAAATTTGTAACATGGATGTTCACTTAATCCATTTGTGTTTGGACAAATTAAAAACCTATTGTTGGACATGACCAAATGTACATGTGACATCAGGTCCTCAGCATGCACTGCGGCATGAATAAAAACTGTGAATTATTGTCTTAATATTTGCCTATTTTTACTGTTTTTGCACTGGTGGTGTTGTGCTTGTGCCTTTTGGGTTTTGTGTCATTTAGATGAATCTATTTCCAAAAAGATTTTTCCAAAAAGATTGTTGTGTCATTGTGGTTCGTGTGTTGGATGTTAAGGACCTTGCATGCTGGGTTGGAAATATTAATTTAAAACTGAATAAAGATGTCCTCCTCTATTGCTGAGACTACATCTCGCAGTGTCAAGGTCAATGACAGCACGTAACCCAATAGCAGATGCAATTAATGAGATTTATTTGAAAACTGGGTGAGGGTGAGAGCATCCAACACAGCAGACATGTCCAAAAAAGGAATGCAGAGATTGGCAAAAACAAAGCAAAGAATCACTGGGAAATAAACAGCTAAACATAGAAGAGCGGCGTATTGCTCAAAATGTAGCGCTAAATGAATGAAGCGTACAGAGAATGGTGGATGACTGGTAACAGGACTAAATATCTAGAGAAAAACCTGTGAAGTAGTGAGGAATAAAGAGGAATATATACATGATAAACAGGTGAAAACATTCATACAAACGAGTTTGCGAGCTGGTGCGCTGATTACCAGAGTGGTAACACATGCGCACCGACACGTGACCACTGTGTACATGAATGTAAACAGTCCGCAAGGCTGGTTGTTAAACACACACATAGAAGGGAGGCAGATCAGCCCGGAACCCTGTCAGTAAACCCCCACCCCCCCACCCCACCCTGCATACACACAAACACACAGAAGGGAGGCAGGCCAGTCCAGAACCCTGACAGTAACACCAACCCCCCCCCCCCCCCCCCCAAAAGGAGCATCACCTGGCGCTCAAGATATGCTGACCTATGATGTTGGTTGAACTCGATCGATGAGGAAGCAGCTAAAGATGTGCCAGGCCTTGACCTAACACCTCTCCTCCAGACCATAACTCTCATAATTTACCAAATACTGGTCCCCTAAGCCCTGCCACCTAACGTCCAATTACTGACTTACCGTACAGGCTGATCCACCATCAACTAGCCTGAGGGTCTGGGGTAGAGACCAGAAGGCTTAATCTTAGCGGCGTGAAATACAGAATGGATGTGTCTCAGGGGATGGGGAAGCTTCAGGTGGACGGACACCGGACTAAGTACTTTGGAAATGGGGAATGGGCAGATGAACTTAGGCACAAGTTTGCGGGAGGGTACATTCAGGGGAATGTCCTTGGCAGATAGCAGACCTTCAGACCAACAGTATATCGAGGTGGTGTTCTCTGGTGACGATCCGCCTGACCCTTAATACATCTCACTGCCCTGAGGAGGGTCCATCAAGCCAGTCTCCACGTGCGTCACCAACGTGAAATGAATGTGAGCCGAGAGCACTGCTACATCAGGTTCCAGATCGGAAAACAACGGTGACTGAAATCTGAGGCAGCATTGAAATGGGGAGAGATCTGTAGATGAATTATAGGCGTATTCCACCCACATAAGCTGCTCGCTTCAGTATGAGGTGTTCTTATCGCAACCGAGCATCCCCTCTAGACTCTGGCTGGCTCGTACCTTCTGGCTGTTGGTCTGTGGATAGAACCCAGACAACATACTAACTGATGCCCCCAGCTGCAGACAAAAAAAAAAACAATATTTGGACAAAAACTGGGGACCACTGTTGGAGACCACATCCACCGGAATGCCTTGAATCAGGAAGACGTGATCCACTACAGCAGCCGACGTTCTGCGTGCCGAAGGGAGCTTTGGGAGTGGGATAAAATGGGCAGCCCTCGAAAACCTGTCCACCAATATCAAAATGACAGTGTTGCTAGAGGATGGAGGAAGTCCTGTGACAAATTTAAGTGTGATGTGTGAGCAGGGTCTCGAGGGCACAGACAACAGTTTTAAAAGTCCAGCTGGAGGACGGTTATAATGCCTGTTAATACAGCCTTCATGCTTATCATTCCTAGATGACAAGCCACCTTAGAAGAGTGACCCCACTGTAGGATGGAGGGGCGGACTGACCACAGCACAAAAAGCGGACCCGCTTGGACTTCGGTGCTGTCACTCCACAGAGCGCACTCCGTACCACTGATTTGACTCTCCTAGACACCCAGGCCTGGCGAAAATTCAATCTCTTAGCCAACTTGATGTACTCTAAATTTTTGTGGTCAGTCCAGATCAAAAATGGTGTCTCTGTCCCCTCCAGCCAATGAAGCCACTCCTTCAAATTGAGCTTGATAGCCAACAGTTCATGATAACCGACATCGTAATTCTGTTCCGCCAGTGTGAGGCGGTGCGAGAAGAACGCACAGGGGTGAATCTTGCTGTCCCTGGGCAAGCACTAAGAGTAAACCGCACCCACATCTGACACGTGGACCTCCACCAAGAACTGACAGGATGGATTCAGGACAATCAAAATGGGCTTGGTGGAGAACTGGGACTTGAGAGAGTCGAATGCAGATTGTGCCCGATCCAACAATGTAAATTAAGTACAGTTGGTTGTAAGACCCATTAGAGGGGTGGCTACCTGGCTGTAGTTGTGTATGAATCGCTGGTAAAAAAAAAATAGGCAAACCCCAGAAACCTCTGCTCTCACCTTGAAGGAATCCATATGCTGCGCATGGAACGCACACTTCTCTGCCTTCATGAACAGCCTGTTCTCTAGCAACCGCTGCATCACTCGTCTGATGTGCTCAGTATGGACCTGGAGAGATGGGTAGAAAATCAAAATGTCATCCAGGTACACAAAGATCAATTTATTTATCATGTCACAGAGCACGTCATTGACTAGTGTCTGGAAGACGGCTGGTGCATTGTTAAGCCCAAAGGGCATAACCAAGTATTCAAAGTGCCCAGTGGGCGTGTTAAACGCCATATTCCACTCATCTCCCTCCCTGTTCCTCTCAGGATGTTAGGCATTGCGGAGGTCCAATTTTGTGAAGACAGCTGCTCCCTGCAGCAACTCGAGGGCTGAAGACATCAAGGGTAACGGATACCTATTATTGACAGTGATGTCATTCAACCCCTGATAATCGATGCAGGGTCGCAGAGAACTGTACTTCTTCCCCACAAGGAAGAACACAGCACTGGCTGGAGATGAGGAAGGGTGGGTAAGGCCAGCTGTCAGAGACTCACTGATGTATTTCTCCATCACCCCCCGCTCTGGAGCCGATAGAGAAAAGAGCCATCCGCGTGGCTGAGAAGTGCCAGGGAGGAGATCTATAGCGCAGTCATACTGGTGATGTGGAGGGAGAGACGCATCCCAGGACTTGCTGAAGACCGCCCTCAGGTCATGTATACTGCCGGAACCTCGACAAGATCAACTCTCCCATCCTGAAAAACAGAGACCGAGGAAGTGACAGGAGACAGTGTTGACCCCAGAATGTGGGAAGAGCAATAAGAGCTCCATTCAGATACAAAATTACTAGCCCAGACTATGCATGGGTTGTGTTTTGCCAGCCAGGGTGCTCCAACACAATAGGGATGATTGGGGTCCAAAGTAGGTTAAACACAACCACCTCCTCATGATTGCCTGAAATTCTCAAACTCACCGGAACTGTGGCTTTGGAGATCTTGCCCAGCGAAGACCCACCAAGAGCGTAGATCTGGATGGGTGGGTCCACATGAACCAAAGACAAGCCCCACCTAGATGCCATCTATGAAGTTCCCTTCTATGCCAGAGTCAATAAGAACTGAGACCTGATGGCGAAACTCCCTCCAGAGGATGACAGCTTATTGTAGTGTGCAAAACAACAGGAACCGGTCAGAATGAGTGGCGCTCAACAGGAGTCCCCTGGTACTGTACAGGCAGCCATTGTGCCCTTCACCACCACAGTAGGCACATAAACCCAGTTGATGCTAGCGGTCCCTCTCCTTGCAAGGCAAAAAAATTGCAGCCTAACTGCATGGGTTCAGGCTCGGTAGCAAGGGAAGGCTGATATGGAGGTTCCTGGAGTGACCTCACCAGTGGTGGTCGCAGGCATTTATGTTGAGTGAGGCGATGATCAACCCGGATAGCAAGGTTGATGAGGTCATTGAGACTCGCTGGCAGGTCCAGGGAATAGATCATGTCCTTGACCTCTTCCGACAGCCCCCCAAGGAATAAGTCCCACTGGGCCATCTCGTTCCACCCACTGGAAGTGGTCTGAAACACTATGGCATATTCGGACACCAAACCACTCCCTTAACAGAGCTCAGCAAGGAGGCGAGCCACCTCTACCATGGGACAATTGTTCAAAGACTTTGTGTAGCTCCTTGGAAGATTGGTACCTATGAAGACAACAGGGAAAACAAAAAGCGGAAAAATCACCGGGAAATAAACAAAGCTAAAAATAGAAGAGTGGAGTATCGCTTAAAACTTAGCACTAAATTAATGAAGCGTACAGAGAATTGTGGATGACTGGTAACAGGAATAAATGTCTAGAGAAAATACAGTGAAGTAGTGAGAAAACGAAGAGGAAAGATATACATGAGAAACGGGTGAAAACATTCATACAAATGAGTTCACGAGCTGACGCGCTCATTTCCAGTGTGATAACACATGCACGCTGACACATGACAATATTTGACATGAATGTAAACAGTCCGCAAGGCAGGCTGTCAAACACACACACAGAAGGGAGGCCTGATGGCGAACCCCACGGCCACCGCCATTGTGCCCTTGAGCAAGGCACTTAACTCAAGGTTGCTCCGGGGGGATTGTCCCTGTAATAAGTGCACTGTAAGTCGCTTTGGATAAAAGCGTCTGCCAAATGCATAAATGTAAATGTAAATGTAAGGGAGGCAGATCAGCCCGGAACCCTGACACACTGCTTGTTACACTTATGACAATAAATGTTTGACAAAAAAAATGGAAGCAGTATAAATTATGTTGCCACAACGTAAGTAAAAATGATGACTTTGACACATTTTTATCTAGTAGATATGTCAAAAATTTATTTATATCCAGATTAGGGATAGAGTTGGTTAAGGGTTTGGGTACACAACTCTTAATCAAATTCATACAAATAAATCAGTTTTTGATAAAAAAAAGACGATTATTAATTGTGTGGAAACGTTCATAATTATAATAAGTTCAATAACATTTTTATTGTTTGTGTGAACTAGAGCTTTGGAGCGTGGGAAAATGGTAAATGCTATTGTTAAACAATCATTGTGTGGTCCATTTGCTCACATGTTTTGTATTTTTTTTTTTTTATAAATGTGTTTCAGAAATTTTTTAAATTAATGCATTTCTCAGAACATATGTGATTACCTGTCAATTCTGTGACCTCTAACCTCTGAACTTTGATGCATTTAATGTATCATTTGAATTTAAAGGTGTTGCAGTTGTCAACATTGAGTCCCATCTGAATCCATTAGCCAGACACTTGTCAGTTCAGATAGTCAAGAAAGGATTCTTCATTTGGCCAGCTAATACACAGGACTGGACTGCATTTGCATATGAATGAATCTCCTCAGTGGTACTGAATACAAAAAGACTTTCTTTTCACCTTCCAAATTCAAAGTTTCGCTCTATATAGGGCTCTCTTTCTTCTAAGCAAAAGGACCTGTAACACAAATAGTTCCCGCTCCTGTTTTCCACTTTGTTCTTTCTTGCTTTCAATCTCCTCTCTCTTGTCTGATGAGTTTTGAGGGATAGATGTGTTATTTGTCTCACAGTTTGACGACGTTTTAAACACTTGTTTGGAGCTGAAAGCCCCATGATGCTAAGAAGACTAAAAGTGTCTCTTCTCACTTCAATGCACCTCAAAGTAGTGTTGTGGGTTGTTGAGATGTCTTTTACCATAACTTGCACAGTTTTTTAAATGCCCCCCACACACACACATCTTTTATCTTTCCTCAGTGATTTGGTACTGTGTGAGTATTCTTAAGCATTCTTCAGTTTAGAAATGCTTCTTAATGTATCTGCTTTACTTGCTTTATTGCTTAAAATTCAAGGATCCAAGGAACCTGGCTTCAGGCTTTGAAACTTGAATAGTTTTGGACAATTTTTATAGAATTTTTATATATTAGGGCTGTCAATCGATTACAATTTTTAATCAAATTAATTACATGGTAATCACTAAATGATTAATCGTGATTAATCGCATATACAAATATTTGCTGAGAAAGCCCCTCATATAACAATAACTCAATATATAATGATGGAATAATTATACATAGTTATCTTTATATATATATATATATATATATATATATATATATATATATAAAATAAAACAATATTCAGATAATTAAAATGCATTACATTCTTGTGGCAGAAGAGTTAATCATTGATAAGGCCATACAAAAAGCGGCTTTAGAACATAATATTGATCATAAGCCAATCATTGGCATACAGTTCACAGCAATCATTTCACAATTGAATTTGTCAATCAGTTGGAGATTTATTATGAGGGCTTGTTTAAGGACCTGTCAATGTACACCTGCGTCATACATTTTTAATTTTTTTTAGAAACAAGCCAGGGGTATACATAGTACACAATACTACAGATATATTTTACAATAATGCTAAGACATTGTATTTATTATATAGTGCAATGGTTTTGGTTGGAGGTACAAAGAGAATTTAAATAATATTTCAAGTCTTTACAAAAAACTGCAAATAGGGGCTTTATAGATATAAATTTCACTTATGCATAAAAAACTTGGCAAGAAAAATAAACGGATTAATCAGAATATATTAACTTAAGTTATCAAAACTGTGAAAACCAAATAAAACGTCTTTATAAAGCAAAGAAACGTACAAACAAACAAAATTTTCTCCAAAATACTACAGCATGTGTCACTGTGTCAAGTTAAACATAGTTTAATACTCAAACTTTAAACACATCTTGAGATCCCTTAGTTTGTATTTAAGCTCCTTCAAGTGTTTTGAACGCAAGAACGTAAGGCATGTTTGTGTTGTGTGTCCGCTGAAGAGTTGTTAATGTTTTGTTCACTGTAATAAACTGTGTGTTGCTCACACAGCTGAAATTTCACTTACTGCCCTCTGGAGTAAACAGGTGGTACTATAAGCTTGCATTTCACAGGAAATTCTCAGGAAAGCATTGCGATTAATTGCGTTAATTTTTTTAACGCGTTATTTTTTGTAAAATTAATTGCACTTTATTAACGCATTAAATCGACAGCCCTAATATATATATATAAATTTTTTCAGAGCTTGATTGATGTGGTCACTAAAAACCTGTCATTTTATGGAAAATATCTGACAGTTGACAGTTTTCAAAAATTCCCCTTTTGTGTTCCACAAAAGAAAGTCATATAGGTTTGGAACAACATGAAGGTGAGTCAGTTTTGACAGAATTTATATTTATGGGTGAACTATTCCTTTAAAACACCTTACTGTCTAACCAACTTCTCTCATTTTAAATTGCAGTATAAGAAACAAATCTGTTTTATTCTGTCAGGGTTCTGAAAGCTGTTATTAAAGGCAAAGGTCAAGAAGTGCATAATGTTAAAATAATTAAACGTCCACTGAGCTCCAAAGAAAATACTAGGCACATTGTACATTCCATATATAAGATATCTGTAGGCCTAGTATTGAACCGCAGGAATGCAGTCAGCTATGTGGGCGACTGAGGGTTGGTCTTTCTATTCACATTATTTCATCTTACTGGGGAAAGATGAAGAAGCCCTTTCTCTATAATTAAAATGTTCTGAATTTCCCTCAATGCTGTACATAAAACATGATCATTAATGTATGAATCTGAAAAGGTGTGTGGCTACATTCAAACAGGAAAACATATGGAAATAGCTGTGTAAACTTGGCGTGTGTCCTTTACGTATGCATGTGTGCATGTATCTGTATAGCTGCAATTACTTGCAACTTGAGACACATGAAAGACAGCAGGATGAAATTGAAGCATTCACATTTAAATGATTGTAAGTTGAGAGCTGTGAACAAAGTTGAGTGTTATACAATGTCCAGCACTCACTCTACAGATAATGTAGTCTCATTTACACATGACAGAAACCTTATTTTAACCTTTATATCGCTGTTAATAACATTCTTAATACATTGCTGGAATATGACCTATATTCACAATGAGCATCAGGGGCATCAGGTGTGAGATAACCTGTCATTTTGGGCATGAATACCTGCCACAGGAGGTGAGTAATAACCAGTGTTCCTTTGCAAAAGTGGGTGTATGGAATGAGGAACTGTTCAACTGCGTCAGACAGGGAAATCTTAGGATTATTCTGTGGTTCTTTTAATTAGAATATGTGTATTTTATGACTTGCTAAGGTGAGTGTTATATCTTTGTGTACAGTCACCATGGATTCCTGTGGTCACACAAGTTATATCTTGAAATCAAGCTCAGTAAGCAATGAAGATAATTGAAGTGTTATGTAATAACTTTTACCCAGGTCAGAAGGAATTATTCTTCTCTCTTATAGTGTTTCTGATGCAACTGGTTGTGCATGGTGCTAGCAACACCAAACTTGTGTGTTAAAATCTTAGGGAACACACATATTAATAAATGTATACATTTAATGAACTGTAAGTCGCTTTGGATAAAAGTAACTATTTCTGTAATTAGCCTCGATCACTTTGCCGCAGAGTTTTCACGTTTTTTTTTTCACAATTTTCCAGAAGGGCATCTTGAATGCTGTCTACACAGTTCGGTACATATAATGAGGGATAATAGTAGGCAACAGTATAGAGTGTTAAATCCATTAAATCAATTAATTTCCATTAAAATTACCATGGTATTTCCAGTCATCACACATAATTTTTGTTCACAAACATTCAGAATTATTTGTGAAATAGTTTATCCAATCATAAACTAGCAACATGTAGATTTGGCTTGAACATTTGGGGGTTTGCAGCATGAAGGAGTAACATGTTTCCATTGATCAAGGTATAAATAATAAAGGGGGTTATACTTGCAAGCTTATACATATACGTATTCCATACTTATTCTCAGATCATGACTAGAAAGTAAAAATTAATAGGATTCTGGCATGTCATCCGGTGTCCTTACTGTGTCCGTACTATGAAGTTTGCACACCCATCATTGACCATATGCCGTAGTCACTAGGCACATTTGCTATACACATCTTATCTTTCCCTGTTCTGTAACTGAGTAGACAGCCATCTACTCTTGCCTAGTATGGATGAAAAGTTTAGCAGGTCTTTGCAACTTGAGCTTGGAGGCATTACATCTGCTCTGAGGTTAACCTGACTCAGACTCCCAGCACTGATCCTTATTCAGGGAAGGGCATTTATCAGTCATACTGTATGAAGAGAACCTCCACTTAAAGGACAAAGATGATGAAAATGAATACTGTAATCACTAAATGATTAAACTTCTGATGTGGGATCATCACATTTACATGTTGTTTATACATAGAATCTGCAAATAAGGTACCTGCGTACTGTATGCATATCTATGCTTGCAACCACCTTGTACAATCGAGCAACAACATAGCAACACACTAACAACAGCTAAGTCAGAACTCTGTTTTCCGTTTCCTAATGTCATCTCATCCAAAGTATATGCTGTACTAGATACTGTACTAGAGTGTTTTCAAAGTCTTCATTTTCAGTTGTGGGTAACGATGTTCCATTGTGGATGAGAGGCGTAAATGTAGCAAAATCAGTGCGTTTTCATATACAAATGAATTAGTGTGGATGTGGCATTATAGTGTGGATGTGGCCTCAGTGTCACAATCTGTTAGTTGTCTATTTTTTTTAATGTATTATTATTTAGATATAGACAGACACTCACAAGTTAGGCCTGCACAGAATCTTTTCCCACAGAATTCTGCTCCTCACATTTCTGCAGAAATATATCTGCAGAATATCATTCACAAAATTCTAAACATTCACCACACTTTTTTGTGTTGCTTTATTAAAGTTGAATTGTGAAAGAGCTCTGAATAAATAAGAGATTTAATTTGGGCTTTTTTGATAATGTTTTCAGCTACCACTTTTTGATATGATTTAACTGTGCCCGACAGCGACATCTTCAGGTAAAAGTACAAGCTACAAACCCAGGATCTGCTCGATATCTCATCACACGTGTACGGACTGCTGTAAAAACACAACTGTATTTGTTTCCACTGAAGTGTATTGTGATATTTTTTATTTTTGTAATGACTCTCGTGCAGTACAAAATCCACCCTATCCCATACGCCACCCTGTCCCATGAGACCTCAGTTAAGTAAATAAGAGAAATAATCAGGCCTAACTCCACATGGGGGCCTGGCCCAACCAATCATGAACTTGGCCCACCTTGAGAACTACACCTACACCCACCCGTCCAACTATTTGGCCCACCCGGCGGGTCCTATGACCCACCTTACTTCATAGAGCTGGAGAACTTTCAGAATGCTTGTCCCCTATGATACTACAGGCACTACTATACTATACTATACTATACACTGATGTTTTTCTTTTTTTACCAAAAAATAATTTAAAAAATGCTACTGTACAAACTTTTAATTGAATAACTGGTAGTAATCCTACCCTATACAGTGATAAACAATATTATATTTAACAAGACAATATCTTAAATGTAAAGTATTGTTTAAAATTATGTTTATTGGATATAAAAAAAAAGTGGAATTACCATATTGAAAGCTTAGCAGTGAAAACGTTTAATAACAAGACAATAAATAGTTTACTATTTTTACAGTAAAACTATGGTGAGAAACAATAATCAGGAAGTCACATTTGGTTATATTTTACTGATAGTTATATACTTTTTACTGTTGAAATAGTTTAGCATAATATTTATTTTATTTTTTTATGATGTTGTTTAGTTAGTTTATTGCAATATTTTACCCTGGGTGGTGGTTTGTCTTTGTGTGGGTAACTGTATTGTGTTTTTCTTAACATGTTTGTTGGCCATCTCTCCTGCAAAGGCCTCTCTTGATGTACCTTTAATATGGTCTTTTACAGTATGTTACAGTCTGAGAGTAGTTGTCAACAGTGCATTTTTAAGTACAAAACATATTTGTTGTAGTTCCAGTTGGTTGAAATATGAAGACTGTATAATTTAATGATATAGAGTATGGTTGTGTATACTGTCAAATATGCATAGCCTACCTAGGCACTCTGTTTTTTCATATCTGTTTTTTGACCACGCCAAATGATAGCCAATAACAAAAACATCCAGTCATAACTTTTTTTAAGATTAGGCTTTCCAGACAATAGCAGACAATTTTCCTTCGCACCACAAAATGTTTTGTCCGCTAACTGTAAAAACTGCACTTCATATATTTAGGCTACATAATATTTTAATTTTTTTTTTATTCATCAAAAATATTAAAAAAAAATAGGCGATATATCAAAATGATGCCTGAAATATTATTAGTGTAATTTTTTATATATAAAATATTGTATAAAATAAAAGTGACGATGTACTTTTTACGACGTACCTCTAAATGAACCTATCTTTCTGTGTCTCTCCCCGACACTCCCTCCCTCCTCCAGCCTCCTCCTCTTTCTCTCTCGCCCCGAGTGAGCTCGCGCTACTGCAATATTTCAGAAGTTTGTACAGTGCGTGCACTTTGTGTTTTTGACTTGCTGTTTATAATAGATTGCACAGACAATTTAAAACGTTAAAAAATAGTGGCGGAACATTTGTATCTTCCCTCCAATGACTACTTTAGCTGTTTTCATGTGATGTAATAAAATGGGACGGTTTTTTCGGATACCTCAAGCATGGAGCCAGGGAGAGGATACCTTTCATTCACATGGATCACAGGTTTGATCAATCTGATTTCATAAGTCTGTCTTTTAGCTGCTGTGTAACAGTGTTGCAGATGCACACATAAATCAACAAGAAACAGAATCCCACAAAAATAAATAAATAATAAGAAAAACTTAATATTTTATATAGGCTACAAAAAAACAAAAAAAAAACAAAAAAAAAAAGCCTATAGAATAAATAAAGTAAAATATAAAAGTCAAATTGTGCATGCTGAACGACATGTCATTATTATTATTATTAGTAGTAGTAGTATTATTTTATTATTTATTATTATTATTATTATTATTATTATTATTATTATTATTATAGAAATATAGGCTTCGGAATGAATACATTCCATCTCATGTGTAAAATAAATCTAATAATCTGAACATAGTTGCCTGAATACATTAAAGTTTGATTATAAACCTAAACTCAGTTTACTCCACCTTAGGAATGTATTTATTTATTAATTTGAGATGTGCCATGACTTTAATTTGGCGGATTATTGGCGTCTTCTCAGCGGGCGTTGAGCCGTCAAGGGGGTAAACCAATAACTGGCAGTATTACTTGATCGTCTTAGATTAAAATGCTAACAGGATTAAAGCGACGGAGTGTGGCGGAATGTTTCTTATGTTATCCCCACACACTGTGTTGCAGTTATCACGGACTCTCGTTCATTTCTCTGAAGTCTGCACCGTGTGACAGTTTGATAGTGAAAGTATCTGACGTGTTCAACTGCTAATTGAAATTGCGTTAACAATTAAATATTCAAGAACTGATGAATTGAAGGGCCTCTAAAATAAAGCTTTAGACATTCGGTAATCATGCTTTTCAAGAGAATATCCCCATGTTGCTTGAAAACAAAACTGCTAAATACAGAACTCATCCATGAGAGATAAGTGTACTTCAAAGGAGAATAAAGACACGCCCCAAGAAAGAGTAAACACACTTGAGTGTATTCTCTCTCTCGCAGCAATTATTCCAAACAGCAGAAGATTGTGAAGGAACAAAAGACCAAAGCAGTGCACACATGAACTCAGATGATAGATAAAAAATTTAATTATTTACTCACCATTATGTTGTTCCAAACCTGTATTCTGATATTGTTTCTCTTGGAACACAAATGAACTTTTGAAGAATCTTCACACAGCTACAGTATGTTTCATACAAGAACAGTTCATAGTGATCACATCTGTCAAACTCCAAAATAAATAAATAAATAAATAATAACAATAATAATGATCACATGCATAAAGCTAAAATAAAATGTGAACAAAAATACATGATTACAGAAATAATACTGTGAAAAAGAAGAGTTTTCATTTGGTGCCCACAGAGGAAATTCAGAAGCTCTGGATAAACAATAGACTAAAAACTGCACCATTTATGTCTGTATGGCTTCAGAAGACTTGGAATATAGTGCATGAGTTGGACAGACTACTTGTTTGTTACTTTAATCTTGCTTTTTGTGGAGCTTTTTTGTCATTTTTGGAGCTTGCCAGACGTGGTCACCATGAACTGCCTTTATATGGAAAAGAGCTGCATGAAGATTCTTCAATTTCTACTACTTTTGTGTTGCATAGAAAAAGTAAATGAGTACAGGTTTGGAATAACATGAGGGTGAATAAATATTGACAGAATGTTCAATTGTGGGTGCACTAATCCTTTAACTGACCACTCAAGAACTGGTTACATGGTTGGACATGTCTACGCTGTCTTTATGCCATCTCCCCATTCCACACTGACGAGTGAAAAATGGACGGAAATGCCTCTCTACACCGGTCAGGCCTGCAGGAAACTGTAAACTGATCTATTTTGGGACACATGACAATACAACTTTAGGAAGGAACTACAGGAATTTAGTTCCAAACAACCCTGACAAGAGATGTTACGTGAATTATCTTAACCCTATTATGTGTGCATGTTATTAACTCATCTGATAGACTACACATTATTTAGATTTTGCAGAAGGGAATTAGTGTTCACAATTCACATGACTTCAACACATGAAGTTTTGCCCTTTAGCTCAAAAGATTTCATTTTAGTAGGCTAACACTAAAACTAATGCCAACTATATATATATATATATATATATATATATATATATATATATATATATTTACATATATACACAGAGGGTTGGGAGGGTTACTTTTGAAATGTTTTCCACTACAGATTACAGGATACATGCTGTAAAATGTAATTTGTAACATATCCCGTTAGATTACTCAAGGTCAGTAACATATTATAAATACTTTGAATTACTTATTCAGCACTGGTAGATATATAAAAACTATACAAACTCTGCCACTACAGCAAGACAAAATAAACATGTTAAAAACACATTCTCTGAAAAACCTAAATATCTTATGCAGTGTTGGTTCTAAAACAAGATCAATCAAATTGATCTTGTTTTAAGGATTTTTAGATATTTTTACAGGAAAATGATGGTCATTTTCAAAAATGATTATCAAGAAAACAATTTTTGCCCTAATATTAAAGGTCTTACTAGAAAAATAAACTATGATCTAACGTGAATTTTCTTGATAAAAATATGATCGTGCCTGGTAACATGTTCATGTAAAATGTTTAGAAATAGCATTTTAGCTAAGCGTAAAGCTGACAGTTTACACAAGGTTAATTTCAATTTCGATTTCAATTGTAACTGTAGTGGAATACAGTTCCTTATTTTTTGTATTTTTAATATGTAATCCCGTTACTTGTATTCCGTTACTCCCCAAATTGAAATACAAATTTGTTTGAATAGTTTTAGAATAATTCTCTCATAATGACCACAAAAAAAGGTAGAAAGAAAAAAAATATTGTCAATCAAGTGAGAAAATTGATTGTTTTACTGAACATCGAAGATGAGTTTGAGCTTTATTGTAGATGTGCTGTACACTTGTCCTCTCACTCTCTCTTCCCCAGAGCAGGGTTGCCAGGGTTTCATGACAAACTGGGCTAATTTGAAAACACAATCACCTAGATCTAAATAAAATGTTTGAATTATATTTATATTATGTAGTTGCCAAAATGATGCATTCTTAGTGAAATTACTCGGCTAAATAGTGCATTATTTTAACAAAAATATTTATTTTCCTTTACATTAACATTTACCACTCTTTTATCCAAAGTGATAACTTTTAAAATGGTTGGTATATGTAGGTGACCTTGCATATGTTTTACCAGAAACTGAAGAGTGTTGGTTGGACTTTTTTGGATAAGATATTTTGTGTCTAGGTTTTTTTTTACATAGACACAAATGGTGTTTATGTTGTCTAAAAAAATGAATTCACCTTTCAACCGATAATTTGGCTGCATACTTCACAAATGATTTGAAGGATCCAGCTGTGTCAGTCTGTTGTTTGTTTTCAGAGTCATTTGTAACACTGTGTCTGCAGAGTTCTTGTATTTAAGTTAGCGCCTCAGGCTCTTGGAGCAATGCCCACTACTAAATAGACAGAGTCTCAGTCACTTCAACACTCTAATAATCACTCTGACTCTGCTGCTCTCTTGTAGACTCATAGTGTCACTCATGTAGTCCACCATGATAGATTGTTCAAATTTTCATGTAAGGTGTCGGTTAGGCCAGACACGAAACATCCAGACACAAATATACAGTCACATATGATCATAAACAAATACCATAACATGAAATGGCTCTTTCTGTCTGGCTAATGACTGTGAATCTATGACATTAATAGTAAATATAATATAACATACTGTAAAGTCATCCATCATTACCATGAGTGGTTAAGGCAAAGCCGCACATATGAAAACTTTTTTGCATTTTTCTGTAGTATTATAATATATACTTCCAACAATAGATCATGTTTGTGAGAGATAATCAACTTCCTGGGCATCTGAAGAATATTAAGTCTGTGGACTGTTTTTCTTTTACTTTTTCACCCATTTTTAAAGCTTTTTCAAGAGGTATTTTTCAAGCTTAAAATGTGACCTTTTTAATGGAAAATAGAAAGTTATCTGAGGTCAGTAACACTTTATTCTAATATTCCCTTTATTAAGGGATTACAAAGTTGTTAATTAACCCTTTAAGATATTAAGGTGTTTTTAAAGATTTCCTGTTTCAGTGGCATGCCCAAAATTTAAGGCTTTATTACAAAAAAAACAAAGAGGGTCAATTGTTGCCATATGTAATTCGAGTGAACAATCCTCTCTGACCATATTTGGATGACTTCCACCTCTGCTTACAGCAATCTGAATCCCAATATGATTGGCTTAGAATTCCATGATGCTAGAAAACATACTACATAATTTCAGATGAATTCATCTGATCCAGGAAGCTAACATGTTTTTAGCCAGATAGAACCTTATGTGGGTCATCTAATGATCTTTGCATCTGATTACGTTGTGTGCGGATTGTAGCAAAATGACAATCTTTCCTTTTAATAGCTTTTTAATTTCACTATATTGTGACATAAATCATTAATTAGGGCATTTTATGTTACTGATTAATATAAGTATGAATATGTGTATTAATTAAGCATTTATAACATTTAAATCTAAATGGCAAGTATAGCATTAAAGTCGTCTTTTCATGCATTATGTTATAACTGCATAGAAATGATTTATAATGCATTTGTTAATGGCTTATTAGTCATTAATGAACCCCTTATAAACCCTTAACAAAAAGAACATTAATGTAAAGTTTTACCCTCAGGTTTTTTAATGGGTGACCTTTTAAACACCGTTTTAACTTTTTAATATTTTTAAGTGTCCTGCGACAACTTAATTTTTAAAAGTACAAACCATTGAAAGTTTACTGTAATATGAGATCATGAAAGATGCAAGCATAATAATTTTAAAGAATCTGTGAAACACTCTTTAAGATGGAGTATAGAATTGTATTTCATGTCAGCTACACACTTACACTCCTCGTAAAAATGTTGTTTCAGACACACCCACATTTAAAACTGTCAAAAGGCAGACTTTAAAAATATCACAGTAAAGAGTACCGTAATTACAATAACAAGTATTCAATATCATGTGAAACCACATAATACAGTCTTACTGGCTTTGTTTGCATGCTTTATACAAGAACAGATTGCCAGATGGGACGTGCTGCTTTAGACATTAGCTTCAAGTACACAAGACTTTGTGGAGATCACAGCATAACTATAATGTGGTCTGCCTTTTCAGGCTCATACATGCAGTAATTTTGACGCACATCGCTGCATTGTGAGTGATAATTGCTGCATCCGTGTGGGATTTAGCATCTTCCTTGCAGTGTATTGTGGTGACAAGCCCAAGCTTTTTCCTGCTTTTTTCATTTGGGACTGAGGAGCAAAGTCATTCGTTTTTAAACAGCAGGGGTATAATTATGCAATGCAGAGGAAAGTGAGTTTGTCCTCTTATGTTCATTTTTAACATGGGAGGCGGCTTTCATTGGTGTGAGATGTGTCAGTTAAATTAGTTTATTTATCCTTTTTATTTCTTCTGAACTTCATCCGTTTATTCTTCTAAGTTTAAATTGACCACAAACAGAAGCAATGTTACTTTACTGGATTACAGTCACATTCCTGAAAAGTACTTGTTCACTTTGAGATACAACAGAGCTTCAATGCTGACTTTTTAATGGGTTTTGATTAGGTTGAAGAAATTATTAGGTCAATTGTTTGAATAAGTTAGAGGAATATACTGTAATAAGATAATGTGAAGGGAAAATAATATCATTTTTACTTTATTCAACTTATTCAACTTTTTAAATCTTTTTAAACTACCTGGGAGAACCTATATTTTAGTGTGACTATGTTCCAATCCAGACAGAAGACAGTTTGGAATAGGCAATTTCACGCTAATTACATTATGAAAAACAGTGCCATCTTATGTTTAGTCTTCTACAATGCACTTTTTAAAGGTTATGAGATGAATATGAGTGTCTTGCATGCTTTGACGTGGAATATAAGAATACGTATTTTCAAATGTATTTTAATCTATTTCAACACTCAAATTCAATTTCTTCGAATTATTGATATAATTTGATGTTATTCGATTTATGTAACTGTGTTATATTCAATTCAAGTTGTCTGAGTTAAATCCGAAGGAATACATGAATGTTACGGAATAATAACTGTGTTTAATGCTGAACCCTAGTGTAGACCACACTGTGCTGTTAAGTTTTTGATATAAATGCTCAAATGCCCTCAATATTCAAAATGAATATTTTGTATTCAAAAAGCATTTTTCCATGTTTACAGATATGTATATGACACTTTATAAATACTCATCATTTTTAAATATAAATAAAATAAAATTATATATATATATATATATATATATATATATATATATATATATATATATATATATGTTGCTATATACAGGCAAAACATTATGACCACATGCATAATATGCTTTATTTTTGTCAACAAATCAAGTCCAAACTTTTGATAGTAAATGGAAGTGTATATGTTATATAAGTATTGCATCTAATTTTATATTCTGTTTTTTAGGATGTGTGTGTAAGATAAGCTAAAGCTCAGGTCAGTTATGGAGGCAGGACTGAATTGCAGCGCACACTGTGAGTCTGGTGTCTGCTTCATCTATCCAGGGATGAACCACCAGCAGGGTTGGGATGTACTGCAGAGACTCTGTGCTCTCTCAGTGGTAAATGAACACACAGATATACATACGTATACATGTATACACAAAAAACAATTTTGGACACTTTGTGGTTGTCAAAAATTTATGGAACAGCTCCATAGTTAATGTGAAGAACTGCTACTATGCTCTGATCTGGATTTTTACCACAAATACCGATCACTGATATTCTTGTCACCTGATCGACCAATACCGATCCTGATCATTTCACCTTTATCAGGATCTCATCATAACAATAAAGCTTTCTGCTCACTGTCACTATTAATTGAATTTCCTCTTCCCAGTAATATCACTTTGCTGTTTTTGCTGACAAAAACAGATACAAAGTTTAAAAGGCTTATTAAAATAAAAATAAAAAATATTAAATAAAAAAGTCTTTAAATCAAATATGGAAAATGAGAAGCTGCCGACTGAGAAGCTTCTACCATGAACGATAATAAGGACTGTTCAAACTACTCACGCAGTTTTCCATTTGCCTTGTCGCATGAGAAACACAACACAAACTATGTTTCCATCCAAGGATTTTTTGTGAAAAAAGTTTTAACGCATCAAAATAAAGCTGATGGAAATGCACATTATCGCTAAAATATCACACATGTCGACATAATATTTTTCCGTTTAACTCAAGTGCATAAACTCTGTCGATACTTCAAATGTTGCGAAAAACTGGAAACACATTTGTCAATAAAATTGGCATTAACGCAAAAATGTAGTGTCACATGACAGAGTTTGCCCCAAACGTTAACCTGTGTTAATCATGACAACAGTATTGAAAGCCAATTTATTGTATGTGATTATCGATTGATCTTTGCGGCATATGGAGCCGATCTGCAAACGTGACACTTCCAGGAGTGCCAACACAAATATCTTGTGCAAATTGAACAAATGAATGGCCACTTCTTTTCCACGCCATTCAAAAAAATAGACGGCAGTCATGCAATTAGCCCGCAAACATATAATTTGCCTTCTGCCCGTTTCCATTTAAATTGCCTTTTATCTCTAAAAATGGTGTACGTGATGACATCATGCCTAAAAAACACTTTGTCACATAGGTTTTGTTTTAGCGCAAAATAAATCTGCCCTTAAGCCGTTTCCATTCAGAAATGTGTTTTTACCTCTTAGATATCCCTAATTTTTTTTTGCTGAAGTTTGGGTTAAATTTGGAGATTATTGAGACAATTCATTGAAATTAGTCAGATTACTGTCATATTAATTAACAAATAAAAGCAATCGGAATAGGAGGAATTGCAATCAAAAGGGAGCAGTTGCCCTTCTGATACGTCTGTAATATTGGTCCTGATGTTGCGCATATCGCAGGTTGGCACCAATTCCGAACCGAAAGCGGATCGTCATGGCCCTGATCAAGCTGGCAACCTGCCGGCAAAAGTAGTGGGGGGGAACTTTCTGTCTCAGTATAAGGACCATCAATCGATGTGTATATGCTGTGTGCACAGCTATTTAAAAAAATGATGCGGTGAAATATCAGGGTTTACATATGATACATTCTTGATATTCAATATTTTGAACAATCATCTAATCAAAAGCATCACCATCACAGCTGCATTATGTCCCACATATTTCTCCAGCAACTTTTAATGACCAACTGAACTTGATTATCATCTAAACTTTATTTTAGCTTCATAATGCAAATTTACATTTTCTGAAGAAGCAGTAAATGTGATCTGAGGTAAAGATGGTTAGATTTAAAGTATTTAAACATTTTAAAAAGCTTGTTTTATGAAAGTGAAGTCAGTATTGGACAAATAGTTCTGATAGTTTATAGTCTTGAAGAAAGTGCAGAACATTCTGAGAATGTCATTCAGCAGACTTTATTCATCTACAGAACAAGGTAAAGCTAATTTAAATTTGTGTAAAGAAAAGGCATATGTAGGTCTAAAATATATATATATATATATTTTTTGTCTGGTAATTCATTTTTTTAATTTAATGCTTTTTTCATTTGGTAATGTATTTTTTAAATTTAATGCTTTTTTCGATTGGTAACAGTGAATTTTGCCGGCAATTTTTCTCTAAGTAAAACTAAACAATAATTTAATAGAACTGGGCTGTAAGTGTTCCAAAAAAAAAAAAAAAAAAAAGCACTGAAGCTTTTCACCTAGTATTGTGTATTTACTTTTAATTTAAAACATCTTTGTGCACAGAAATATATAAAAAAAAAATCACATTTTCACTTTGTCGTATATAACAAAATAGGATGAAAGTTGGATGGAATCTAGGCTATTAACAGTACAGTACACAGACCTTTCATATTCGCTGTACCTCTCCCACTACATCACTCTAAACTGCTGAATCAAATTTGTTGTCTTACAACACTATTCCAGTATTACCCACACTCCATGATGCCATGATAGTGCTGCTGAATTCTTAAAGGAGCTGTGTGTATTTTGTTACATAAGCGCTCGGTTTATGTGATCGGTCCAATTACATATCACCGATCGAGTCATAGGACGCAAATATCGGCCAATACCAATCAGTGGCCAATCCATCGGAGCATCCCTAACTGCTACATTTGTTAACTTGACATCATACATCCACTACTACAAATTACCTTAGGACCAGTTGATACATAACAGAACAATGACTGCACAGATGCCACTTGGTTTGATATTTTGTTTTATTAAATTGACAGTGTGCCTTAAGTGTCCAAATATATGAATATCATGTTTATAGTTAGTAAATATTGGTTTACTGTTTTATAGAGGGATGTGGATGCACAGAGTGGAACCCTGTCCCCTGCTCTTCGCACTGTAGTCTGGACGCTGCTCTCTTGTGGGATACTTCTGGCCCTCTTCTTCCTCATTTTCACTCTCAGATTCAAAAACAATAGGTACAGAAAACCTCTCTCACTTCTTTTGTGTCTCTTTTAGAGCAAACAGGCAGAAATGGTACAAGTTTTTACATTGTCCATCATGATGCGATATAGGTAAACTGTTTACATTGATATAAGTAAGTCATTTTAAGTAATTTTAATAAGTAATTTTTCTGTGAAAATCTTGAGGTATGTTAAGCGAAGCTTGTTTTTTTTTATACATTTTTTTTATCCCCATTTCTGTTAAGTTAGAATGCTCAATACCCACTATTTATTGGGTCCTTGTGGTGCCGCGGTTACTCGCCTCAATCCGGGTGGCAAAGGACAAGTTTCAGTTGCCTTCACTTCTGAGACAATCAGTCCACGCATCTTATCACGTAACTCACTGTGCATGACACCACGGAGCCTCACAGCATGTGGAGGCTCATGCTACTCTCAGCGATTCACGCACAACTTACCATGCGCCCCATTGAGAGTGAGAACCCCTAATCACGACCACGAGGAGGTTATCCCATGTGACTCTACCCTCCCAAGCAACCGGGCCAATTGTGTTGCTTAGGAGACCTGGCTGGAGTCACTCAGCATGCCCTGGATTCGAACTCACGACCCCAGGGGGTGGTAGTCAGCGTCAATACTTGCTGAGTTACCCAGGAGCCTACCCACCCCCCTCTGTGACTTATTTATTGCTTTATAAGTGGTCTTTAATTATCATTGACATGACTCTATCAATTACTAACTGTAACCTCAAACATACATTTTGATTATGTACGTCTGACACAGGATAGTGAAGATGTCCAGTCCCAATCTGAATGTGCTGACTCTCTGTGGCAGTGTACTTACATACATCAGTGGCTTCTTATTTGCCTTGGAGGAGAGATCACCTCTACAAGAAGTAGGATCAAGAGCAATCTTACAGGTACACACACACTAGATTACTGGAGGTGCTTGTTTTTGTAAGCATCTCTGTTACTATTGCTGAAACATAGGGTTAGGGAATTGAACACACCACTAAGCCAAAGTTTAAACTTTGGCATGTAACTTTGTTTGAGCTAAAGACATGAAGGATAAATTAAATAATGTGGCTTGTTTAGGAGAGCTGTGCTATTACTTTTATAAGCATTTAAACTAATGCTGTCGATTTAACGCGTTTATTCAGTGAGGTTAATTTTACAAAAATAACGCGTTAAAAAAAATTAACACATTTAATCGCACTTCCCCCAGGCCATAATAAGGAAGATTCCTGAGAAATGCAAGCTTGTAGTACCACCTGTTTACTCCAGAGGGCAGTAAGTGAAACTTCAGCTGTATGAGCAACGTGCAGTTTATACAGTGAAGAAAACACTTCAGTAGGTGTTCTTGCGTTCAAAACACTCGAAGGAGCGCAAATGCAATCTAAGGATCTCAAGATGTGTTTAAAGATTGAGTATTAAACTATATTTAACTTGACACAGTGACCTAAACATTTTATGTTTATGATGCAATGCACCTGAGACGCTACACAAGCATGTCTGACGTAGGCTGTGGCTGGATTGAGATGGTGCAAAATTCGCAAATAAAATCAAAGAAATTTCCTTCAAACTTATTTATAAGTACTACCCCACTAATTATTTTCTTGTTGAGAGATTTAATTGTGATGTTGATATATTTTGTACATTTTGTGGTCTGCAGGCGGAAAAAATTTACATTTATTTTGGAGTTGTCCCTACTCGACTTGTTTTTGGTCTGATTTCTGCAAGATTGCTGTCAATATATATGTTTTGATGTTAGTTTAAACATATAAATGATGAAATTGGCAAAAAATGCATTAGACTTACATTGAAGGAGAGACCCATATAGGAACCAGAACATCATACCACCTTGTGTTACCATCCAATGTACCAACCATTAGCTCTTTTCTATACCTTTCTCCCCTTGCCTCTCAGGCACGGATCTGGACACTGTGTATCGGCAGCTCTCTAGTGTTTGGTCCCATACTTGGGAAAACCTGGCGGCTCTACAGAGTGTTTACTCAGCGTGTGCCTGACAAGAGAGTAGTGAGTTTTCTGGTTTATATGTTTGTGCTTGTTGTATTATTGTATTATTGGTTGATATCATTGTCTCTAACTAGTACTTTATTGTTTCAATGTGTTTCAGATTATTAGAGACATTCAGTTGATGGGTTTGGTTGCTCTGCTGGTCCTAGTGGACATTGTTTTTCTAACAACATGGGGTCTGATGGATCCAATTAAGTGCTCTCGGTCTATAAGTGCTATGGTGAAGGTATACTGAAGAATTCTGTTATCAAATAAACACTCACAACCATACAGAACCCCTTAGATGACAGGGTGGGAATTTTTTTCTTGAAATAGTTTTAGGTTCCCTTGCAATAGTTTGTGTTCCCTTACAATAAATTTACCATGGTTTTATGACAGTAACCATATTGTAACCTTGATTTTCGGAGTGTAACTAAAGTGATCATACAGGAAAACATTAACAATAATAATGAAATGCAAACTATTGCGAGGGAACACAAAACTTATTATGAGGGAACACAAAACTTATTGTGAGGGAACACAAAACTTATTACGAGGGAACACAAAATTTATTTTGAGGGAACACAAAACTTATTGTGAGGGAACACAAAACTTATTGCGAGGGAACACAAAACTTATTACAAGGGAACAAAAAATTTGTTTTGAGGGAACACAAATCTTATTGCGAGGGAACACAAAACTTATTGTGAGGGAACACAAAACGTATTGCAAGGGAACACAAAACGTATTGCGAGTGCGAGGGAACACACAACTTTTTGCGAGGGAAAGCAAAACTATTTAAATAAGAAAATCTGGCCCTGTCCTCTAAGATACAAGGTACAACCATAATATAAAAATAACTATCAATATTATTTCCAAAAGAAATGGTTTAGCCAAAAATGACAATTCTGTCATTATTTACTCATCCTCATGCAAATCCAAAACTGGATGCTGTTATTTTTCTCTGTTGAATACAAAAGGCAAATATTTGAAGAATCTTTGCACAGCTCTTTTCCACATAATATCATAGTGACCATGGCTGTCAAGCTCCTAAAAGAAAAGAAAAGATAAAAGTAGTCCATATGTATAAGCCATTCGATTGCTTTGTTTGAGGAAATGAAGTCTTCATTCACTGGCATGCTATGTTTTAAAATCTGAACACAGATGTACTTGAGATTTCAGAGCTTTGACAGTGTAGAAGCTTATTATATTGAAGCTTCTTCTTTGAAAACAACCCCCAGTTGCCAGAACTTTAACATAAAAAGTTGCTATTTTTGTTGCAACACCCACTCTATAAGCAAAAATAGATCTAAAGCTTTATTAGATTAAAAACTTCCATAACATTTTACAATAAGGTTCCACTCTTTAACGTTAGTTAATCATGAACTAACAATGAACAATACTTATTAATTTTGGTTAATGCTAGTTAATAAAAATACTATTGTTCATTGTTAGTTCATAGTGCATTAACTAATTTTACATTTAGCAAACAAATTATTCATTTATCAAACGCTTTTATACAAAGCGACTTACAAATAAGGAGTACAATAGTAGTGATTCAACCAAACAAGAGAAATGCGATATGTTAACATAAACAACTTTTGATTTAAAAAATGTATTACTATATGTTGAAATTCACATTAACCAAGATAATAATAATAATAATAATAATGCATAGGAAATGCTGTAAAAGTTTTGTTCATTGTTAGTTCATGTTAACTAATGTTGTTAACTAATGTTGACAAATGGAACCTTATTGCAAAGTGTTACCAAAACTTCAAGACATTTTATGACATCTGATAAAGGCCCTAAAGGGTGTGACATTATTTAGAACAAAATATGGTAAAAAATATGTTTTTGCATTTGTTTTGGTGGTTTGTAACAGCTCGCCTGGGCGAACATTCAGGAAAACTTCTTACCGGCTACTGAACACCTTCTTTTTGCCACTGGTCCATGTCATTGTTAGGTGTGACCTGGAGCTTGAGACCAGCAGCTAATTCCCATTCATGGACTTCTGTCAGTCAAGATCAGACAACATTAACACACCGGCATTATTAACAAGCTGTTGCAAATTTACCTACATCTGCATGATCGATCGCTTACAGACATTTTCCAAGAACATGTCATGCATTATTTCCTTTAATTAGTCTACTACCGGTACAGTCAAAACAACCTTGAGCTGAACATGCTCAAAACGGTGGAGATAATTGTGGACCTTAGGAGGAATACCCCAATACTGACCCCCCCCTCACCATTCTAAACAGTATTGTGGCAGCAGTAGAGTCATTCAGATTCCTGGGCGCTACCATCTCATAGGACCTAAAGTGGGAGACCCACATTAACTCTTTGAAAGGGAGACCCACATTGACATTGTGAAAAAGGCCCAGAAGAGGTTGTACTTCCTTTGCCAGTTGAGGAAGTTCAACCTGCCACCAGTGCTGCTGATACAGTTCTACTCAGCAGTCTGTCCTCTGCACTTCAATAACTGTCTGGTTTGGTTCAGCTACGAAATCAGATATCAGAAGACTACAAAGGACAGTTCGGACTGCTGAGTGGATTATTGGTTGCCCCCTTCTTCTGCCATTACATTCCCTTGCACTGTATATAACAGATTTGTATTTAGATTTGCATTACGTATGTGTATGTGTATGTGTATGTGTATGTGTATGTGTATGTATGTATGTATGTATGTGTGTGTGTCTATGTATGTATGTGTGTGTGTGCATATGTGTGTGTATATATATATATATATATATATATATGTTCTATATATATACTTTACTTTTTTTTAGTAAATTTGTAATAATTGTTTATTATTAACTATGTCTTGTTGCTGTTTTGTATTGTTGTGCACTGGAAGCTCCTGTCATGCAGACAAATTTCTTGTAAGTGTAAGCACACTTGGCAATTAAGTTCATTCTGATTCTGATTCATATTCTTAAGGAATCAAATCCACTCAAATACTTTTAAGTGCCCATTTACCTTTTTTTTATTTGATATGCTGCTTCATTCATGTGCCGTCGGCAGCGAAAGCCATTTAAACATCTGCCCAAAGTAAGATATGCCTCTGTTATCATCATTCTTTTGTCTAAATTTACAATTTTATACACTCATCTTTGCAGTAGTATCAGTAATATCATATCTTACTATAAATTACAATAACAGAGTGTAATCGGTGCATGTTCTGGCCATGTTAGCTCATTAACGTCATGAATTCAAAATGTAAACATGACAGACTGCGCATTATCTATTTCATATATATATATATATATATATATATATATATATATATATATATATATATTATTTTAAATCATCCTTGAGTGATTAAAAAATCTACTTTTTCTAAATTATATAGTATAATAATAGTTTTAAATGCCTTCTAAATGCCTTCCACATTGATGTGGCAAATGTCATGAATGTTCTGAAACGTTGCTCAGCTGTTTCAAACTTATTTTTACCCCTGAATGGAGAACGAAGAACTTCTCCTGATGTCATTAAGTTTCTAATCTAACAAAGTTACTCTGCTCTCTACTCTACTTTTGTTAATAAAGTGAGTGTTGCACCTCCTTCTTCTCAAAGTATGACACGTACTGTTCAAGCAGTGATGAAGCCATACTTATTTTCAAAGCCTCTAGAGCCACTTTTTAAACTGAACATAGACAGATGTAAAGAGTTATGCAAACTCAAATAAGCTATGGTATTTTAAGTATTTTGTGTTGTTTTCTTTATGTCAGGTTATAGAGATGGATGCATCCTACTCTCTGTCCCAGCTAGACTCCTGTTCCTCTCGCTTTTCGGACCTTTGGGTAACACTTCTCTCTGTGCTTAAGGTAAACTGCAAAGAGAAGTTAGCAGATTATAACCTTTATACACACTTGTTTTCAGTCAATAGTCTTCTTTCTCATCATTAATTTAGAATTATCATTGTTTTTACACAAATATTGAAAACATTGATAGTTTTATTCACTGTAGTGAATCTCTCTTGCTTAAAACTATCTAAACCCCTCTGCAGGGCAGCCTCCTCCTTTATGGCACATACCTTGCTGGCCTGACAAGCAATGTCAGCTTGCCCCCAGTAAACCAGTCCATGACCATCATGGGTGCTGTCTGCCTGGTTACCATGTCAACTGCTGTGGCTGTGCCCGTGTCTCTTTACATGTATGCCTTGCCCAATGTGGCCTACGGTGTAGTGTCTGGAGCCATCTTCATCTGTACACTAGTCATAAACTGTCTGCTGTTTGTCCCTCAAGTGAGTCCTGGAAAATTTAATTATTTATGTCTTATGTCATTATAACGATGGAACTTGCGGCCATAGTTGGCTAACAATACTGTTGGGAAATGCACCCCAGATCGCTAAGTATTACCCAATATGCCATCGTACCCAATCACAAAATTAAAAATGTTTTGAAGTTGGAAAATCATACAGTTATTGTGGTTGTTCATTTCTGTGACTTCGGAGTACTATAGTATTAGGGTACTCGTGCCTATCCCTAATATATAGATAGACCACATCCTAGGCCGACAAGTAAACATCTACTTTATAATTAGATGGTAGGCAGGACCTCTTTGCTGACAAATAATGAGTAAATCACCTGTTATGTATGACAACATCAACCCAAACCAAGGAATGCTGAAAACAATGTCTCTACATGAAATAACATATAAAAACGAGGAAGAAAAGGATTCCTTCACAATCAAAGAGCTCTGCGCCTGTATGTGAGTATGGATGTATGTGGTTGAGGTTAAGACAAAGAGGTCTGCATAAAAAGGGGAAATATTTTGACAATGAGTCATGCACACCTGAACATGCCTGTAAACTCTGCAAATGCTGCAATAACTAGTTTAACTTTAACATGAAACTTAGTAATTGTATTTTATAATATGCCAATGTTTTACCTTATTTTCTCTTTCAAGTTGACCCAGTGGAGACAGTTTAAAGAGGAGACAAACTCTCATCCCAGTCAGATGGCCAAATACTTCAGTAGTCCCAGCAAGACCACAAACTCCATGTACAGTGAGGATGAAATCTATTATCTACTTGGAGAAAATGACTCCATGAGAAGGCTCATCAATGAGGTACCAAAAGTTATTACAGTGATGATTTTCTAGGGTGCAGGGTGTATTTACACAAATGTTATCAGTTCTTCCTTTTTTACGTGAGGCTTTTATAGCTTTTCAGCTCTTTTTTGGTCATATTTCATATTTTAACATTTAGATCTATTATTTGTATGTTTCATCCCTTTTAGTACAGATTCATAATACAAAGTAGAGGGGTATTATGTGCTATTAAATTCTAAAACTAAAAAAGTAAAGATTGTCGGGCCTTGGAATCTAAATTCTATATTCTAATGAATTTTTAAAACCTTTAAAGCTTCAAGGTTATGTGGAATATTTAGTTAAGTTATTTAGTTGCTAGGGCATTGCTTGGTGGTGTAGTACTATAGTGTTCTGGGGTCATTGGTATAGGGCAGGGGTCGGGAACCTTTTTCACTAAAGAGCTAATTTTAAAATTTTTGATTGATGCATTTTTTCGAAAGAGCCATAGCTCAAACTAATAATTTAATATTTTCAAAAACAAAGTTTTTCAATAAAATAAAACATTTATAATGCCTATAGACTACTCAAAAACCAAAAAATATGCAACAATTAATTGGTAACATGTTGCAATATGGAATTAAGGGCACGTGTTTGTGTGGGTCTCCATAAAATTACTTTAAACAATTGATCATGAAAAGTTCACTTCCCCTTTGGGCTGGGTGATATGTAAAAAATATTTTAATGATAATTGCTTTAAAAAATGTCCGATTTCAACTCCCCTGCCAAAGGTCAGTAAATATTTTTTGCTTTAAAACTGAAATTAATATATTAAAATATGAAAAACTTAAACAAATGACATTTCTAAATTAAAATTGCAATTTAAACGGAAAAACAAAACATGATAAAAAATCTTATAGCATCTATAAAAATATTTTGCACCTCCAGCGGCCCTATTTGACATCACGCAAGCATCCGTCAATGACAACAGGGGAAAAATTACTAATAGCCTACAAATTAAGAACTATTACAAATTTAATAACAATACCACAATAATATTATGACAATAATATTCATAATAAATAAGCCTAATAAAATGGTGTTCCCAAACAAATGCTGCCAAATGTGTGTTCTTATCGAATGTGTTTGTATTGTGCTTTGGTAATACAGTTAATGCTGCCTATAGAAAATAAAATAGAACTCAATTTTCAGGTGTCTTGTACTATTTTATGATTTAATCACTTTTGTCTTTGTTTTAATACACACACACACACACACACACACACACAAACACATATATATATTAAACCTGCAGTGTTGCGTTCATAATGGATGTTAACTGCAAACTGCTCTGTAGAAATAAAGTGAATGAAACTCACAGCACCTCCAGAGATGATCGGAGCATTCTCATAGATTACATTATCCTTGCAAACAATGTTCAGATGAATGAAACAAAGAAAAAAAGAGTGAAACCTCTTTACAGTGCTTGTTCCACAAAACAGGCTTGTGCTGCATGCCTATGAACAAACAGCAATCAGACATAAGCATTGACAGCTTTTCTTTTGTCTGTTCTTATATTATTTAATATATTAAAGTTTCTTCAAGCATGTGTCTTTGTGACTAACATAATTTCTTGTTATGTGCCACTCCGAGACGTCTTACAGGTTACCCGCCAGTTGCGGGTAGATGAGCAAAATTGCTTGTGCATGAAATATCTGCATTTGGACAAGGATCTTGCGAACTGGATTGAGCCTCATCGTGTTTGGAGGGTGGCGGAAGCTATTTCCCCCCCTGGGAGCACATACAACAAACATTTTAAAATCGTTTGTAGATAATGCTCTTAACTGCTAAGATCAATAGTTATTGGGAAATGAGGCCCAGAACTCTATGCATGTGCGTGTCTTGGAGAAGTGCTTTCATTGCACTCGTGAACAGAAGAGATGTTATATCAAATCAGATGCGCATCGGTGGATTTTCTTTCATCCGTTCTTCAAAATATAATCACATGTGTCGTCAAATGCATGTCTTTGTGTCTAAATTCTTGTCATACAGTATATCACTCTGAGAATTCTTACAGTTCGTCCTCCACGGTGGCTGGTACATCAGTAAAATTACCCGCCATTGCACTTGAAAATTCAGTATTTGGCTGGTGTTCATTTCAAACCTTGTTCACCAGCAGTAGGCTATATGACAAATTCGGGAGAAAGGAAAACAAAACAGTGTCATTGACTTCAAGCTTTGCAATCGCACCCACACTTTTTTTCTACAGGAAAATCATTTATATTAATAAAATTATATTAATTAATCGTGTGTTGGTGAATGGTGAGACACCCGGTGAGCCACTTGATTTTTAACAAAGAGCCACTTGTGGCTAGGTTCCCAACCCCTGGTATAGGGCATTGCTACTAGGCAGACAGGATGGAAGGATGGACAGACAGACGGATGGACAGACAGACAGATAGAAAAGAAAGAGTAATAGATAGATAGATAGATAGATAGATAGATAGATAGATAGATAGATAGATAGAAAGAAAAGAAAGAGTGATCGATAGAAAAAGATAGATAGACTGACAGACAGATAGAAGGACAGATGGACGGATAGACGGACAGATGGATGGACAGCTGAATCTGTACACCTACATAGTGAACTGAGCTATTCAATATAATGACATACAATACATGATTATGGTGATTTTTTTTTTTCCTGTGTGTCCTCCAAATTGCAGAAGAATGCCATTATTGACAGCCTGCAGGAACAAGTGAACAATGCCAAGGACAAACTGCTCAAACTAATGACCGTCAACCACCACTTGGATGAAGGTGAAATGGACTCCTCCAACACAAACCTCAACTCCACCTCAACACAAACCACAGTGATATTTCCAGATTCTCCTCCAACCCCTCTCCTAACAAAATACTCAGAAGTTGCTTCCAATGTAGCTCTATCTCCACCACTCTACATACCTCCTCCAACACTTCCTTCTCACATTACCTCACAACAAACGTCCCCTGAAAGCCCAAATGCTATAGAGGTGTCTCCATCTACCCAACAACTAAGGCCTCCACCGCTTCCAGATGAGGCCTCTCAGGTTAACTGTTGGAGGTCTGATTCTCTGAGTTTGAAGTGCAGCACAGAAAAGGTACTTCCTATCCTGAACAGCATCAGAAACTCTACAAGTATCTCAGACAGTCTTGAAGGAGTATCCGTGATTTTGGAGAAACCTATGGGTCAGGGTAAATTTGTGCAGGGTTCCTCTCCACTGAATCCTTGGTCTAGTTCAGCTCAGGTTGATACATCGACCACATTGGAACATACTGCTGTGTCAACAGCAGGACGACAGGGCTTTATAAGGAATGACCAACTGGTGGAGATTCTGCAGGACCTGAGCATGGATGCTGTGAGCAGCTCTCTCAGACCACCCGACCAGTTGCGGAGAACTTCTATCAATCCAGATCATGAACATCTTAACTCTGCTCTTTCTTCGCTCTCTCCTCGATCACCCCTACAATTCTACTTCCCCACCATTTCACCCTGTCTCATGCGGAAACGCAGACCTCCATTTTACTCCTCTAGAAGGGGACCTCCTCCTTACTATTTTCCAGGCTCCGGACCTCCAGGACATAGAAGAGCATCAGCTTTTCCAGATTCTGATCATCCCAAAAGTCCTGCCAACCCTCCAAGACAGGACTTGGGTCCAGGACTTCGACCAAGAAGAAGCCGCTCCAGACAGGACAATTGGGAGTTGTCTTCTCGCAAATGTTCTATTACTCCTTTTACGGAACAGGTTCCTCAGCTTGCCTCAGCTGGGCTGATGGAAGGGGTTAATACATTGAATGAGCCATATGACTACTCAGACTCAGACTCCAGCAGCTCAGAGGGCTACTGTTACTACCACCGTCCTTACTGTGGGGCCTGTCGACATCACCCATATGACTCCACAGACAGCCTTACATCAGAGAGCTCTGACAGTGAGGATGGAGGGTTCTGCCACTCAGCACAACCTGTAGTGAACTTTAAAGTGGATCTTAAACCAACCTTTGTTTGAACAGATGTAGTGAATTTCTGAATTAAAAATAATTTTGATATTATTTGTGGTGCTTAAAGTATAAAATGTCTAGGCAGTATAACTGTCCGTATATTGCAATTCATGAGTTTGCGTGTTCATATAATCTTGAGGTAACGGTAAATGGTTAAACTGGTTTGGCTTGCTGTCCCCAATGGAGGACCCCGAGTGAGAGACACGATTCGCACTCCAAGATTCCCCCTGATCTATGTGAAGATAATACTGAAAATAATGTACAACAAAGACAGTGTAAAATGAAGGTGAAGATGGGGTGGAAGAGGGATGATGGAAGAATTGATGCTGGGGAGAGGTATGCGAGCCTTATGTACTCTAGCGATGATTGAGAAATTAGATGAACCTGCTCCGCTTGAAATTATGTTTAGAACTCCAATAAAGAAAATAATAATAAACAAAAAAACAACAACAACCTTATTAAGTAGTTTGGCATAATATTTATTGTTTTAATTAATAAGTGAAGCAGTTTCATTTTAATTATTTAATTGTTTTATTATTCATATTTGACTTAATATTTAAAAACTTTTGTGGAAGTGTGAAATTATTATAATATATTTTTTACTGGATAGTTACACCACCTCCGGTGTTTTTTGATAAATTAGAGCCAACATGAATACAAAGATAAGATACAGAGACATTTCTATAAACTTGGCACATGCATTATAAACTAACTTTTCACTGTTTTGGATATCCTCATATGCCATTGACCAATTTCTGTAAATAACTACAACAATGCAAAATTTGTTTATGCGTGACAAATTAATAGAATATTCTTGTTTAACGTTGCCACTTTGAACAAGCTAGAACTGAGCTGCACCTACTTTTACTGTACTGTTTAATTGTACGTAAGGTTGGTCTATCATTGTGTATGAGGTGCTTGTGGTGTTGGGTCTACATCTGCTCTCTTAACACTGTATAATTGGCAATTTGGCTGGCAAATTTTACGATTACCCAAAATGTACTGGGTCATAAAGTAATATTGTAGTATTGCTGACTTCTTCTCTGATTTTCAAAGCTAAATAAAAATAAGCAAGATCATCTTTCCTTTTTGTTTTGTTTAAAAAAGATATATGTTTACTCTTCATTCTTTTTTTCAGACTAACACTTTCTATTGATTCATACACTTGAAACAGAAAAGAAAAACAAAACATAAATTCATAGAATCAAATATAACCCCCATTATTCCCTTTCCCCCCTCACAATTCCACATTGACCGAAATATATATTAAAACTAACATTTATCACACATTTAAAATTAAATTTCTCTCTCCACTGCCCCTCCCTGAGAGCCCGCCAAAAAAGCCAAATAGCAGCCCCATTTTTTATTGAACAAATCTAATTTGCCCAGCCTTCTACATGACATCTCCTTGAATGCCACTACCCTGCCCATCTCTGTGCAACACTCTTGAAATGAGGGCACTCCAGCCGACTTCCATCCCCTCAGAATGATCTGTCTACCGATCATAACACTGGCTAGGACCCAATTTTTTATGCATTTATCCCCTATATTAATGACCACCCCGTCGCCTAAAATACAGAGTCTGGGGCAAAATGTAATTTGAGTGCCCAATACGTCACACATAAAACTCTGAACCCTCAACCAAAATTCTTGGATCTTAACACACCACCAAAAAACATGGGTTGTGTCTCCATCTTCTGATTGGCATCACCAGCAGGTGGTTGTGTCTATAAGACCAAGCATATACAATCTAGTGGGAGTCCAATAGAATCTATGTAAAATCTTGAATCGTATTTACATGTATTTACAATAATCAGAAACACTCTGCACCCTAAATGAGGGGTAGATAAGATGGAACAAAATGTAAATATTGTCCAAAAAAAAAATATTAACACACAAAAACAGTCAGCTTTGAAGTTAGCTTTTACTGCACTTTGTGTTGAGTGGAATTGTAAATACTGTATGTGATGTCCATGTCTTGATCATTTCAAATTTCTCTGAAAGTACTGTGATTAAATTATTTAAAATGCCCAATTGTTAAAACTTAATATTACGACATTATAAATATAAAGTACTTAAAATACTGTACTTAAATAAGTACTTTTATTTATAACAATAACACATTCCATAACTATTAGACCTGTTGAGAATACTGATTTTAATGTATTGATCTTTTTTTTTTTTTTTTAAGAATGCTTTTGGATGTTTGAATTCTTATTTTTAATTTTATTTTTGGTTGTTGTTGTTATATATTTTTTATTTATTATAGACAAGCCTTCTTTTTTATGTGTTCCAAGCTATTTTATGAGATATTAGTATGTTTAAACAAGACTATTATTATATATTTGTTTATCCCTTAATCCCCTTATTTATCTAATTTAAACTATAAGGAGGATGACTAAAAAACGTAATTTCTAAACCGTAATGTTTTTTTCTTGTCTCTGTTCAAACTGTTTTTAGACCTGAATTGTTTTTGCATATATTGCATTTGTGTAAATATTTTGTTTAAGTTAAGTTAGTGTATACATGCATGTTTATGTCTCTTGTGTCCCTCTTGTAAACCATGCTTTCTCAGTTCTTGAGAGCAAAGTTTTTTTAACCACTCTTATTAAGCAATGAGGACCTACAAATACATTAACAGAATGATGGTCAATCAGATGGCATACTAAAAGGGAATGATGAATGTAGACTTCTAAAGTAATGACATTTCTGTGCTTATATGTATTTAATGCATGTATAAGTGTAAACACAGTTGTGTGTGTGTGTCTGCGTAAATACACATACACTTGCCCAAGGAAGTATTTGCATTAAGGTAAATAGAAAACAGCAACTTGCTCTATTGTAGATGAAGGGCTCACTGTAAAACATCACAATTTGTCAAATGTGCTCAAAGCAACTAGACACACATTTAAAAACACAGAAAAGGATGGTTGCAAAAAAAAAATAATTATGTATATATATTGTGAAACATTCTAGATAACTCACAGGATGTAGAGTGCATTGGTTACATATGTAACATGCACTGATCTCAACCACAATAATGTAGATTGCCAGGGATCAGTGGTTCCAGTCTAAAAAATGTAAACAAGTATTTAGCATGTCATGTACGCCCATTATAGGACTTTGCAAATATTTTCAGTCAAAACGTGTCCACATTATGTTTATCCCTGCATCTAAATATGCATACTTTTCTGCCAACAGAGTCAAAAAAACCTGAGGGGAAATAAAATGTCATAGAACTGTGAGCTGGGCAGCTCTTTTCAAATGTTGTCCCAATGACGTTTTTCCTCATGGTTAAATACTACTTGTTTAACAACACCCAAGTAAATAGTTTTTGTGTTCATTCTTGTTTTGATTATTGGGCCTTAATAATTCTGCTATTTTAGCACTGTGACACTGTAAAATGTACATCATGCTGATTTAGTCATTACATTTTGTCTTGTATATGGCCAATGGAAGAAAGAAAGGGAGAATGAAAACAAAATATAACATGTACAACAATATTACACTTTAATGATGAGGTAATTACATGATTATAACAAAAAAATTATATACCAACAAATTGTATAAACCAACAAACGTTTGCTCCTCTGAAGCTGCTTCGGGATTGGATTGTTTTCTCTCCTCGGTTAAGCTTATTGGATGGTTAAACAATCAATCTTTCTACGTCCCCGCCCATTTTCGACTTTCGACTTTCATCCATAGCAGCAGCACACTGACAGATTGGCAAATTACACCATGTGTTCTGTGGCCACGTACATTCTATTGGCTAGGAGGCTCTCTGTTGCCCCGCCCATCTACAAGAAAGGCGTTGGATTGGCTGGCTCCGAGGTCCCCAGGACTTCCTGCGCGTGCACATTTTCCGATTCCTGATGCCTCAATTTGGCGTAACCCCATCCGTGGTCTCATTCAACCTCATTGCCAACATTGCGTACTTGACGCAGTTTACGTTAACCGGTCGGAGTGACAAAGAGAACGAGCACAGACCGACGGAGAAGGCATAAAAAAAGGAAATTTCTGAATTGCCTTTGGGATTCTAATCACCTTTCCGTTCGGAACCGCACCTTTGGCTAATTTCGCGAAGCTAACCGTGTGTATATTGGATTTCTTATTACGTGATCCGTGTGCATGGAGTTAGGTGCATTGGAGGATATCAGTCTTGAAATTGGGCAATTGGAAAATTCGAATTCGTCTCGTTGGTTCGAGCAAGGAAGCCGCCATGGCTGGTGCTATTGGATCGTTGTGTCTACACTTCAGTATATGAAAAATATTGTATGGTTTTGATTAAAAGACACCCTGGTTTCTCAGATGGTATATTAGACACCGACTGTGTTTATTTTGTAAATCTCTGTTTCGGTGAGAGAGAGAAACGAGGATCGGGGTTTTGTTCATTGGAAACTGGGAAAAGGCCAATTTCATGACCACTTTGATTGACCAAATGTATGCAAGGTTTACTCACTGAAATTAATACGAATAGTCGTAGAAAAACGACCGAGAGGAAAATGATCTGAAAGCGAGACTGTCGGTGGACAGTAGAAGGTTGAAGAAAACGACCGAGAGGGGATCCGAACAGTTGCTTTCCCACATTTTCCTCATTATTTCAGTCGGAGATAAGCTGGTTTCCGGTGGGTCGAAACGGATTCGTTCCCAAGGCAAATAAACGCATTTTACTTTGAGAGACGCGTGGGAAATCGGATTGGAAAATGTCCGGTCGGCCTAGAACCACCTCGTTTGCAGAAAGCTGCAAGCCAGTGCCGCAGCCGTCGGCTTTTGGCAGCATGAAAGTCAGCAGTAAGTATGATTTTCGGATACGGGAGGGTCTGCCCAATGCCTTTGGTTTTCTGAGCCGCCGATTTACTTGGTCGTGCTTTCAAGTGTCACCTTTGCTTGAAATATGAAGTGCCCCATTTTAAGTTGGTCAGCGTACTTGACCCCACTGCTGAACTTACTGTGCCCTTGCAATGACTGGCAGTGATTCAGACCAGGCTGGTGGCGAGTGATCCTTTTTTTAAAATTATTATTATTTTGCATTGTATTATCAGGTAGGTCTTGAAAGTACAGTTGACAGAATCACTGCCGAATCAGTATGGAGGTGTATTTTATGCATTTTGCATGTCAAGTGATATATTCTTAACTTTGTATCAAAATCATATGGGTCTCTGTAAATTGTAATAATATGGGTTTCAAGAATACTTAGTTATTGACTCCTGCGGAACATTACGCAATTTATGGAAGAGTAGTTACTGGCATAAACTATGATATAAGATTACTCTCTGCCTTTTCCTGTCTTTTGATATAAAAGCTCAGTTTTAAGCACTGACATGTAATGTGAAATATGGTAATACAGCAGTATGTGTAGACAGTGTTTGGCTAATAAAATGGGATATCGTCCCTGTCGCGAATGGGCACGACCAATTCTCAGTCCCCTAATAACTTCTTGCATAATGCCTGAACGTTTATTTGTGTTCAACTTTTACAATATTTACTCAGAATTTACTACACAGAAATGGCTCATTATCCAAAAAAACAATAACAGCACAGTCAAATTAAGTACAGAATACCAACCCAATTTCATGAGAAGTTGGCGAAATGCTATGAAAGCGAGTATTCATATTAATTAGTATGAATTCTAGATGTGCAAATACCTGGATGTGTTAAGCGTAAGTAAGCGAAAGTTCTGTGTGTCAGAAGTTGTGTACATGCTTATTAATTGTATGCCCTAATCCAAACTCCATATCTAAACATAACAATAGAGGAGAGTCTGTAATGATGATTTGAAGTGTAAAGATTATATTTGTGGGGCCTTGGTAGCTCAGCGTGTATTGACGCTGACCCAGCTCGTACGATTTTATACGATATAGCCAGCTTGTATAAATTTATGTGATTTTTCCGTGAGAGAGTGTTGAGTATACATTGTAAAAACTGAATTGTACTTTAGGCTGAACACTTCTGTTAATTGGCCAAGCAAGCACAGTTATCGGATGCTTTTATACTGATGCCAATAATTTCAAAATAGCCATATATCTGCACATTTATTTGTCTAACAAGTATTAATATTTGACATCAATGAATTGTTTGGGGGAATTTTAATTGCTAGTGGTTGTTTACCTCTTGAAATTCACATTTGACCCAAAAATATTAGTCACGAGCAGGAATCATCAGTAACGAAGTAAATGCCAATTGATGTTTGTCTCTGTAGATGCTTGAACCTTAGTATGATGGATGTTATTATACGATTCTTCAGTGGTGCAATCTGTTTTCAGACAGATGCCTCTTTTGCCTTCTTTCTGTCATAGTAAAAGAGATGCAATGTGTCCATTCACATTTATTTTTTAGAAAGTAGGGACAGAGAGGTTCTTTCTTGTTCATTCACAGTGTCACATTACTATGTTATTATGGGATGTATTGTTGTATATTTCACATAAGGCATGAGATTGAAGAACATATTCTTTTGCTGAACAAGTAAAAGCCCATCCATAAAAATTAGTTGGAATCCCTGCTCATGCCTTCTCTTTCTGCCTTTGTTATCTTTGTTTTTCCATCTGGTTCTGTGCCATACATTAAATTCTCTATTGTTAAGCAATGTAATGATCAGATTTGTTCATTCCAATAATCAGAGTAGATTTTCTGCTGTCTTAACACACACACACTCACTCACTCACTCTCTCTCTCTCTCTCTCTCTCTCTCTCTCTCTCTCTCTCTCTCTCTCTCTCTCTCTCTCTCTCTCTATCTCACACTGTCCATTGGCTAAGGCAGGTGTCACCTTTCACCCCACTGCATTATCATCTGCCTCTGTCACCTTCTGTGGATGTGTGGAAGCTTTTCTGCACCCTCAGCACAACTCCTTGTATCTTGGCATGTACATTCATTGCTTCCTTTGCAATCACAAGTAGCATTACACTCGTAATGGGCTGTCCATGGCTAGTATGGAAGTTAATTTTCTCTGTATTTTCTCTGGATATTGGTTCACCAAATATTAGTAACTCAAAACAGTATTAAGACTTGACCAATATATGGACTATAAATGGAGAGGAATTGTAACATTTCAGTAACACTGTAAAGAGTAGTTCACCTTAAAATGGGAATTTTGTCTTAATTTGAGGTCAAAACGACCTCAAGACCAGGAAAGGATGACAACATTTTGTTGCTTAAGACTTAAGTTGAGTAAAAACCGAAAATGAAATAATAAACTAGAAGTTTAGAAAATTGGCTAATTATGTGGCCTAATGTATTATTCAACTTTCATGTACATTGTTGAGTTCATTCCACAATGTATGGACAACTTATTTTATAGCTTATGTTGGCAATTTGTTTCTCAGGGGGGAGGATGTATGCAGTATGCTATTTTCGACTGATTGACTGTGCTTCAGGAAGTTTACTGCAGCTCCTTTTGATGGCAAGCCATTCATTCAGAGAACCCACAAAAGTTCTCACAGCTTGTTTGATAAAGTAGCCTTTGTTTCACACATCACAAGAGACCTTGTCTCTCAATATCTTGAAACCATCAACAGGAAGTAACTGTGCCTTGATGTCATAGCTCTACCAAGTTGTACTGTGCATGAAAACTTTACAGTGCAAACTCATGAACAAATAAGAGCGGATATGCAATGCTAAGTAAACGTTTTAAATAAGGTTCAGTTCAGGAACTTCATTAAAAATTGTATTAAAGTTAATATAAATTGGGCTGTTCAGACTCTAAATTCTAATGGGATGAACCATATTTAAAGTCTACGTAAAATACTCATGAAGGCACTTTGGCCATTATGTTAATATGCGTCTGCTACATTGCTTGTTTATACAACTTTCAGTTTCAGTTAAAATCAACTGCATTACTTGATGGAATAATTGTTTATTCCAATTTTCAAGATGAATAAATGTAACTTTTACTGTATTGCTGTTGCTGTTGTTTTATTAAGGCGATAATTAATTTGAGGCCATGGCTACAGTGGTTTTATCATGGTAATGGGGGTTTTATTCTCTTGTGGCTTATTGCTTTAATTGAATATCTCTTGAACTGGGTGATCTGAATTGGAATTGACCCCAGCAAAATACTCTACAGTAAGAAAATAGAGTCTTGTATGGAAATTTCTTCTCGCACTTACTGTTACAAATGAATCACTTTGACTATACATTTTGGTGATGGCTTGAAAGAATGAAATCTTTGACTCAGATATTACTTATGGCTAGGAAATGGGTGTGTTCTTCAAAAAGATGGATGTGGCATTTTTAAAACATTTAGAAGTACTTTGGAACATGCCTATAATACATTGGAAGAATATTTCAAGGTAGATTCTGAACAGTACTCACAAATGTGAAAGTTCAGAGTTATGTATTAAATAAGCACTTCTCATATACCTTTCAGCATACAAAATACTTTGCATGCACCCTGACTATATTACTACTTAGTAGTACTTCTCCATATTGAGGCTACTTTCTCTAACAAAGCTTAGAGCAAATCTTTGAGCATGCTCAGTAATTTAATTCAGACTGATCACACTCTGAATTCTGTCAGAGTAGGTTAAAAATTGTAATGCTGAAGTAGGTGTGTGCTTACGTAAATTTAAGCCGCTGTCCCCAGTGGCCAAAGATTGAAGTGTTGATGAACGTGTGAGCTCAAGTTTCCAGGTGAAATGTCAAAATGTCCAGAATGGTGCCAAAAGTGAGTTGTAAAACAAGTTGTTTTTGATTGTAAATTATGAAATACAGTTAACAGAACTATATATTTTGGTAACCATGTGCCCTTACCCAAGCCCCAACCCTAAACCTAACTGACACATGTATGTATTTTTAGAGTGAAAAATGCTAACTTTTGCAAAAAGTAAAATCGTTTACTTCCTTGTTTCCATAAGACCAGAGCCTGTGTATCTGCAATGCTTTTTGAGTAGATTGGCAGAATGGGGTCGATTTCAGGATACATAAACATTCTGAAGAAATATGTCAATTTACCATGTAATCATGTTGGTCAGTTTCACACAACTTCCAACTGACTGCATAAGTTATCACATAGGATGCTTTTTAAACACTACTGAATTAGTTCCTATGTACAGTATGTGATGGTCACTTGTTGGCTGCTTTTCCTTCACTATCTGGTTCAAATCATCAATTTCAACTATTGTAACTTAAATATTTTTTTTAGTAAAGAAAATAATTTGTTAGCTGTTGTTTTTTTCTATAAAACTAATTTCAAGGCTTTAAGCATAAGCATCTAAATCTAAGATCATGAGAAACATATTCAGTCAAGTGTGTTCAAACCTTTTGCATTGCGTGTGTTTTTGTATGCGCTTTTCTCTTGAACAAAAAGAGATATGCTTGTCTCGTTTACAAGCGTGACTTGGCATCCGATCTGAGGAGACTGCATTAGTGGTCGGCTGTTGCAGCTGGTTCTGAAGTGGGACGTGTTTCTTCAAACCCCCCCAGAACCCCCTCTTCTCAGTTTATTTTCCGGAAAAGGCAGCTGTCCAGGGACAATGTGATCCATGTTTAGCATTTAAAAGCTAGCACACTGACCATATTCTTGTGTAAATGGACACAACATTAATTTTACACCATAAAGCCATGTGTTTGGTTATTGTCTTGGGTGCCTCTTTTTTAAGCCTGTTTGTGATTGATTGTTATATTCAAGTAAGAAAATAAATGTATCTTTGTGCATACTGTAAAACTGGCAATGGTCCTGGAAGGCATACGGCATTGGCTGTCATTCGCTGTTCACCATTTACGGTATAATTAGTGTAGTTATAATTTTATCTTTACCCCAGATTTATTTTTAGTATTTACTATTTGTAGTTGTAGCCAAAGTTTAAGCCACCTGCTTCGTCATCAACTGTTTAGGTGTAACCTCCATCCAGGGGCCTCTCTCCGCCTTCCTATTCTATGGGTGTGAGAGAAATAGAGAGAGAGAGTGGGGGGAAGGGAGAAAAAAATTACAAATGTTCTTAGGATAAATTATAAGAAGTTCGTAAGAATGTTCCTATGTGCAATTCTTGAAAAGAAGTTCTCAAATATTTTCTTAAGAATGTCTTTTCCATTTAAGAATAGGCTTTGACATAGTCTGATACTAACCTGCTCATGAGGTTGCCTTGACTAATACAACTAATTCAATACTTCAACACTGGTAAATCTTAACAATAAATGTTACTTAATTTAGTAACATTATAACTCGAAAGCACCTCGCAATAATTTTCTTCATGTAAAGTGTGTTAGTTTAATGGCATTAATAGTCAGGAGAATGTTTTTGCTTGTAACCATTTGACAACTTTAAATTTGACATGGAGAAAAATAAACAAAAATTTCAGTAGACAAAAGCTGAACATTCTCATTGAGAAAATTAATGCAAGGGAAAAAGTTCTATTTAGGAAGCTTGATAACTATATCATGTCACAAAGAGGATGGGAAAGAATGGTTCAGAACAGTCTCAGTTTTTTAATGTTATAATTATTAGGCCTATTTTTCTATGGACTCTAAAGATTGCAGAGAGAGAGAGTGGTATGCAAGCGTATGCATTTGTATTAAATAGCAATATTGGTCAGAACATTAAGAAGCTTAAAAACAAAATGTATTGTTTGAATTTTGTGATAACATTTAACATGGTTTGAAAGCTCAAAATAAAAGAATCACAAAACAGTCAAAAACGTGTTTTAGTCTAATATCTACAGTGGCTGTGAAGTGCATAACAAAACAACAAATCTGAAAACACAATGGCAATGACTTATTAGACAGTCCCTTACACACAGGTTGATATTGTACCTAAAACAAACTTTATCTGGCTTTCTTTTTTCTGTATGTGTTCTAAAGAATCTTTTACTGAGTGAGAAACCACTCCAAATGATTCTGTGCTTCACTGAGTGAGCTTTTAGCATGGATTTCGAAATAATCAGTTAAACAATCATGAAGAAGGGGCTTCCACACAGCCAATCGGGTGATAAGCTATGGTACCTACCCTTTTCATTTATATTGACTTGTGTTTTCTGACTGCCATTGTGTTTTCTGACTTGTGTTTTTGTTTCTGGATTTTTGTTTTGTTTTGCACTTCACGGCCATGGTAAAAAATCACATTTCTAAATAAACAGCTGATTGCAATTTCCGACTCAACTTGATGGGATGCATTACATTTGAAACCCAGTAAATTCATTAAACATCTTACCTTTTGGGATTCAAGACAACTGTGAGATTATCCTTACTTTAAGATGTTATTTACATTTGATTTTATTTGATTATTGATGTTAGAACAATCTTAAGAAAAAGATAAGAGCTTCCATAACTCCCAGCCACATCTTTTATCAGAATGCAGAGTGATCAACCAAAATAAATATAGCTCTATCTCATAGGCCTAGAAGCCTAACCCTGATCTTTTTTAAAGGTGACATGCAGGGGTTTAATGTTCTATTGTCAGATTTAACTAAAATATTACAGGATAAGGTCAAGAGAAGCTCAGATGTACTTGAAATAATTTCAATTATTTACTCCATTAAATGTTTTTAGGTGAAAATATATTAAACTGAACATTTGGGCAACTAAAAACATTGTGAGGTCAAAGCCAAAGGCCTCACCATTGAGAGCTTTTAAGCTTTCTAAAGATAGGTCCTGGCAGATTTTCGTAAAAAGTCATTTTTGGGTGTTTTTTTGTTGTTGTTGTTGTACATTTATAGTATACCACTCAAAACATATATACACGTATAATCATTACATAAAATGTCAATAAACTTTAAGTAGGATATAACTTAAATAACATGAAGTGTGATTACATTGCATAGATGCGTAAACCAAAAACAAAAATGATCAATTATTAAAATTTTTACAGCCATGTGATATTCTTGCGGTCATAAAATATGGAAAAGTTTGTTTATGCCAGTAAAAAATAACAATACTGTAATACGCTGCGTGCAGGGGTGAGCCATCCGAGCTAACGCATGGGTCTGATGCTTCTGCAATTTTAAAGGCTATTCTGTATCAAAACAGCATGCAACTTTCTCTTAAATACTCAAATACACTTGAGTTGTATTAATCTAACATCAATCTCTCGAAAGAAGTTGCAGAACCATGTTTGGTGCCAAACACCCATGCGCACGGTGAGCCCAGGGCGCTGCCATTATGGGCAGACACACTGAGATCACAGCAAATGACATCACTGAAGCAGCTTACATAAACTGATTAAAGCCAACCTCTGTATCCTTGGCAATGTTATCCTATTGGCTAAAAGACCTGCCTGTCAGATCTTGAAAAGAGCTCCATTGGACAGCTCATTCCTGCTCTTTCCAAATATACCCTTGTCCTGAGGACATAGCTCAACCTTTTGGTTAAAATCTGTGTACCTTCATAATATAGTTTATCTGAATAGTTTATCTGAGCCTTATCTGAATGCATGCTAGTGTGGTTTTATTGCACTCACTTTTTAAGCTATAGCAAATGATATAAAAGTTTAAATGGCAGTTTTGGACAATGTATTTGAAACCAACAAAACTAGTATTTGTGTAATTGGACTTTTGACTCAAATGTTATTAGACCCTTTCCCACCTACAGTCCTGATACTTTTCCTTTAGTAACTTTCTAGATGACAACTCTTACGAGGAACGGAACACCCAAGGAGACTTTCCCCTGCTTTCTCATTCACAAAAGTTACCACCATAGTGACGTAATCTAGTATCGACATTTTTCTTCTGACGTGGTTGCAACGTTCGATTCAATAGCAACAACACCGACAGAGGACACCGGGATCAGAGTTACACTTTTGTTTGGCCTGTTTAACACATAATACTAATTATTATTATTATTACATGGGATGGGCTCGAGTACTCAGGTTCTCGGACGTGGCAGTCATGATCGATCATGAAAATGATGAACGATGGTGATCATGCATGATGTGACTTCTCACTTAATTTGAAATTCAGTGACAATTTCCTGACAACTAAACACAAACATTTCAAAGAGGGAGCTTATTTTTAGTTTTGAGATTGATTACATTGTGATTTTGAGGTGTACATTGATTGTTAGAGACGTCTCATAGCAACTAAACTGATATATGAAGCTGCAATGCTATCGTTACGATCTTCAAAGAGAGTGTAATTAACTGTGTTTTGAACACCTGTCTCTGCAAAATGTTTGCTAAACACGTCTTAATATCATTAAATATAAGAACTTTGACTCGTTAATGGATATTATTTAATAAAAGTGAATGTTTGTCGCTGAGTGTAAACCTTCCCGTCCTGGGTGTCGACATGTTTACATGATGTAACACACACCTGCATCTCGACGAAATGGGAGTCGAAGATTTCCGAATGAGTTTCCAAGTTAGAAGTCCAACATAAAGTGTCATTCTGTTGCATTTTCTCTGTTTAAAGGTGGAAACTCTGAGTTGAATGGAACGCTTCATGAATCATCACAGCAACAAGCTGCGAGTGTTTCAAACTGCTAGACAGAGCGCAGATAAATGGAACAAAATGCAGCATCTTCAAAACTGAACTTCATCTTAACACGCATGTTAAACATGATGGTTATGGCGTCTCCGGTTAAGCAAACTGTGATTTGAAAATAGACGGTTTTAGATAGTCACTAAAAAAAACTGGTACATACTTACTAAGGTTACCTGAAGGAAGAACAGACAGATGCATGTTGTGCACATTCTTTCATTGAGTTGGGCAGGGAATCTTCATCATAAAATATGATGCATTATATTTTGATTATGCAATCTTTCGTACATTTTGTAACAGTATATAATAATAAATAGACTATACACTAGAAAAACAAGATGGAATGCAGCAGCCAATGACTTTGTAAGGATGTTATTATATAGTTATGTTAATGTCATTGCCCCTCGAGTACTTGAGTTGACAAAATGACCAAAATGCCCATCCCTAAATATTGCTTCATTAAGGATTTACACAATTATATTAGTCCTACAATTGTATTATAATAACTAATAGTAGCTATATTAATATTATTATTATACCCAAGTAATATTTCTGTAATAATTTAATAAACTTGTATGCGGCATTGCAATGAGATCTGGTTAAACCTTCGAGATAATCTCACCTCCACTTCTGTCCAAAAAAACCTGGTGTCATAAGGCTGTTTAAGATTTATATGTAGGATCTTGTAGTGAACAATGAAAGTGAATTTGGAGGACTGTACATATAATATGGTCAGCACACATTACCAAACTGAAACCAACAAAACACTAGGGCTGGGCGATATGGCAAAAAATATCACGATATTCTTTTTCATATAATTAGATATCGATATTTATCCCGATATTCAATTACATTTGCACATTGCACATTTTTTTTAATTTCCAAAAAAGAAGAGAAAACAAAATCCTAAATAGTCTTTACAAAACTGCATTGGTGGCACAGACACCGCCAATGCAGTGGTGTCTGATGGATCTTCTATGAAAATATTACAATATTTTATAGAGTTTATCAATTGAGTGCAGTTGGATATGAAAGTTATAAGGTGATCTGTTAATTTTGAATCATAATGAAGGTATATATATATATATATATATATATATATATATATATATATATATATATATATATATAATTATACATAGTTATCTTTAAATATATAATTATACATAGTTATCTTTAAATATATAAAAATTATATATATACACATATACACACATATATACACATATACATACATATATACACATATACGCACATATATACACATATACATACATATATACGTATGTATATATATATAGAGAGAGAGAGAGAGAGAGAGAGAGAGAGAGCAGCTTTAGAATACAATGTATTGTTTACTACCATATTATTGATCATAAGTCAATCTTTCGCATACAGTTCACAGTAATCCATTTCACAAGTGAATTTGTCAATCAGTTGGAGATTTATGATGAGGGCTTGTTTAAGAGCCCGTCAATTTACACCTATGTTAAACGTCTTGGGTGTGTTGCGTCATAAACATAATATAGCCTATATAGTTTAATACTCAATCTTTAAACACATCTTGAGATCTCTTAGATCGCATTTGCGCTCCTTTGAGTGTTTTGAATGCATTTTTTTTTTACATTAAAATTATTTTCATATTACTTTACATACAGATATCCAAGTATGAGGGCATAGAAGCCCTTGTGACTGAGGAATGATACTGAATGGGGGTTTAGGGGTATCTCCAGAGAGAAACGTTTGAAAATGTAAAAGTCTGAATGGACCATTTTTCTGTTTTCATTAAAGTGAGAAAGACTAGGCTACAAACTAGTGATTGTTTTTGTCATTCATCCTTGTCAGAGATGATAAATCTGAATAATTTCAATCTATTTGTTTATTATTAAAGGCTTGGAACATGCTGATTGATAGAGCAAAATTTAGAAAGAAAAAACGTTATGGTCTAAAGGCGCTCTGGAAACACGCACCTCATGTTTACTCACATGTGTGGAAAAAAGGAAGCGGATGCGTACCGGGACAGGGCATCAGTGAAGCTTGTTTCAGTGCTAGACAAAATATTCAAGAATACAGCGCAGAAAGATCAGGTATGATGTAACCGGCACTGTTGTTTTGTCTTGCTGTCACTAGACGATGAGAGGGCGTAACCGCCGTCATAATGTCATGCAGTCAAGATGGAATTAATCTGGGGTGACCTGTGTAGCGGGGGCTATAGCAAATTCATACAGTCTGAGGCTGCGTTTCCACTGATGCAGAAGAAATCCACACAAAGCCACTCCCAACACTAGGGAACAGCTTGCCCCGTGTTGCTGTCAATTTTACAATCCACCTCGCGAGCTTGACGCTCGGCTTCCATAGGAAGGAATTGAAAGCGCTCGCTCACATTCGCTCACTACGCGCCAGTGAAAACATATGATAAGAAAGCCAAAATGCTAGCGTTTTTAGCAACACGTATGTCTAGATGTAGAACACAGGATAAGTATCGGAAATTTCTCAAAAGCTTGTGTTCTACATCTTTTCTATCTAGTTTTATCGCAATAAATATTGATATTGTTTTATCGCCCAGCCCTACGAAACACGTCTGTTATTCTGTGCACGAGATAAGAACCACCTCATGTGTACTCACTCAGAACAGAGCTGCGCACGTGCAACACAGACTGTTTGATTAAATTACATGATAGCCCTTTGCAGTTTAATATTCACACAAGTTCATATCTTGATTTAGATTTTATTTTGATGGATTGTTCAGCCCAACATAATACAATAGAAAGACGTGTTGTTTTTGCGCTATTTTGCGACACACGCTAATTTTATCTCATCACATTCAATTCAGACTGCAAGCTCACAACTTCAGTTTCTACTTTTGCTGAGGTGTTGGAGATTCAGTAGCGGTAGAGTGCCACTGCTAAATAGCGGTGCAGGAAACACTGGTTGGAACAACATGAGGGGAATTTTCATTTTTGAGTAAACTGTTCCTTTACATCAGGGGTTCCTAAACCTTTTTGTCAGTTGAACCCCTTTGACCTAAATGATTTACTTGAAGTACCCCCTGACATTTTAAGCAATGTTAACCTTTTCAAATGTAATTCACAGTGTTTCCCAGTGGCCCGCCACAGTCTAATTTTTCCCACCACAGTTTCATAATGAACTGAAATATTTCAGATCTATAACATTGTGTTTTCTTTGACAAAGCATCTCTCACTCACAGTCAGTCAGCCCACCCCTCCTCCTGCTGTACGCGTACATGCTCACACACATGCACTGGAACCACCTGCTGGGCTCGACAATAACGCCGGGTTCACATATTCTCCTTGAGTGTGGCATGAGCGAGGCGCAAGCGGCGTGTGAGTGGGTGGTCGTGTTGGACGTTCACACTGGCCGCATCTCTTCTGTGAGAAACAGCAGTGCCTCTGCACAGAAATAAAGTTATCTCTGTCTGGGACAAGTGGATTTTTGAAGGGGCATGTGAAATTTTTTGACTTGCTCGACCAGACAAGCAGACTGATTAAAATGCTAATAACAAAAAAAATAAAAATAACCTGCTATATTTGTGTTAGCCTAGGCCTGTGTAATTATTTTTTTCAAAATTTTGTATTCTTATTCTGCTGTTGAATGTAATGAAGAACACATAATTTTATAATTCTCAAGCTGCACTAGGGCAGCATGATTATAACAAAAACCATAATTGTCTATCATTGCTCTTGATATCATAATCGCGATTATTAATGTCAATTAAAATGTTTAATTACCTTCGTTACAAAGTAAGCAACCATGTGGTTCTTCAGAGTAGCAGATTTCAATGGTGGATATGAGCTGCACTCCAGTTAAATTTAAGCATCTTTAAAGCATTATATTGTGTTGTATTTTATATTGTAACAATGTTTGTTAAGGTAAGGCAAATGAAAATTATTCTAAATTGATATCTATTGTATAGAATAAATTCAATTATTGCTAAATTTCTGCTTAATTTATTAGTCCACTTACAGTAAATAATATTGCATATTCAATATTCAAACATATTAAACAGCTGATTTAAATCAACCAAGTTACTGCGTTCAGTAAGCCCTTTAGTGGTGGGACGGGACCATTCATCCCGTTAGATCTTCAATGGTGATCTTGTTCATGTGAGATCATTGTTAGATAATTTTTGGCCTCAGCGGTTGCACTTTGGAAATTAAAAACTGTAATTTGAGTTTGTGCGATTTGTGAAAATGTTAAATCTACCAATACCAGCTGCATGGCAAATGGGTCTTATTAAACAGATGCGATAACAATGATGGTGATTCCTAAAATATGCTATTCATGCCATATTCTTTATGTTTGCTACACTTCAAACACACTTAGAATTATTTTATTGCTATTTTGTACAAATCAAGTTCACATTGGCCTACTTATTAACATGACAAAACAAAACTGTCATTACATTAATAAATTGTACACAGAAATCGAGCAATGACACAAACTCTCCCATTACAATGACTGTTGACACTCACTGCAGGTTTACACTGTTTGAGATCTGCATTTCAACGCGAGCTAAGTGACGCTCAGCACAATGTTCTGCACTCTCGCGAATGATCTCATTGTTTTAGTTTTATTGTGTTGCTTGTTTGCAGTGTATTTAACATCTACGGTCAAAGCGAGCGGTGCAATATGCAATGAATCCAAAATAATTATAAAGTACTTTTCGCTCTTGTTCTACAGGTTATTTTCAAGTGTCAGGTGATGTTTCTTCAGTATTAATTTTCATGTGCTGCGCAAACTGGGCATTCAGATGGGCATTTAAAACTTGCGCCTAAGGATCAGTTGTCATTACAGATAAGACGGTGGACTAATCTAAGCAGCTCTGATTGGCCATTGCCATTTCATTGCTCAAAGGACATGCTAGTGATTAGTTAGAATACTCAACTGCTGCTTAAACATATTTTAAATAGAAACGGAATAGGAGCAGACTTAAATTGAATGCTGTAATCGTCAGTTTTCACAATTACATAATCGTGGCAGCCGTAATCGTGATTAGTTTTCGATTAATTGTGCAGCCCTAAGCTGCACCCTGCTTGATTGACAGGCGGCGTATGTGTATGTCCTGAACATGCGTATGTGTTCCAAAAATGCTTGTGTTTATGCGCACATGAACGGTCAAATACTTTTCATAATTCTGCCAAAATGCCCATCTTGGTGAGGTATTCATGTAAACACAGAGAGTGATGTCTAAAGTCAACGTAAACAGTGGAGAAATAAGCGGATTTCTATTAAAATGTCAGAATTTTAAGAATAAATTAGGGGTGTAAAGGTTCACATTTGCGCGGATGCGGATGCGGATGTTTGCCCTGTGAGCGTTTTCATCTGGTTGACGCGACATATTTCCCGCCGCGCGCTTTCTGTCCGCTAGTGCTATACCCTATTTCCCGAAAAATTCTGGCGCTATAAAGAAAATCAAATCAAATTTACTTGACCTTCAAGGGGGGCGGGGCGGGGCGCCCCCCTTATATAATGGTAGGGGAAACACTGCATAGTTTAATCATGGTATTTGTAGTAAAACCTTAGTAACCACAAAATTTACTGTCATGGTTAGAATATATAGTAAAATCATGTTTACTACACGAAAACCATGGTTAATTGTATCAAAAACTTGATTCCCCTTCTGTCACTCACTCGGGAGCCTTGCGTACCTCTGAACTTGAGAAAAGGCCAATGAGAAATTGGCAGACAGAATTTGTATGTCCTACCCCTGGACATACGGGTATAAAGGGAATCTGGTGTGGGTCTGTCAGTCAGATTTTTTCTAAGGAGCCGAGCGGTTGTGCAGCAGCAAGCTGAGTCTCACTACTGCTCCACTCAACTCTGTTGACGAAGCACTGCTTTTGGATCTACGGCGCATCACCATCGGCTTTCTCCTTCTCTGCACGCTGTGCAGTCCGTGCCCCTGGGTGCTTCGACAGCTTTTCTCTCTAAAAGAGTGTTTTCCTCCTAAAAGAGTTTGTGTTTTCTAAAAGAGTTTACACGAAAGAGCAATACACAGCAGGCATTGAACGTCCTTTTCAGGACGCATCTTTTTAAAGATGTCTTTCCACCTCTGTGTAGTTCCTGGATGCGCAGTTTTCTCTCCGCTCCTGACGGTCATAAGCTCTGCCTCGCGTGTCTGGGCTGTGATCACACGGAGGCAGCATTTATGAATGGTTTATGTTCTCATTGCGAGAACATAGCCATGGCAACGTTGTGATCGCGGCTTCCTCCCTTCTGAAGGAAAGCCACTTCAGCCGCTCCCCGTGCTGCGCCTTCTTCCTGTGGGACTAAGGCTGGCACGGCCAGCATTGAAGGTCATTTGGGGAGAGCAACGTGCTCGGTTTCGCCGGGTAAATCCCCACGACTCACCCGTCCTCCCAGCACGCTCGTTTGCTTCCATCCGTGTCCGAATCGCCTCACGGCCATTACGTTGTCTCATTCAGACCCCGCAAGCTGGATGATGATTGCGCCGCTGCATGAGATAACATCACAGCGGCGTCTGGTGCTAATGACTCATCTGGGCTGCCTCCTTCAGATGTCCGCAATGCTTTCCCGGGCCACCAAAAGTGCGATGCTGGACTGGAAACTTCCATTCCCCCCTCACCCCTCAAGGCTAGTCGATTGGTTCCTCGGCTCCTTTCTTTTCGAAAGTAAATGATGAGCTGTCAAGGTCGTGGGCGCCGCATGTCCCACGTCTCCAGGACTTCCTCTAGGACCCAGAAGGCTCCTAAGCACTCCTGAGATGGAAGACCCAGGGAGATAAACCATATGATTAGTAGCCGACCCGCTCTACCACCTGAGCCACAGCCGCCCAAAAACTACAGTCCCAGCTCCCTTCGCCTCCGGACCCGTGACTGCCCATCCCCGGCAGGCTGGCACTGACGAGTTCCGAGGACATCTTTACAGGACCTCCTCCTCAGACTCTGCACGGAGCAAGGTAAGTGCCTTGAGTCTTTTCTCAGCACCCAAGCCTCGGGACGCGCTTTTGCCTCCCGACGTTTTATTACCTGCTCCCCCCACTGCGAATCCCCACCTGGTACTTCAAAAACGATTGTCCCCTTAGTGCCCCTCACGCAGAGCTTGGATGCATGGCTTTCGCTGTCCAACCCGTCGCGCTGATTTACCAGGACCATCGGTTTCAGCTGACCTCTGTTTTCTGCGGACTGGAGTCCCCCACATCAGGTGTCCAGACGTGTCATGGTCACCACAGACGCCTCTCAATGGTGTTGGGCTATCGCGTGCAATGGGCACACAGCTGCTGGCTCCTGAAGTGTCGGCTGCATTGGCACATCAACTGCCTAGAGTTGCTGGCTGTACTCCTTGCCCTGCGAAGGTTTCTCCCACTGATTCGGGCAAGCACGTCTTGATCCGTTCAGACAGCACCGCGCTCTCATCATATGTCGCTGCACGCCACTCATATCCCTGGCAACCTCAACACGACAGCGGACACTCTGTCACGAAAGGTTTCGCCCAGCGGAGAGGAGGCTCCATCCCCAGGTGGGCCAGCTGATTTGGGACCGGTTCGGCATGACACAGGTAGATCTCTTTGCCTCCCAAGACAATTCTCACTACCTGCACTGGTACTCCCTGACAGAGGCCCCTCTCAGGACAGACGTATTCGCACACAGCGGGCCCTGGGTATGCATGTATGCATTTCCCCCAGTGAGCCTTCTTGCACTGGTGCTGTGAAAGATCAGGGAGGATGAGGAACAAGTCACCTTAGTGGCCCCTTACTGGACCACTCAGACTTGGTTCTCAGATTTTACGCTCCTCGTGACAGCACCTCCCTGGCAAATTCCCCTGAGGAAGGACCTTCTTTCCCAGGGACGGGGCACCCTCTGGCATCCGTGCCCAGAATTCTGGAACCTCCACGTCTGGCCCCTGGATGGGACGCGGAAGATCTGGGTGACCTACCACCTGTGGTCAGAGACACGATCAACCAAGCCAGAGCTCCCTCTACCAGGCAGCTTTATGCCCTAAAGTGGTGCTTGTTTGCCAATTGGTGTTCTTCCCGGTCTGAAGAACCGCAGAGATGCACAGTTTGGTCAGTGCTTTCATTCCTGCAAGAGAGGTTGGAGGGGAGGCTGTCCCCTTCCACCTAGAAGGTGTATGTGGCCGCTATCATGGCCCACCACAACGCAACGTGCTTGGGTAAGCACGACCTGATTAGCAGGTTCCTTATAGGCGCCCGGAGGCTGAATCCTTCCCGGCCAAGCCTGTTCCCCTCCTGGGATCTCTCAGTGGTCCTCTCGGCCTTCAGAGAACCTGCTACGAGCTGCTTGTCTCAGTTGAGCTCAAGGCCCTCTTCTAGAACTCGGTAATACAGAACAGCCGACCAGGTGTTCTGCTTTTACCTAGCGCCCTTCACCAAGTTGATCCAGTTCGCTTTCTCTCCCAGGTTAGCCACTAAGCTCTCGCTTCCTGGATGTTCTTACTCCCTAGCATTCTGGCATGCGAATTCAGCTGAAGAATTTGCGACCAGACCCACTACGAGGCGCAAGTGCTCTGTACTGTGGTAGGGCTCCACGGGCCTAATTCCCTCTTCAGGCAACTCCCTATGATGTATTTTCTGCTGTACGGTCCCCCTGTTGGCGGACCTGCATCTCCCTTACGTGCGGCAGATACAGTTGCTTCTAGCACGCAGCAGCCTGCTTGCACCTGTGTCAGCAGTTCACGCAACATGGTCTAGTGCATGGCGCTTTGAAATTGGACCCCTTGTGTCATTACATTCCCTGACACAATGTCGAGTGAGTGACAGAAGGGGAATGTCATGGTTACTGTTGTAACCTCCATTCCCTGATGGAGGGATTTAGATGTTGTGTCCCCTTGCCATAACACTAGACCTACCACTGTGATAGGCCATACCTTATTCTCGGCTCCTCAGTGCAAAAACTTGATTGACAGACACACGCCCGCTTCCCTTTATACCAGTATGTCTGGGGGCGGGACATGCAAATTCTGTCTGCCAATTTTTCATTGGCCTTTTTTCAAATTCAGAGGTAGGCGAGGCTCTCAAGAAAGACCCCCTGTGTCACTACATTCGACACTCCATCATGACGTATCTGCTCAGATGATTACTTCTGTTTCATGGTTACTACAATATTACCATAGTAAAACCATGGTTAATTTTCATCAGGGTCCTTAACTAAATAAAAAAAAATTCTCTATTTACTGAATCAACATTTAAAATTAATACCTGGACTTTAATGTTGCATGCATCAACATAAAGTGCATTTTAAACTTAACATATGTTCAACATTCAGAATATGTACATCACTATAAAAGGAATAACCTTGCTATTAAAATGGATACAAGAAGGGATGTTGTGATAATGTGACTTGGGTATTTTAATCATATGTGGAAATCCCACAAATGGCAATGATTAGCACTTTCGTTATTTTTTCAAGTCTGTCTGAATTAGCACTGAGCTCCTGCTTAAAAACAGAAAGGAGAGTGCCGTTTCGGCTCGACTTACTTTCTCCGGGTGATATCAGCGCAAATGATTAATAATGTATCGAGGTATTACTATAATGGCATTTTAATGCCATTAATCAAAGTGCATTATTGAGGCTCACGTGCTCGATAGATTACAGCTGCGCATGGAAACAGGAAGAACTTGCTTGCCCATTTCGCATTTTTGACATAAATTACCAATTTACAGTGCCTGTTTTGTAAAAGTTTTTTGACCATCGCTGTTGTAATTGAATGCAATTTTATTTTTACAAATTCCAGAAAGGAGAAACGCATGGGGCTTCTCTCTCAGCTAATCTTTTTTCTCTACTTGCCATTTTTAACTACACACAACATGTGCAGAACTGTGATGTCATCAAGTTGACCACATGAAACTCAGGCGGAGCTTGTTTATCTACAGAGCCATTCAGGTGCATTAGCAGAGGTTGGTGTCTGATGGTTGTAACTGTGCATGTATATTTGACACTTTGTTTCCTTCACCAAAGCTTGTGCTCAAGATGCGGCATTAAAATTGAGGTAAACCTCAGTGCCAACACATACCGAACTGTGGGTGGTGAACCGTATGGTTCATTTTTTAAACGAGAACCGCTACACCCCTAGTATATGCTAATAGACATGCTGCCATCTGGTGTAGTGTGTCATTATAATAATCAAACAACCATAACAAGAAAACTCACTGCTTTTAACTGTGTAACTTTAGTGGCTTTAAAATGTATTAATGTATGATAATCATACAGTGAAGACCAGTAGTAGTTTTATGTTGCATCTCATTCTGAATGTTTACTTCAACTTGATAAAAGTTGAGAAAGTTGATAAAAACTGTTAAAGGTATTAAAAAAGCACAGAATTTTCTTAATTTGTATTTTTTGTTCTATTATTTTTTTATTTAGTTCATTGCTAGTTCATTGTTCTATTCATTGCTGTTTTGTTTATTGTTATTTTATTACTGACTGTTTACTAGTCTTACTATTAATACTAATACAATAACTTAATTAAGAATAATTAAGAATGGCATTAACAATTCTTCCATAATCAACATATTAGTTAGTTTTATTATTTGTTGTGGTTTTGAAGCTGGTATTGAGAATCGTCAAATTTCACTACCGACTACTGAAATTTTGGTATTGTGATAATGCATAGCCTTTATTGTACATGGTAAATCTTGCTGCAATAACAGGATAAAAAAGTAGATCTCATTCCATAGAAGTGTGAGCACCCCTGCTGTAAATGATGGCGATGTATGCTTTTCTTTATTTGACTACCATACGTAACATAAAATAATTTTTATATGACAATAGCCTCCTCCCCTACCCAGTGCAGTTTACATTTCTGTTGCAGAGAATTGAGTAGATTGCATAGGAACACTATTAGGTTGGGCATCAGCCATAATTTTTGAAAAATATACAACATAAACTTTGACATGTTACTTGAGCATATAACTTATATGCCCTTTTTTTCTGTCTGGACAAGTAACTTTTTTCTCGGTCATTAAGTGAAGGACCAATTTATTTGTCCAGAGGACAAGCACATGACGGTGCTTAATGTCGAGCCCTGGCTCAAATATATGCTGTAGTCGATTTTGTGTTTTAACCATTTGTGAACTGTGTTAAACTCCATCTTGTTTTGTGGACTTTTTTGCCGTGCCATCACCATTCATATCTATACAACCAATGTGTTTATGATTAAATTACTACTAGAGTACAAAATTGTTTACAAGAGCAAAACGTTCCTCTTCCTCTACAAAGTCCTCTTCATTTTGCTCTCAGAGTGCACCAGATTGTTGCATTTAACTTTAAAATGTACAAAATGTTTTTATGGGGTGACATGCCCCTGGACCCCACCCACCACAGTCTCACAAAATCCTTTGGTAAACACTGAATCATGTTTCTTATTATTGTTATATTTTTAACAAACTTTTATTACATCTGTTTGTTTTTTTAATTATAATTTTTTTTTCATTTTATCCTCCATTAGCATTTTTTATCCCAATCAGATATATAAAATATAAATACATTATATTTTAAAAGTTTCGGTTACCATGCAAGGAAATAGTAGCTGGCAGCCTAAATGACACCTTTAAGACCCCGCAGAAGCCTCCATCAACCAGTCATTTCGAAATGCATTAGCAGTTACAGTACAGCCCAAAGAGGTAAAGCTATCACCTTTTGCGTTTTAGGACTAGTGGGCAAACATAAGGTTAACGACTCTAAGTTTACTTTTAACACTTGATTGCATTACTAATAATTAAAGTAATTGCAGTATGTTATGTATAGAGAGTAGTGCATAATTTACTTTTGCAGTATAAAAGTGCCTTTTTCTCACTGTCAGTTACATGAATGCTCTTGCTTGCTCTCTCACACACACACACACTCATACACACTAGGGCTGGGCGATATGGCTTCAGAAATTATAACTCGATATTTTTCAGCAAATTGACGATATTCGATATATTTCGCGATATTTATGTATTTGCTCTGAAATATAATAAAAGTGTTTATGTTTCATCAGAGGAACCATCATTTGATCTAAACAGCAATTGTAGCCATGTAGAATTCATATTTCAAAGGCATTAATTAAAAAATTATGAAGGCATGTTTGCTGTCCTTTTCTGCATATCGCAGTGGAGTTTTTTGGTCTGCTCTGCATAACGCGGTGGCTCATTTTTGCTTATCGCGGCACATTCGGCCCGTTTCGTGGCCGACCCACCAGCCCGCTCGGTTCTCCCGATGGCCAGTCCACCCGATCGGCCCCAAAGTGCGTCGGCTCACCAGGAAAATGCCTGGTATGCCAGATTACCAGTCTAGCCCTTCCGGTTTCTAATGTATGGAATTGCGCAAATACTTGACTTTACTTTACAGAAACACGAGCCCCCACCACCCCCACGTGTGCACACAGATCAGTGCATCACTGGTTCATTCTGAAGTGCACACAGACCATGAATATCTGTTTTTAATCGTAGCTTTTGCCAGTTAAATAATCACATGTGATAATATCGCCATTTTTATGTTATTTTGATTAATTATATGACCTAAATGATCGTGAAATTAGTCTACTGATGCTACTTTTCTATGAAACTTAATGGCCAAATCAAAGGCACATTAAAATCATTGCGATATTTACAATACTGTTGAATTTTACATCGTCAGCACAATTATCGTGATTCTATTGTGGATATTCACGACACACACACACTCACACACACACACACACAAGCCCTAACACACACACACGCACACAAGTTTTGTACACAAGGAAAGAGTGAATAGACACACAAGGAAAATTTACATGCTTGGTTTAAGTTGTGTTCTTTCTTAACTTTGGTATTTGGAATTATCCGTCAGTGTTTTTAAAATTCGGTAAATGACGGAAATATTTTGGGATGCAACTTTTTCACTCTTCAAGAACCCTCTTGAGTTCCCTCATGAATCCCCAGGGGTTTGCAAACTACCATTTGGGAAACAATGAACAATAAGATACTTTGGTATGAACTTAAATATAAAATGTCTATCTCTGTTTCTGTTCCTTTTAATGGAGTTGAGTTCAGAGCAGTGTGGGGGTTTGCAACTGTGCTCCAAAGGAACTGCTTATTGTCAGAGATGGCACAAATGTATGTCACACATGAATGGTGATGGAACAGAATTTAAAAAAAGAGAGTTGGATGTGCTAAAAGGAAGTTATCATTCCAGAAACCTGTGATTGTATGTTTTAGGGGAATAAAGTCTTCAGGTTTTCAGTAATGCTGACTGCCATATTTCTAAAAATTATGAAACAGCTCCTTTTGCCGCTTGAAGATAAAACAGATTGAGGTCAGGAAATCATCTAATTTTGACAATCGATTTTAAAGACAAACATTTAGCCTAATCCTTGATATTCTCAACATTGATGTTTCAGTCTGATGATATTTCCCAAATGTCAGTAAAGAGATCTCTTGAAATGTACAGTAAGTGCCTCAGGGCTCCATAGGGCTGTCGCCATTGTGAAATTTGGCAGATGATTAATTTTCAAACAAATAATTGCGATAATGACAATGAGTTCACGATTATGGCAATTCATTGTCTTACAAATTGTTATACTACTTAAGGTCTATGTGTGCTTCATACACCTTAATAAATAATTTGGTAATATTTAACTTGATTTCCTATAAGGGTTTAGAAACTTGGAATATATTGTACAAGGGTAGAATGACATGAAAAAGAATATGTTAAACATCAAAATATTTCCAAATGCTTAAAGTGAGTCTCTCTTTTTGGTAATCTTTAGTCTTGGTCCAGTTTACATTTACACAATTCTTTTTTGGAACCCAGACAATCTGAGTAGCTATTATTATATCTAATAATATATAATATAATAACATAAAAGTACAGTCAAAGGCAGGTGCATGCACCAATGTTGCGCAGCGAAGAGGACTGTCTGCTTGTCGAAAAAATACTGTGATGATGACCAAATTTGCGTCACTTACACTGTGTGCGATCTGATCCAGAACACGCTGAAGATATGCTTCAGACAACCGTCTGATGGGGAGAGTGTCGGATCCTTGAATAATGTGTTACATTATTAATGTACCAATAGAACTGTTTTCATGTTCACTGAAGATTTTCACTGGATTTACTGTTAATTTTGCTGCTGCATTATCCAGTAGATCAGTTAACAAACGTTTTTCTTAATAGGCTACACTTATTTTTTCTTCTATATAATATTCTTCTCTATTTTATAATGAAAGGTGTAGTTATAGAATATATAGGTATGGTTTCGGTGCATCCCCAATAATATTTCAGTAATAATAATAAATAATAATAAAGTTGTAACACAGTTAAGGTTGGAAAAGGAGGAGGCGGGAACCAGCTGAACAGTCAAAATAATATTAACTTAAACAGAAAGACACACAGAACACAAATGCACACATGGCAGCTGCGTGTGGCTCTCTCTCTCCCGAACTGCTGTGTTCCGCTGCATTTTATTCTCTCTTCGGCTGATTAGCCCAATTGGGGGCCGGGCTTGCGTAGTCACTGCCCAGCCCTCGCCCTCCTCCTCTTCCTCCTCACAAATGTCCAGAATTTTCAGTTTTGTATTCGGCCAATAATTTTCATTCTGGTGCATCACTAATTTGTATAAAATGTTTTTGTATAGGTCATAGTTCTTGATTCTGTAAATTACAGGTTATGGGACTTCCAGAAAAGTGGCATTTCAGTGATGTCTGCTTGATCTCAGTAGCTTCAAAGAAAACATGCGGAAGTGTTTGACACCTGTGCAAACTTGTCTGTGTCCTTTTAGCCTTTGTTATCTCAGTACACACCATATCTCTCACATTTGTCATGGGGTCATTGGAGCTTCCTCATGTTGAACCATGTCTCTCATCATTGGTTTGAGTCTGTTAGGTGTATGAAGATCATATAGATTCTGTGTATAAATGGAGGGTACTGTAGGAAGCTTAACTGTTTTGTCTCCCTTTGATGAATCAGTTGATAAAATCTACATTTGCAGCTCAGATTTGCTGCAAAAAAAAAACAAATTATGGGCCAGTACATTCCACACACTCTCACTTCCCCCACCCATAACTCCCTAAATGACTTAAAAACCTTGGTACCCATTCTAAGATCTCTGCTTTGTAAAATTAAAAAAAAAAAAAAAAAAAAGACGGTGAAGGATGTTGAATATATTTTTCCTCTTATGAAACACTTGTCAGACTTAAAAAAATGTAATGAATTGTAGCTGTTAATTACATGTGCGTAACAGTTAATAGAATGGTATTGTGGACAAGCAGAAAATGGTCACTTTTAAGTATTTTTGCTGGTTAGGATCATATGTTCCTGGATGGCATTTACATGTGATTTTGAAACCTTAGGGTAATTTATTTAAGAATCATCAACTGCTCATATCGCTCAAGCAATATTAGCAAAAATATAACCTTACATATGTTTACATTTGTTTGTTTGTATGTTTGTTTGCTTTAATAAAACACCACATGCCGAGACATCATGCTAAATTAAATACATTTGAACTGATGACACAAAGATGCAACATTTAACAAAGTTCCTGCTATGCCTTCTATTGCAACTATTTTCAACATTTAACAAAGTTCCTGCTATGGCTTCTTTTGCAACTATTTTCACTAGCGGAGCAAAAATATACAAAATAATTGGCAAAATTGTATCTCAAATAAAAGTAGTTTGACATTTACTTACTGTATATAGAAAAGAAAAATCACACTCACAATTGTGCTTTTGTTTTGATATTCAGATGCTCAGGTAATATTTCTTACTTTTAATAATAATACACTCACTAAGAACTTTTTATTAGGAACACCTGTACACCTACTTATTCATGTGTCAGTTCTGTGGATGTAAATGCCTTGTTGATAAGTGAGGTCAATGGAGAATGGCCAGACTGGTTAAAACTGACAGAAAGGTTACGATAACTCAGATAATCCCTTCGTACAAATGTATTGAGCAGAATAGCATCTCAGAATGCATAACACGTCGAACCTTGAGCCAGATGCGCTACAACAGCAGAAGACCATGTTGTGCACCTTATTAGGGCCATAGTGTCCTAATAAAGTGCTTAGTGAGTGTATATAGTAATAATAACAGCTTGAATATTGAAAGAATAATGTCAAAAAAAATTTATATGCTTGGATTTTATGCTTGGGTGCTGTGTAATGAGCAGTGGTGGAACAATAATTCCCATACTTAAGTAAAAGTATAACAAGTAAATTTCCATTAAAATACTACTTAAGTAAAAGTAAAAAGTGCCAAGTTTTAAAAATACTTAAGTATTAAAAAGTAAATACTGCTAATTCAGATCATTTCATCTTTAAAAATGCCATGACTTCAATTTGTAGGCAAATCTGTATGTCTAATTCGCCATGGGTTTCCTCTGAATTTTTCTATGGGTTTTTATAATGGGGTGTGACAAGGAGGAGGACGGGGCCGGGCCATGACTACTCACACCCAGCCCTCAATCGGGCTAATCAGCCGAGGAGAGGGATAGATGCAACGAGATGCGGCAGTTCAGGAGAGAGAGAGCTACAGGCAGCTGCCCTGTATGCGTTTGTGTTTATGTTTTGTCTTTATGTTTTAATGTCTCATTAATCATTACTTTGATGCTTCATCCGGTTCCCACCTCCTCCTTTCCACTTTCCCTCCCCTTGTTTTGTGTCTCCCTCCCATGTCGCGGAAGGTGGGAAAGGCCTGCCGGGGGTTCCCCGGGCCTGAGGCAAATGAGGGAGGAGTGTAACAAGGAGGAGGGTGGGGTTGGGCCATGTTTGGCCAGGCCCCCAATCAGGCTAATCAGCCAAGGAGAGGGATAAATGAAACGAGATGCAGCAGTTTGAGAGAGAGCTACAGGCAGCTGCCCTGTATGATTTTGTGTTTAGGTTTTGTCTTTATGTATTAATGTTACATTAAACATTGATTTGATGCTTCGTCCGGTTCCCGCCTCCTCCTTTCCATTGAACCCTGTTACATGGGTTTTGGAACTTATATGTTAAACAAGATCTGTGATACACATTACTTGATGATACGTGGACGTTTTGTTCAACAACATAAATTACTCACAGTAGTACCTTAAATGTGAATTTTGAAGCCGCCTTTTGATTTTTTAAAAAAGTACTTCATTCAATACAGCTTCAAAATTTACATTTGAGGTATGAGTGTGTAATTTATGTTACTTTTTTACAAATAAGTTCAAAAACACCATTATAAAAAGCCATAGCAAAATCCCGAGGGAACCCCTGGCATATTAGACTACCGGGTTCACTTATAAATTGACGTCATGGCTGAACAGCTCTCTCCCTCTCTCGAACTGGCATCTCTGGCTCCCTTTTATCTTGCTGTCCCGCTGATCATCTGATTCAGCACCAGCCATGCACCCTTATGGCCCGGCCATATAATCCTTCTAACAAACCGATTCACTAAAATTAATCAAAGCTCTTAAATCTTCATACGAGAGGGAGAGAACGTTTTTTGTGAGCGTTCATACACATGAGTTGTCCAAAGTCAACGAACCGACCCGCTAAAATTAATCGGACTTTCTTAAGATTCATACGAGAGAGCGGTTAAGGAGAACACGTTTGATCAGTCTTCTTGTATATTGTGCACATAAACCACAAATGTTCATTTAAGTAAACGTGTCAGGAACGTTTTCAAATTCTGGAACATTTTGGGAATGGAATTGTATTTTTCCAGGACAGATGGCCAAAAACTGGGACGATCCCGGAAATCATGGATGGATGCAACTCGACATGAGCACCTACTGTAATTATTCCACAGCATCTTAGAAGTGTCTTTTTTGTGTTCCTCGTATTCCGTGGTTTATAGACAGTGATGAATACATTTAGGGTAACACAGCTAGGGTAAACTGCATCATTTAGGCTTATTTAAATTTAAATATTCACTGAAGTCCTTCATTAAAGCGTGCCATGCTGGTCTGACACAGTCTCCATGATGAGCGCATGCACTGAGTGTCTTTGTGCTCGCGCTGGCTGCTCTCAGTCAAACTCACTACGCTCTTTATCAACTCTTCTCTTTTCAAAAATAATGAAACAAGCTTTTTTAAATCTGGGTAATGAGTATTGAGAGGCTCTATATCAGAGGAAAAAGAATTTATTTGGCTTAAAAATTTAACTAGGTAAAAGTTGCAACAAATTTAATTACTCAAAGTACAAAATTACTCAAAAATAGCAACTTAAGTACAGTAGCAAGTAATTGTACTTTGTTACTTTATACCACTGTTAATATGCAATGCCACATAAATACAAGAAAGCAGATTAATTGCTGAAAAATGTCACCGCTATCTATACATTCTATTAATAAGGGTCAATGGCAAATTTTGTAAAGAAATCTTCAAATTAATCTTAAAAAGAATAAAGTTTAAAAACAACAGCAAAGCAAATAGCACACCTAAGGTTAAAATTATCAACACAAAAAAGCTTCAATTGATTTCAAGCTTATAAATTGCAGAAGTTTATACTTGGACTGTTTTCTAAACAACTTAGTCAGAATGAGGAATATCATCAGAGTGCTGCCTGGCAAGTGCTGTAATAATAACTCTTCCCTTTAGATCTGATGGATTGTGGGTTCTGCTGTTTTACTTTTGATTCTTTATGGTAAAGTTGGTGTAGTATCTGTGCCCTAAACCACTGCAGCTTCCTGACCATTCGTATTCATCTTTGTCTTGTGTCGCATGCTTAATGTAACATTGGATAACCCAGGTTGCTAAGACTGCCAATTTATTTGAATTGTGCAGTGTGTGTGTGTATGTGTGTGTGTGTGTGGGCATGTTTATGTGGTTTACGAGGACAATTTTTTTAGGTTACAAATGGGTAATTACAAGGGTGTTATGCTATATTATGTGGTTTATGAGGACATTTCTAGTGTACCCATAATTTAAATAGCTTAAAAACATATTAAATGATGTTTTATTGAAAATGTAAAATGCAGAAAGTTTTCTGTGAGGGTTAGGTTTAAAGGTTATGTTAGGTTTAGGAGATAGAATCTATAGTTTGTACAGTATAATGATAGGTAGACCAACATGTGTGTGTGTGTGTGTGTGTGTGTGTGTGTGTGTGTGACAGACAGGGATGGCCAGAGGATAGAATACTGTCTCTGTGCAATTATATGTGTCTGTGTGGTGCATACAGGTCTAAAGCATAGGAGTAGTAAATTGGTGAGTAGTGATTTTTTTCTGCCCACATTCTGTCTCTCTTTTTTTTTCTCTCTCTCTCACTTATATATTTTAACTGGGAATGCTAATTTCTTAGTCAGAGATAAAATGTATCACCCTGAGCCAGATTTGTGTCATCTGGCAAACAAATGGGAAACTGAAACACATGCACACGAACAGAGGTGGGAAAAAATATCAATATGTTAAATCGTGATATTTTTCCTTGTGAAATTGTATTGGTATTTGCATGCCAAGTATCTATATAATTTTTTAAATTTCTCTTTGCCAAATTGATCTAGGAATTCAACAACATTCCTTTAGAAGGTACAGTTATCATGCTTTACACATAATCACCCTCCCTTACTAAAATGTATCACGATTTTACTGTAGTAACATTAACAGGTATTTTTAGGTGACATCAGTTATACTTTTAATGAATCTGTTGTAATAAATAATGTTTTTTAAGTGTTTAGGCTGCTATTGCATTCATAAATACTATGATTTATTTTGGAAAGACTAGCTACATTGACCTAACCACAGAAATAGTCAGCCATTATGATCTTATATGCTTATGGATTTAGCATTGTGCATAGATATTTGGAAATAAACGCCTTGTTTTGTATACTGGCACTTTTATATTCATTTAAAAATGCATTTGGTGAGTTGGAAACAGTTTTCTTAAGACTGATGAAGACGGATGAGAAAAATGTAGTGATATATTGCAATATATCTTAGTTTCGTATTGTGACCTAAATATTGATTTTATATCGTATCTTATATGCTTACACACATACCCTGTCATAATCATTAATTCCATTCCACATACCATATACAAACACACACAAACATATGCTTATGATCATGAATTTACCCACATACCACACACAGACTTTGTCTTCTTCTCTCTAATTGGTGGCTCAGCAGCTCTGGGTTACTGCCCAGAAGGTCAGTACTGGCCCTTGAACCTATCTGCTCCAGGGGCACCATATCATGGCTGACACTGTGCTCTGACCCCAGTTTAGCTGAGATATTTTAAAAAAGTAATTTAATTTCACTGTGTATGTTCAAAATGTACTGTATAATGTGTGACAAAAAATAAAGGCGTCTTCTTCTTCATAGTTTATTTATAGAGCAGTATTGAAAGTTAGCTGCAGCGGAGTGATGCAGGCATGCCAGTGCCTTAATTGAGAAATGCTGAGCTCTGATTGGCTGAGAGGCAGTGAGGTCATGGATGTTGACAATAGACATCAGACTACAGCTTAATTCATAGAAGCATGACATAGTGGTATTGAATTGTTTTTGCTTTGATAGTTGATTTACTGAAAAGCCTTAAATTTTACTCCACTGTACATAAATACTGTAGATAATGAGGAAATTTCACAAATAACGTATTCAGGTTGATTTAGGATGTTAAATAATATTTTTGAATAAAACCGGTTAATTTAGATGTTACCACTTGAAGTACATTTTTAGGTTTACTTTTTGTTCAGTGTAGATTTAAAGTTAAGGAAATATATTTTATATAAATATATATAAATATAAGTTTTATTTTAGATATTTTGTCTTATTTTTTAAATGTAGTAAATATTTTGTAAAACATGTTTAACCTCAGCATATAGGTGTCTGTCTCACTCTAAATTGCCTTATTTAAAATGTATAGGCTAAATCAAAAGCCTATACTGTATGGGCATTATATTAGGAGTCAGCATCCTTGCTCTCTAATTGCCCATATCCATGGCTCAAGTTGAGGGGGGATGCAAGGGTATGCCATCCTCTTTGTAAAAAACTGCCATCCCCCCATAAGTCAAAAACATACTCTACACAATTGCGTGAACATAAATGAGATAGCTTGGCCACTGCATCACCAAGGCGAGGTCCAGTTGGTTACTCTTAACTTAAGTTCTTGCATTACCATGGTGGGAACAAATGTCATTACTCAAGGGGGTGATAGAGTTGCCTTCAAACGTCTGTGCCATTAAACTGGATGTGTCATTATTCAGGTAAGTTGCTATAAATATATTGAGTTACACTTACTTGGTCAGCAATATTCTCTTTGAACTGTTGCTCTACCATGACAGCAATTGACTTGAAAGAAACAAAATATCACCAAAGATGCAGACACTAAGTTCATACTATTCTCGCTATAGCGCCCCTTGTGGTTATGATGAGAATGCAATACGTACTTGTAATGTGTACTGAATTGCAGTCTGACACGTATCAGAATGCAACAACGCGTGAAATCGAGCTTGCGTTGTATGATGCGTCGGTGTTCACGTACTTGCATAGAGTATGTTTAAGCCCTTACCATCCCCTTTAGATCAAATGTATATCAATTGTGTGTGAACAAATGTATTTCTAATCATGCAAGTAAACTATATTAATTCTATATGTATGATAAATAAAAGACTTTAGATACATTTTCAGGGTTTCATCCTTAATATGCTTTTATGTGTAGAAATACTTATGGCATGCATAGAAACAGCCCAAGCCTCAATTTCTAGTTCGGCTGCTGTAGTAGAAAGTATTGTTTGTGACTGTGCAAGCGAGAGAGAGAAAGATAAAAACAATTTTATGATCTTACAACATGATCACATGGCAAGTCAGCATGCTGTGTCTGAAAGTTCTAGTACCCAAGGATCTACCAAATTATGCCGACTCAAGTGGCATCTCTTATCAGACATTTTTGCATTGGCTCTAGCATGTTTACCTTACCCTGTGGCGCGACCTAAAGTGTGTTGTATCAGCAGCGTGGGAGACCCTGGTTCGGATCCCACTTTGCCACTGGGGGCAGTATTTCGAATTTTGGTTAGCACAGACTGATCTCAGCTAAAGAAAAGTCAGCTTACTGTTTCCAGTTTCATGGTAACTGGTGCATATTTTGACCACGTATAGCTTTAGCACATGCACCTTTGCCCTTAATGCAGAATATAATCACTACAAATTACACATAATCTTCTGCTTCTTATAGAATGAGGCAGAAAGCATTTTATTTATAGAATATGCAATTTGGAGGAAATGACAGGTACAGTGCCAGTGTCAGCATTGTCTTTTCTATGATGCACAGAATAACATAACAATGCAAGAGACTGGAAAATATAAACAAACCATATATTTTGCTGTTATCGTTTATTTATTTATTTACTACATGTCCCATCTGTCAAAACAATTTATGCTTGCGGAAGGTTATAAGGATAATAATGGAATGGTATGCGTAAATCCCTGTCATGTGGAATGTGAGTTAGGCACAAATTAATAAATTCTTATTCTATTGTCCATATTTGGCATGAAAAATAATTGCAGCAGCCTCCCTGTTGTGGATTCATGTAACTGACATATTATGAGAGTATTGGAGTGCTTCAGAATTCAAAATTTAGTGCAAAATTAATATAAATGACGATTCTTTGTCATCTGAAAAATTTGATGTAAACAAATGAGAATCCATCAATATTTCTCTAAATGTGCACACTTTTGGACTTAACATTCTATTGGATGTTGTTCACTGAAGGCTGAAAGAGATAAATCAATGGGAATTTACACTATTGAATAGGTACATATGTGTATCTTTATCACGGTTTCATTTGTACCGCCGCACACTGTGAGTGTGATGTCTTATAGTAAATACTAGATGTGCTTAGTTGCTGCCGACTATTTCTACCATTGTACAATAAAGCAAAAAGCCACTTAAAGCTGTGCATTAAAATACTTAAATCGTTACTTAGTTGCAAGTAGTTCTTCTTATTGAAGATATACCGTAATTCCTTATATAAATGCTGCACAACAGAAATAAGGTTTCACTGTGGGTGTTGGGCAGTGATATGGTGAACAGGTTTTTTGTGTCATAGCTGTTACTAGTAGATTTCAGCACAGATGGAATACTGCATTAGCCATTTAGAAGCCAGGAATGTAACTTTCTGTTTCATAATTAGATATCTACACTAGATGTTTTGTTTTTTGTGTTCCTGTGGTTGAATAGACCAGACTCTTTACTCAGGGTTCAGATTGTGTGTGCGTTTGTGACTTAGACCAGCAATATTAGGGTAGTAACATCTTTGTCTTGCTTCAGTAAATATTTAATTATTTTTTATTTTTTTATTTAGAGAGGAAAGTATTTCCAACTTTTTGATATAGAAAGTCTGTAGTGAACAAAATAAAACTGTTTCACATTTTAAACAGTGTTTTACCCTAAAACAAAATGTGTGTACACAATTATTCTTGCCCAGCACAGTTCATAGAATCCCTGAAGATGTTGAGGTGGATATTGGGGTAGGAATTAGCTGTTATAGTAATATTATATTTATATTTGAGTTACAATATGATAATATATATATATATATATATATATATATATATATATATATATATATATATATATATATATATTTTTTTTTTTTTTACTTTATTGAAATGAAAACCGTGATATTGCTTTTACTCCCCTTTTTCTTATTTATTTTTACGTTATGCACACCATGCTAGAGACAGAAAAGTCAATGTACTGAATTGGTGTACCTGTGGATGTATTTTAAGGCCAACCTTCAAACTCAATGCCTCTTTGCTTGACATCATGGGAAAATCAAAATAAATCAGCAAAAAATTGTGGACCTCCACAAGTCTGGTTCATCTTTGGGAGCAATTTCCAATTGCCTGAAGGTACAAACAATAGTACGCAAGAAAAAACACAATGGGGCAGCCATATCATACCGCTCAGGAATGAGACCCATTCTGTCTCCTAGAGATGAGTGTAGTTTGGTGCGAAAAGTGCAAATCAATCCCAGAACAACAGAAAAATACCTTGAGGATACTGGAGGAAACCAGTAGACAAGTATCTATATCCACAGTAAAACGAGTCTTAACCCGAGACATAACCTGAAAGGCTGCTCAGCAAGAAAGAAGTCACTGCTCCAATACTGACATAAAAAAGACAGATTACAGTTTGCATGTGCACATAGGGTCTAAGATGTTACTTTTTGGAGAAATGTCCTCTGGTCTAATGAAATAAAAATGTAACTGTTTGGCCATAATGACCATTGCTATGCTTGGGGGAAAAAGGGTGAGGCTTGCAAGCTGAAGAACACCAACCCAACCATGAAGCATGTGGGTGGTAGTATCATGCTTTGCTGAAGGAGGGACTGGTGCACTTCACAATATAGATGACATCAAGAGGAAGGAGAATTATTTGGATATATTGAAGCAACATCTCAAGACATTAGCCAGAAAGTTAATTCTCAGTCGAAAATGGGTCTTCCAAATGGACCTCAAGCATACCTCCAAAATTGTGGCAAAATGGCTTAAGGACAACAAAGTCAAGGTATTGGAGTGGCCATCCCAAAACCCTGTCCTCAATCCGATAGAAAATTTGTGGTCAGACAGAAACCATTTGTGGGAGCAAGGAGGCCTACAAACCTGACTCAGTTACACTAGTTCTGTCTGGAGGAATGGGACAAAATTCCTGCAACTTATTGTGAGAAGCTTGTGGAAGGCTACCCAAAATATTTGACCCAAGTTAAACAATTTAAAGGCAATGCTACCAAATACTACCAAAGTGTATGTAAACTTCTGACCCACTGGGAATGTGATGAAAGAAAAAGATAAAAGAAATAATTCTCCCTACTATTATTCTGACATTTCACATTCTTAAAATAAAGTAGTGATCCTAACTAACCGAAGACAGGGAATGTTTTCTATGATTAAATGCCAGGAATTGTGAAAAACAGTTTAAATGGATTTGGCATATGTACATTTCTGACTTCAACAGTAGGTCAATACATGGGTCACAGTGCTCAGAGCAAAGGCAGAAATATAACATACACTATTGCTCTTAGACATTAAACTCTGGCCTTTTAACTAGACTATCTGTGTGTGTGTGTGTTCTGGAATATGTGCACATATGTATTAATTTGTGGGTGTATATCCATGTTCAGAACATGCTAGGATGAAACACTCCTCTCTTTGTCTGTCTTTTAGTAGTAATTTCTCTAGCACTCTTAACAGCACATACATTTGAAGTAAAATCTGAGCATACCCTGCATCGTAGCCTGGAGCGATAAAGAGATTACGTCAATGGAAAACAGGAAAGGAGAGGAGAAGTGGCCTGAACAGATCACTTTACACTCACTGATGATGTTTAGCCTAACACATGTTGGTGCGGCTATCCTTATGAGGACTCTCCACAGTCATAATGATTTTTATACTGTATGAACTATAGATTCTATACCCCTAAACCTAACCCTCACAAAAAACTTTCTGCATTTTTCCATTTTCCAAAAAGCATTGTTTAGAATGTTTTTTAAGTTATTTGAATTATGGGGACACTTGAAATGTCTTCATAAACCACATTTATAGCATAATGAAAGCCTCTTGTAATTACCAGTTTGTAACCTAAAAAACCACCCAAACCCACACACTTTTAAACATTATGGTAGTAATTGTTGTACTGCCTTTATGATGATTTAAGTTTTTTATTTTTTTACTGTAATACAGTAAACAATTATCTGTTATAATAATAATACAAATCTAATTAGAAGCATTATTTTGAATAATGAGAAAATATCACAAGTAATGGCCCTGAATACATTACAGTACTGAGAATTTACTAGGGTCAATTTAACACATACATTTACTGCGGTTAATTATAAAATTGCAATTAATCATGACATGTATGTAAATTCCATAATAAAAGTATGTATTTTCCTATCACCAGAGTAATTAAAGCTTGAAATACATGTAACTTTGTGTTTTTACGAGCAACATCAGCAGGGGGCAGTCAGTGTGCCTCAGCAAACCTTTAAATCAGCGCAGCCAGAGAATGAAAGCTATGATGCATTCTTGACAGCTAGATGAAGCACAACTAGTGCAGGGATCCTGAGACATATAGTTTCATCTACTTCTAACTTGACACAGCATCCTAAAAATGCAGCATTTATGATGCTGAAAACCAGGGAGACGCTCTAAAAGCATTTGTCTTATGCATATGTACATAGCCCGACAATATAATACAAATATCACAAACGAAATGTAAGAACATGTACTGTGAGAACAGGACAGATTGGCAAACTCGGTTGCAAAATGGATTGCTTTCGAAGGTAGACTTTTGTTCAATGCTATTGGAATTAAATAAACAATATATTGACTTCTAAAGTATAACTTTTTGTTATTTTGTCATTACTTTACTTGTCTGCCTTAAAGGTGCACTCAGTAACATTTGTCTTTGTGTAATCTTGGACTTAAACTGACACCTAGCAGCTTGAATGCAGCATCATTTAAAAAGTTACAGTTACAGATGCCATTGTAGTATTCACAGTCAGCCATGATTACTTTAATCAATGAGTGAAAGTGTCCAATAACAGAACGGTTACTGAGATTAAGCGAGTTGTGTTTGGCTGGCCCCCATGTGCAGACCCTCTCCATGTAGAATTAAAGAGCTTTTGTAAAGTTACTGATATGACCGGAGTCTTCATTTTAATGTAAGTGGTCATAATTTCCTACATATTTTACAAAATTACAATTCGTCTTTAGGGGTTACACTTTTTTAGAGAGGAACAAATTACTGAGTGCACATTTAATTCTGAGTAACTAAATTATGAATATATTGTATTTATAATTATTTGAGTAATTATTTCTTATTTATATCTAATTATTTTTATTTAGGGGCTTTTCTCAGCACATATTCTAATTGCGATTAATTTGATTAATTAATCAGCTTGTCATGTAATTTTATTAAACCATTTTAATCGATTGACAGGCCTTGAATTTACTCATTATACTCAGTAAAAAGGTTACATCAATGGAAAACAAGAGAAATGGCTTGAACATATTTTATGTTTATACGTCTGCTAAAGGTTAATTTTGACAACTAGTGTACAACCGACTAGGAGGACATAAAATGGCTTTAAAACTAAAAGACATGGACTAAAAGCCTCAAAACTCAAATTTGATGGGGTCTTTTTTTTCTTTCCCATTTTTCTCCCAATTCCCAGTACTTAGTAGGTCCTCATGGTGGCAAGGTTACTCGCCAGCTTCAGTTGCCTCCACTTCTGAGATGTCAGTCCACGCCTCTTATCACGTGGTTCGTTGTGCATGACACCACAGAGACTCCCAGCATGTGGAGCCTCGTGCTACTCTCTGCGATTGAGAACGAGAACCACTAATCGCGACCACGAGGAGGTTACCCCATGTGACTCTACCCTCCCTAGCAACCGGGCCAATTTGATTGCTTAGCAGACATGGCTGGAGTCACTCAGCACACCCTGGATTCTAACTTGCAACTCCAGGGGTGGTAGTGAGCGTTAACTACTCAGGCCCCCAAATTTGATGGGGTCTTTAACTCTTGGTTGTAGGATATTAAAATCCTCTATTATCAAGAGTACTATGTGCAGATGTTACCTTAAGGACATTTTTCTACCTGAATTTACTCATAAAAATTGCTTTTGTTGTTGCAACCTAATGTTGTCAGGTTGACTAAGACTATGTCCTTGACTTACAGAGGAGCTGTTAATTTAAAAATTTTGACAGTGTAACAGGTATTTGAGTGTGAAAGAGCTGACTGGATTGTGCTTTGTTTCTTGAACATAGCTTCCTGTCTTTAAACATAGGTATTGATATTTTTGTCCCAAATAACCCACCTGGAAAACCCACATGCCAGTTTGATAGTATGTTTGTCCAGAGAGACCAAATTTGTCTTAAGTAAATCCCTAAACATTAAATATATATGTTTCATTCATATTGTCATAATGCAGGGATGACAAGAGACCAGATGGTAGTTTTTTTTGTTAAAAATTCCTGCACATCTCCATTCTCACTTGAGCTGGCTTTTGCTCTGATATCATTTTATGGTGTTATTTTTGGAGTGTGTGAATGTCACCCTTGACACACTCTGTGTGCCTGTGTATATTTGTGTAGATGAGTCTTGGTGAGTCTTTACCAAGTGGGCCACAACATCTCTCAGGCCCAGAGATGTCTCAATTGCCATGGAGATGGAGAGGAAATAGCTGGGCTGGGTATCGGCACTGATTTTGTGGTTCGATTTCAGTTACAATATCAAAAGGCCTGTTTCAGTTAATACGTAATCAAATGATTGCTAGATAGAGGCATTGCATGTTTGTTCAGTCACATGTGCATTATCAAGACCAGCCTGAAAACATCTTGGTTACTGTTGTAACCTCCGTTCCCTTATAGAGGGAACAAGACATTGTGTCGATGTAGTGACACTAGGGGTAATTCTTGGGAGCCCCAAAAACCTCTGATCTTTGAGAAAATGCCAATGGTAATTGGTGAGTGGAATTTGCATGCCACTCCCCCGGACATACGGTATAAAAGGAGCTGGCTCGCAACCACTCATTCAGGTTTTGTGCTGAGGAGCCGAGACAGGGTCTCGGCCATTTCAGTGGGTAGCACATCGTTGTGGCAAAAGGGACACAACGTCTCATTCCCTCCATCAGGGAATGGAGGTTACAACAGTAACTAAGACGTTCCCTGTCTGTCACTCACTCGACATTGTGTCGATGTAGTTACACTAGGGGTCCCTATATGAAACTGAACTGTGTTTGCTAGCTGAACTGTGTTATGTGGACTGCTGGTACAGGTGCAACAGATGACAAGACATATCTAAAATGGGAACAGACCATGCCAGCCGCTGCCTTTTCTCTCTTTTTTTGAGTGAATTTTTTTTTGGCTGGGGACAAATGTATTGTGGAGTGTGCTCGTAATCTCAAAGGTGGGGGGCACACCCTGGGCCTGTTATGCCAAAGCAATAGCATCCACGATCCAGTGGGCAAGCCTCTGTTTGGAGACAGCTTTCCCTTTCCGCTGTCCGCCAAAGCAGACAAAGAGCTGCACAGAGCATCTAAAGCTCTGCGTGTGATCTAAGTTGATGCAAAAAGCACACAGGACAAAGCAACAACAAAGCTGGGTCTGCCTCTTGGGGCAGCGCTTGCAGACTCACCACCTTATCCCTAAAAGGGGTCATGGGAACCTTGGGCACATAGCCCAGTCTGGGTCTCAAGACCACGTGAGAGTATTCCGGACCGAACTCCAGGCAGATCTCACTGACAGAGAATGCCTGCAGGTCCCCAACCCTCTTGATGGACGTGAGTGCAGTCAGGAGAGCAGTCTTCAATGAGACCTCCTTTAGCTTAACTGACTCTAGGGGCTCAAACTGGTCTTCTGCAGGCCCAGTACGACTACGGAGAGATCCCACGAGGGAATGAGGCACAGCCTTGGAGTATTCAACCTCCTGGCACCTCTCAGGAACCTGATGATCAGGTCGTGCTTCTCCAGGGACTTACAGTCCACCACGTCGTGGTGCGTCACTATAGCAGCCACATACACCTTCAAGGTGGAGGGGGACAGCTGCCCCTCCAACCTCTCCTACAGGAAGGAAAGCACCGACCCCACTGTACATTTCTAGGGGTCTCACTTCCAGGCATACAGGTGCCTTGTAGAGGTAGCCCTGGCCTGAGTGATAGTTAGATCTTCCACAACCCTTCCAGGGGCCAGATTTGGAGATTCCAAAGGTCAGATGGTGCCACGTCTCTGAGCGAGGAGGTCCTGCCTCAGGTTAGCTCGCCAGGTAGGGGCTGTTGCGAGGAACGTGAGTTCCGAGAACCAAGTCGGGGTGGGCCAGTTTTGACCTGTACCTTGTCCTCCCTGACCTCCCACAAGGTCTGTGCAAGCAGGCTCACTGGGGGGAGCACATACTTGAGCATCTGTGCCGAGAGGAGCCTCAGTCAGAGAATACCAGAGTGGGCAGTGGGAGGATTCCCAGGAAGCAAACAGGTCTTCCTGTGCTTTGATAAATCGACTCCAAATCAGGGGGTGGAGGGGGGTCTGGGTCTGTCGTAACAACAACATGCCTGGACACTTGTTGTAAGGGGACTCTTGCCTGCAGAAATGCAAGATCTGTCTAAGGGCTGAATGTGCGGCAGAGATCGACATGATGGCCACTTGATGAGTGCCGCGGTACCAATTCAATCTCTGGGCTCAAGTCTGAAGCCAGTGCTGGAGTGGTCTCATATGCATCAACCCGAGTGGCGTGACCACTGCCATATGCCCCAGGAGGATGCCATATACCCCAGGAGCCTCTAAAACAGTGGGACCACTGTTCTCTGCCTGAACGACTTCAGGCAGCTCAGCACTCGTATGAGAGGCACACCATCATGGAGACCGAGTCTAACTCCATCCTGAGAAAAGAGATGCTCTGAACCGGGAAGAGCTTGCTCTTTTCTCAGTTAAGGTGCCTGAGAGCCAGGTCCATGTGCACACACAACAGGTCTCGAGAGTGGGCTAGAATCAGTCAGTTGTCAAGATAATTGAGGATGCGACACCCACTTCCCTTAGCGGGGAAGGGCTGCCTCTGTGACTTTCATAAAGACGCGATGTGACAGGGACAGACCAAAGGGGAGGACCTTGTACTGATATGCCCGGCCCTCGAAAGCGAACTGTAGGAAGGGTCTGTGCCGAGGTAAAACCGAGACATGGAAGTACATGTCCTTCAGGTCTAATGCCATGAACCAATCTTGATGCCGAACGCATGACAGAATGTGCTTCTGAATCAGCATCTTGAACAGGAGTCTGTGCAGGGCTCGGTACAGCACTCACAGGTACAAGATCGGCTGCAACCCACCTTGTTTCTTTGGCATGATGAAGTAGGGGCTGTAGAAACCCTTCTTCATCTTGGCTCGAGGGACAGGCTCCTTCTGCAGAAGGGTTGTGTTCTCTGCACAAAGGGTAGTGGCGTTCTCGCCCATCACTGAGGTGAAGCGAACTGAATTGCATAGCCTAATCAGATTATCCTAGCCATGCCTCCAAACTCCGAGCGAGGGGCACCAAGTGGACGATCGCATTTGACTTACCTGTGGGTGGGGCCTCGCAGTAGGGAGGAGCTGGAACTACAATGTCGAGGAGTCTCGGATCCCGAGCTCGTGGCTGTACTGAGGGAAACATTAAAGCACTTACCTTGCTCTGTATACCATAGGACTGGTCAGCGACGGGGGAGGATGCTGAGCGCCCTCGTGGCTTGTCACGACCACCTGATCGTGAGTGTGTGTGTGTGCTGTGGCCAGGTGCTCGAAGGCGGGGGCCTGCTTTTGTAGCACCCTGACCGTGAGTGTTCAGTGTCTGGCTGTCATGATAATGAAGGCCGTAAACACCGGCTTCCAGGAAGAATGAGACTGGGGCAGGGAGTGGCCTTGAGCGGCACTCCAAACCCAGGAACCAGTCATCAACCCGCAAGAGCTCAGGGCAGGGTGGAGGGTTCCACTCCAGCCCGACACTCTCGGCAGCCCGGGCAAGCATGGTGGTCGGCTCCGCGTCAGCCTCAGTCTGGACGGCCACCTGAAGGTGGAGCCCAGTCAAGTCCTCAGCGCCCGACTGCACCAACCTGCTCTCCATTGCTGAGATCAAGAGCTCATCCTGCTCACGAGCTCCAAAAAAGGCATTAAACTCACCCTAGGCGAGCTGCCTGTTTCATCCCAGAACTCAACCGGTGCTAAGGAGCGTACTGGGGAATGGGAGGTCTGTGGGGGATTACCTCGTACCTGTAGGTCTGCATCAATCGCAGAGGGGAAGAAGGCCGCTGAAATGCACCATATATCCAAAAGCATACGCTTCTCGTTGTGAGGTGAATGGAACGGCAGTGGAACTCGCTGCTCAACACCACTCGGCTCCAAAGAAAAAATCTGATTGTGTGGTTGTGAGCCAGCTCATTTTATACCTGTATGTCCGGGAGAGTGGCATGCCACTCGCCAATTCCCATTGGCCTTTTCTCAAAGATCAGAGGTGTTTGTGGCTCCCAAGATCGACCCCTAGTGTCAATACATCAACACAATGTCGAGTGATGTCGAGTGAGAAGCAGATAGGGAATGAGTTTTTAGTGAGATTTAGTGTGAACTTTATGCATTGGCTGACCCACCTCCCCACCCTGGGACCCCAGAGGTTTTTAATAGATTTCAAATCATTCTCTCTCTCTCTCTCTCTCTCTCTCTCTCTCTCTCTCTCTCTCTCTCTCTCTCTCTCTCTCTCTCTCTATATATATATATATATATATATATACACACAATTTTTACTGCGGCCTAGTGGTGTATTCATATGGCTGGCAGATGGTCAGAGTGTCAGATGGTGAGGGATGGAATGTGGTGTGTTGAATAGAGAATCTGGGGCAGTTAACCTTTAACAGAGTTAACAAGGACTTTGAACTGTAGTCTGGAAATCAAAGAACCAAATCCAAGCATGCATAAGTTAACCAGCTGTTAACACTGGCCCAGATCCCCCATTCACATACACATACACATATTGGCTGATATTCACATCCCATAACTCTATCGATGATATGTAATTTGACCGATCGCATAAACCGATCGTTTACATTGCAAAAGACACATGGCTCCTTTAAGAATTCAGCAGCACTGTCAGTAGTGCGTAAGAGTGACGTAGTGGGAGAGGTACGGTTAATATGAAACGTTTGTGTACTGTATTGTTAATGTGGCATTTCTCATTCGACAAGGCAAAGGTAAAACAGCGTGAACTATGAAACGGTCCTTATTATTGTTCATGGCGGTAGCTTCTCTGTCTCCACCAGCCATATGCATCTCAGTAATAAATCGAGTTACAAGATGTGGTGTAATTCAAACATCTATATGAAATATCTCCCGAATAAACAACATTAACAATAATAGCACCTGTTGAGTCCAGAAACATGCACTCTTTTTCCGCTTTCCTTTCATCTCTTGCCCTCATGTGAGAGTGCATTCTCCCTTCATTAAAGTACAAGCAGCAAAAAGTGAAAAATTAATTATTAATGCAATGATCCAACTAAATGAAACGGCAGGGAAGGAATTTAAACATTTAATAATTATTTATACAATATTAAGGTGCCATAATATAATATATTAAATATAATGCAAAAATAAAATAAGGAATAATAATAATATTAAATAATGACAACTAATCATTTACCAAAAATGTCACATAAAGTTGAATTGCACCTATGGGTTATCAGTTTGACTCTAAGCTTAATTAAAAATAAAAACAATATTAATATAGAGAATATTTTGTTAGCCTATACATGATTACAAGTATTTTTAAAAGGCCTTTTAATAAGCCTTTTAAACTATTTGTCAGCAAAAACTAGGCAAAGTGATATTACTGGGATGAGGTAAATTCAGTTAGTATTGACAGGTAGCAGAAAGCTTACATATAGCCAGTTATTATGACAGAGATCCTGATAGATCCTGGTATCGGCCGATCAGGTGACAAGTTTGGACATCGTTATCAGCATTAAAACTTTTTTTTTTTCATCCAGGGAATATGCCACATATTTTGTTATTTTCATTATTATTTTATTTTATTTTTATTTTTAGAACTTGATTGTTTCACCTCTTTTAAAGACAAGTTCTTTCTCATCTTGACTTCTTTGGAACATGTCCTGCTCGCTAATTTCACATTCTTCTTTGTTTCTTGATTGCTCTCCTGTGTGAATAATGTTTCAGAATGTGTTAGTATTTGCTTCAATGTCAGCTGCACTCAAGCTGGCATGGACTCCATGTGTTATTTGAGCATGATTTGAGGTTGTTCCTGAGATCGTCTTGTGTTTCAATGACAGCATGAATATCTTACCTTTTGTCCAAAATAGTTTACATGGTCAATCACAAATTTGCTTATTATTTCAGTAACATAGAAAGCTTGTAGAATTGTAAATAGCCTATTTCTTTTTCATTTTACATCAAAACGTTTGTAACGTTTTTTTTTTTTCCAAGTTTAAATTAGATTTTGAATCTTAAAAGTGGTCTCATATTTTGAACCCCAACGTTGCTACTGTACTGTTGTAGACACGAGAGCAGAATCTCTCCCAATTGACACATTTCTACATACTGCCCAGCCCTAATTGTAAAGAAGATCTTTGTTGATATTTGCATGTAATCATTACATCAAACCCTAAAGTGCAGGGTGAGGATGTTGCTGAAGGCCTGCTTCATTCTCCTTCGTCCAACTGATCTAATTTCTCTGGTTATTCACCCATGTACTGCACTGAAAGAATGTATAGCCCCTTTAAAGGGCTCTCCACATTGTACTAAGGATTATATTTCATGTGCTGTGTTTGGATTGCAAGCAATTTAATAAACTTTTATCCTCTGTCACCTGCTAAAGAATATTAATGCAAAAATACATTTTTGTGGGAGATTTTTTTTTTTTAGTCAAAGCTTTATTTGTACAAAGTTTGATTTTTTACTTTCTTTAACCTTTACCAGAATACAGCTGAATATGAATGAGTTCAATACTCACAATCCCATAGCGGGACTTTTATTTATCAGCAAATAAAATGGAGAAACTTCAACCTTTTTAATGGCATATTTATGACACAAAGATACATATTCGTATAAAAGTTTTGTGTGAGGAACAGACAGAATTCTAAGTTGTTTTTCATGGAAAATCATGCCCTCCACTGCAGCTCTCAAATCTAATTCCTAATTTCACCTTTTTGAACTATTGCATCATGTTCGATTATAGCACACATGAAAACCAATGATATATTTGCTATATCTTTGGCCCTGTTTACACCTGGTATTAAGTTTTTGGCAATCCGTTCACACGTAGAAAGGCAAGACACATCGGCATTTACACCTGGTAGTAATATACCTCAATGCTCTCTTTTGAACAATTGTGCTCAGATTTCATTGGGAGGGTCTCTGATTTCATAATGACAGACAAAATTCATTACGTCATTCTATTAATGCATGATAGTAAATCGCAAAAAAAGTAAAAGACAAAGAATGTGTGAAAACATTTTTTCACAGTCATACTTTCATTTAATCTAAGCACAAACATGACATTTAGAGTAGAATTCTCAGTTATTTATGTAGTGTACCTGTATTGACTGTGCTTCGGATGGATCTGCCCCACATCTGTGTCTGTAAAATCAAAGAAATTGTGTGAAGTTCTTGTGCATGTACTGTATATGTGTTTTAAATTTTCCCATTCGAAACAGATCACCAAAATGTATCTTAATACCAGGTGTAAATGAGGCTGAAGAAGATCTGAATGCAACTGATATTTGAGAACTTCAGCAAAGGGCAAGATTTTCCACTACCACGAATAATGACATATTCAATAACGAATTCTGTTGTTACCTTGGGAAAATCTTGTTGAGGAATTGGTATTGGGTAAGAAAAAGTGGGATCAGTGTATCCCTACTCTTACACACCATCTTTCTTTTTCTCTGTCTATAGGAGATAAAGATGGCAGTAAAGTGACCACAGTTGTGGCGACCCCTGGACAAGGACCTGACCGGCCACAGGAGGTCAGCTACACTGACACCAAAGTCATCGGGAATGGCTCATTTGGTGTGGTATATCAGGCCAAGCTCTGTGACTCAGGAGAACTGGTGGCCATCAAGAAGGTCCTTCAGGACAAGCGATTTAAGGTGAGACTGAAAAAACATACCTCTGGTGATTTAATTTGTGTTGACTTTTCTGTATAAAGGAAAAGCTCACAAACAAATGAAAACAGCAGCATACGAGTTTGGAACATCATGCGTAAATAATGACAGAATTTTCATTTTAAAATGAAGTATTTCTTTATATTGTTGTAGATGTGCACCTACTGTAAGTGTGATGGGATATCACTTGATTTCATGACAGAAGTCATATGTCATCACTTTTGTACAGTGTAGCAGAAAGTATGATTGACAGAAAAGGGATGTCACCTTTCCTGAGCTGCTGTCGTGCTGAGTGTGACTATAAGATCAGATGCTGGTGTACACAAAATTTAGATCACTTATATAAAGAAACAATTTCAGCTTGTGTGAAAAAGGTGACCTCATTCTGTTGTGACTGTGACCAGTGTGGATGAACCGTGTCTAAGAACTCTAGTGCATCCATATGGCGTGTGTGTGTGTGTGTGTGTGTGTGAGAGAGAGAGAGAGAGAGAGAGAGAGAGAGAGAGACAGAAGGAAAGCAAGTGTAACCTGGCAGAGAAATTTACCCTGTGTGTTTGTATATGTGTGATTTGTTGGTAAATCTGTTTGCCCTTTGTTTTGCCACTTTGTCAGGTCCTCTAGGGTGATAGGGCACTGTTAAAGTCCCTGTCGATGTGCTTGACGGGTGCAGTTTTTTTCCCTACTGAAACAGGAGATTGGGATGGAAATATCGAATGGCTTGTCCCCTTTTTTAAAAAAACAACCAGTAGCCTTTAGTTTATTTCACGAACATGTCATGAGCATGATTTGCTGCTTGCTACTGCTAGTGATATTATCCTAGTGATATTAGGGAGGGGGACATTCTCGTTCTAGAGAGCATTTGATTGGACAAAATCAGTGAGTGCAGTATGAATCATCAGTATTCTTGGTCCGTATTCCTGAAAGTGAGAGACTGTAAATTGCATATACTGTATCTGCAAAAAGTGAATTTTGTAGCATATAGATGGCTTCAAAGCTAGCAGACACAAACAATCAGCCACTTTGACTTTTGATTTCAGTCTTTAAACCCCATAGTTGCGTTCCAAAACCTAGTAAGTTGCCTACCTGGGTAGTATTTTAAGATATCATTGGTGCTCAAACTCTATTGAAATAATTGTGAATTGAGTTTTCCATGCACTCCTCGTGGTGAATGTCATTTGTTTGACACACAGAGTTGCTGTCTATGTGGAGTGTTCCAAATCAATCACTTATGAGTTTCCATTACACTTAGGATGCTGTCTTAGAAGGCAGCTGCTTATATAGGCAGTAGACTGAAAGGCAAATCTCTAGGTTTTGAATCACAGCATGATCCACCTGTTTCAAAGCTCCTGCTCTGTGGTGACTGTGCTTTTAGCTCATCTCAATGGACTGATTTGTGAAAGTTAATGAGTGAGTTTCAGCCTGTAATTAGATCAAGTTGTCACTGTAGTCACCTACAAACAATACCCACTGGATCATGCTTTGGCTATTTCATTCCTGAACTCTCTACTTGATTCCCTCTGCTCACATTAACCCTGTTCATGCCTGGTGTTAACAGCTGTCTTGGGTAATCTGATCACAAATAGTCAGTTGAGACACATCATCGTTTACACTTGCCATTTACATGTGTCTAAATTGCATCTCCTGTGAAAACTTGTGATGAGATTTGTCAAAAGGATGGTCTCTGATTTCATGACTACATACATCACTTACTACACCTGAGTTTTACTGTGTAATGATTAAGCCTAAAATGTCAGCACACTGTTGACCTGTTTCATGTGACATCACTGTAGAACCATGGCTATGTTTGTGACCAAAATTGAAAAGCCTGTGAAAGTTTTGTTTCTGTATACAAAAATGTAAAAAGTGATACTGATGTTTATTTAGTTGCACGACTTAATTTTACCAAAGTCAAGCAGCATTGAAGGTGAAGTGCAGGGATGATACTCTGTTTTTTGCAGACATGTCAGTTATCTGTACACATATTCATTATATTTATAACTAATGGTCAACTGATATATCACAGAGGCCGATAAATTGGCCAATATTCAGAGTTTTTAATTATCGGCATTGCCTGATAAATGTTCCCGTTTGGCCGATTTGTTTCTTGAGGGCGCCGAAAATCACCTGCTTGCCTGTGAAGCGACTGTGACATGTAAACGACCAGTCACAGTTCGTTTTCTTGTTATGTGCCATTGTGTTACTACTATAATAGACCTGTGTGCAACACAGTGTCATTTAAATGGCAAATCAGAGCCGCAGCAGATGCATTTGAGATCCTAATGTTAAAGTGCTTGCCAGTTTCATTCTCCCTCTCTCTCCTCAACAGTTCCCTGTAACTTTTACCTGTCTTGTCTAATGATAAAAAGGCAAATGTCAATCTAACTAATATCATATACCATCTGCAAATATGTGCATATCACTTTTAAACAGATGTAATAACCCAACCTCACACAACTTCAGCAGATCCTGCATCCTGTGGAGCGCTAATTTATTTACTTCTAAACCACGTAGGGGAGTAACTTAGAATAGAGTTCCCTGTCACCTTTAACTTTCTTTTCTAATGATAAAAAGAAAATATAAATAAAACTTCTATTATTTAACATTTGCAAATATGCAGATATCTCGTTTTAACAGATGCAATTCATGAACCTAATGAAAATCCAGTGTTTTCTTACCAGCGCTCATCTAATATCTTCCTCTGAAGCGTGTATTCCATCAGCTCGAATCAAAACTTCAGGATCATAAGTTTCTCTGATTCACAAATCATGATGGTCACAATCAAAGCAGTTGATCCAGGCTGTTTAAACTGTAAGGAGACTGCTGTTGCTCACGCTTGATCTGCCCGAGTACATGACTGCAACTTCCAGGCTGCATCTGAAACTAGCAAAGTGCTGCCTCCAGAAGCTGTATATGGATGTAGGATAAAAATAAAGTGCTTTTCAAACTGTTCAGAGACCAGTTCCTTAAGAGTTCCATTCATTCAAAACAGCTGTCAGTTAAGCAATTAACTGATTATGCAGCAATGTTGCTAGTCAGCTCGCTACATTTTCGGATGCAGCCCACAGTAAACACGTTCCCTTTACAAAAAGCTTCACTTATGATGCTGCGCTGAGAAAAGCGCTTTGGGAACATCTTATAGTTGTGACCAGCTGTGAATATGTGTGCAACACGTCAATGAACATTGACCGGAATTTATAACCTCTGCCGGTGTAATCATTGGATGCACCTGGTGTAGGGTTATAAATAGATGCGTCACCGGAGCATCGTCAGGTATAGGACTCCTTTGTGGAAATCGTCAAGAGCACCAAATTCCTTGGTGTTCACCTGGCGGAGAACCTCACCTGGTCCCTCAACACCAGCTCTATTCCCTCCATCAAAGACATTTACAAAAACCACTGCATCCGCAAAGCAACCAGCATTGTGGATGACTGTCCCGTACTGTCCCGTAATTTTTGCACACATTTGCACGTGCACTTTATGTAGGTATGTTATTTAGTCTGTGTAGTCTCATCAGAAATCAGAAAAAGATTTATTGCCAAGTAAGTTTTTTACGCATACAAGGAATTTGTTTTGGTGTTGTAGGCGTGTGTCACACAGTCTCTAAATATAAGAAACAACTATTAAAATATAAGCAAAATAAATCTAAATATAAATATGTCCACACAGTATATATTAAAAGTAACAATAAAATAAAAGAGAGCAGTACAGCAGAGTAAGTACAGTGGCATGTAGAGCCAGAGATGGAGTGTGGAGAGTGTCAGTGTGGGTACCGGGCCTTGTTAATTAGGCAAGTGGCGGATGGGAAGAAACTGTTCTTGTGCCGTGAGGTTTTTGTCCTGATGGACCTCAGCTTTCTGCCAGAGGGGAGTGTCTCAAAGAGATTGTGGCTGGGGTGGGAGAGATCAGCCACAATCTTTCCAGCACGCTTCAGGGTCCTGGAGGCGTACAGATCCTGGAGCGGTGGCAGATTGCAGCCAATCACCTTCTCTGCAGACCGGATGACACACTGCAGTCTGCCCTTGTCCTTGGCAGTAGTAGCAGCGTACCAGATAGTGATGGAGGATGTGAGGATGGACTTGATGATGGCTGTGTAGAAGTACACCATCATTGTCTTTGGCAGGTTGAATTTCTTCAGCTGCCGCAGGAAGTACATTCTCTGTTGTGCTTTCCTGATGAGGGAGCTGATGTTCAGCTCCCACTTGAGGTCCTGGGAGATAATAGTTCCCAGGAAGCGGAAAGACTCCACAGTGTCAATTGTGGAGTCGCAGAGGGTGATGGGGGCAGGTGCAGGTGAGGCTGAGTTCTTCCTGAAGTCCACAACCATCTCCACTGTCTTTAGAGCATTGAGCTCAAGGTTGTTTTGATTGCACCAGGTCACCAGGTGGTCAACCTCCCACCTGTAGGCAGACTTGTCACCATCAGAGATGAGTCTGATGAGGGAGGTGTCGTCCGCAAACTTCAGAAGCTTGACGGACTGGTGACTGGAGGTGCAGCTGTTAGTGTACAGGGAGAAGAGCAGAGGAGAAAGAACGCAGCCCTGGGGGGATCCAGTGCTAATGGTTTGTGAGTCGGAGACATGTTTCCCCAGCTTCACATGCTGCTTCCTGTCAGACAGGAAGTCAGTGATCCACCTGCAGGTGGAGTCAGGCACACTTAGCTGGGAGAGCTTCGCCTGGAGAAGAGCTGGGATGATGGTGTTAAAGGCAGAGCTGAAATCCACAAACAGGATCCTGTGGTTCATGTGGTTTCGTGTTTGACCTATGTTGTTTTATGTAGCACCATGGTCCTGGAGGAACGTTGTCTCGTTTCACTGTGTACTGTACTAACTGTATATGGTTGAATGACAATAAAAACCACTTGACTTGACTTGACTTGACATGCATCAACATAAAGTGCATTTCATACTCAACCCAACATGTATTCAACATTAGGAAGCTGTACATCACTATAGAAGGAAAAATCGTGCATTTCAATTGATGCTAGAATGGATGTTGTGACGCTACACAAGTGTTTTAATCATAAGCGAATTCCCACATCTTCATCAACAGAGTAGGGTAACGTAACTTTGGCAGTGAGCACTCTTTGTCGGTCCGAACCAGCACTGAGTTCCTTACAGACGGAAGGGAATGTGTCAGTTTGCAGTTTCAGGCTCAACTGTGGCTCAGTTTGCCCCACGCTCTATCTGTCCTTGTGTGATGTCGAAGTAAATACAGTAACTAATCTAACATTGATGTATTACCTGTATACAACACTCATGTCAAGCAATGTCTGCAAACAGTGTTTTATGACCATTGCTGTTGTGACTGACTGCAAAAAGAAAAAGTTCCCAGACAGGAGACTTGAATGACGCAGGGGCTTCTCTATCTTGGTTTTTTTTCTCAGCTTGCCATTTTCAACGTCACACTAACGTGTGCAGAACTGTGATGTCATCAACTGATTTAACATACTTACAGTTAATAGGACAGATTTTCTGTAGAAAGTTGACCCATGTGAAACAGGCAGGTCATGTCTACAGAGTGCTACAGGTGCATTAGCGAAAGTTATAACTGAGCACTCTATTTGTCGCTTTATTTTCTTCACCAAACTGTATGACCCAGATGTGCCATTAAACTTGAGATGAAACAGGGTGCAAATGCTTCCCGAACCGTGGGTGGTGAAGAACCAAGTGATATCTCTGTGTGATGACGACTAAATGCAGCCGGTGCCAGCCAGACATCACTTCTGTCAATTATGATCGACTTCAGGGGAAGAACTGATGCCAACTCCTACCATAAGACATGGGATACTTCATAAGCCACTGCCTGAACCTTGTATTACTAATTTTAAACCATGATTTGCACTGTACACAAATAACTAATATTGGAATTATATTCATGTTGTTTAGTAAGAGGGGAACTGGCCTCCACAGTGAGCCTGGTTTCTCCCAAGGTTATTTTTCTCGATTCCTTGCCACAGTTGCCTTCAGCTTGCTTACTGGTGGTCTAAATACAGTTATAATTACTATGCAAATAAAAATGACTTGACTTGAATAACCAACACTCGTGGAATTTCTATAGCTGAGTGCTATATACATTTTCACAGCGTTGTCCCACTGTCCACAAATGTGGACATTAATTTTTAGGAAAACGTTTTGCTCTAGAAATATTTTATTATTCATTTATTTTTGCTTGTTTATTAGGTGCTACGAGTTGCAAATCAAAAAGGGAAATAGAAAATGCACATGGCAGTCATGGTCAGGTCTCAAGAATTTATTTTTAAATGAACTTATAAGTAACTTTTAAATTAACTACAGTCCAAAAGAGACAGTTTTGAAATGCATGACAACATACTTCACAATGACAAAAATCATAATTGTCGATTATCTATGGAAACCAGATTCCATACACACAAGATAAATCATGGATAAAATACATTTAAATGTCCACGAAGTTAAATTGACAAAATTTCGGCTGACTTTAGAACTGTATACAATTTTCCAGGGATTTGGCATGGATCAAAAGGAATTTTTTTGTTTCACCTGTGTTTTTTCCCCATCTACTAACATTGCTTTCTCCTGCTGATGGTCACAAATATGGCCACTGCAAGTAAAAAGTGTTGTTACTAAAACTGGTCAACAGGCAACTTAAAATTTCACCTCACCTCAAAAATGATGTGATCTGGGTCATTGCATGTTGATGTCAGGCATATCTGAAATGTTTTCTTTTCAAAATATTTTATTTATTGATTCTGGGTTCGTCGCTAAGAAAAGGAATGTCTGCACCTCGTTTATTGTCCACGTCGTGGTTTTGCGCACAGCCATTTCTTTTTACAATTCGAAAGTCGCATGAACAAATTATACTTCTATCGCTGTGGCTAACTTTAAAGCTAGCGGTTTGATGTCCCATGTCGCAAATCCAGTGATGCTTGTAGTTTTCTTGTAGATGCTTATTGTTCTCTCTGACCAATCAGTGATCTGCAGAGTTTTGACATCTAGTATCGACATTTAGTATCGGCTCTAGTCACTTGGTACCTCGACCGAGGTGGTACTAAAACAAGTACCAGGTACCAGGTACTATCCACAGTGGAAAACCCCCAAAAAGCAAGCAGAGTCGAGTCGAGTTGAGTTATACCTGTACTTTTCCTGCAGTGGAAAGGCTCCAAAACTAGAAATTCACTTTCAGTTAAATTGTCTCCTCTTCCCCACACCATCCATCTCTCTCTATTTATTTTTCTAGTCTCTATACATGGGCATTAGGAATTAGAAGCGTTAATTCTCTACACATGATCTCTCTGACATAATGACATAATCATACTGTTATATTTATAATTTTTTACCACCTTCTATGAGAGGATCTGTACGTGTGAAGCGTGTCAGCAAATGTGTGTGTGCGTGTGTGTGTGTGTGTGTGTGTGTCTGTATATGAACTTTACCCTGTCACACACAGACACACACATATTTGCATTTACATGATTGTGGCATGTGAGCAGGCTTTGTACCATGCTGCAACTGGACATAGTCTACTGAGAGCAAAGGTGCAGTTTGCCTTCTCCCTAATTGAGTGTAGACTTATTAGTCTTGCTCTGTTTTTTATGAAAGAAGAGTACTGAAGTCAGGCAGTAGCCTTTTAACCAACCCCTTATTAGGTCTGTGCGATGCAGCTAAAATTAGGTCTGTGAATCAATTTTATTTTTTACAAATTCAGAAATATATTTACATTAGAACTGACAAGAATTGGTTCATTTAATTTAATAATTTAAATATGTACATGTAAAAATATTAAGTTTTTTGCAAATAGAGTTTCTACATCCAAATCAAATTTGAGAGAAGTATATGTTTACATGCCATAAAATCAGTGGACATGCTGTAATTAAAAGCTGGGCAATGTGTTTTGCCATTTTCCAGTGGACTTTTCAAGTAGGTATAGCTGCAGTATGGAGATCTCCAAATGGGGGCACAATCTCCAAAAGAGGGTGGGTTCTCCAAAAGGGGTGGCGTTACTCCAAGGGACTTATGCCAGCTCCAAAAGAGGGTGCCACTTCCACTTACGTTTAGGATTAGGGAAAGGGTTAGGTTAGGGGCTCCCTATATCTTTGCTGACCTTTTTTGGAGCTCTAGCTGCAGTAACACCCTTCTCTGACTTTTTAATAATAGGATAAAATGGGCAGATTCAATTCATGTCAAGCTTTTTTGGCAAGATAAACTTAAGCGTACATTGCCGATGTATTATAAGACATTATACATATAAATATTAAACAAATTGAATATTGAAATATCAATAATGCCCAGCCCCACCCATTATGATGTCATGACTGTCTGTTGGCTAAATTATAGAGGGACAGTTTGATTACTGCCAGGTCGCCAAACCATGTGTAAGACACAGGAAGTCACTTACACAGAGAGAGTGAGATGATGAGAATTTAAAAAAAAATAATCACAAAACATTTTTACATTTTAAAATAATTTTAATTAATTCTTTCAGAAAATGGTCGACAGTTAGTTGATGTACAGTTGATATGAAAAATCACTTCTGTTTACTTTATTAAAGGGGTCATGTAATGCATTTTTATTTTATTTTATTCTTTTCTTATGGTTCACTTATGATGTTAGTAAACAAAAACCAGTCAAAATATAGTATTAAATGACCTTTTCCCACCCTGTATCTAGCCCTTTGTCTGAAATGCTTGGTATCTGTGTACTTCACCTTTTAGACATGCCCACTTTATGATTGGCTAACATCTTTGCTGAGCAAATAAGCTTTTACTTGGTGATTATTTGAATGTTTAGTAACATAAAATATTAAGATATTGTGATGTTGAAAAGACTATTTTAGCAGCTGATTCATTATGACAACCACTTCAGTCCCTCTTTGCTGGTAAATAGCAGCCAAATGCAGATCGCACCAGTTTGATTGTACACCTCCGAGCACAGCCTAGTGTAATCACGGTGTGATTACACTAGGCTTGGCTCAGACGCACGCGTACGATCAAACCGGTGTGATTACACTAGACTGGGCTCAGACGCGTACGATCAAACTGTTGTGATTACACTAGGCTGGGCTCAGACACGTACGATCAAACTGGTGTGATTACACTAGGCTGGGCTCAACAACAACAACAACAACCTTTATTTATAAAGCACATTTAACACAATACAATTGATCCAAAGTGCTGTACATAGTGCCTAGTATGACTACACAATAAAAAACAATAAATTACAAGTTTACAAAAGCTAAAAAATAAAAATGTCTTTTCAAAGCAGATTTAAAAATGTCCAATGGAGGCCTCACATGATAAGGGAGAGCATTCCAAAGCTTGGGCCCAGCCACAGAAAAGGCCCGATCACCCTTTAATTTGTAGCGACATCGTGACATATTTAAAAGCAAGTGATTTGAAGATCTAAGTGCCCTAGCAGGACAGTATGGCACAATAAGATCACAAATATACCTTGGTGCACAGCCAGACAACGCCTTATAAACAAACATAAGGATCTTAAAATCAACTCGAAACTTAATGGGAAGCCAGTGAAGGGAAGCCAAAACAGGCGAAATATGATCCCTCTTTTTTGACCCAGTCAGCAGTCTTGCAGCTGCATTTTGAACAATTTGTAATCTAGATAGTGAAGATTGAGGAAGACCACAATAAAGAGTGTTACAATAATCTAATCGTGACGTTACAAAAGCATGAATTGCAACTTCTAAATCTTTTCTTGAAAGAATGTTTTTCAACTTTGCAATAGATCTTAAATGGAAAAAGCTTCCTCTAATAACAGCACTAATTTGTTTATCAAAAAATAATGAAGAGTCAAAGATCACTCCAAGGTTCTTGATTTGTTTGCATACATTTGTTGAGAGAGGACCTAACTGGGCTTCCAGAGCAGGAGAAGAATCTGCCGGACAACCCAGAATTAAAACCTCTGTTTTATCCTCATTTAGCTGCAAAAAATTATTTGTCATCCACCTCTTGATATCATCTACACATTCCAATAACACATCAAATGAAGTGGTGGTGTCAAGCTTTACTGGAAGTTAAATCTGAGTATCATCTGCATAACAGTGATATGAAATGTTGTACTTCTGAAAAATGAGGGCCAAGGGGAGCATATAAAGGGAAAACAATAAAGGTCCCAGAATAGATCCCTGAGGCACCCCAAACAAAACAGGAGCAGATGACGAAGAACAATTTCCTATATTTACAGAAAAAGTCGAGGTAGGAGGCAAACCATTGTAATACAGTGCCCTTTACACCTATCATGTATTCTAACCGTTCAAGAAGAATGTTGTGGTCAATGGTATCAAATGCAGCGCTCAGGTCTAACACAACCAGCACAATACACGAGCCTGAATCAAGAGCAAGCAAGATATCATTTGTAACCCTCAACAGAGCTGACTCAGTGCTATGTAATGATCTAAAGCCAGACTGGAACATGTCCAAAATATTAAAAGAATTCAAATAAAACTGGAGCTGTGCGAAAACTACTTTCTCTAAAAGCTTAGAGATAAAAGGCAGTTTAGGGCTCAGACGTGAGGGACTGAAGCGGTTGCCATAGTGAACAAAGTGTTTCTCTTTTTTTATCTTAAAACAAAATGTAATTCCTTAAAGGAGTTGTTCACCCAAAAATGATAATTCTCTCATAATTTACTTACCTTTAAATGGTCTCAAAGTTGTATGACTTTCTTTGGGGCTGTTTACACTTGGCCACTTCATACTTTTTACTTTTCACTGATCGGATAGACACTGATTTTCATTTACATCTGAGTTTGGAAAACCGTTGTCACACCATCCAAATGAACTGAACTTTATGTCAAATGTACTTGTGTCCACATCAAAAGCTCTGGCGTAAAATATGTAAAAGACATATCTAAAATCTTGATCTTGTCCCATTGTTTTCCAAAGTGACTCTTGCTCTGATTTGAAAAACACTTAAAGACAAAGTTTTTATTTAGATATAAGGTTTTTTTTCTGTATCAAAATCATTAAGGGCAGTGTTTCCCAACCTTTTTTCTGCCACATCACACTCTTTATGACTAAAAAATCCTATGGCACACCACTATCCCACATAGGCTAACCATTGCCAATATTTTTCCTTTTCAAGAACTTGTCCATGTTTTCTGTCCGTCTTATTTGCTTGTTTAATTGTAATGTTTAAATTTGTTAGAATTGCGTTAGATTTTCTCATCGTCCGTCATTTAGATGGACTGGGTCGTAAAAATTCCATCACAATCTATTATTACCCATAATTTTCATTTTTTAATGATAATAAGACATTTAATAGCTTTTATTTTCATTCGCATTTTCATTTTTAATCATGAACTTACAGGAAGAGCATATAGCAGATTATGTATTATTTATTTATGAAGAGAACAGATGAACAACAGAGACACCACTCGAAGCAGATTAATGTTTTTTTTTGACAGCTGAGGCAAAAAACACGACATATGAACAATGCAATATTACAAAAAATATTGGTTCTGGAGGCTGAACACAGCATCAAGTGCCGCATTGCCCTCCACATGACAAGAGTTGCAGAAAGAGTCACAGAGGGATGATTTTGCGAGTTTGCCACGTAAAAAACGTGAGGTGTGCACAATAAACTTTGAAAACATGTGTTTGGAAGAGAAAAAAAGCTTGCAGTTGCTTTGATAGCAGAAAGTAATAAAAGGACTTGTTTATGTTTAGGTTTTCTTAGTGAATTTAAATGAGTTCAATAATTGGGGTCTTTGATATTCTTAAACGATAAGGTAATATTTAATTACAAGACATCATGAGATATTTAATGTCTCTTCACAAATTTGGCCGGTTTTAAATGTTACTTGTTGCTTAGTTCTCTCAAAAACATTATTGGTGTAGCAAAAAGTTGTGTGTGAAAAACACTTTGGTGTGCTGGGGTCACAGTGGTTGGGAAACACTGATTAAGAGGAATCAGAATCGAAACCGGAATCCTTATATCCATTCCCTTCCCTAGTAAATAGCATATCTTTCTTTTAGGCAAACATCATGTGGGTGGTGATTAAATATTTGCTCCTATTGAAGCTGTCATATGAGACTGGTTGTCATGGTTACAGACCATTTCGGTAGCTCTGTTCTGGTCAGATATGGGTCAGAAACTTGTTGAGATATACATCTGTGCAATTTATTAGGAACCATCTGAATGGGTAAATATTTTATCTCAGTTATTTCGCCATGACATGATTGTTGGTGCCAGACGGGCTGGTTTGAGTATTTCTGTAACTGCTGAGCTCCTGGGATTTTCAAGCACAACAGTCTGTAGTGTTTACTCAGAACCTATCCTTCCTTTCCTTTAAAAAAACTAAAATATGGGTTACAGTGAGGCACTTTCAATGAAAGTTAATGGGGCCAATCAGTAAATGTTAAAATATTCACTATATATAGTTACACATGTATATAGTTAAAGCCAATTTTACAACTTCTTTGCCATGACTATTACTATAATGTCAACAAACCCTAAAACCCTAAAATGACCATAAAAACTACAAACTTGTTAAATTTTAACAGAAGAATTAAAGGAATAGTTCATCCAAAAATGTAAATTCTTCCATCATTTACTCTTATACTATAAATTCTCCTCCCTGCTCAGTCAACCTCCACTTTAACTTTCACTTTCACATACTTCTTTTGTTTTTGGTGATTGACATTCTTCATTCATACGTCACAACAGAATTTCTAGAATTTCGACTTAAATACTGATCTGCTTCTCACTCACACCAATCATATCTCTTCTGAAGATATAGATTAAACTACTGTATTCATATGGATTACCTATATGCTGCCTTTATGTGGTTTTTGGAGCATCTACATTTTTGCACACATTCACTTGCATTGTATGGACCTACAGAGCTGAAATATTCTTCTAAAAATCAAAATGTGTGTTCTGCAGAAGAAAGTCATACACATCTGGGATGGCATAAGGGTGAGTAAATGATTAGTGAATTTTTCTTTTTGGGTGAGCTATTTCTTTAATACGAGTGCATTTATAAAATTATAAGCTTCACATCTCTCCCTTACACCCTCCAAAAATTAACTCAGTCGCTTCATTGTAACTGCCTTGATTTTTGCTTTTGGAGTGACTCCATCCAGGTCTCCTAAGCAACCAAATTGGCCTGGTTGCTAGGGAGGGTAAACTCACATGGGGTAAACTCATTGCGGTCGCGATTAGTGGTTCTCGCTCTCAATGGGGCGCATGGCAAGTTGTGCGTGGATCGCAGAGAGTAGCATGGGCCGCCACATGCAGAGTCTCTGCAGTGTCATGCCCAATGAGCCACGTGATAAAATGTATGGATTGGCGGTCTCAGAAGCGGAGACAACTGAGACTTGTCCTAGTGGGAATTGGTCATTCCAAATTTTGAGGAAATGGGGCTAAATATACAACAACAAAGAAAAAAAAAAAAGAGGAGGGACAATTTGACATAAATCTTTGCGGTTATCAACATTATGCCACGAATGCTGTTGAGCTTAACTAAACCCGGAATATTCCTTTAATGCTAATGCTAATGTACTGTATAATCCATTCTCTGAAACTAATGTTTAAGTAATGTCCACGTTAATCAAATATATTTTTCTTTTCTTTTGTCTTTCTTGCAGAACCGTGAGCTTCAGATCATGAGAAAACTGGACCATTGCAACATTGTGCGTCTGCGTTACTTCTTCTATTCAAGTGGAGATAAGGCAAGTCTCTTTCTTATCTGTTCATCTTATGTTGTGTTACATAACAGTGTGTTTTATGCTACCGATTGCAGTGCCGCTTGTCTGAGTGAACTGGATATATTTGTGATGATTTTGCTGGCAACATTAAAATGAGCGACATTGTGAATATTGCAATGAATTTACTTTTGACCATTAAGGTTCCTAAAGACTTAATAGACTAGATTGATTTTGTTGTATCACAAAGCAGTAACACATTTCTTTTCTACACCTCTCCTTTCCCTGTATTGCTAGACGTAAGGAATAAGCTGTACAAGTATGCAAGCTGTATTGAAGATGTTGTATTTTTGGGCAGTGCAGTATGGGTATTGTAGTTCTAGAGTGTGAGGCTTGCTTATCAGCGATGAACAAAGCACAATTAGTCTTCCCACCCTGTAATTTATGTCAGAAAAACTGCAAAATTTTGCTGGTAAAGTAGTATATGAATGGTTAAGTGGAATCCAGTTGTTCTCATCATTTGCTTGTATTTTTAAGCTCCATAATTGTTGCAGTTGTCATGAAAACCAAAGTTAAACTTTGTGTCCCACGATTTATTCATTTGTTAATAAATGTTGCATTAAAATGTGTGTAAACACACATTTTCATTGTATAATTTAGCATAGCCATAAGTCAAGAGAAGTCTTGCCACAGCATGATTATGCATACAGTTACATACAATGTGGAATGATCGCTGACTGCTTGTGAATCCGATTTGCTTTGTTTTAAAGCTGCCGTAACCACTGGCCTAGGGTCAGTTTGCATCCAAACTGTTATGTGTTAAAGCATTTAACATTCAACGTTTGGGTTAGTGAATTGATTCATGTGTAAATGTACGCTAGCCTTCTCCTGGCCACGCCATGATATTATACAGGGTGAAATGCTTGCTCAATTTATTGACTTACAGTATGCAGACAAACTGCTCCGTGTTATAGCTCCCCCATAACCGGGAGAGTGGGATGAGAAAAGCTGACTCTGGATCAGCGGCTGCAGTCAACGTCCTACATGCTTTGTTTACACAGAATAATTTTAATAAAAATAAAAAAAAGTTGTATGATTCGTGAAAAAATTTCATTCAAATAATATCTATATGCACATTTGAAGTAGTATATGAACACCCAGTGGCACCTGTTTTTAATATTTAATAATTTTTTTTACTGTATTTTTGTTCTTATATTAAATGTTTTAAATATACTTGGCAACAATGACTGTTTGGTCGAAATTATGCTTCCTCTGAATTTTTTTTTTCTCCAGATTTCAGCGCAAATACAGAAATTGTTATATACTGTATATGTAATATCATCAAAAGGCTGAATTCTTTTTACCTATATAATCCAGCCCATGTCTTAATGCCTCTCTGTATGTATTGATGTCTAGTGGAGTATAATGTTTTCCAGATGCTGGCCTGAGAGAAATCTACTCTGAGAATTGTCAATGTGATAATGAGTGTATCTGCAGGGCATAAGCAGCACTGATACTCTGACTGAGAAATTGACACATACAAATAAATACTGTAAACATTGCAGCATTGCCTGATCACCATCCACACTTTTATATCTCTGTCTCTCTCTTGTGCTCTGTGTGCATTACCTTACACCTCATACACAACAAACCTCTTGACCTGTCTCCCACACACCATGACATAGCAGAAATGTCTGACCACTGATTGTTTTTTCTCTCTGAGAAACACTCTCTCAAAAAGTCAGTAGCTGGTTTCTACTCATACTCCTACTCACACTTCTCTTCTCCTCTGTAACCAACCATCATAGTGCACCAGGGAAAAGGCTGAAAGGAAGTGCATGGAGAACAGGTCCAAAAAATAATTAAAAGGTTTGAGAAACTGGAACAAAGGCAGAATTTTGGTGAGACAAGTGGCTACAGCAATAGTCCACTCAATTAGAGTTGAACAAACAAAATCTTCTGACTCACATATTTTTTTGGTGAAGTGAAGTGCAAAGCAAGGCATGGGTATCACATGCAATTGTTGAATCTAGTCACCATACACACAAATGTTACAAAGGTTTTTGTACTTCTTTAACAATGAAGAAAGTGATGCTGATGAGTTTTCTGGTTAGTGTATGAAACGTCTTGGTTACTGTTGTAACCTCCATTCCCTGATGGTGGGAACGAGATGTTGTGTCGATGTAGTGACACTAGTGGACGCGCTCGGGAGCCCCAAACACCTCTGATATTTGAGAAAAGGCCAATGGGTGGAATTTGCATGGCATTCCCCTGGACATACGGGTATAAAAGGAGCTGGCTCGCAACCACTCATTCAGGTCTTGCGCTGAGGAGCCAAGACAGGGTCCCTGACATTTCAGTGGGTAGTACAGCATTGTGGCAAGAGGGACACAATGTCTCGTTCCCTCCATCAGGGAATGGAGGTTAAAACATTAACCAAGATGTTCCCTATCTGTCACTCTCTCGACGTTGTTTCGATGTAGTGACACTAGGGGTCACTATACGAAATGCCACAACTAGTTGAACTGTGCTAGGTGGACTGACGATGCAGGTGCAAGCAAGCTGCTTTGTGCGTAATAGCAGGTGCACTCGGTCTGCACGTAGCCTCCCCCAATGCCGCAAGAACATTGCATAGTTCCTCACACCCCCGTTTTTTTTTCTCCCCACAGAGTAAAATATTTCGGCTGGGGCTGTATTTGCGTCGGGGAATATGTTCTTTCCAAGGAGGAAAATACACTGCAGAGACCACAGGAGACCCCTAAGGGTAGGATAACATGTGGCAGATATGTAACATGGGCTTACCAGCCGCACATGATGAGGCACCATGGTAGGTCCTACCCAGAGGGGAGGAGCTCTACAAACACGTGACCTATGGCAAAGGGAGCTCTGCCCAAGGGAGACGTGGATCTACCAACAGGGAAACCATATCACCATACATCACAGGGGGTTAACCATCACATGTGGATCACCTACCACAGTACAGGGCATCCTGGCACATGTACAGGGCCCAGCCATGAATTCCTCTGCTGAATTTGCCAGCCACAGTTCTAAGCGCTGTGTTCGTACCTGACAACACATGGGACAAATCCGTCTCAACCCGGAGATTATAAAATCTCGTGAAGGTATTGGGTGTTCCCCAGCCGCTGCCCTGCAGATGTCTGCTAGTGAGGCGCAACTGGCTAGTGCCCAAGAGGATGCCACACTCCTTGTAGAGTGTGCTCGAATCAGCAAGGGGGCGGGCACGGCCTGGGTCTGGTAGGCCAATGCAAAGGAGTGGGCAAGCCTCTGTTTGAAGACAGCGTTCCCTTTCCGCTGGCCACCAAAGCAGACAAAGAGCTTCTCAGAGTGTCTAAAGCTCTGCATGCGATCCAAATAGGTGTGCAAAGCACGCACCGGACACAGCAACGCTAAGTCTGGGTTTGCCTCCTCCCGCGGCAGCGCTTGCAGGTTTACTACCTGATCCCTGAAAGAGGTCGTAGGAACCTTGGGCATGTAGCCTGGTCGGAGTCTCAGGATGACGTGAGAGTCTGCCGGACTGAAATCCAGGCAAGTGTCAGTGACAGAGAAAGCTTGCAGTTCCCCAACCCTCTTGATGGAAGTGAGCGCAATCAGGACGGCCGTCTTCAAGGAGAGGGCCGTTAGTTCGACTGATTTTAGCAGCTCAAATGGGCTCTCCGAAGGCCTGAGAGGACAACGGAGAGATCCCATGAGGGAACAGGCATGGCCTAGGGCGCCTCTAAGGAACATGATGATCAGGTCATACTTCCCTAACAACTTACCGTCCACTGCATCATGGTGAGCCGCTATTGCGGCTACATAAACCTTCATGGTGGAGGGGGACAGCTGCCCCTCAGCCTCTCCTGCAGGAATGAGAGTACTGACCCGATTGCGTACATCTGTGGGTCTTCAGATCGGGAAGAACACAAATTTGCGAATAAGCATCACTTTAGGGCATAAAGCTGCCTGGTAGAGAGAGCTCTGGCTTGAGTGATCATGTCCACAATGGCTGGTGGTAGACAATTTATTTCTTTCGCATCCCATCCAGGGGCCAGACATGGAGGTTTCAGAGGTCTGGGTGTGGATGCCAGAGGTGCCCCGTTCCTGAGAATGAAGGTCCTTCCTCAGGGGAATTTGCCAGGGAGGTGCTGTGAGAGGAGCGTGAGATCCGAGAACCAAGTCCGAGTGGGCCAGTTGGGGGCCACGAGAGTGTCATGTTCCTCGTCCTCCCTGACCTAGCACAGGTCTTGTGCATGTAGGCTCACTGGAGGAAATGCGTTCTTGCGCAGCTCCCGGGGCCAGCTGTGTGCCAGCGTGTCTGTTCCGGGGGGGCTTCCATCAGAGAGTACCAGAGCAGGCAGTGGGTGTAGTAAGTAACTACAACACGTCTGATCACCTGCAGTAGGGGGACTCCTGCCCATAGAAAATAGAGGTCTGTCCAAGGGCTGAATAAATGATGGCAGGAAGGAGTGAAGGTCACTCCGTATGTGCCGTGGCGCCTTGCCCATCTTGGGACTCGAGACTGAGGATGCCATATGCCCCAGGAGCCTCTGATATTGTTTCAGTGGAACCGCTGTGCCCGGTATAAACGTACTCAAGAGTTCAGAACCGACTTCGCATGCTTGCTTGTGAGGCGCGCTGTCATTAAGTCTGAGTCTAACTCCATGATGAGAAAAGTGATGCTCTGAACCGGGGAGATCTTGCTCTTTTCCCAGTTGATCTGAAGCCCTATACGGCTGAGGTGCATGAGCACCAGGTCCCTGTGTGCACAGAGCAACTGTCGAGAGTGTGCTAAGATTAGCCAGTCATCGAGGTAGTTGAGTATGCGAATGCCCACTTAACTTACCGGGGCAAGAGCTGCTTCTGCAACGTTTGTGAAGACGCGAGGGGACAGGGACAGACCGAAGGGGAGACTCGTCACCACCTGCCGGGCTGTGTGGCTGTGAGTGGCGTCTAGCCGCGTGGGCTGAGAGGAGGATGGAGGGTTCCAGTCCAGCCTGACACTTGCGGAGGCCCAGGTAAGCATAGCGGACAGCACGCCGTCAGCCTCAGATTGGGCCAACACACCCGAAATCGCTAGCCCAGTTCGCTAACAAATCGCTAGTTGAGTCTTCAGCGTCGGAGTCCGTCAAGACGCTCTCCGATGCAGCGGTGAAACTCTCATCCAGCTCGGGGGCTCCGAAAGATACATCAGACTGGCCATAAGGTGAGCCGGTCTCATCTCGGAACTGGATGGGGCAAACGAGCGTGCTGGGGAACAGGTGGTCCACGGGGATTTACCCGGCATAACCGCGCCCTTTAAATTCCCAAAATCGCCTCGAGTGCAAGCCATGCCAGCCCTATACCCGTGGGTAGAAGGTGCAACACGGGGGGCGGCTAGATTGGCTTTCCCCCAGAAGAAGGAAAGCTGCGACCTCAACGTTGCCATGGTCATGTTCTCGCGGTAAGTACATGCGCCGTCCACAAACGCTGCCTCTGTGTGATCTATGCCCAGACACGAGAGGCAGCACCCGTGGCTGTCAGAAGCGGAGAGGTAACGAACGCATCCAGGAATGACACAAAGACAGATGGGCATCTTAAAAAAGACGTGTCTTTAAAAAGATGTTCAACGTCAATGTGTGTAAATATACTCTTTCAACTTGTATATATACTCTTTTAGAGGGCTGTCGAAGCGCTCAGTGGCGTAGTCTTCACTGGTGTCCAACTGAAATGCACCATATTTCCAACAGCATATGCTCTATAGAGGTGAGTGGAACAGCAGTGGGTTTTACTCAGCTAGCTGAAACACAACCGCTCGGCTCAGAAGAAAAAATCTCTCTGAACAGATGCACGCTTCCCTCCTTTTATACCCATATGTCCGGGGGAGGGGCATGCACATTCTATTCGCCAATTCTCATTGGCCTTTTCTCAAAGATTAGAGGTAACCAAGGCTCTCAAGAGAGACCCCTAGTGTCACTACGTCGACACAACGTCGAGTGAGTGACAGAAGGGAAACTCTGAATAGAACACACCCCAGCTGCGGCAAAATCAATGACATCGACAACACAAAGTAACAAGGAACTATGCTTCCAACCACAGGCAGAGAGCTGTAGTTCCAACTACACCACTTTGCGATGCAGTTTGCCAATGTTTGTTGGAACTACTGTTTCAGGAAACACCAAATTGTTGAACTATGTAGGTAACAATGGAACTGCGACCAATGTTGGCTAGTGATTGTTTTGGGAATCGCACCCCATCGAATTGCATGCTGGTTAAGCTGGTCAGGGAAACCACAAAACTACATACTTGCACTGAAAATACATTGTGTAGGCTCTATATATGTATCTTTCATATAGATATGTATGTGTATCTTTTTATTTACTCTAGCCGTCATCTTTGTCCTTTGATAATGATTTGGGTAGAATATAACTACGTTATTCTACGAATTCTGCTACGTTACGCTGCAGAATTTTGAGCAGCCTCCAGAGATGGCGAGCGGCAGCAGCGGTGTATGCATATCTTCGTAGAAAATAATAGACTATGTGCAGAGATGGGCCACTTCTATTAAAATGAATGGGAGAAACTGGAACTCCCAACAGTCAATGGATGTAGAAAGGAAGTATCGCCTTCAAAGTAATAGAGTCAATCACCTTTTAGATACAGACATCACCTGCATATCAACTCGAAAACACACATACGCATTAGCTATACGAGTCAGAAATAAAAAAAAAATTAATAAACATCGGTCTACTCCCTCCCCCTGTGGATGGCAGAGGCGCTCCCCTGGCTGGACGGCAGTGTCGAGGACACCGTGATGGGCATCCCTCCTCCTTCCCGGGCTTTTGCACCAGTATAACGTAGTTCAATGGAAATGAGGAGGCGAGCACCGGCTTGACAATGTAAATAATAGTTTAATGGCAAACTTAAACAAAAGACAAAACACACACATTACGGACATGTTCCGTAAACGATCTCTCTCTCATCACACCACCGTCTGCCATCGCCCCTCTCGGAGGCATAATTAGCCTGATAAGGGACCGGGTGTGTATAATCACAACCGGCCCCGCCCTCCGCCCTGCCACATCTATATTGTGGAACACTTGAACACTGCTTTCTTGATCATGCATCATAATGTTTAATGTGTAATCTGTATATATTTCCAAATCTGACCATGTCTCATTTAGGGCTGAAACGATAAGTCAACATTATTGACAACGTCAACAATAAAAAATTGTCTACAAAACATTTTTGTTGTCGAATAGTCGTTTGATCTCATTTAACGTAACATGAGATCACATTAAACTAATGATGACGTACAAAAACGGCACTGCAGTTCACGCCTGACTGAGGAGAGAAAGAATTACACAGCTCACAGTCCAGATGCACTCTTAAGCTTTCAAAACAGCTTCAGGTGATGTAAATCGCAAAGTTTGAGAGAATTATAGAATTATAATGCAAAAATACTAAATAAGTAAATACAGAAGCTATCTCTTTGTGGAATAAGTGGAGCTGGAGCTCTTTAAAGGAAACACATCAGCGTTACATCTTAAATGCAGTTATATTTAATGTGTTTATTAAAGTTCAAATAATGCGGAAACAGATCATGTAAATAACTACAAACTCCGAATCTGTTATTTCTGTTATCTGTTACCTCTTCTATGAGTTGAGCGAATGTCCTAATCTAAGGGGAAGAGATTGAAACCCGGCTGAGGCACACTCTGTTGCGGGACGCTCATCTTAATGCAGCTAGATTATAACATGATGGCTCATGAGTTATTGAATCATAATAAACGTGTCACTGTGCATTTTGTATCGTGAAGAAAATCGGCAATGCACAGCTATATTAATAAGAGAGAGTTTGTTTTTTTGTGAGTTAAAGATGGATTGAAGTGAACAGATAGGTGAGAGGTAGTCTTTGTTCCGTTATACACTGCAACGAAATAAGGTTTTTATTTGTTTTTCTTTTTTTTCTTTAAAACTCATTTAAAACAATGTACATTTTATTTAGCACCTGTTCTGCAGAAGAAAGTGTTATCTGAGAATGTTTTTATTGTGTTATTATATATGTATTAATAAGTATACAAATATGTTAAAATATCTAAAAATCCTTTAAAAAAGATGCATTCACCTGAGAAGCAACATATACGATATTTAAACTTTTTTGAAGAGAATAGATCTTGAATAATTTATATTTTGTATATTTTGTATTTACTGCACTCGCAGAAGTATAAAGTGAAAATATACAAAATATTTATAATACATTCTCTTAAAGCAAGTCTAAATATCTTATATGTTGCTTCTCAAGTAAATGTATCTTGTTTTAAGGATTTTTAGACCATTTTATATGGAAAACAAGACAAAAACACTTTGTGTTTTTTTGCAGTGAATTTCTTTACCTAATTAAACTTAATAAAAAGTATTTTTTTCCCTTTAATTCCGTGAATGTCATTTAGAGGTATTTTTAAAAGATGATTTTGTCCTCTTTATTGCTAGTAAGCACGTATAATATAACCTTTTAAGTCGGGGCACAAGCTGAATAATTGGTTTAGAAGTAATGATTTATTGTTGCAATAATGCCAAATAGTCGAATAGTCGTTCTAATTATCGTTAGCTTAATTGATTATCAAAATAATCATTAGTTGCAGCCCTAGTCTCTTTGTATCATTGATTTCAATGTAAATAAGGTGAAAAAAAGTTTCTGTTTTATGTATGCACTGTGGTCCGTGAGAAACAAAGCTCAAACTCAACTCAAACTCAATTTAGGAGAGCTTTCTGTAGCCTCACAAGCACAGAGACATCCCAACCCCTGAGCACATGTGACAAACACTGTATTTGTGTCCATGCAGGAATTGATCTTCCTCATTAAAGCATAGCCTGTGCTCCCCCAGAGGTCGGAAGATCTCAGAAATTTTGTTTGCAGGAGCTGCTTTCCAAGAACTCATGAGCATTTCAGGTGTAAGGAATTCACTCTGTCATTCTCACTCTCTCCAGTTTTCATTCTGTCTCTGCCTTCTTATTTGAGACATTTTATATCTTGGTAATGATGTATGTCACAATATAGTTATTTTTGCTGGACAGTCAATACCAAAAGATGACTATATATAACATAATCATGTAGTAATGACGATCGAAAACAATAGGATAAGATAATTATAACACATAAATGATAAGTCTGGCATCATTGCAAAAACAGCTTCATATTATATAGCACTTGAGTTAAAAACAAGACTTAAAAAACAGTATTACATCACAAATATGAATTGATGAGCCACATTTGAAGCCAAAAAATAGCAGAATTGCACACACGTGACCACACATCTATTGATTGATTAATGTGTCAAGCTGCAATGTTGGCAACCGTAATTAACCTACAGTTGTATGTTGTGAAGTTTCAAACCTAATTACACTCATTATAATAAGCAAAGATGTCTACACTGGAAGCGACAAACATAGTTTGCAGAGTAGGATTTCTGCTTGGTTGCGAGATTCAGTCCTAACACACACACGCACATGTGACCCCCTTAGCACCATACACGCAGCGATCAGTCAGTAGACTCTTCGCTTCTCCCTGCTGTAATTTTTGCAGCTGCTTGGTGTTGTTGGCCCAGTGTAAACCACCATGAAATCAGAGCCCAGAGTGCCTCATGGAGAGATTACATGGACAGATGACGTTATCTCAGGGAGGGAGGACAAGATTAAGATCAAGCTTGAAATATGACTGATGGAAATAGATGAATTGGCGTCATGTCTGGACTTGGTCTGCTTCCTCTCAAAACAGCTCCGCTTCAGCTAAGTGTCATGATTAACATTAGTGTTGTTATGTAATGCAGACAGCACTTTGCTTTTGAGCCCAATCACAGACCTTGTTAAATGGGTCCTTTTTATATATAATTCTTACTACACTCAATGGCTCTGTTCAAAAACCTAGTGAACTGCCATGTTGTCTACAGACTACAAAGGCAATTGCCTTCTAAGGCAGCATCTTAACTGAACTGGAACCTTATAAGTGACTGATTTGGAATGGTCTACATAGGCAGCAACTCACAATTTAGAGGTTTGCATGGAATTAAGTTTAAGCTTGAATCCGGCCCGTAACTGAGACCGTGTGACCCGGCTTCCTCAAAAGTACAAAAGGAATCATTATTGGAGTCATTAAGAAATCTAAACCGAAAGTGCAATCGGAATAAGAACCATTAAATTTCTTGATTCCTATTCCATAAAGATGAGTATGTTTCTTGACATGTTTCAAATGTCAAGTCAAGCCATTTTTATTTGGATAGTGCTTTTCACAACACACACCATTTTATAGCATCTTTACAGGAAATCATGCATTAACAAAAACAAAAAATTAAAGTGTAATATCTGTAATGTCTTAAAGTGATCATTGTGTAGTTTTATTAAATATAATTGTAAAATGTGTACAGAAAAGTAATAATTAAATAATAATTGTATTTATAACCCCTGTGAGCAAGCTGTAGGCGACTGTGGCAAGGAAGACAAATCTCCATAAGATGTTGGTTAACGGAGAAAAATAACCTTGGGGGAAACCAGACTCACTGTGGGGGCAAGTTCCCCTTTGGCTAAACAACATGAATATAATGGCAATATTAGTTATTTGTGTGCAGCACAAGTCATGGTTTAAAATTGTGAATTATGTAAACATTAAGGTCCAGTATTAAATAAATAAAAGGTCCAATAAAAAAATACAATTTATGAATTTTAAGATTAATGACTAATGTCTTTGAAGTCCATCCTGGATTAACTGCAGAAGTTCACACAGATGCATTGTCCTTCGTTAGTTGGCTGAGGAAGGCTTTTGTTGACAATTAAATGATAGTCTATATGAATTCCATTTCAAGAGTGTAGTCCATCAATAGGTAAAGGTGATGTATGCAGAGATTAATGAGGTGCGTCGCAGTTTAACCTGCTGGTAATTTCGGTGGGGTCCATCCTAAATCCAAGATTCAGGCAGTGGCATATGAAATATCCGATGTCTTACAGTTGTAGTTGGCATTTCATCCTCTGAAGTCAAAAGACTGAAGTGATGTCTGGCTAGCACCAGCTGTAGTTGGTTGTCATCTCTCAGTGACATGAAGCTGTGGAGTCCTACACCAAGCAGGAATGGGCTGGATCTGGCAGGCTCTGGTAACCTCAGGATATGAATCATATTAGCATATTTGCCATTCAATTTTATGCATACTTATGGATCATGATGGATGTTTCTGGTTCAGACAGACCTAACTAAAGCAGCCTAATTGTGAATTGAAGGATAAATAAGGTGTATGCCTTGCTAAATAGATGAGTCTTTAGTCTAGACTTAAACTGAGTGAGTGTGTCTGTGTCCCGAACAGTGTTAGGGAGACAATTCCATAGATTAGGAGACAAGTATGAAAAGGATCTACCTCCTTTTGTGGATATTCTTGGGATTATTAATAAGCCATAATTTTGTGATTGTAATGAACGTGATGAAATATAGTGTGTCAGAAGTAGGGCTGGGTATCTAGTTCGATACATTTTGGCACTGACCGAACTGCCTCTAAACAATCGAGTATCGAAAAATGTCCTGTCGTTCGGTACCACATTTCGATACCTAAGGGGTTAATCTCATCAATGTCAGTGATAAGCATGTAGCATGCTAGATGTGCCCAAATCTAAAAGTGCCGGTGATTGGCTGAGTTTAGGCATCAAGGAAAAACACTAGTATCAGAAAATGGTTTGAGTTCCAGTGCTGAGAATGTTATTAGTAACATTGCGAACACTGGTCTACATTACAGAGAAATATTAAACTACAATAATGAGCCTTTAAAATGTAATTTTTACAAGCGCACACACGAAGCGAGCCGCAGTGACACTGGGAAAAGCGGTAATGATTCTGAATGTGTTGGGAAAAACCAGCAAGAGACTATCTGAACATTTAGTTAATTTATAGAGAGAAATGCGCATTCTGGTTGAGCAAACAGATGATGATCCGGGATCAATGATGGTCAGAGTTATCGCCAATAGATGATGCCGATATTTCGCTCTTTTTCCCATTAATCTTTTAAATTATTATTATTAGACTAGTATTATTATCAAATTAATATTACAAATAATTTACTCGTAGACACAAAGACACATGTTTGAAGAAACACTCTTTATTATATTATTAAGTACAGATGACAGAAAAGCCGTATATGGGCATATATGACGCACTGATACAGATGCGTGCAGTCTTATGGAACATGCGCGTCTAAGGATCTCACACATTGTTTCTGCCTTCCAATTTTTATTTTTTACGAGTTATTTTTTATGATATATATATATATATATATATATATATATATATATATATATATATATAAATCAATAAAGCAAGAATATTCACTAATCCCTCAGCCCCGAGGTTTCCAATGTAATTGGATATATATATCTTGAAGGAGGGAAAAAAGTATAGAAAAAGGGTAGGAACCGGTATCGAAGTCAAGATATCTGTATCGATATCGAAATTTTTTTTAATGATACCCAGCCCTAGTCAGAAGTTCACTTAAGAACTGTGGAGCTAGACAATTCAAGGCTTTGTATGTAGTTAACAGAATTTTAAAATTAATGTGAAATTTAACAGGTAGTCAATGTAACGACGAAAATTTTGGGCTAATATGGTAATATTTCTTGATTTTAGTCAGCTGATTTTTGTGGTTAGAATTTACCTTGAATTTCTCAAGTTGTGTGAAAGCACAGAAACACACTAAGGTTAGTTTATACAGCATCATCTCCTGGTTTTTTGGCTTAGACAGGAGTTGTTTGTGGGAGAGACTGTAAAAGCAGTGCCTGGGGATGCATGAGTATCTACCTGTGGGTCACCCAGTGAGGGAGATCGAGGTTACGTCACAATGAGCAATAGATCATCTAATCACACTCTCTAAAAGTCATGTGACCTCAGACAAGCATCCTATCTGATGGCCCCATCATCCAGTGGGAGTATCTCAGGAGCCAACCACCTCAGAGCTTGTCCCATCAGCTGTAATTGAGGAAGTGTTGCTGTTGCTGTAGCGAGGGTGGAGAGTGAGTCATCGCTGGGACTAATTTTAGCTGCCTAGCACAGTCGGGGGCTGGTTTATGTTTTCTTTTTTTTTTTTTTAAGGAAATCTTTTGACAATTACATCAAACATCTGTTATTAAAAACCACTTATCAGTCAGCTGTGTTGAAATGGAGAGAGATTATCTTTCTCTCTACCTCACATATGTTGTGTAACTTGTTGTCAAGATTTGAGCGACCAGCAGCTGCCCAATGACTGGGTTAGTAGAGCATGTTAAAGTCAGTTTGCACCATGACATTTTGGGTCATGGTTACAGTAAATGAGCTCAGGCAGATGAAGACCAGCAGAAATAGACTCTCTGAATGAACAGAACGGAACTTGTGGGGGAAGCAAAAGGGTGTAAAAGACAGGATGTGACATCAGACAAAGGGTCAGGGTGGTGCTGCAGGCCACCCCATTCAGTTTCTTCTTCTTTTTTTGTCCTCAGAGGATATGACCTCAATGTCTGAGCATTTATGTTATGTAAAGATTGGAGGCATAATCATTGCTTAATTTCAGACAGAATTCTTTACAATGCACTGCAGTCATTGTCCACAAGGACATGCCAGAATTGGCGTGATATTTGTGGAGTTACCATTACAGCTTATTTATGGATGCACAGTCTGGCTGTTCAGTGATGATGAAGTTACAGAGATATATGGAGGGAAGGTGTGTATGGGACATTTTTAGCGTAGACTTTGGCTCAGGGCCATTATCCTTCTCCATACAGAGCATGTATGTTTATATATATATAGATTCACTTAGATCTATATGTCTGTGCTATAAAGCATTTTTTAACTCTTTGTATGTGCTCACTGACTAATGAAGTGTTTGCTTTCTTGTTCTCTGTCCACAGAAAGATGAGGTGTATCTGAATTTGGTTCTGGACTATGTTCCTGAGACTGTGTACAGAGTGGCAAGACACTACAGCCGTGCTAAGCAGACCCTTCCCATGGTTTATGTGAAGGTCAGAATAAAAAGTACTACATTAATAAAGTATTTCCACTAGTGATATCTGACATGTATGAACAGAGACAAAGATATTTGTTATGTATATCAATAAATCAATAAATGTTGACATCTCACAAATAAATTTCTGGCTATAATAGTTAGGTGCATTTGCTGTAGCATATAGCTTAAAAAATCGGGTATCGTATCTCCCTCTAACTATTGAAACCCATGCACTGTATTTACCAAACCGAAACCGAAACCGTGAAAACATAACCCTGATATAAACCAAATCATGAGAAATTTGATGTGCTATTGTAAAAATCTGAAGCTATGTTCCTGCAGGTGAGTATTTGAGCAGTTAGTTGCGTGAGTTTTGGCATTTTCCCCCCTCCTCCAGTGCAGTTCTGCGTCACTGCTGTCTTGACTGATCACTCCTTTGTGTTGTGTGCTGAGCTATATCCTTCCTGCTATTGGCAGGATGTGGCATGAATGTATACACACACACACACATAAATGTAAAGGTATACAATTATACGTGGAGACATTCCCCTTTAAATGTAATTTAAAGGAATGTATAATATATGCATTTAAGCTCTATTGACAGAATTTGTGGCATAATGTTGATTCCCATAAAATAACTTTTAATACTTCTAGCTTTAGATTTTTTAAAGCAAAATCACAGTTGCAGAGAAAAAAAAAACTATTACAATTGAAGTACTCAACTGTAAGTGCAGAAAAAAGCAGAAAAGTGAAGCTTCTTTTTTGCGGGGAAAAATATTATTTAAAGAGCAAACTTCGTCCTTTTTGAGGTGGGAATACTTTTCTAAGGGAATTAATTTATGGTCATGCATCACTGATGAAATATCCTGTGGATGAAGTTTACTGCATGTATATGCTTTGCAAATAGTAACGTCACATCCCTTTTTTGGCACTTTTTGTATTGTGTGAATGTTACATGGTTTACCATTGTTACTTTTTTAGGAAATTATGACGATTGGATGTAACTTTACAAGGTCAGAAAGAAATTGTCACACTAGTCTCATGCCAACACAGATATTGAGTGAGTTTACATGCACATTCTTACATCGATTATGCTAAATAAGGCAACAACGTGTGTGGTAATGTCAACACAATTTTTCTTTTATTTGGGTATGATCATAAACAAAAAACAATCTGCACATGTACCTTTTTACCTAATACCCCAATTTCGCATTGCTTGAAAACACCTTTACTGACAATGTTACTGGCTTCCCTTACAAAAAATCTAGAGTTCTGGCAAACAAGCTACAAACTTGCTGCAAATTTGCCACTCATTATTTGTCACATGTCTGCACATGTGAACCTGCAGCAAACCTTTGGCAACAATGGACAATTTGACTCAAAGCTCATTTGTATGTAAAAATAGTCAGCAGCAAATTTGCCACAAACTCTCGATTTTTGTAAGGGTTATCAAAAATGCATAAGTGTTGTGTAAAACAGTGTGTGAGAATAAACTAAACATTTGCAGCACTTTCGCTTGCGGTATTTCAGTGCACAAAACTGCGTCTCATTTATTAACCAACAGCATTTGAGTTTAACCTGGCGCAAACAATGCTGAAATTGCACTGGGTCTTGAGTATTTTAATGAAGTCATTGTCATTTTTTCCTGTGCAAGCACACATTCTTTGAAGTCAATTGGGCTTATGCTTCATTCACAAAAAATTGCCTGGTGCAATTTACATAATGCTATTACAGCCAGATGAAAACAGTAGTCCATGATGCTGCTCAGTCCTGCCATAGTCTGTCAGATAACAGTCGTCATCACCCTCGGCTATATAGCGCTTAGAATTGGCCCGCAAGATTGAAATTGCACATGTAAGTGGCATTCAGAATTGATTTGTGGGTAAGTTTGCACCTTTACCTGATCTGCGTAATTCCTTTAAATCATCTGGTATTGCAAGCAATGAAAAAAGAGTTACAGGATATATCTTTTGGCATATTTTGTATCATTTTCTGTGACCTGTACTTATAATTCCTTTTGTAAACTGATTGTTTGTGTTTCCTTTGTCCTCAATATTTCAGTTGTACATGTACCAGCTCTTCAGGAGTCTGGCCTACATCCATTCCTTTGGGATTTGCCATCGGGACATTAAACCTCAGAACCTTTTGCTGGACCCAGAGACGGCTGTACTCAAGCTCTGTGACTTTGGCAGGTCAGTTGGTAATCTCTTTATAGCCAATACATTGGAGACAATGCACTGTCTGATTAAGTGTCAAAGGTCCAGGGCATGCCCCAGTATGAACTAAAAGAATCACTTGACTGCGTTTAACCTGAAAATCCCATATTACACATCACTATGTCTCCAGATGGCCACTCTGTGGTCTGAGATATCTGTGTGCTGACTCCAGCCTTTCTCACTTCACACATTTTTCTGGTTTAGATAACTGAAGATTTTAGGTAATATTCACTTCATATTCATATTTCTTATTTGCTTTATGCAGATTTTTTGTGATTCCACAGTGAGAAAACAGCTTGCTGAAGAACTCCTAGGAGTTAGAGAAAAATAATGCAAATTTTTCATGAATGAGGACACATATGTAGCACACTGGAAGTGGCATAAGAACAGGTATTAGAACAAATGAGATATGCTGAGATGTGTAAGACACTTAACATCTACACAACGAATCCAGCTTTATATTTCAGGTAACTTTATAACTCTTCAGAGTTCCAAACCCATTTCAAAATCATATTAATCTTGAAGTAATGAGTACCCCTAATGGAGGTTAAGGAAAATCTCACTCAAAAGGGTCAATTAAGTAATAATTTAATCACCCTTATGTTGTTAAGCCAGTGTTTCACAATCTTTTTTCTGCCACGGCACACTTTGTACAACTAAAAAATTCTACGGCACACCACTATCCCACATAGGCTAACCATCGTCAATATTGTTCCTTTTCAGTAACTTGTCCATGTTTCCTGTCCGTCTTAGTAGCGTGTTTAATTGTAATGTTTAAAATTCGGCAATGCAAACCTTTCTCAAAATTAGACCTTCATTTTGATGGACAGGATCGTAAAAATTCTGTCAATCTATTATTACCTATATTATTTAAATTTTCAAATTTGAATGATAATAAGACATTTAATAGCTTTTATTTTCATTCACATTTTCATTTTTAATCATGAATTTACAGGACGAGCATATAGCAGATTATGCATTTATTTATGAAGAGAACAGATGAACAACAGAGACACCAAACGAAGCAGATTAATGTTTTTTTTTCCCCCCACAGTGACAGCGGAGTCCACTAAAACACGACATGAACAATGCAATATTACAAAAAAAAAACAAATACGATTAAAATATGAACAAAACATGTAAAAAATGAACTGAACAGAACTCAATCGACATCTCAAAACTTCTTCCTAGTCTGCATCGACTTAAAATGTGTGCTGGCCTGTGCTTAATCAAACGCATCAAGGGAGACTGATGCTGAGGCAGTTGTCATTAGATTTTGCATCTTTGCCTTGTACAGACGACTTCTTGTGGCTGTTTTAATTTGGTTCTGGGGGCTGAACCCAGCATCAAGTGCCGCATTGTCCTCCACATGATAAGAGTTTGCCACGTAAAAATCGGGAGGTGTGCTCAATAAACATTAAGAACTTGTATAAGGAAGAGAGAAAAAGCTTGCAGTAGCTTTGATAGCAGAAAGTAATAAAATTACTTGTTTAGGTCTAAGCATTTTCTTGGGGTCTCTGATATTCATAAAGGATAATTTCATATTTAATTAAAAGAAATTGAGACATTCAATGTCTCCACAAATTTGGACAGTTTTTTTATATTTCTTGTTGCTTCGTACTCTCAAAGACATTATTGGTGAAGCAAAAATGTGTCTGTGAAAAACACTTTTGTGTATAGACTTGTGTATGCAGTGCTGACACGAGTCATGCGAAAGACCATAATGCTTAGAAATATCAGTCACATTTGCACATCAATCATTGCTCTTCACTATCACAGAAGTGATAGTGGTTTCAAAACGGCGAATTTCTCCGAAAGGTGAGGAGTTTGGATCCCTGAAATAAAAAATGTTCAAGCATTTATTTATTTTGTGGAATTTGATCATTTTTCCACGGCACACCTGACAACATTTATGGCACATTAGTGTTCCCCGTCTGTCGCTCACTCGACGTTGTGTCAAATGAAGCGACACTAGGGGACTTTCTTGAAGGCCTCGGTTACCTCTGAACTTGAGAAAAAGCCAATGAGAATTTGGCAGACAGAATTTGCATGTCCCTTCCCCAGACATATGGGTATAAAAGGAGGGAATCGTGCATCTGTTCAGATTTCTTATTCTGAGTCGAGCGGTTGTGTGATCAGTGAGCTGAGATCACTCCTGTTCCACTCACCTCTGCAGAGTGTTTGCTGTTAGATCTTCGGTACATATCAGCGGCTTTCTCCTTCTCTTCACGGCAGTGCAGATTTGCCCCTGGGTGCTTTGACAGCGCTTCTAAAAGAGAGTATTTCCCTAAAAGAGTTTATTTCTCTAAAAGAGCACACACAGCAGGAGTTGAAAATACTTTCCAGGATGCGTCTTTTTAAAGATGCTCTTCTGCCCCTGTGTAGTTCCTGATACGGTCGATTTTTCTCCACTACTGATGGTCATAGACACTGCCTCGTGCGTTTGGGCCACAATCACACTGAGGCGGCTTTTGTGGATGGTTCATGTTCTCACTGCGAGAACTTAACCATGCCAACGTTGTGGTCGTGGCTTTCCATCCTTAAAAGGAACGCCACTCCAGCCACCCGCTCGTGTCGCTCTTTCTTCCCACAGGGTTGAGGAGGACCCAAGCACGCTCGTTGACTTCCATCCAGGCTCGAGGTGAGTGTGGCTCCGGAGCTGGTAAGCAGACCACTCTGTCCCCCAGTGGAGGGCCGGGAGGAGAATCCTTGTTTAAAGTTATTTCCTTTGCCGCACTGCGGTACCCACATTCTCAATAAAAGAGCTATTTCCTCATTCCCTGGGTCATCTGGCATGCAAAGACCATTATCATAGCAACCCGGTGCCAATCTCCGGCAGTCTCGGCACCACGGACGCCGACCCCTCACCTCCAGACACACACCTGCTGCCCGGTTCTGACAAGTCTAGAGAACTCCTACACAGGACCTCCTCCTCAGTCACTAACCCGCCCCTTGCGGGGTGTACGGAGCAAGGTAAGTGCTTCGAGCTCTCTCTTAGCACCAAAGCCTCGGGACTTGCTTTTGCCTTCAGACACAACACTGCCTGCTCCGCCCCACTGCGAAGCCCGCCAGATACTATGATCGTCCCCCTAGTGCCCCTCGCACAGAGCTTGGACGTGTGGCTTTCATTTCCCAACTCGTCACGCTGGATGGCCAGGACCATCCAACTCGGCTACGCGATCCAGTTCGCCCCGTTTTGGCGGCGTCTGCTTTACCTCGTTGTACGCCGAAGAAGCCAACACCCTACGTTTGGAGATCGTGGCCCATTTACATTTACATTTACATTTATGCATTTGTCAGACGCTATTATCCAAAGTGACTTACAGAGCCCTTATTACAGGGACAATCCCCCCGGAGCAACCTGGAGTTAAGTGCCTTGCTCAAGGACACAATGGTGGTGGCCATGGGGTTTGAACCAGCAACCTTCTGATTAGCAGCCCTGTGCTCTAGCCACTACGCCACCACCACTCCACGTTTACTCAAAGACGTGGTAGAGCCTGTCCTTCCAGCTGAGATGACGAAGGGTTTCTACAGCCCTTACTTACGACTTACAACCGATCCTGGACTTGCGAGTTGTCAACCGGGCCTTGCACAAACTCCCGTTCAAGATGCTCATGCAAAGACACATCCTACCAAGTGTCTGGCATCAGGATTGGTTCGCAGCGGTAGACATGAAGGACGTGTACTTCCACTTCTTTATCTTGCTTTGAAACTGACCCTTCCTACGTGTCGCGTTCGACGGCCAGGCTTGTATCAGTACAAGGTCCTCCCCTTCGGTTTGTCCCTGTCCCTTTGCGTCTTCACAAAGTTCACAGAGGCAGCCCTTGCCCCGCTAAGGGAAGTGGGTATCCGCATGCTCAATTACCTCGATGACTGGCTCATCCTAGCCCACACTTGTGAGTCACTGTGCGCCCACAGGGACCAGATACTCTGGCACCTCAGCCGTCTAGGGCTTCAGGTCAACTGGGAAAAGAGCAAGCTAGCCACGGTTTAGAGCATCTCTTTTCTCAGCATGGAGTTAGACTCACGCCTCACCAACGAGCACACGCAGTCATGCTAAAATGCCTCACCTTATTCAAGCCCGGCACAGCGGTTCCTCAAAAACAATTCCAGAGGCTTCTGGGGCATATGGCATCCTACGTGCCGATCGCACCACTGGGGTTGATGCATATGAGACTGCTTCAGCACTGACTTCAGACTCGAGTCCCGAGATGGGCATGGTGCACATACCGTGCATTTATCACCCCTGCCTGCCGCCAGACTTTCAACCCCTGGATAGACCTCTGTTTTCTGTGGACAGGAGTCCCCCTACAGTAGGTGTCCCAATGTGTTCTGGTCACCACAGATGCCTCCAAACAGGGTTGGGGTGCCGTATGCAACCTCCTGGACTATTATAGATGCCTCCTGTACAGGGCCCCGACTGCTAGAGTTGCTGGCTGTAATCCTTGGTACTTTGGGGCAAGCACGTCTTGATTCGCTCAGACAGCACCATCATGATAGCGTACATAAATCGCCAAGGCAGTGTGCCATCTCCTTTGGAGCCAGCAGCGACTCACATCGTTGCGCGCCACTCATATCCCAGGCGACCTTAACACAGCAGCGGACGTGCTGTCGCGACAAGGCACGCTCAGTGGAGAGTGGAGGCTACACCCCAGGCGGTCCAGCTGATTTCAGAGTGGTTCGGCAAAGCACAGGTAGACCTGTTTGCTTCCCAAGATACCTCCCACTGCCCGCTCTGGTACTCCCTAGCGGATGCTCCCCTCGGGATAGATGCGCTGGCATACAGCTGGCCCCGGAGGCTGCGCAAGTACGCATTTCCCCCGGAGAGCCTACTTCAACAGGTGCTGTGCAAGGTCAGGGAGGACGAGGAACTAGTCACAGTAGTGGCCACCCAATGGCCAACACAGATTTGATTCACGGATCTCACGTTCCTCGTGACAGCACCTCCCTGGTGAATTCCCTTGAGGAAGAACCTTCTTCCAGATCTTCCAGACCTTTTCGTTGCTGTGTCCGGTGCATGCTTTGCGTACCTATGTAAACCGAACGCAGAGCTTTAGATGTTCTGAGCAGCTCTTTGTCTGCTTTGGTGGACAGCGGAAAGGGAACGCTGTCTCCAAACAGAGGCTTTCCCACTGGGTTGTTGACGCCATCGCTTTGGCCTATCACACCCATGCTGTGCCGAGCACACTCAATGAGAAGTGTGGCATCCTCATGGGCACTGGTCAACGGCACCTCCCTAGCAGACATTTGCAGAACAGCGGACTGGGCAACACCCATTACCTTTAGGAGATTCTACAATCTCAAGGTTGAGTCGGCCTCATCCCTTGTTCTCACAGGTACGTAGAACTCGGGAATGCGGAACATCTGATGTTTGAACCTTATTCTCAGCTCCTCGGTGCAAAACCTGAATAAACATGTAGATTCCCTCCTTTTATAACCATATATGCAGGGGAGGGACATGCATATTCTGTCCAAATTCTCATTGGCCTTTTCTCAAGTTCAGAGGTAACCAAGGCCTTCAAGAAAGTCCCCTAGTATCCCCTTAGCTTCATTCGACACAACGTCTCGTTCCCTGCATCAGGGAAAGGAGTTCACAACAGTAACCTAGATGTTAAGCAACACTTTTTTTTTGTGAACTATTTCTATTTCTACTATTAAAGTGTGTCAGGCTATGTCCACATTAGTCCAGGTAAATTTGAAAATGGTGTTTTCATTTTTGAAATGCTCTCTGTCGTTTTCCTACATTTTCCAAAAGTTTCTCGTCCACACTGAAATGTCTGCAAATACTTAAATCCCCTAACTACATATGCAAAAAAAATTTTTTTTAGAAAATGTAAAATTGTTGCCCTGCGTCATTTCCATGTACAGTCTGTAACGCAATTGTCCTCGTGTTCTACGGCCAGACAGCAATTCTGAGTAAACTTCCTTTCACCTTTGAAGGAATGCAATGTCAAGGTTGTACAAAGTAACATTTCAACACTATCGTGCATTGGCTGAACCAGCCTGAAGAATAGTATTTTTTAAGCATGATCTGAGCTAAAGAAGGACAATTTAAGATACCATTTATGTCAGATTTTACTGCTTATTTGAAATATATTGTTTGATCGCAATCTTGACCAACCAATGTTTGGAGATTTCATTCTTTTCCCTTTCAAGTTGATAGGAGCTGTACTTTTATGCCGCTTTTATCTGCCGATTCAAAGAGCATTTCAAAGATGTCCGCCAAGTGGACTGATTTGCCTGGAAATGGACTTTAGAATGGATCACATGACTGTGTCACATGACAACAAATACGTAATCTTTTTTTGAATATCTCCAATTTCTCAGTACACACTACAACGCGAAGATGGCTTTTTCATATTTATCTACTTGGGAGAGTGCTTTCGAAAAGCACAGTTTTTGCTAGACATTGTGGACGGAAGGCCAAAACCGTAGTAAAATTATTGCGTTTACAAACGTAACAAATGTAGTATGGACGTGACCTCATTGTCCTCTGTTTTAAATGCTAAATCCATTAATACCCAAACAAGCACTTGTTTGAGTCGAACTCTAATAAGTAGCTTGATTCTGAGAGGCCTAACTAATAAAACTGACTTGTTTTAAAGCAGAATAAATGTCTTTACTCGATCAGAGATTTGCACATGTGACAATATGTTCTTTTGTTTGCAGTGCTAAGCAGTTAGTTCGTGGAGAGCCCAATGTTTCCTACATATGCTCACGGTACTACAGAGCCCCCGAACTTATCTTTGGAGCGACTGACTACACTTCCAGCATAGGTTTGTGATCTCTAATCATACTATAACCACAATCTTCAGATTTTTTAATGATGTTTTTATTCTTCTTATCATTTGATTTACGCAAATTCATACTACCTTTGGAATAGTGATAGACCAATTCTTCCAGGCCAATGAATCAAATAATATTGGACTACTGTTGCCACCAGCTTGGTGCAGTTGACTACCAACAGAAGTAGTATTTCCAAAATAGAATGGCAGCCTTTGCGTTGAATACATCACATTTTTTGTTTTCAAATAAGTTAAGTGAATTTTAAGTAAAAATTGTGCAAAATAAGTATGTAATTTCTGCACCACTAGCGCCACCGAACGGAATGCAAAAGTAAACATTGTTTTCAAAACAACTTTCAAAATACGCCCGCTTCTGCCATTGATCGTACAAACAGATGGTCCCACCCCCAACTCGCGCCATTGGTTGATGTTATGGTCTCTCTTAAGACGGGTCGCTCAAAACAAACAGGAATTTCATGGCACCACTAAAAGACAGTGTTTACGGTTTTCAAGAAAATTAACCTATGGATGACTAATGGCTGTCTCTGCATATTATGATGGGATAGAAGAAAGTATTCTAACATACTTCAGCTTAAAAGCTATTAATATACTTTCTCCTAACCCAGCTTCATGTGATGGCTCAAGTAAGTAGATTGATTCCCTTTGTGATGCAATCAAAACTTGACTCTGTTTGTTTGAGCATCCCGACCAGCTCAATCAGTGGCCTGCGGGAGTATCAGGTTTTCTGACCAATGAATGATGGGTGGAGTGTTCAGGAAGCCAGTTTAAAAACAGTTATTATTTTTGCAATTCTGTTCAGTGGCTTTTATTTGGTGCAGAAATTACAAGCTTCAGATTTAATTTCAGCAATTTTGTTTTTAAATTGTATCATTATATATATATATATATAATATATATATATCAGCCATCAGCCCACCTTGATCTGTAGATCAGTCGATATCTGTAAAAGATCTGTCAACAACTACTTCAGAAAATATGGTCTGTCCTAAGATTGTGGTATTGGGTCATTCATCAACTCATGGATTTTTTGTGATATTTAAAGCATTGTTTTATATTTTATTGCTTTATGTGTCTTTGCAAGGATGTGCTGTGAAAGCACTAAGCTGATTATGCTTCTCTACACTCTTGTTTTGTGTACGAGTTATTGACCTCTGGCTAATAAGAATGCCCTGATCAGCATCAGCTTTGCCCCTCCCTCATTCTCCCCATCTCTCTGACCTGCTTTCACTGCAGACGTGTGGTCAGCTGGCTGCGTGCTGGCGGAACTGTTGCTAGGACAACCAATTTTCCCTGGTGACAGCGGGGTGGATCAGCTGGTGGAAATCATCAAGGTACTGGCACCACTACACAGACACATCTCTCTCATGTAATCAAAATGTTTGTGTGAGTTTTAGGAAGGACAACATTGCTGTGTCAAAATCAGTTGATAGGTTCAGACGGTTAAATCTGAACATGATTATTAACATTATTTATAACTATGGGCCATGTGGACTTAAAGAAAAACTTTTAAAACACACTTTTCATTCTCACAAGGTTATTTAATTTGTCCACTATGTCCAACAGAGAATATACATGCATTGTATGAGAATTCTGCCATTTATTTTTCTAAAACATCACATCTCAAATTTGATTGTTTAGTTATCATTCCGAAATGACATTTTAAACATTTTAGAATTAAATGGCAGACTTCTAGACTACGTTCTACTTTTTATGTTTCCTAAATACAAACAATTATATAATATTTTCACACTTTTTTACACACTTTGAAAAAACATTGAAAATGATGCAGAAGTGATTTTTCTTTATTTACTTCACACATTTTGTCTTTCTTATAGTCAAGTAAACTAACTGGTGATAAAACTTAGTGGCAAAATTGTTGGTCGTGGAAGAAATGACAGCACAGCTAAAAGGACAGTCACGACTTGTGTAAAAGCCAAATTTTCACCCAATAAATACTGTTTCACTGTTTTAAAATTGAACTGTATTAATATGATGGATTTTTTTAACATTATGAGATTGAATGTCTGGATCTAAGCCAAGGGTAAAACATAAAATCTATGCACTGAAGCATTTAAAAAGTAGCAAAAAATAAATGATAAAGTTATGGGCAAAAGTTAAAAAGAGATATGACAAAAAGATAGTTAGTGAAGAAACCCCCTTATATTAGCTTAACTGTTGAATAGCTTTCTTTCTCTCATGGTCTTGTTCCAGGTGCTGGGCACTCCCACACGTGAGCAGATTCGGGAAATGAACCCAAACTACACAGAGTTCAAATTCCCACAGATTAAGGCTCACCCATGGACTAAGGTGAGTAAACAGGTACAGGTCAACTATTTTACTACTTCTAGCACAGCCGTCTTCACTCCATGTCTTCGTCCACCTAGCTCAACTCGTCATCCTGACATTTCATTCATATCAATTATCTTTATCCCAGAGGTCCTGCCAACCACACTTTTATTTTTCCCCCTTGTTGTTTTAGACATTCTTGTTCTCAGCTGGTTGATTAAAGAGCAAGAAATATATTATGACTGTTTATAGCTCTGTGTGTGATACCGAAGTGTCCTTATAGAGCTGCGTATTTTATGATGGAGGTGCGCATGGGACTTTCTACAATGGAAAGGGCTAATTATGCTGCTTCCCCAGAGTAGATAAAATTGTCAATTTATATATTTCTCAAAAAAAAAAAAAAAAAAAAAACTTAAAAGTGTTATGCAGATATAAAAATGAAATATGTCTGGCCATTGCACTTTTATACAATTATGATACACTAAATTTACCCAACCATGAAAAATAACTTGGTCTCTCAGATGCCCCCTGGTGGTCATTGTTTATAGTACATGACTGAACTGCAGGGTGTGTTTGGACTTGTTTCCAATCAAACCCATCCCTCCATGACAGTCTTATCTTCTGTACAGGATATTCCCAAATGCTTATGACTCCCTGAAAGAGGATGAATTCTCTTTCTCCATTGTGTGAAGCCGAGTTAGTTCACTCATTTGAAGCTGTCACACTATTTGCTCCAGGGAATATGTCTCAGTATAGGGTTATTTTTGAAAAGCCAGTGTCTGTATAGAAAAATACCATAAAGGATTGACTACAAAAAAGCTTTTGACATTTCAACTGTTATTGCCCAGAAACAGTACAGATTCATTAAACAGATTCATAATGGGACATGAATGGGCCAAGTCTCATTTACTGTATACAAACTTACAAATCCTTAAAGATGCTATATGTAAGATTGACAACAAGCATTTGAAATGGGTACTGCAGTCCAAATTCAAAATATTGGAGAGTTGTCTGCCCCACCCCAGACTCGAAGCTCATGCGGGTTGCCAGAATTTTGACAAAGCAAATTAGCCAACTCAGCATCCGTTTTAAAGAATTTTTCATCTTCCAAAGGCATCTCCAATATTTTTCCTTGTTTTACTACACCTCTAGACCACGTTTAAATGCACATAATTTCTAACCAAGGTCCATATTCTCATTTAACCTTTATTCTAAAATTGGGGTATTTCCGTTAAAGGAATATTCTGGGTTCAATACAAGTTAAGGTCAATTTACACCATTTGTAGTCTCATTCCTCCTTTTCTAAAAAAAACAAAACAAAAACAAAGTGGTGAGGCACTTACAATGGAATTGAATATGGCCAATTTTTGAAGGGTTTATATGCAGAAATGTGACATTTTTAATTTTATAAAAACACTTTTAATAATTCTTTTAAAACTCTTGTATTATTTGAGCTGTAAAATTGTTTATGGTCGTTTAAGGGTTTATGCCATTGAAGTTGTAAAATTGGCTATAACTTTAAACAGAAAAGGTTAGCAAGTGATTTTTATCACACTAAAGTCATGTTAACACAATGTTTTATGTCTTGTGGCTATACTTTTGAAACGGTGAGTATTTTAATGTTTACAGATTGGCCTCATTCACTTCCATTGTAAATGCCTCACTGTAACCCAGATTTTAATTTTATTTTTTTAAAGAAAAGTCAAGACGCGTGGAAATTAATTTTTGTGGTTAACATGGTAATAATATTCTGAATAAAAAAAGACATGCATTCTTTTCCTGTATTATGTTCTGCTCGCTCTTCCATTTATTACACTGCAAAGTAATTTATTTTCATTGATATCCTTAACAATAGCAGATGAGATGCTGAAGAATGTTTAGATTTTGAAAATTGCACTGGCATACCAATGCATGGGAACAAAATTTTGTAAGCATATATTTCAGTTGCTGTATGCAGTTTCTGCCTCATTTACAGTGCACCCGGAAAGTATTCACAGCGCTTCACTTTTTCCACATTTTGTTATGTTACAGCCTTATTCCAAAACAGATTATATTCATTATTTTCCTCAAAATTCTACAAACAATATCCCATAATGTCAACTTGAAAGAAGTTTGTTTGAAATCTTCGCAATTTTATTAAAAATTAAAAACGAAAAAAATCACATGTACTTAAGTATTCACAGCCTTTGCCATGACACTCAAAATTGAGCTCAGGCATGTCCTGTTTACACTGATCATTTTTGAGATGTTTCTACAACTTGATAGGAGTCCACCAGTAAATTCAGTTGATTGGACATGATTTGGAAAGGCACACACCTGTCTATATTAGGTCCCACAGTTAACAGTGCATGTCAGAGCACAAGCCATGAAGTCCAAGGAATTGTCTGTAGACCTCCGATACAGGATTGTATCGAGGCATAGATCTGGGGAAGAGTACAGAAAAATTTCTGCAGCATTGAAGGTCCCAATGAACACTTGTACACATCTGTAAATGGAAGAAGTTTGGAACCACCGGGACTCTTCCTAGAGCTAGCCGCCCGGCCAAACTGAACGATTGGGGGAGAAGGGCCTTAGTCAGGGAGGTGACCAAGAACCCGATGTTCACTCTGACAGAGCTCCAGCGTTTCTCTGTGGAGAGAGAAGAAACTTTCAGAAGAACAACCATCTCTGCAGCACTGCACCAATCAGGCCTGTATGGTAGAGTGGCCAGACGGAAGCCACTCCTCAGTAAAAGGCACATGACAGCCCACCTGGAGTTTGCCAAAAGGCACCTGAAGGACTCTCAGACCATGAGAAACAAAATCCTCTGGTCTGATGAAACAAAGATTGATCTCTTTAGCCTGAATGTCAAGCGTCATGTCTAGAGGAAACCTCATCACCTGGCCAATACCATCCCTACAGTGAAGCATGGTGGTGGCATCATCATGCTGTGGGGATGTTTTTCAGTGGCAGGAACTGGGAGACTAGTCAGGATCGAGGGAATGATGGGTGCAGCAATGTACAGAGACATCCAGAATGAAAACCTGCTCCAGAGCACTCTGGAACTCAGACTGGGACGAAGGTTCATCTTCCAACAGGACAACGACCCTAAGCACACTGTCAAGATACAAAGGAGGGGCTACGGGACAACTCTGTGAATGTCCTTGAGTGGCCCAGCCAGAGCCCATACTTGAACCTGATTGAACATCTCTGGAGAGATCTGAAAATGGCTGTGCACCAACGCTCCCCATCCAACCTGATGGAGCTGGAGAGGTCCTGCAAAGAAGAATGGGAGAAACTGCCCAAAAATAGGTGTGCCAAGCTTGTAGCATCATACACAAAAAGACTTGAGGCTGTAATTGATGCCAAATGTGCTTCAACAGAGTATTGAGCAAAGGCTGTGAATACTTATGTACATGTGATTTTTGTTTTTTATTTTTTATAAATTTGCAAAGATATTAAACAAACTTCGTTCAAGTTGAAATTATGGGGTATTGTTTGTAGAATTTTGAGAAAAATAATTAATTTAATCAATTTTGGAATAAGGTTGTAACAATAACAAAATGTGGAAAATGTGGAATAATGTGAATACTCTCCGGATGCACTGTATATGCAGGATCAAATCCATTGAATTTAGTTATTATATCTGATTGGATGTGCATTTTATAAATGAGACCCCTGCTGTTTATTAATACTGATTTCAGAAAAAATACCTTTGTTTGAAATATGAAATAGCACATAAATTAATCACAGTAGCATTCTGCATTTAGGTTTGTTTACTTGTTAAACTTAATATAATTCATGTGTTGATTGGGTGTCTGTGTCTTCTGATTGATTTGTAGGTGTTCCGACCCCGTACGCCTCCTGAAGCCATTGCGTTGTGCTCCCGGCTATTGGAGTACACACCCACTGCTAGACTGACCCCACTAGAGGCCTGCGCTCATTCCTTTTTTGATGAACTGCGGGATCCAAATGTAAAACTTCCTAATGGACGTGAGAAACCATCCTTGTTCAACTTCACAACTCAAGGTTTGATGTTATTTCATATTGCTTTTATCAATACACAATGCTAATGATTTGCTGTCAAATGCATGTTGAGGATAATCAATATCAGTTGTTTTATGATAAACAAGAAAGAACAAATGTTTTTTAAATCTCTGACTGAAAACCCTTGTTCTGTTTTTCTGTTTTAATCCCTTTACTCACTTTTGTTCACTCAGAGCTGTCCAGTAACCCCTCCCTGGCCTCTATCCTAATTCCAGCTCATGCACGTAACCAGACAGGAGCCTCTACTCCCACCAATGCCTCTGCCACTTCAGGTTAGTCCTTGATTTTGCCCCTCATTTATACCCTTTTCAGGTCATGGAAAGCATAACAGGGAATTTTTTCTTTCCAGGCCTGGAAATGTCATGGAAAGTAATAATATTTTAAAGGAATAGTTCACCAAAAATATAAAATAATGTTATCATTCACTCATCCTTGTGTTGTTCAAAACACGTATGACTTTCTTTCTTCCATGGAACATAAAAGGCTGAATGTTAGGGATTGACAGCCAAACAAATTAACAAAGTAAATTATGATAGAATTGTCCTTTTTGGTTGAGATAACTATCCCTTTGAAAAAGTTATGAACCATCATGGAATTTTTTTATTATCAAAATGCCTTTTCTAATCACGATCTTGAATATTTCTTTGGCTCAAATTGACTCTTTGTGGTCTCTAATCAAGAACGACTGGAAGTTTTTTGTCAATGTGTGGGTAGCTTGCTTTTTGTGTTCATCTGAAATTTTTTTTTGTATATTCCTGGGGTCTGAGGGTGTTTTTGTAAAGATTTACCCTTGTGTTTGTTATCATTTTAAATCAAAATTTTCTAAATTTTTTAATTATATAGATCATGATAAAATCTGAGACTCTCAGTTTAAGAAATTTCTGAAAATCACAAAACAAAAAGAAAAAAATCTACCCCCCCCCCTTTTTGTTTTTCTTTTTTCCCAATTATGTCACCTGTAACTGAGTAAAATTTAGCGTTGATACGACAAAGCAATCCAAAGTTATAGCATTACAAAAATTATTTGTCCTAGTGTCTAAAGTCTTCCAAGTGCCCAAAAGCCTCTCCAAACAAATAAAACATAACAATTATACATAGGAAATAATTACACATGCAAATACAACAGTGATTAAAGGTTTGCATAGCATGCAAACATGAGTTTAGTAATGAGATTTCACATGAGTTTCATTCTGTGCCATTTGAGCCATCATTGAGTTTGTATCATGAACTTGGCGCCATCTATTGGTGGCCAAATGTAATTAGAGTGATTGATCACATGACTCTCTGCCCAAACGTGGAGGACTATCACCACTGGTTGGAGCAATCTAAACTCAATCTGATTGGTTTAATGTTCCATGATGCAACATCATTTCCAATTATTTCATCTGATCCATGAAAGCTTACTAGTTTTTAGCCAGTTGCTGTGTGCACATTGTGCTTCGTGGGGGTTATCTAATGATCTATGCTTCTGACTACTTTGTGTGTGAGCTTGTTTTAAAGATAATCACCTCTTTTTATTAATATTATGTGATATTTTATATTCTGTTTATTTTTCTTGAAGTTATAAGCAAAAACACTGCATATGAGCAACACCTGTTCACATGAAACATGTATGTCAAAGTCATATACAGTACTTCTATAAGGGAATTGGACACAAAACATGTATGAATGTCATTGCATTAGTTAACAAAAAATCAAACCTAGTGAAATTTATTTGAAAGAAAGATGCAATAAAAAAGATGTTTGTTGGGTTATAAATTAGTAAACAATTGGTATGTATTCAGACTACTTTCTGGTTGTCAGACCTTTTGACCAGTTGATTAATAATAATGGCAAAAATGGCACAAGTTATTTCTGAGAAAAGGTCTAGTATCATTTGTTGGCAGATGCCATTTGGTTTTACATTTTGTTTTCTAATGCAATAAAATTCATACATTTGGTTCGTTAAGTGTCTCAGTACCTCACTGCTCTCATGTATTTAAAAGTAGAAAATGTGTTATAATAAGACTTTTCTCTTCTGCATCCAGATGCCAATAGTGGAGATCGTGGTCAGACCACAACTGCTGCCTCCGCCTCCGCATCCAACACCTCCACCTGAGAGCCCAGCCAATTAGACCTGACCCACTCTCCAAGGCCACGCCCACCCCCACTGCTCACCAGCTTAATGGGCAGGATTTGAATAATGTAAACACCACTTTTATTCAGACTGCAAGAGCCAACCTTCAGTTATATCTTTTATTGTGAAGTTCCGAAAGAGTTCAAAATTAAACATGGATAAGCCTCGTCAAGTGTAACTAGCGACAGAGTGACAGGGAAAGAGAGAGCAGTGAGAAATTGGGTGGGGTGGGTGGGGTGGGTCAAACATAAAACCTGGTCTGTGACCAGCCAGAACGTTTTTCATTCTCAGAGGACAATCTTGTTATCTAAGCAATCTGGTAGCCAGATCCATCCACTTCCTTTTCATTTATTTAGACTCTCCTTCTCTCATCTGGACTGTCTCGATCTACACATTCTATCTCTCTATCCTCCATTTCATCTGTTTTGGGGCCTCTCATAGCGCATGGCTTGAATTTTGTTCGGAGCACCCTATATACACCCCGTATACATATATACTGTATGTATATTACAAAACAATGCCGCCTACAAAACGAGGAAATAATGCAACACAAATTGTAATACTATACTAATTGTATCTATTAAACTATTAAGGCACGCTTACCATACACAAGAGGTATAAAAGTAAATGCTAAACAAAAGTGCATGTTCCAACAAAAAAGCCAACCGAGAAATACGGCGTGATGATTTAAGAGTTTTAAGTGCTTTCAAGCCATTCTGTTTAATCCTCTTTTTCTTTAGTTTTATAATGAAAGGCGGCATAGGGTAGATATTTTAATTGAAAGGTGAGACATTTTCAACATGCCTCTATCTCTGTGTTCTTGTATGATATATACATTCACAGTTTATATATTACTTTGCAATATGTTTTATATATATATATATATATATATATATATATATATATATATATATATATATATATATATACACATGCATACACACTGGCAGCCAAAAGTTTGGAATAATGTACAGATTTTGCTCTTTTGGAAGGAAATCAGTACTTTAATTCACCAAAGTTGCATTCAACTCATCACAAAGTATAGTTAGGACATAATTGATGTAAAAAAAAACAGCACCATCACTATTTGAAAAAAGTAATTTTTGATCAAATCTAGACAGGCCCCATTTCCAGCAGCCATCACTCAAACACCTTATCCTTGAGTAATCATGCTAAATTGCTAATTTGGTACTAGAAAATCACTTGCCATTATATCAAACACAGCAGAAAGCTATTTGACTCATTAAATGAAGCTTAACATTGTTTTTCTGTTTGTTTTTGAGTTGCCACAGTATGCAATAGACTGGCATGTCTTAAGTTCAATATTAGGCCAAAATTGGCAAAAAATAAGCTTTCTCATGAAACTCATCAGTTAATCATTGTTTTGAAGAATGAAGGCTATACAATGCTTGAAATTGCCAAAAATCTAGAGATTTCATATAAAGGTGTACACTAGTCTTCAAAGACAAAGGACAACTGGCTCTAACAAGGACAGAAAGAGATGTGGAAAGCCAGATGTACAACTAACAAGAGGATTAGAACATCAGAGTCTCTAGTTTGAGAAATAGACGCCTCACATGCCCTCAGCTGACAGCTTTATTGAATTCTACCTGATCAACTCCAGTTTCATGTACAACAGTAAAAAGAAGACTGAGGGGTACAGGCCTTATTGGAAGAACTGCAAAGCAAAAGCCACTTTTGAAACAGAAAAACAAAAAGAAAATGTTAGAAACACAGACATTGGACACCAGATAATTGGAAAAGAGTGTTATGGATCTTAACCACATTGAGCTTTTGTAGGATCAACTAGACTGTAAGGTGCGTGAGAAGTGCCCAACAAGATATATGGCAATTGCTACAGTGTGGGGTGAAATGTCACCAGAGTATCTGGACAAACTGACAGCTAGAATATCAAGGATCTGCAAATCTGTCATTGCTGCACATGGAGGATTTTTTGATGAGAACTCTTTGAGGTAGTTTAAAAAGTTCTGAATATTTTTTTTTTTTCAAATTGTAATAGTGATTTTTCACGTTATTAATGTCCTGAATATACATTGTGATTAGTTGAATGACACTTTGGTGAATAAAAGTACCAATTTCTTTCCATAAGATCAAAATCTATATATATATATATATAAATTTATTTAGATATATATCTAGCATAATTCGTTCAGAATCCATCATGGTTTTGCAGTGGAGCAGCTAATTTTGCTGCTGACCAAAAATATACAGGATGTATATGACTAAGAACTTGGACACTCTACTGGAGCAGTTTTCTACAAAAACACAACCCTCTTTCGTGCTGCTTTCTGTTCGCCCCATAAGAATTATAGATTTCCTTCCTGTCCTAAACTCCTCCCCTCTTTTGTTATTTATTGTCGCATGTGCGTTGATATCGTAATATTCAAAAATACATGTTAGGCATTGTTCTTATTCACACAGCTTAACAAAAAGAATGAAGAAATATTCATAAAAGCATCAATGTTTGTTTGTACACAGAAGTGGCAGAGAAACGATTCAATTTCATGTTCTGGTTGGCAGAGTAAACTCATGAACTATGTCTGTTGCCTGTGCTCCATTTACAATGTTAAACTGTAGTGGCTGTGTTGTTATAACCACTACATGAGCATTTCTTTCTTTTCTTAATCTTGTCTCATCCTGCATATGGAAGAAATTAACTTTTTTTCTTAAAACGTCTTAATATGCAAAGTAAAACAGTACAAAAAAAAATTACAAACAAAAAACCATGTTTATACAGTACAGCACAGTTGCTCTTCACCAAATTCTGTACTCTTTATTTTTGTTAGGTTTTTTGTATAATTTTTTTGAGCGTGCGTGTGAATGTGTGTATGCGTGTGTTCTGCTATATAAATATGCTGACCTGAGAACTGTTAATGAATGAAAACAAAGATGAGGGATTAAATGGAGAAAAAAAAAAAAAAAAAAGGATAAAAAAAAAAAACAGATGTAAAAGATCAGGGCAAAAATTAACTTTTTGTTGGATACTGTAGACAAGGAACTTTCTCCAGCCATATAGTTCTTATCTGTACAGTAGGTGCCAGCTATATTATTGTATCTATAACTAGTAATGTATAGGGTATCTATAGTTTGGAGTGCCTTTGCTTCCATACACTTCCTATCCCTGGACCACACCCCTTCCTTGCATCACTCAAGACAGACCACGCCCTTTCCCTTCCTGTGACCCTCTGCAAGTGCTGTTGATAAGTCAAGTCTCTTGTGCTGGCAAAATGAAGCTCCTGTCCTTTTATAGTAACTACTACCACTTCATTTCCTTTGAAACCACACTCATTTCTAGCATCTATTTAGATGTTTTTTCTCATTTTGTTTTCAAGTAGCGATCACAATGTTAAAGTATTGGCACAAAGATGAATTTGCGTGTGGACGAAGTAGAGATCAGATCCCACTGTCACAATGTATGTTTTTACACTTGTTCCACTACCAAAGTGAACCAACTACGAGTGTGTTGTGATGTACTGTAACTGCGATATCCCTGGGGGCAATAATGATTTCTTTGTTTTTGCTTGTTTATCTCGGCAATGAACAGTATGTTGGCCAGCCAACAGTACGCAGTAGAGATGTCACATCGTTCCCTCGTCCCTGCACTCTCTGTGTAAAGCTTGCTTGTAAGATATGCATTCATAGATGTGTTGCTTTCCACGAATGGTGTGACCACTTCTCGTGACTAAAGTTAGAGTAAAATATGTAAAGACACAGGGGTTAAAATTAATTACCAAAATAAAATTTAAAAAAAAACAAAGACAAAAAATTGTTTTAAGGACTGTGGGCTAAATACAGACTTATTGGAAAAAGAAAAATGACAAAAAATACAACCTGTATACCATTAATATTACTTGAATGACTCTGTTTGTGACTGAAATTTTATTTTATTTTAAATATATTCTTTTTCTGTGAAGGTATGCTAAATGTCTCCTCTCCTTGTAAATATGTCCGTTTTGGTCCTTGGTGTGACTTGGATTCAGAGACTAGTTACCTGGTACTGTAATTTGCATTAAATAAACAGTAGGATAGCTTGGAAATGACTTTGCATTTGCAACTTGTCTTTATTTTCCCCGCCTGAAAATGCTCCACTATGCTGCTATTTGAATTTCAGTCCAATTTCTCCTTTTTTTGTTTCCACTCCTCTAAGCTGTTGCCAGTCATTTTAAATGATGCCCATATTAGTGTGCATTTCTGTTAGGAAATAAAAACAATTACACATTCTCCAAGTTTCGTAGAATTTTAAACTTTATTTTCCTGAGAGGGACACATGCTAACCGATGTAAATATCAATAACCTGAGTGTATTGTCATGGTCATTTTGTGACAAGTTCTGGGATTCATCATTAGTTTGCATAAGGATAAACGGTCCCACTTTATATTAGGTGCCTTTAACTACTATGGACTAACACTAAAATACATACAATACAATGTACTTGTGTAACTAATTGTTTTTCTCCTAATTATCACAAGATACACATTTGCTGCAAGTTGATGTATGTTTAGGGTTGGGGTAGGGATAGGATTTGGAGTAAGGTTAACAGTGTAACTACAGATGTAATTAAATACAGGTACTTTAAATGTACAATGCAACAACACATATGCACATAATAAGTACATTGTATCAAATACTTAAGTACAAAGTAGTTAAAGACACCTAATATAAAGTGGGTCTGGATAAATAAATGTATCTGTTTAACATGTACTACATGCTACTAAACAAACAAAAGGCATTTGGAAACATTTTGTGCTTCACGTTGATTGATACCTGGCATCCAAATACTCTCACTGCTTTTATTAGATGCAAACAGATTGTCGCATTGTAAATATGACTAGTTCATTTACACTGATTGTCTGTTCAACTGTTGTAGTTTAAATCTGTTCAGCAAAATATGCTCTTAGCTTATGAATTGAATCTCAAAACCCAAATGTACTTAGAGTGAAAAAGATTTAGTAGTGTTTTTCACAACTGACAAAGTGTAAAAGCACTTAAAAAGGCATTCACTTACAGAGAAATATCTTGCTGTCTCTTAAAATTTCTTTAGAAGAGATTCTTTAAAATTATAGACATTCATTCATTACACAAAATACAGAAAGTTTTTTTCTAATACAAGAAATTTACAACAGACATGAACGACTAGCTACAGCTCTTCAGAAACACAATCACATCACTGGGTGAATCCCACAAAGCTTGTCAAAAGCACATCTGGTGGTCATATTTCATCCCAAAATGAAGAGAAAATAGATTCATTTTGTATAACGAAAAAGAAGCCTGTTTTAAACCCATAAAATGGTTTGCATCGTGAAATTATCATGTTATCATGACAATTAAGCACATCCCCCCAATTGCCATTACTGAAATGTGGAAAAATGGTGCGATCCTTAAAATTTTCAAAAATGTTCTCATCATTTACTCACCCTCATGCCATCCCAGATGTGTATGACTTTCTTTCTTCTGCAGAACACAAACAAAGATTTTTAGAAGTATATTTCAGCTCTGTAGGTCCATACAATGCAAGTGTATGGTGATCAGATCTGTTAAGGTCCAGAAATCACATAAAGGCAGCATAAAAGTAATCCATATGACTCCAGTGATTAAATCTTTGTCTTAAGAAGCAATATAATAGGTGTGGGTGAAAAACAGATAAATATTTAAGTCCTTTTTTTTTACTATAAATCTTCACTTTCACATTCAAAACACCAATTATAAAAATACAATTTCACAAGATACCGTATGTGTTGCTGTTCAGTAGTTCAGTGTCAGTAGGCACAAAGTCCTTGACTGCTTCTCAAGGCCCCTTTCAAACATCCTCAATCTTTAACGTCCTCAGATGAAGGTAAAAGCAGCACGGATGTGCACAGCTGCTAATAGCGTGCTAAAGTTTTCAAGGCCTGTATTTAGAGTCTCATCAACTCTGTAAAATCTTAACTGTCTTTGCTTACAATTTCCAACAAAAGGGGAGACACAGGCTGAATGTCCTGGATTTTCAACACCTGTTTGGTGTACTCTTCATTCATACTCCTCATCTCAGTCAGGCACGCCATGATCTTTGGGTACAGCAGACTAGTCAAGGAGAAGATTCAAATCAAAGAAAGTTTCACGAAAGACAATGTTTATGTTAATATATTAATGAAGTATATAGCACCTTTCCAAAGCTCAGGGACACATTATATTCCAGATAATACGCACAGGAAACATCCGTACTATGCTCATGTTTATTTGGTGCCGGGTTTAACACAAGTGCTTTTAACCTTTAAAAACTTCGCCCATAAACGTATAAATTATATAATTGCAGTAGTACACACTTAAAAGTCATTAACCATATCATACTGTTAATGTCTTGCTACTTGCTGTAGTTTACTTCCACATTTCCTCTTTCGTCAAATAGCAAATAGCAATTGTAAATCATATCAATCACTGAAACCACCTTAAAGGGATAGTTCACCCAAACACTAAATTCTCTCAGCATTTACTCACCCTTATATCATGCCAGATGTGTATGACTTTCTTTCTTCTGCTGAACACAAATGAAGATTTTTAGAAGAATATTTCAGCTGTGTCAGTCCATACATGCACGTGAATGGTGATCAGAACTTTGTTGCTCATAAAATCAGATAAAGGCAGCATAAAAGTTATCCATACAACTCCAGTGGTTTATCCATGTCTTCTGAAGTGATCCAGTTGGTTTTGGGTGAGAAAAGACAAAAAAACAAAAAAAAAACAGAATATCTTGAGAGCAGTATCCTTTGCGATCAGGATTAAAAGCTCAATTACACTTTCTGTAACGCCATTTAGCGCTTTGCGCATGTGTCAAGCACTAGGATGTGTAAACAAGTTTGAAATAATGATTGTGCCTAAACACTGCACAGGCAAGTTGTACAATGAAAAAGGAATTAAATTTTGGTCTGTTCTCACCAACAAAAAAAAAAACAATTAGGTTGCTTTTGAAGACATGGATTTAACCACAGGAGTCTTATGGATTACTTTTATGATGACTTCATCTCCTTTTTGGAGCTTCAAAGGTCTGGTCACCATTCACTTGAATTGTATGGACCTACAGAGCTGTGATATTCTTCTAAAAATCTTAATTTGTGTTCAGCAGAAGAAAGATAGTCATACACATCTGGGATGGCATGAGGGTGAGAACATTATGAGAGAATTTTTTAGATGAACTTCTCCTTTAAGTAACAAATAGCATTTATAATATCTAGGCTATATGCACATGCATTTGGGATACTGATAATTCACCATCATTGCACAGAAAATCGACATGATATAGTAGTAATTTGTATTAATATATTATGTTTATATTGTAATAATTAAATAAATATATCCTGTGATAAAAACCATAAAGAAATAGGATTTATGGAAGTGCAAATATTTATTGTGATTCCGTTACATATCTCAGATCACTAGCGGTCCTATAAACTTTTAGTAACTAAGCAATTATACAAATGTTTTTTATTTTTACATCTTTCATTACAATTTTCATAAGGGAAATGTTGAGAAATATTAAAGAGGTGGGAGGATAGCTGAAAAATAAATCAATAAAAAAAAGGGACTGGAATGAGTTCCCCGTTCACTAAAGACCTGAGGTATGTATTTGAGGGTTAAGAATTAAATACTTATCATTGGATTTGCCAAAATGTTCTAGGTTAGTAACTTCAAATATTCAGAGTTTGAATGACACAATTAGTAGCATGTAAATTTTATATTCATGAGCAGAAATGCATACAGTATTCTGCTTTGTTTTTTCATTAAGTCTGTAAAATAGTTTGTACTTATTTGCACTACACTGTAGTAATAATCTCTAATTCACTCATGGAGGCTGCTGGAAAATTATTTACGAAAATGTTTTTGCCCATTATACTGTATAATGCATCTCAGATAACCCTGCCACTAAACTGCATGCAATAACAAAACAAACTGTGACAGATCGCTTTACATTTCAGTAGATGGCTCCTTCTGTCTAAGTGGGAGGTTCTTGGCCATTATGCTGCAACAAGCCCCAGCCTTTTAGGTTTTGAGGGATTCAATGCCATATTCCATAGAGAACTGAATGAATAATAAAGTTATAAAATGATGCATGACAGACAGAAAGCAAGAAAAGTGTTGTCCTTACTGTTTCTCTGGCTCTGTCCTTTTGGCCTCTATATACGTTTTCAGTGTGAGAGCAAGTATTTCCTGGTTCCGGTCAATCACATTGTAATGTGTCACGCCAGGGCGATCTGTGGATAAAATCACATGATAAAGGTTAAACGACTGGGAAATTATACAGTGGCTCCAAAAGTATTTGGACATTTGAGCCAAAGACATTTATGTCTTTACATTATATATCTAAATATAAAACCAATGGAATTTATTTTTAAAATAGAATTATCAAGCAAAAATATGTTTGTTGGGTTTTTAAATGATATAGAAATATATATATTTTTTAAATTAAGACAAAATTTATTTGGAAAGTTTATGGTTTTCAAACTTTGGCAAATATGTACATAGATATTGTGATCAACGACACCTGAGGTGACTCTAACTATATACACACACACACACACACACACACACATACCACTGTAAGGCTGTTCATGATTTAAGTACCTGGTGAGAAAAGTGAAATAGCCTGCATCAGAACGTACTCCTCTTCATGTAAGTGCAGTTTTCGCAGTGTGTAATGGAAATTTTTCATAGGGTCCAGCAGATGGCGCTGAAAACCAGCTTGGTGAGGAAAAAGATAAAATATGGGCAAAGGACAAAGTTTGAAGAAAGGGATTAATTGAATTCTGTTTGCGATGAACAAAGAACATGAGTGGATCTGCAGCATGTACACTTCTATGTGGCCTCAAATGAGACACAATTACATTACCTAGCCAAAACTAAAATGTTTTGAAAAATCTGAGAAGCAAGAAACCTACACTAAAGTCTTCACTTCATCTCATTGATGTCTAGTAGAAACTATTAAGATATTAAAGAGATCTAATTTAATTATTTCCTATGGGCTGGCATACAAATATAAAAGGTTGAACAGAAGTCCTGTTTGTCTGTTCTAAACAACAAGGGTTCATTAAAATGAGAACAGATGTTGTGAATGCCAGGTTGCCAGGGATATGACATAGGACACTAAAATTTGCATTACATTTAAGATGGCTGTGTGACAATTATTATGTGTGGCAAGATCGTAGTAATAATCCGTAGTATTTAGTCTATATGTAATGATATTTCACACACTTCTCTAGCTACTATGAAAACATAATAGTGATAAGGAGCATATATGAAGAAAAAAACAAGGATGGGTTGGAATGGTTTTAACAAAATAATACAAAATACCAGCATAAATGTAAATGCTGCAACATACAAAGATTCCAATGTACATGGTAAATATTAGGAAGTTTGAATTGTTTAATAACCAACAGGTGGTTAAATCCTATTGGTTTTACTCATAAAAACATGAGGCACTCTTCTATCCAACATTTTTGTCTTTCCCTAAACAACAGGTAACATTAGTTATCAGTCAGCGTATAGGTCTTTACTTATCCTGGTTATGAAGAGGACACATCAAACATTATTTTATTATTTATTTATTTCCTTGAGGTCCACTTATACAGTAAAGTTTAGCATTTTAGGACCATCTTACAGGCCCTTAGAATTGAGCCTGTTTTTTTTTTTTTTTTTTTTTTAGCTGCTGTGCCTTTACAACTTCTGTGTAAATACCACAGTGTTTGGAAATAGCTGAGAGTTTGCTGTTTAGTCCAATATATTTTAACTGCTCCACCCTTCAGTACCAGCCTCTGCCATGCCAGCATTACGTTAAAAAAACAATCTATGTTCAAATGTGCTGCTTAATCTGTTCAGATCAGACTAAAATGATCAGGGACCTTGTTAAAATAAATTTCCGCTGCTTGTTTCTAGCACTGAGATTCTTCAGAAGGATATCAATCTTATCAATCTTATCATCCTTTGGTGTTTAGGAATTATTGTATCTATTCTACTTCTGCCAGAAATACCCCCAAAAAGAAGAAACAAAACCAGTTAATTCAACACAGAACAACAAACCAGGCCTTCAGAAGGAGAAGAACCAATAAAAAAGAAGTAGAAATAAATATGAATGATACAAATAACCCTGTATATGACTATGCAAGCATACTACCCTTACAATAATGCATGTAATTGTGACCTTTCCCTATGGAAGGGTAGACTAGCTTTTGTGAAACGTTGAGCCCTTGCGAAAGGGTAAGCATATTTTGTCCAATATTTTTGAAGATGGTTAAACAATGCCTTCCTCTACCAATGATTATCTAAATAAATATTTAGCTAAAACATACAATGACCTTTGTCAAGGAAGCAAACTGATAACCCTTGCAACAAAAAAAAAAAGGACAACGCCTAATCAATTTGATGGTGCAAACAGACAACCCTTGCGAAAAGGGAGCAATGCCTGAAAGATGTTAGTGCGAACCAACTACCCTTGCAAATGGGCCATTGCTTCATGCGCTGAGCCAATGGAAACCGATTAACCTTTTGTGGCACGGTGGAGTGCGGGACTGGGGCGTGATTACGCACGCCCGGTCCTGTATTAGGCTGATCGAGCCGTCAAGAGGGATAAAGGCCACTCGCGGGCGGCGATGCGGGAGAGAGAGATTGTTCACGGACATGTCTGTTGTCTTATGTGTTTGTATTTTGAGTTTTCCATTAAACCTTTAGTTGTATGTCAAGCCGGTTTCTCACCTCTTCCTTGCCCATGAACTTGATCTGTTCTACATTAATGTAAAACAGATCAAGGATCCCCTTTTATTGGAGGGGAAAACTGCCCCACACTCACACCATTGGTTGAGCCAATGTTGTAGTAATGCTCAAACAAACAAGGTTTTGAAAGCACCACAGAGCCATATATTTACCCCTCCCATGATGTTGTGATTTTGACTCAATTACCACTGATTTAAAGCAACTTGATGTCAACTTGTCAGGCTAGAACTTCATGACATCCTCCACAGATTCAAACAAGGCAATGAAAAATGCTTCCAGTGTCACCATGTCTTTCACAATGCTCAATAACAAACCAATTGTAATGCTTGAGGTGTGATTTATCATGTTGGGTGAACTTTACCCAATAAATTGGGATAGGAGTATGTATTTTGAAAATTGCACACATCACCTTTAAAATTCAAACACGGAGGTTGCGTTTACATGCCAAACCAGCCTCAATGCACACATCTGCTCTTTTGACACACATGCAATGTTTTGTACCATTTGTCTATCTCCACTTAATAATCCACATAATCCAAGTGTTTTTACATTATTAAAATATTCCTCTAAATATATCTATTAAGAATAAAAAGACATGCTCATTCTTTTTCCCCTATTCTCTGGAGATGCTCACTGAATATGCTGCATTTTGACAATTCTGCCCATTAAATCAATACAATTATTAATTCTCATTCAAGTCCTTCACATTCTGTTCAAATAACTGTGCATAAAATTAGCCTTGAGTGTATCTCAAAATGTATATGAGGCAGTGCTTTTACCAATGTATTTGTTTTATTGTCATTCCTTTGAATGTTTGAATACTGTATACATAGTGTCTCCTGGCTCCCTACTTGACATTTTACAACTGCTTGACATATTGCAGATCCAGAATGACTTTGTTTGGACATGCAAAGATATAAATGAAGATTCCAGGTACAGTTGATATTAATGCTATTAATTCAGAAATATGAGTTGAACATTTACATTTAGAACTAGATATGAGTTATTAAAATATGGATGTGGGGGAAAAAAAAGTGTATTGACAAAACTCAAATCCAATTTACAGTAAGGGAAAAAGAGTATGACAATAAAATGACATACAAGATCTAAAAAGCTGTTTATGAAGACGTGAAATGCTACTGGAAATAAGCCTGGATCTGTACATGTCCCCTTTACTTGAGATGTTATTTTTGCTCACAGAAATGATACAAAACCTCTGTCTCCCTCATTATCTTAAGAAACATCCCTGCTGTGCCCCTCTCACCTTTCTAGTGCTACAGGGGGTTTCTCGTGATCTTCCCTTCTGTGTTCCTCTCCTCCTATTCCTCTTAACTGGAGCATTATGTTGGTGATGGGGGCAGTGACCTTTTTCAGTATGTCTCATGGTTTTCATTATTGCTTTGTGTGGCCATGGCTACCTGGCTTTCTTCCTTATATGCATTTTTCTGTACATGCAATGTTCACTGAGTGTAACAAACACTAAAATACCAATGCATACAATGCAAAATCAGTCATCCTTTGTACCTGATAAGGAGTAAACATGAAATCAAAATTAATTTACCAATTTACTGTCTTAATCCATGTTCCTGGCATTACTGTGTACAATTCATTGGTGCAGGTTATTTCAATAAAGAAACATATCTTTTGCAAACTTTGATCAAAATGTATTCACTGATCTGCTCTGAAATTATTTTTCAGCTGATCACAAATCTCACTTAATTCAACAGTCTCTTCAACCACCTGGCTTCATTCTGTTATGTAACACCCACTTTCACAATCCAATCAATTCCTGATGGATAAATCAAGTCCTGCCCTACATAATTTTTTTTTTTCATTAGAAATCTTGTTAAGCTCAGAAAGTCTCTGTAATTGGTTATTTTATACCCCTTTATTCCCCCTGTTCTAACACTGAAAGGTTATTTTTATATAATTTGCATATTTGTGCTGTTAAAGAAATCAATACAAATGACAATAAACAAATAATTAAGTTTATAAAAACAAGTCATACGTACCTCGTCTGTAAATGGAAAATTTTATTACACTCACCTCGCATGGCGTCATCCATGCAGTACTGCAGCGGACCGCACTCCCAAATGCCTGTTTTCTCATTAAAGAACATGTTGAAGTGAATTAGAATGATCTCAAAGGTCGCACCTTTCAGCAGAGAGATCTGGTCCTCAATAATCAGACCCCTGCCAATTCACACGGAAGAACAACAACATAATTACAAACTTATTAAGCAGTCATAGGGCCACAGTGTTTACACCTAGTAACATCAGTTTTGCGCAATCTGTGTTCATCAAATACAGGTGTAAAAGGGGGCCAAAATGTTTTATGACCTGACCACTAAATCAATTTTGGAGGTAGTCGAAAATGCATGTGGCCAGATCGCATTTGTAGTGTAAATGCTCATTTGTTCTGATGCATCCCGGATAACAGCGAAAAGACCGCCTTCTCACCACTCAATCATTCAATGCTCTGCCATGATTAACACTGCCAAGTGGTCACATGAGAAGCATTTGAGACACATAAATGCCAGATGCAAATGCTGAACTCTCTCACCTAGCCACTCGTATTCAGATCACCCAAGAAAGATGTTAATAGCAGGTGTAAACAGGGTTTTACCTGTATTTACCTGAACATTGTAAGTGTCTTGCCAAAGTTGATGACGTTCTTGATCAAGTATGTGGTGAGGTCTGTAAAATGTGGCAGAGAGGTTAAGATGATGTTGTTAAGCTGCTTCATTTCCTTATTCTCAGGTTGCTGTGAGTTGGAGGAAGTGGGCGAGCAAGAGTTGAAGCTGATGGCCATATGCATTGTATCTTCAGACTCTTTTTTGCACATGATTAGATTGGAGTACTTGCTGCTGTCTGGTTCTTGATTGCACTCAGAGATGGGTTTCTGATCCCGATCTAGAGGCTGTGGACAGAAAACATCTAGGTTCAATCATTAGGCATCAAAGACATTGCTACCTGTAAAGACTCGATGCAATCATAATGGGAGTTTTGTGGCTTTTAATCCATGTGTATTAGCTTTGAGGACATGTAAATTCTAGTGAAATCCTTATAGTTGAAAAAAAAATCTCTTTTAACAGACTAAATATGCATTCAAAATGTACAGTCTCTCTCTTCTGGGAAAAACAAACTCTCTATAATGGAATTGTAAATCATGGTTCATTGTCATTATGTATTTGCTTTGAAATGGCATAAGTAATTTTTTTTGTCCATCTGAGGAACCATCACTTCAACCAAACTATTCTGGCCAGTTAGAATAAAAATGCTTAATACATGAAATAAAAATCTAGATAAAAACAGTGAAAGCATGTTTTTCATAGTTTTTCAGTAAATGAGCAGGTTGTTTGTAAAGTTTTTTTACTTTACAAACAACCACTCGCTCAGGCATTTCCAGGTTCTTTTGGCATTGCAGAAAAACCTGCTGTCAATGGACACTTTGTTCGAATGGAGCATGAAAATGCCCTGAAAAGCTGTTTATTAGATTAAAAACCCCCGTTTCTTACAGATTATTGGCGATTTTGAGTTTTTCATCAAGATTAGGACCGGCATGGTATTTCACGGATTACTGTCACTGTTGTCGTGTCTGCTATATTAAGACCCACTTACCCCGCAGCTGCTGTAGGAAGAATTTTACTTTTCACAAAGGAATCACACAAATTCCAATGCAAATGTCTGTAACAATGATTTTATACCACCATGTGAGATCTAACAGGATGAACGTGACCCCATCTCCACCACAGCAGCACAAAGGCTACTGTTTGTGAAAGGAAATGTGAACAAAAATCATCAGAATCAGCTTTATTCCCAAGTATGCTTACACATACAAGGAATTTGTTCTTGGTGACAGAAGCTTCCAGTGCATAAATAATACAACAACAGGAATATTAATAAATAATAAAATATTTGAATAGAATAATATTTTTTTAAATAAAAAGTGAATAGAAAACAAAATCATATATAGATATGCACAATAAGACAAAAAATATACATTGGCGGCCAAAGGTTTGAAATAATGTACAGGTTTTGCTTGTAAAGGAGGAAATTCATAGTTTTATTCACCAAAGTGGCATTCAGCTGATCACAAAGTATAGTCAAGACATTACTGATGTAAAAACAGCACCATCATAATTTTTGATCAAATCTAGACAGGCCCCATTTCCAGCAGCCATCACTCCAACACCTTATCCTTGAGTAATCATGCTAAATTGATAATTTGGTACTAGAAAATCACTTGCCATTATATCAACCACAGTTTAAAGCTATTTGGTTAGTTAAATGAAGCTTAACATTGTCTGTGTGTTTATTTTTGAGTTGCCACAGTATGCAATAGACTGGCATGTCTTAAGCATGTCTTTAAATTTGCAAAAACAAATAAGCTTTCTCTTGAAACTCATCAGTTAATCATTGTTTTGAGGAATGAAGGCTATACAATGCTTGAAATTGCCCAAAAACTTATCAAGGCTCCTTGCCATCCAAGTGAAATACTGAATCAAATATAATATATATCAACCCGGAAGCCTCTACGATATTCTGGTGCATAGATATGTTATTTGTTACTTGGTTGCTAGGGTAACCCCATCTGGTTGCTTGGCAGTTACCAGAGTGATACTTTCCAAGACTCCTTGCTATCCTGAGTGACATAAGTCAACCCGGAAGTCTCTACGATGTTCTGATTCAGAGATAAATGATTTGTTACTTGGTTGCTAGGGTAACCTCATCTGGTTGCTAGGTAGTTACCAGAGTGATACTTATCAAGACTCCTTGCTATCCTGAGTTAAATAAGTCAACCCAGAAGTCTCTACGATGTTCTGGTGCAGAGATATGTGATTTGTCATTTGGTTGCTAGGGTAACCCCATCTGGTTGCTAGGCAGTTACCAGAGTGATACTTTCCATGACTCCTCGCTATCCTGAGTGACATAAGTCAACCCGGAAGTCTCTTCTGATGCAGAGATATGTGATTTGTTACTTGGTTGATAGGGTAACCTCATCTGGTTGCTAGGCAGTTACCAAGGTGATACTTATCAAGCCTCCTTTCCACACTGAATCAAATATATCAACCCGGAAGCCTCTATGATATTCTGGTGCAAAGATATGTTATTTGTTACTTGGTTGCTAGGGTAACCCCATCTGGTTGCTTGGCAGTTACCAGAGTGATACTTTCCAAGACTCCTTGCTATCCTGAGTGACATAAGTCAACCCGGAAGTCTCTACGATGTTCTGATTCAGAGATAAATGATTTGTTACTTGGTTGCTAGGGTAACCTCATCTGGTTGCTAGGCAGTTACCAGAGTGATACTTATCAAGACTCCTTGCTATCCTGAGTTAAATAAGTCAACCCAGAAGTCTCTAAGATGTTCTGGTGCAGAGATATGTGATTTGTCATTCGGTTGCTAGGGTAACCCCATCTGGTTGCTAGGCAGTTACCAGAGTGATACTTTCCAAGACTCCTTGCTATCCTGAGTGACATAACTCAACCCAGAAGTCTCTTCTGATGCAGAGATATGTGATTTGTTACTTGGTTGATAGGGTAACCTCATCTGGTTGCTATTCAGTTACCAAGGTGATACTCAAAAGGCTCCTTGCCATCCTGTGCGAAATATGTCAACCCCTAAGTCTCTACAATGTTCTGTTGCAGAGATATGTGATTTGTTATTTGGTTGCTAGGGTAACCCCATCTGGTTGTTAAGCAGTTACCATAGTGATACTTATCAAGTCTCCTTGCCATCCTGATTGAAATAAATCAACCCAGAAGTCTCTACTATTTTCTGGTGCAGAGATATATGATCTGTTACTCGGTTGCTAGGGTAAGCCCATATGGTTGCTAGGCAGTAGCCAGTGTGATACAAAGAAGGTTGCTTGCTGTTCTGAGTCATGCAAGCCAACAATGAAGTCTCTACGACATTCTGATCTCGAGATACCCGTCTAAGCGATTTTAAATGGATGTCAATGGGTTTTGGTTGCTAGGTTGATCTAAATGGTTGCTAGGTCATGGCTAAGTAGTTTCCATGATGATACTTGTAAACTGATTGCTCACCCAATTCAAACAAGCCAAATCTCATGTTTGTAGGACATTCTGATCTGGAGATATCCATCTAAGCCATTTTAAATGGATGTCAATGGGGTTTGGTTGCTAGGGTGCACTAAATGGTTGCTAGGTTGTATGCAGTTGCTAGGGTTTTAAAGTGATAGTGAAAGAAATGAATAAAAGAGTGATGTAAAGATAGAAAAGAGAGTGATGGAGTGATAGATATAAAGTATGAGTGGTGGAGTGATAGGAAGTAGATTGAATCCTCTAAAGTAGTTATTACAGGAAAAAGTTTTCACACCTTGAATGGGAGTCAATGGAAAATCAGTCCTGTTCGGAAGTCAGATACAGGAATACCGGAAGTCCGATCAGTTTGAAAAGATATAGCACACTATTCGGGATTAGTCTGAAAGTCTGTTCTGAGTTTGGTGCATGTAGCTTAAAAGCCTTAATAGGAGGAGTTAGTCTTGATCATTTTAGTTTGAGTACAAACTTTAGGTTGGCTTGAGAAAGCCTAGCATGAAAGTTTGAAGTAGTTGTAAAAGCTTGAAGATTTTAGTTTGATGTAGTTTTAAGTATTAGTAGTTTTCAAAGTTCAAAGATTATAAGACCATTTAGATAGATAGCTTTGTTTGCTAGGCAGTTACCAAGGTGATACTCAAAAGGCGTTATAAGTTTTAGTAGATTAAAAGTTTAAAGATTATAAGAAAATTCAGACAGACAGACAGACAGACAGACAGATAGACAGATAGATAGATAGATAGATAGATAGAGTATGACCCATAGATAGATTCCGTTATGTTTACTTCCCATTCACATGGAGCTTGTATTTTGGCCGAAAACATAAAGTGCAATGTTACAAATGTTTGGAATTGTTGTATTGTGTGAATCTGTAGCACTATTTATTAATACAATTAAATTGCAGCATTTAATTCATTAATTAAATCACACATGACAATACTGCAATTTTGATGACATTTCGTAACCCTGAAGGACCGTGAAATTAGTCAAATTACGCATTTTGTAATGACAGTTTTGGAAATGTAGTGGCCAAATCAAAATCACATTGAAATCATTGCAATACTCACAATATTGCTAAATTGTCTCTCGCATGCAAAATATCGCAAGCTCTTTGAAATATCTCCAAGCCCTATGTCCCTACCAAACATCAACAGAGGACAAGAAACTGCATTCATCGTGCCATTTCATGGGGTCTTTAAAAGGACTTATTTGAGATGTTTTTGGTAATTTATAAACAACAAAATGAAACTAGATTTGCATTTCCTGCAGAAAATAGCAGTGCTTTTTTAAATAAGCAAGTAGATTTTAGTTCTGCATCAAAACCGTTTTTCTGTTGTCATGACACTCAGTGCCCATCTTGCTTTACATGATTCATCCAGAGAAATAATTTCAATAAAAAGAATCTCGGAGAGTGCTATGTAACATTTTGTCATGCAACATCGGTAGTTGTTGGCAACAGTACTGTACCGTGATACTCGTCGGCAACACACAGAATAAACACAGTCAATGTGAAGTGTAAAGGTGGCTATATATGGTTAAATATATGCAAGAATGACAAGACCAATCATAATTCAGAATCCAAATAAATGTTAAAAAGAACTGTAACAATTCAGTATGCTAATATTGCAATGACATCATCACTCAGTTACATTTTGAAGCCAATGGGAGATTTTTACAAACTTCAATCAGCATTTCTTAAAAAGTACAAAGTTTAGAAAAAAATTACAGCACACCTAAGGCTGAAATTCTAACAATATTTGACTGGAGTCTGTATGTAAAGTAGTTAAGGCTTAATTAAATGCAAAAGTTTAATAATTAGGGTTCCAATCCAGTGCTGCCTTACAAACACTGGAACAAGTGATTGTTTTAGACACACAGTGCTTAGTGTAGCATTCTAGCAACAGACCTACGGCATCCAGCTTTTTGACATTAAACAAGGAACATGACTGCTATTTTCTCAATTTCCCTCACACAAGCACAATAGAGTAATTGTCTTACCCGGAACTGAGTGAAATTGGCACAGGTCATGTCAAAGGTCTTTTGATGTGCAGCAAGGAGCTCCTGGATGACAGCTTCCTGTTGTGGGGAGAGTGTTACAGGCTCCTCCTGCATCCTTTTTCTCCTGATCTGTAACCTCCGTTTCTTCACAGCTTCATCTGACATAATCACTAATTAACAGCACCACACACATCAATCACAGCAATGCTGAAACAATGTCATTTTACACTCAGAAATCACAAACATTAGAAAATACACTATGGCATGGTAAATTACTAAATGGTAAATTTACTAAAGGTTTGTATGAGCAAACTTAAGAGAAAAAAAAAATAGTGCAAACTTGATACAAAAATAATCTCAGGACTGATCTACAAATGTTGTCTACCGAGTATGACCTCTAATTGGAAGTTTTCCTTTTGTGTTTCTCTCCTATGCATATCTACCTCAGTGTTATGCTTAAGGGTTGAATCATGGTAAAGATATTTGCTGTGTGAAATTGATACTTATATATATATATATATATATATATATATATATATATATATATATATATATGTTGTGCAATTGCTTAATGTGCATATAATACAGAATATATTCTAGTTATTCTCTCCGCTCTGCAAATGTTCTGAATGTTTCAAGAGTTTTATACACAGAAATTCTGATCAATTGCTCTTGCAACTACTGTATATTGCAATAATATCCAATAAAAAAAATTAAATGCCATTTAGTGAGAGCCATTAATGAGCGGCATGATTACATTTGGTGCAATTACCACATACAAAAGCCTCCTTTGGAGGGTGTGTCCTACATATTAGCATATGTGGTTCTTTGTGCAATTTGTTTTAGAAAATTATCTGTAATACACCCACAAAACACACACAAAATTGAATGAATGAATTTTGTCATTATTTACTCACCATCAAGTCATTTCCAAACCTGTAAGATTTCTGTCTTTTGTGGAACAAAAAAGGAGAAATTATGTAGAATGTTCAGGTTTTTTTATTTCATGCAACAGCAACGAATGGTGGCTGGAGATGCCGAGCCTCAAAAAGGACACAAAATCACTGTTAAAGTATCATAAAAGAAGCCTACTACTCATACATTATATTTTTATACAGTATACTTTAGATTTTCACTGAATAATGACTTAAATAGGGTTATGTTAATCATATAAAGCCATTGTACATTATGTCTTCAGAAGACATACAATTTAAAGCAAACACATTTATGATACTTCTGTGAGATTTTGCATCCCTTTTGAGGCTTGACACCTCCAGTCACTATTCACTGCCATCTTTTGAAAAAACAAAAACAAAAAAAAAAACAACATTCTTTATAATTTCTCCCTTTGTTTTCATGCTTTTGTCCACGAGTCGCAAAGAAAAGAAACATTTGGCTGAGTAAATTATAGCAGATGTTGTATTTTGGGGTTGATATTCCTTATTCCTAATAAGGAGTCCACCTTTACAGCATCCTCTCTTCAAGGAAGGCTTTCTACTAGATGCTGGAAAATACAGTGCTGTGGAAAAGTATTTGCCCCATCCTGAATAATTCTCTTTTGTGTATAATCTCATACTGAATTGTTTCAAATATTCAAACAAAATCTAACTTAGAGCAAAGGCGATCTGAGTAAACACAAAACACAGTTTTAAATGATAATGTTATTTATTGAAGTAAAAACTATATCCAATACCAATTGGGCCTGTGTGAAAGAATATTTTCCCCCCTTAGCTACTAAATTCCCAAATCTATGAAACTGCATTCATTTACATTTACATTTATTCATTTGGCAGACGCTTTTATCCAAAGCGACTTACAAAAGAGGAAAAACATAAGCGAATCATCTTAAGGAGACAGTGGTGCGAAAAGTGCCATACTACAAAGTTTCACTATCATCAGAATAGTATACAAAACTGATTTAAGTGCAACAAGAATTGTTATTTTTTTTTTTTTTTTTTTTTTTTTTTTAGTGACTGGTTAAATACTCTTGAAAAAGATGTGTTTTTAGCCGTTTTTTGAAGATAGAGAGTGTCAGCTTCAGGGATTGAGTTGGGGAGGTCATTCCACCAACATGGTATGATAAAACTGAAAGTCCGGATAAGTGTTTTGGTACGACAAGGCGACGTTCCTTAGCCGACCGCAGGCTTCTGGTGGGAACGTAGCTCTGCATAAATGTTTTTAGGTATGCTGGAGCAGACCCAGTGACTGTTCTGTATGCCAGCATCAGGGCCTTGAATTTAATATGTGCATGAACCGGCAGCCAGTGGAGAGAGACAAAGAATGGTGTAACATGTGCTCTCTTTGGTTCATTAAAGACCAGACGTGCTGCTGCATTCTGGATCATTTGCAGAGGTTTAATAGCATATGCAGGAAGGCCTGCAAAGAGAGCGTTACAGTAGTCCAGTCTAGTTATGACAAGTGACTGAACAAGCAGTTGTGTGGCATGTTCAGAGAGGAAAGGTCTTATCTTCCTGATATTGTAGAGTGTAAATCTACATGATCTTGCAGTCTTTGAGATGTGGTCTGTTAAATTTAGCTTGTCATCAATGGTTACCCATAGGTTTCTGACCGTTTTGGAAGGCGACACTGTAGTTGGACCCAGCTGGACAGTGATGTTGTGTTCAACATCAGGGTTGGCTGGAAAGACAAGGAGTTCAGTCTTGGCTGGGTTGAGTTGCAGGTGGTGTTCCTTCATCCAGGCTGAGATGTCAGCCAGACAGGCAGCGATTTGAGCGGTCACTGTGGTGTCGTTGGGCTGGAAAGACAAATAAAGTTGCGTGTCATCAGCGTAGCAGTGGTAAGAGAAACCATGTGACTGGATGATGGGTCCTAAAGATGTTGTGTATATAGAGAAGAGAAGTGGCCCAAGCACTGATCCCTGAGGTACCCCAGTAAGTAACTGATGAGGCTTGGATACCTCACCTCTCAAGGCTAGATAGGAGTTGAAACAGTCAAGCACAGTTCCGGTGATGCCCAGTTTAGAGAGGGTGGAATTCATAATGGTGTTCAGGTGGACTAGACACACCCAGGTCTGATTACTGCCAGCCCTGTTCAGTTGGCTAAAAGGTCTCACTCAGTAGCACTCAGTGCATGCCCGTTGCGCACGGCACCCTGACCCTGTTTGGAGGCGTCTGTGGTGACCAAAACGTGTCGGGACACCTGCTGTAAGAGGACTCCTGTCCGTAGAAAACAGAGGTCTGTCCTGGGTTTGAAAGTCTGGTGGCAGGCGGGGGTGGTAAACACACATTGCGTGCCATGGCGCCATGCCCATCTCGGGACTTGAGTCTGAAGCCAGTGCTGAAGCGGTCTCATATGCATCCACCCCAGCGGCGTGACCGCCGTGAAGGACGCCATATGCCCCAGGAGCCTCTGGAAATATTTTAGAGGAACCGTCCGGTGTGCTGGGACTGTTGAGGTGTGGCACCGGGATGCTGAGAGAATGGCATTTGCGGGCCAGGTGACCCAGAGAAAGAGGAAAATGCTCTTTTTTTGAGAATGTAGGTACCGCAGCCCGAAGGAGGTACGGCAAAGAAAACAAACTGAACTGAGGATTCTCCTTCCGGCCCTCCACCGGGGGACGGAGTGGTCTGCTTACCAGCTCCGCAGCAAACGTCTCGATCTCTGGGTCGTCCATCTCAGGAACACTTGGAAGCCTTCCGGGTCCTGGAGGATGTTTGTGAGAAGGGGGGTGTGCGCTTCCACAGGCCACTCGACGCTTGACCCAGGTTGAGGCGGAGCTGACGCCGGAACACTCTCCGATGCAGCGGTGAGCTCATCATACAGCTCGGGGGGCTGAAGGGGATAAGCAGACTGGCCATGAGGTGAGCTGCTGTCACCCCGAGCCCAGGCAGAAGTCAACGAGTGTGTCGGGGGCGGGTGGTTCATGGGGATGTACCCGGTGAAACCGAGCCCGCTGCCATCACCAAAGCTCTCTACCAGAATATCGTAAAGGAGAACGTCTGGTCATCAGTCTGTGAGCTGAAGCTCAAGTGCATCTGGATTATGCACCAAGACAATGATCCAAAGCATAGGAGTAAGTCCACCTCTGAATGGCTCAAAGAAGCAAAATTAAAGATTTGGAGTGGCCTAGTCAAAGTACTGACTTGAACCTGACTGAGATGCTATGGCAGGACCTTAAACAGGCAGTTCATGGTCGAAAACCCTCCAATGTGACTGAACTAAATCAGTTCTGCAAAGAAGATGGGGCCAAAATTCCACCACAGTGTTGTGAAAGACTGATCTCCAATTATCAGAAGCATTTGGTTGCAGCTGTTGCTGCTAAAGGTGGCACAACCAGCTATTAAGTTTAAGGGGGCAGTTAGTTTTTCTCATGGGTGATAAAGGTGTTGGATACAGTTTTTGCTTCAATAAAAAAAAATTGAAAACTGTATTTTGTTTACCAGAGTTGTAGAGTTGTTCTATCTCATTTGAAGATCTAAAACTATTTAGAATGAAAAATACACAAAAATAGAATTGATAGAAATCAGGATGGGGGCAAATACTTTTCCTCAGCACTGTACCTACAGGGATTTTCCCCCATTCAGACACATAAAAATCAGTGGGGTCAGGCAGTGATGTTGTGCGATGGGGTCTGGCTCACAATAGGCATTCCAGTTTATCGCAAAGATATTCAGTGGGGTTCAGGTCTGGACTTTTTGCAGGCCAATTGAGTTCATCCACACAGAAGCGTAATTTATGAGTCGTTTGGTTGGGACATGTCCCTACTAGTTTTTGCCTTTGACAGTTTTGTCCCTACCACTTTTGGTAAGTTTCTAATGCAGAAGAAGCATCTCCAGTTCTTGAGCAGGTGTTTCCATTTAGTTTGTGTGTGTTATAATAAGTGATGATCCAGCACTGGAGTTTGTTCATTTTAATGTTATAATGAGTGCCCGTTTGTTATCTGTGGCATTTAGTGATAGCCAGCGGCAATGTTTTCTCATGCGCTCTTTTTCAATTAAAACACAAAGCAAAATGCAAAAAGATATGTGCCCACTCATATACAGTACATCCACTGACATACAGATGCAATCTTCATTTATTGAAATAAAAGTTTAGGGCGGATAAAACCAGTACTCCTTGTACTGGAGGCAAAACCTTTACCATGAGATCAATCAATCATTCTGGCTAAAATTCAGTGATCCATGTTTTTATCCACTGACAAACAAAATCCAAGTCCTGACAGTGCCAGGTGCATGGATCAAGTTATCAGATTCATTATGTGAAATATTTATTGGAGCTCTTAAATTGGTCATCAAGATTGGTCATAGCCTAATTAATATTCATGAGTTTCGCACCTCAGTGAAGTTGGCACCCCATATAATCAAATAATCACCAAAACTATTTCATTCGTTTGTACTGTGTTTGTGCTGATTTGTGCTGCAAAAATGAATGTTTGTGCTGTTTTGGTGTTTGAGATATTAAGCATTCTTTTTTGGGCTGTGTGACGTCACTCTCCACCCCATCTCATTCAAATCGATCCAAACCGGTTCTGGTCGTTTGTACTCGGTTTGTGCCATTAAAATTAACGTTGTAACTATTTCCCTTCCTTAGATATAGCAAAAATGTTTTCGGGAGTGGTGACATCATTCTCCACCCCATGTTGTCTAAATCGCTCCAAACCAGCGTCATTCATTTGTGCTCGATTTGTGCCGTTAAAATGAACACTTTTATCTATTTCCATTCCTTAGAAATAACAAATATGAGGGCTGTGACGTCACTTTCCACCTCATGTCGTCAAAATAAAAAACAATGACAGCAACGGTAAGAAACCTGCATCGAGTGAGCACAAACCAACGAGTCAGAAAATGAGTGCATTGGAGGAGATGAGGTAAATGCATGACTGACGTCACATATCCGGGAGATAATTTAGTTATTTCTTTGTAATGGAATTAGTTATATTGTTTCTTTCAACAGCACAAACTGGCACAAATCGAGCACAAATGAATGACACTGGATCGTTTGGATCGATTCGGACGACATGGGGTGGAAAGTGACGTCACAGCCCTGAATCATATTTGTTATTTCTAAGGAATGGAAATAGATAAAGTGTTCATTTTAACGACACAAATCGAGCACAAACGAATGACACTGGTTTGGAGAGATTTAGACAACATGGGGTGGAGAATGATGTCACCACTCCCGAAAACATTTTTGCTATATCTAAGGAAGGGAAATAGTTACAGCGTTTGTTTTAATGGCACAAACCGAGCACATACAACCAGCACCGGTTTGGATTGATTTGAGCGAAATGGGGTGGAGAGTGACGTCACACAGCCCAAAAAAGAATGCTTAATATCTCAAACACCAAACCAGCACAAACGTTCATTTTTGTGGCACAAATCAGCACAAACGAATGAAATAGTTTTGGTGATTATTTAATTATATGGGGTGCCAACTTCACTAAGGTGAGTTTCGCCACTTTGTGACGTCCCCACCACTTTTTAAAACAAAGTGACGCCCATGCTTTCACACCAGACACAGTAAACTATTTCTTTATGGACCTTGCTTTGTGCACAGGAACACTGTCATCCTGGAACAGAAAAGGGCTCTCCCCAAACTGTTACCAAAAAGTTGGAACAGAATTTTGTTTGCTGTAGCATTAAGTTTTGTCTTAACTGGTATTACTCTAAGAGGCCTAGTCAAACATATTAGCTAGAAGGGGTTCCCACATACTTAGTGTATGGCCATTTAGTGTACTTTACAAACATGCTTCACAACACTACATTACGAATGAAGAACATGAAGTAATGCTGACTGGTCTGATAATTATTAGCATAATAACAATAAACTGAACAATTCTGCTTAATGACTGATTCTTATTGGATGAGCCATGTTCAAAGTAGTTGTAAAGTGCCAATAAATACACTCCTGTGATAACACATTCCACATTAATGTGCCTAATTGCTTAGTTGCTTGGCAAAAACAGGCTATAGTTACACAGTAGGCACACAGTGACAAATATCCAGCAAAAAACAATTTATCTGTCCACATTTAACGCAAAACCGTGATGCGGCACAATCACAGACAATCATAAGATGTCATGTTTAATGTGCTGTTATGAGGAGCAAGATTTTAGACTTATGAGATTTTGCAGTGGGCATGGCTAGCCAGCTCATAAACCAAGCAATCAACAGAATTTTGGATTGCTGGTGACCCGCCAAGTTTCTGAACTACCATATCAGCAAGATGTCCACCAGCATAAACCACCCTGAACCTGCATGGAACTTCATACACGCTGGTCTAAACAGGTAGGATTGCTTATTCCGATTTTTAATTTTAATAAATTGACCTATTTATTGAACACTGATGTCTTTCATCATATAGCTGTTGCCATTGTTTTATAAAAGAATAGCTCACTTTCATTATCATTGCTGTAATGTACCATGAAAGTTCACGTGAAAATAACATGGCCAGGGCAGTTAGATGACAAAGCGAGCTCTGTGTGAGTGCAGTTAGCTTAGGGAACATGAAAGAGTGGCTCAATTAAACTTACACTCTCTTTTCATTCCAATTGAGAGGCATTTCTGGAGACGACATGACTGGCACTGCCTCCTGTTGCTCTTGGTGATGACACAGACGTTCCGAAACGGGCAGCAGTACTGTGTTGGTCGCTTCATGGCACGCCTTACAACATGCAGAAACAAACATAGGCATATGCTATAGTCAATTCCAGAGAGAGGCAACACTGCAGAACAAGAAATATACATGATACAAGCCTGTCTACATGCATACATATACTGTGTACTGTATGCTATTTAACCATTTGTTATCATGCTTTTAAAAACCCTGAAAGCACCACGGGAAGCCAACAATTACTGTATAACTGCTTTAATACACACAATTTCTTGTGAAGTGTGTGGGTTGGTCACACATTCATATGTGCAGCCCTTTAATTATTTTGAGGCTTTCAAAACTTTGACGTAAATCGTGATTGAATGACGCTTTTACTGTATCTATAAGCTCTGTGTCATTCTGAAGGTCACATTTTGAGTTTAGGCGGACAGATTATTCCTCCAAGGTTACATTCAAGCACACTCAATAAGCACATTTCAATAAACATCCCTGATAATTTCAAGTTCAAATGAAATGTAAAGGTTTTAATTCTGCCATCATATACTCTCCCTCGTGTCGTTCTAATGCCGTTTGACTGTCTCTTCTTTGAAGCACAAAAGTGATTTTTTTTTAAAGTATATCCTGGTTGCTCTCTTACACACAATGAAAGTAAATGGAGACTGGATCTGGCAAGCTCAAAAAATGTGAAAAAGCACCCTTTAAGTAGCTCATACAACTTGTGCACATTGTATGATGAACAGAAATTGAAGTTGTTATTCAATGAAAAGCTCTCAAATATAGTGCCTTTGATGTCAATGACCTTTGGTTATGCACACTCAAAAACCAATGGCGTTTGGCATCATTTGTGTTGACGGGCCATTTTTGTTGTCCATATGATTTTTGTAGCCCATTTCAGAGCTTTGGTGAAGGGAAAGATGATATGTGAATAACGTCTTAAATTTCAATCTGTTACTCATGCAAAGCTATCAAATGACTTCAGAAGACTTGGAATACTTGCATAGAAGAAAGTCATGCAGGTTTGGAACAACATGAGGGTGAGTATCCAATGACATGTTCAATGACTGAACTATATTAAGAAAGAAAAGTAACAAGAAATAAAAACTTCTCTCTCTCTTTGTTATTATAAATGAGCCCCAAGTAAAGCTCTGTGAAGGTGTTACCCCTCCTTATATCCAAAGACTGGCAAGTGAGCTGGATACTTCATAGCAAAAAATGTGTGAAGAACATGTAATCCTATTCTATCCCTAACCACAATTCCTCATCCACATTCCCCTTTCTCTTCATAAGATTCTCAGCATGTCTGATTTTGCCTTATTATTAGTGAATCAGTCACTCACCTGAAGAAGCCTTTGCAGCCCTCACAGGTCATGGCATTAAAGTGGTAGCCTGTGGATTTGTCACCACATACTTGGCAAATTTTGGGCTCGTCATCCTCCTCCGTTTCCTCCTCGGACCCATCACCATGAATCGAATCACCAAGGGGAGAGAGCTCCTCCAGTTCTTTACTCATCCTGAGTATAGCAAGTACTGAAGCAAGCAAACACGTCACATTATTACTCTTGCTCATTTGCACCCATATGTTCATTGTTATATCAAGTGATATGACTTCATGTGCACTGTAAAATGTGAACATGTGCAGTTGTTAACTTAACAAGCTCCTGTATTTCTACCGGATCTGACCAATACAAATTACTTTTGTTGATATAAAATATGTAGTCAGATTGGTTCAGTCATCCATCCATCATCAACCGCTTATCCTGTACAGGGTCGCAGGGGGCTGGAGCCTATCCCAGCTAACATTGGGCGAAAGGCAGGGTACACCCTGGACAGGACGCCAGTCCATCGCAGGGCCACACATATACAGACAACCACTCACACCTAGGGCAATTTTTTGGGAGACATCAATTAACCTAGCCTGCATGTCTTTGGATGGTGGGAGGAAGCCAGAGCACCCGGAGAGAACACACGCAGACACAGGGAGAACATGCAAACTCCACACAGAAAGGCCAGGGCAACCGGGGTTTGAACCCACAACCTTCTTGCTGTGAGGCGACAGTGCTAACCGCTGCACCACCGTGCCGCCAAATTCAAATTCACTGTGTATATTTTTGAAGAGTAAATTAATATTTGGAAACAAAGAAAAAAGTCCAACCACTATTTTTTTCCTAAATTAACATTCACATAAACACATTTATTTAACTACATATTTAATTCATATCACTCTAAGCAAAGGCATGCTAGAGGAAAACATTCCTGTTCTAATCTAAAAAAATAAATAAAACAAAAAAAACAAAAAAACATGACATGACATAATTTCAAATGTATTTTAATTACAAAATAATGTTGTTGTTTTTTTTATTATTATGAATTGTGTTTACCACCCTAGTTGAAACGCTTCCAAAAGGTAGATGGATAAGAGAGAATATAATGTATAAAACATTTAAAAGGAAGGTATTTATTAATGCAATGTATATTTAAAGAAATACTCCTTTCATTTCAGTTGACAAATGAAATATTGCATTAAATGGTTTGGCATGATTTTAATATATGCTCTGGTGCATCCCAATAAGCAAATATTGTCCACCTGTGCATGAGTCACCAGTAACTGCCTCCTTTAATTTATTGAAAACAATGGCAAGCACATTTCAAAAGAGAATTTAACTAACAAACATTCCTTAAATGCAATAATTCACATGAATTACTCACACAACACCATGTAAATAAACTACCCCTTCAAGGATAAAATTCTTAAAAAAAACATCAATAATACATGTAAAAATCAACACTTCAGCACCCCACATTTAGTAGCACACCGAATCACTCCAACTATCTGTGTCAATAAAATATAAAATGGAGTAAAATATGTTCAGAGTTCAAGCAACATTTACCCTAGCCCTTTACCCTAAATCTGCTATTGGCAGAATACAGTGCTCTTGGCAATACCAAACAAATCTGAAAGGATGTGTTGCCATGGCATCCACGTAGGACCACTACACAATGGTCATGACAGACTGCTTTGCTAAACCATAATACTAAGGAGCCTACAACATAATTGTCTATAGATTTATTCAGGATTGGGAAAGTGTTCATTTCACTTTAAAGGGAAAATGCAAAACACTTAAAAGGGAATAGAAAAATACATTGATCTTTTACTTACTACTATACTGTTGTCATATTTAATTAAATAATTTATTGTAATAATTGTAAATTATTTAGCTTATTATTAGATATAGCAAATTTTCAGAATATAAATAAGAATATAATATAAATATAAATAAGAATAATACGAGAATATAAATCTTCATGTCTTCCGCAACCCGTTTAACCATTAGAATACCCTTCTCAACCTTTTGTGCTCAGTAAATAAGATTTCTAAGAGCATTCCCATAACCTCTTGAGACCCCTGTTTAACTGCTGTGTGCATTTTCCATTTCCCTTTTGGATTTGTAACTAGTAGCCCCTAATAAACCTGCAAAAAAAAACAAAAAACAAACTAGAGCAAATCATTTTCCTAAAAATTAATGGCAAAAATATATGGACACATCTACCATTTCTCTTTGCACCTTATCTATTCACCTTCACCAATCCTTTGTGGAACAACCACACTAAGTACACACTGGATTGTTTAGGATTTGCATTGTGAAATTACATTTTGTAACAAAAGCTCTGATAATCAGCAATTCTTCTCCAAATCCCAAATTCACAAAAGAACTATGGCAACAGGCTAGAAGACAGGCTAGGGGATCAGTTCACAGCTCACACAAATTTAACTACAACAAATGTGTTAAAATACAATAAATAAACAATTGGAAACTTGGAAGTTATTATTATATTTTATATTAAGCTTTGTAAATATTACTGTGGCAGCGGGGGTGTTGTCAAGTGCCAATCAGGAGAGATGTTTTGTTTTTGTTTTTTTTGTTAAATCAAAAGGCACTATTTCTTCTGATATCGTAAAGAATTATACTGAAAAATTAAGCAATAAGTCAAGAGAAGCAATGCATTACAGTGCACAACACAGAGTAAAGTTGCTTTTATAGAACGGTAACTGTTTAACTGTTTCCTTTTATAAAATGGTGGCAACAGCACTATGATAAAATATTATTACCAGTATAAACAATTCTTCAGACAGTAAAACTAAGGAGCTTGTAGTGGACTTCAGGAAGAAAGACAGAGAACACAGCCCCATCACCATTAATGGAGCACCGGAGGAGAGAGTCAGCAGTTTCAAGTTCCTCGGCGTCCACATTACTGAGGAACTCACATATTCCGTCCATACTGAGGCCATTGTGAAGAAGGCTCACCAGCGCCTCTTCTTCCTGAGACGGCTGAGGAAGTTTGGAATGAACCATCACATCCTCACACGATTCTACACCAGTACTGTAGAGAGCATCCTGACTGGCTGCATCACCGCCTGGTACAGCAATAGCACCGCCCACAACCGCAAAGACCTGCAAAGGGTGGTGCGAACGGCCAGAAACATCATCGGAGGTGAGCTTCCCTCCCTCCAGGATATATATAACAGACGGTGTGTGAATAAAGCTCGGAGGATTATCAAAGACTCCAGCCACCCGAGTCATGGGCTGCTCTCACTGCTGCCATCAGGCAGGCGGTATCGCAGCATCAGGACCCGCACCACCCGACTACATGACAGCTTCTTCCCACAAGCAATAAGACTTTTGAACACTTGATCTCTCATGATCAATAATTAGCACTGCACTTTATTAATCTATAATCTATTATCTCACACTAGACTGTCAAATATATTCTCTTCAATACTACTGTGTATATATATATTTTCTTTTTTATATACTCTTTATTTTATTTTTATATTGTATGTGTATTCTATATTGTGTGTATTGTTTACTGTACATTGTATATTATTATTGTGTTGTGTAAGTATGTGTACATTTGATATGTAAATTGTGTTGTGTAAATATGTTGTTTATTTTAATTTGTATTTTGTTTATTGTAAATTGGTATATGCCTCGTCACTGTCATGACTGCTATGTTGCTCGGAACTGCACACAAGACTTTCACCTACTGTTGCACTTGTGTACATGGTAGTGTGACAATAAAGTGATTTGATTTGATTTGAAGTAATATATGGGGATGAACTGAAATGAAATTCCCAGGCAGACACAATCATTCAAAGCTGGTTGTGGCCGGTACCAATAACAGATCATTTTCCTTTAAGCGTTTAACCCTTTAAACTGGAACTGCTAGCTAATTAATTAAAAACCACTCACTTGAAATACTGTGTCATTTAAATCTTGGAATCTGAACTTCACAATATTTCCAACTTTTCAAATGCTGCTATTTAAGGTCTGGCAGATGTAATGTGAGCCAGATGTGACTATATTACAGAAATGACATGAAACATAAAATAAACATGGCAAATGGCATATCGTTACGAACATCAGATGATCTCAATTAATTTGATATTATTGAGTCCCAAAACAACATAACACATAACTTGGCTACACACTGTCTGTCTGTCTGTGTGTGTGTGTGTGTGTGTGTGTGTGTGTGTGTGTGTGTGTGTGTGTGTGTGTGTGTGTGTGTGTGTGTGTGTGTGTGTGTGTCTGTGTAAGTGCACTGACTTTTGAGACTGCCTGACAAGTAGAGATACCACAATAAGGTGGTATCTAGGTCTGTTGGTCCCACTTCCCAAAAATAAGACTTGTATGATTTCAGTTGGACAACGTATAAAAAAGACAAATTTTTTTTTTAGTCCAAATGAAACTTAAACTTTTAAAATGCACAAATGTGCAAAACATCACATTTTGGCCAGATTCAGCTACTGTATGAATGTATCCTGAGTAGTTTTTAGTAGTTTATGTGATTTGAATTTCACTGTTCTTCACTAATATATACCATTTCATTTAAATGCATTTATCTTTTTAATTTTACTCTCAAGGCATCATCAGTTAGTCAAATATGCTTCTTTGTGTTTTATTTCAATGGTTTTTGATGAGTTACTGTTTGACAGAGGATATTCAAGAGTTCATTATTCACAGACATGTCGTTCCATTGATTGAAGTTCTACAAAGAACTTCCATTTAGCATTTCTAAACCTCAATGAATGCTGCTTTGGTCATGGGGAAATTACCAGGAAGTTAAAAAAATTAGTGCAATTATATAACCAACAGTCAAACCTATTGAAAATATTCTATACAATCTATTGTTGTAGAGGGGGTGGAGGGGAGAGACAGGAAGATAGAATGAGAGAGAGAGAGATGAAGGGGGAAGGCACAGTGAAAACTTACTAAAATCACATTAGGGATTGCAACAGCCTGCTGTGACACACCACTGCATTAGTAAAGGTGAAAATCAAATACTTTTAATGGTCTCTGCCATGTAATTACAGATGGAATGCTCGGTATATTGTAGAGATTTGAAGAACTAAATCTTACTTAATTGATTACATACATGCAATATAACTAGATGTGAATTTCCTGAAGGAAATACCATTGCTTCCAAGGCAATAAAGGAACAGCTTTAGGAAACTTTAGGTTTTAGGCTTTGGTTCATTAATGAAATGCTCCATTGGAGCTGCTTTGCCATTGTCATTTTCAGTCGACCACACTGACACGCATATGAGATTCAAAATATAAAGTAGTCCCTGCATAAAGGTCGCTATAAAAGGTTTAATATAGACTATACAAGAGGACAAAACCAGTCACAATTCAGTATGCAAATAAATGTATGTAAGAAGATTAATTGAAATTCAAATATTACACTGACACCATTGCTGTCAATCATATTTTAAATCTTAGCATTCTATTAATAGTCAATGGGACATTTTCAATCATGAAATTTCTTAAAAAGTATTTAGTTAACAAAACCAAAATGAGATAACCAAGTTTCAATTAAATGGTTTGGACTGAATTAATTGCAGAGGTTTATTAGGATTTGGAATTCAGAACAAACCCCCAAATCTCGAAACCACTGAAATAATGTTGACAATCACCAGGTCTTATTGTATATCTGAAAATGAGATTATATCTTTTAATATCTTGTCAATTATATGCAGTACTGCATGTGACAGACACAAAGCAACTTTCCCTTGTTAATGTGCAGAGGAAGCAGTGCAGTTATTCTCCAACTAAAAATGTTTCAACATAGTCCATTAGAATTTGTCACAATACTTTGAAGTGGTGAATATGTACCAATTCGTACAACTTCATTCATATGAAAATGTACGACTTATACATCAAACACATATGCTTCACAAACACTGCGCTATGCATGTTGTAATAAATGAAAGAACAGAACACTTATTCACTGTGAAGCATGTAGTGCCCGCAGATTATGTTTATATAATTAAATGACAGTATTTTACAATTTAATAAATCACACTAGGCCATTTAAACAACCACTTATCCAGATCTGTGAAGCTAACCTCAAAAACGCACACAAAATAAAAAGCTTTATTGTCAAAAAAAATGCTTGATTCAACTTGCAACAGAAATATGTTATTACTATATAGTTAAATGTAATATTCACTAAAATATAATAATAATAATAATAATAATAATAATAACAATAATAATAATAATGGTCCCACTTTATATTAGGCGTCTTTAATTACTATTTACTAACATTAAAATAAATACAATACGAGTCACATGACGCCATGCGAGGATGAGATATGTAAACGGCGAGCTCTGAGCACTTTGCTAGTTTTAACACTTTTAATGACATAAACTGGTGAAATTTGATACACGCTGTTCCATAACTGTTCTATGGAACTGTTCTATGCCGAATGGACCAGCTAACTGAACATTCTTTTGACTCTTTGAGGACACTGAGGGCACAAGACTCGTGGAATTGGAAGGGAATATTAAAAGTGCCTAGTCAGAGCTGAATCACCGAATATCATCTAATGGCCTTAGGGAATTTACCCTGAACTGAAATACAGATAATGATTCTATTTTGTCACGGATGGTGGAGTTTTGGCTATTCAGGGCAAGACAGTCAGGGGACAAAGTAGGGAAGCTTCTGGCTAGATATATAAAACAGAGTGTCTTTTCTACCATACCCTCTTTGAAATCTGATGGTGGTGAAATATTTACCTCAGCCATTGATATTAATAATGCTTTTAAAGAATTCTATCTTGATCTCTATAGTTCCACGTCTTTGCCTATTGATGAGGATATTAGAAACTTTGTGGAACCATTCGAACTCCCTAAACTGACGACTGAGTAAAGGAATTATATTGATTCTGGGATAACCTTGGAGGAGTTTGGCAAGGAAATAAGTCCTTGCCAACAGGCAAGGCTCTGGAGTCAGGCAACTTTGCTGCTGAGTTTTTTAAATCTTAGGCTACAGAACTGACTCCACTTTTGCTAGAAGTTTATACAGAATTATTAAGGAATGGAAAGATTCCACCAACCATGACGCAAGCCCGGGTCAGTCTGATGCTTAAAAAGGACAAGGATCCAAGTAAGTGTAAGAGTTACAATCCAATTTCCCTGAATTTGAACTAGATGTTAAAATATTGTCAAAAATGTTGGCTTACTGATGAAGTAAAGTCATGGCATCTCTTACACATATAGATCAGGTGGGTTTTATTCGGGGCCTTAACTCTTCTGATAACATTAGGCATTTCATCAATGTCATGTGGTCAGTGGTGAAAAATCTGACTCTAGTCGCTGCCATCTCACTTGACGCCGAAATAGCATTTGATATGGTAGAATGGGATTATCTTTTTAAGATTTTGTAAATGTATAAAATCGGGAATACTTTTATTGGGTGGATTACATTATTTTGTAGACACCCGGTAGTGGCGGTTCAAAAAAATTGCTTAATTTCAGATTATTTTACTCTGGATAGGGGCACCCAGCCCCCCTTATTGTTCTGTCTTGCCCCGGAACCATTAGCAGCCACAATAAGAAAGGAGGATGATTTTCCAGGGGTGATGGCGGTAGGTGTGGCGCATAAACTAGACTAGATCTGTGCCTTGCCTCCACAGATTTATTAATTCCTTTTTGAAGTTCTCAGGATACAGAGTGAATTTGTCAAATCTGAAGCTTTGTCTTTCACAGTGTACTGCCCAGTAACGGCTTTTCAGCCAGACGCCTTCCAGTAGCCCAAACAGGGCATTAATGTTTGGGTATTTTATTCCCAGAAAATTTGTGTGCTTTAGGTAGAGTTAATATTGACCCTGTAGTAAAACGGTTTGAGCGATGTGGGCAGTTGAGCTTCATTACATTTATCTATGACTGGGAAGGATAATGTTATTAAAATTAATTGAATTCCAAAATTTGACTACCTGCTCCCTGTAGATGTTCCCCTCTCTTATTTCAAGTAATTTCATAGCATAGCGAAGTCCATCATTTGGAATGGTAAACATCCCAGATTACATTTCAGTAAGTTACATAGGCCGATTGACAAAGATGGGTCAGGCATACCAAAGATTCTGTTTTATTATTATGCATTCAGACATTTGGCTCATTGGTCACTCCCACCTGAAAGAGCCCCTTGTTTTGTGTTGAACAGGAAGTTCTTGCCCCTATTTCGCCATTACAAATCTTTTCTATAAAACTAATTGGAGAAGTTAAGTTACACACCTTTATCTCGCATTTGCACTTGGTATGGACAAAAGTGTCCAGTGTGTTTAATTCTGACATTTATTTAAATGTTGCCTCGAGTATATGACTGAATCCACAATTATGTATTATAAAGTCCCCTTTCTGCTGGTCAGAGTAGATTGTGAGGGAGGTTACTATACACTTGGTGACCTATATGAGAATGGAGTGTTGAGATCCTTTGAAAATATGGTTCAACATTTTGGGATTCACAGGTCTCAGTTCTGTAGGTTTTTACAGCTGTGCCACCTGCTAAAATACACCAGTCTAAAGAGACTGGTTTGACACACACACACACACACACACACACACACACACACACACACACACACACACACGTGTCCTGAGTTGCACTTTAATTATTGTCACTTTATAACTGGCTGCTACCTCAATAACTGCTATGTCCATAGAAGACTATCTCACAATATTTTATGTTTACATTTAGCATTTTTAGAAACTGTCATCTTTTGCACTACTGTGTACTGGTCGGCGCTGCACTGTCTCTCACTGTGTCTTACTGTGTCTATTATCCTGTTCATTGTTATTAATTTATTTTTGCATACATTTGCATGTGCACTTTATATAGGTATGTTATTTAGTCTGTGTAGTCTCATGTGGTTCTGTGTTTGTCCTATGTTGTTTTATGTAGCACCATGGTCCTGGAGGAACGTTGTCTCGTTTCGCTGTGTACTGTACTAACTGTACATGGTTGAAACGACAATAAAAACCACTTGACTTGACTGACTTGCTCTGTACTATTTTTGGGAGTAGCTTAACCAACGCTAAAGTGGAAGATACTCAAGGAGTGGTGATTACTGCTTTTGGAAAAGGTCATGAGGCAGCAGTGTATTACTCCCTGTTAATTCAGAGTCTGGGGGACGGAGTTTCAGCTTCTCTCAAGAGATTATGTGAGAAAGATTTAAAATTGGTATTGGAGGAGGGAGTGTGTGCTAGGATTCTAAAAAACATCAAGTCTACATCTAGAGATGCAAGGGTGCGCCTTATGCAATTTTAGATTTTACATAGATACTATTGGACTCCCTCTAGATTTTATATGCTTGGTCTTAAATACACAACCACCTGCTGGCGATGCCAATCAGAAGATGGGGACATCTATAAGATAAGTACATAAATAATTGGGTCCTGGCCAGTGTAATGTTTGGCTGATGAGTTATTCTCAGGGAGTGGAAGTCGGCTGGAGCATTGAATGTTGTTATGTTTATTTAGCCTAATTTGTTGAATGGAATCAAATAAAATGTGTTAATAAAAAAAATACATACAATACAATGTAATTATTCTGTAACTACATGCCATTCTGCAAAATTCTCAAAAGATTCTGCAACTGAGGCCGAGGCATGGATAGGTTTAGGAGTAAGGGTAGGGTAGAATTTAGATTAGGGTTAGGGTTTAGGATACATTTTGGGGTAGAGTTAGGTTTAGGATTTGGGGGAAGGTTAACAGTGTAACTACAGATGTAATTAAATACAGGTACTTTAAATGTAAGTACAATGCAACAACATGTATGCACATAATAAGTACATTGTATCAAATGGTTAAGTACATAGTAGGTAAAGACACGTAATATAAAGTGGGTCCATAATAATAATGTTTAATCAATATCTCACAAGCAAGCGTGCTGAATAAAAGTTTTTATTAATGTTTTCATTTATACTGTGATGCTCTGCTGTGCAGCCTTTTATTTACTTTCACACCACTTTTACTTCTTAAAACACTTTTATTTGACAAAAAAAGACCAATTTTGAGTTTTACATCATTCTGTGAGGATCTTTACAGAATCACTTCATTTGATTAAAAAAAAAAAAAATGCAATGGCACATTGAAAAGCAATTGTTATAAATTCATAAGGGCTTCAAAATTTAAAGTGTTAATTTCTGTGATTAATAGGTGACTGTTTAATGTGTTTAAAAAAAAATCTGTTTTGGTTTTTATTTTGCTTCCAGAAAGTTCACTAATGTTTTCCCCAATTCCTGTGGCTAAAATTGGCATATATACAGTTCCTGGAGGCAGGCCCGCCATCAGGGGGGGTCAAAGGGTACAGATGACCCTGAGCCCAATGCCATGGGGGGCCCACGCTTAATGGGATCAAGTACAATAATTTACTTACTGTCTTCTATCAGCGAAAATAGAGTGTATATGTATTTACATGATAAATACATTCATTGTTATCATTAAAACACATTTCATCTTGTCATCTGATTCTGATCCCTATCCCCCCCGCTGTTATTGTGTATATGGTGCGGTCGAAACACCTGGCCAATCAGATGTGCAGAACACACACAACGTGCATTGTGCAAATCAGTTTAATACAGAATCTGCGACATTTACACATCATCATATAAACTTGGCCAGATAAAATAAATCATTAAATCGCACCTTCCTCATGTTGCATTTGACTGTCACCTGAACCTTGGCTATGTAAAAGACCCACGAAGCATCATCAATGTTGATGGCTACCCAGAATGTAAAGTTTGCTGCAAAAATGATCAAACCTTAAGCACCATCTCCATGAGCACCATCCCACGGAATTTGCGGAGATGAATGTATGTGGAAATACAGAACAAATTATAATAAATTATAGCCCGTTTAATAAAAACACGAGATTCGATGTAGTTTTACATGATTTGTAATAACTAGTTAGGCTAAAGTTATGTTTATGCTTTGTCACGTTCACAAATGCAGCAAACGGATTTAAAACTTAGTTCAACATTACAATGTGCCTTCCAACTGTTCTTTTGCCAGTGCAGCGCAACAGCAGGCCAATGTGTTTGATAATGCTAATAATATGTTTTATTTGTAAAACATTGTACTAAATAAGGTTTACAAAATGCATGGCTTTTGGTGTTCAGGAAATTGACATTGACAATATTCATGCAAGAAATTGACAGTGAAACTGTGGCAGAAATGGTCAGTATTGGACAAAATGCCAATAAATAAACTGCACATGAATAATATATTTTCAGTAGGTATTGTAGAAAATCACAATCACTAAATCACAAATGCAACAAATGACTGAATACGTGCAAATGCATATTTGAAGTGTTAACCAGGGCAATAATCATTACATATGATTACAATTCAATTTAATATATAATAAAATAACAATTACAATGTTTCATAACATGTTTCTTTTTTCTTTTGTTTCTTTTCAACTCTATTGACACGGATTAAGAGAGTGTCCTGATGTTCAAGATCAAAAGTTAAATGATTAAAGTTGAAGAAATCCAAAATAAAGTTCAAGAATTGGTTATAACCTAAATATTTATCTGTGTTTTATCAGAAATAGCCTATTTTATAACCAAATATTTAACTGCTTTTAATATTATCAATGCAACTAAATACCGTGAAACCGTAATACCGTGGCCATTTTTGTGACGGTTATCATACCGTTACACCCCTATTAGGCAGCAAAGATGGCGACAGGTCCACCTGCACTTGACCCACGTGTGCGCAGTTTGATTGACATCAAACACAGCCCCTTGATGACAGCCTTCCCTGCTTTCTTCACAGTCATTGGATATAATTATTTTATTGACATTTTAGATTTGTTTCCGGTGAGATATTGAGTTTATATAGTGACTTTGCTGTTGTAAACATTACTGTTGCTACTCTAGAAACAACATTCTTTAACAAAATAATATATTTGAGCAATTATTTAGTAAAAAAACAAAAATCATTAAGAGTAAGACAACGTTCTTAATTAGAAAATTAGTTTTTTTCTATCTATTACTTATATTTACTGATTGCTCAATAAAGTCAAGGAGAAAAAACCTTTTGTATCTCATTTATTGTGAGAATATTTCTCTAAAAACTACTAAAGTTTAGTACATTTGGAAGGCAATTACTGTAATATATTTTCAATTAAATAAGATCAACTAAGAAAAGCACTTTATGAGAATATCTGACAAGTACTGACTGCATTGGAGCATCAGCATATTTAGTTAACTGCAACTAGGTCAACATGTCTGAAATAAGCAAACTCTCTGATTGAATAAAGCATTCCTCAGAAACCAAACTAATATTTGTGATTTTGTGTTTGTTACAAACCTGCTCTCATAAGAATGCAGATTTCAGCCTGTAACTTGTTAGTGTAGATTTTTACTAAAAAATATAAATTAAGTACTAGTTAATATTTAATCAATAAGTAAATTAGTCTAAATAAAATAGTCAATAATTTAGCAATGATAGTTAAGTAGGCTATATGATGACTTGCAGTGGGTGCACTGACTTGAATTAACATTTTGAGCTGTTAGAATAATTCACATATTCAGATGTTTACAAGTTTCTTAATTTGTGACTCGTAGAAAAGGATTTGTGCACCTGCAATGAAGAATTTGAGAAGGTGTAACTGTTGTGTTGTGTTAGTGGGAAAGAAAAAAAATCTACAAGATTGCAACTCTTAAAATACATTTCTATGTGACTTCAAATTTACTGATACACATGTGTGGCTAATCTCTACAACTACAAATTACACTGTCACAGGCGCTCAATTGATTTGCACCAAAATTACCTTCATAGTTTAAGCACTGAACTTCTGTTGGGTTTACATGATTGTTAATATATATATATATATCTTGAATAAAGCTCAACAGCAGCGACGAAATTAGCCTTGCAATATAAACCTGAAGATCGAATAGGATTCATTATTTAGCAGCAAATGGCTCTTATAATGAGTTTAAACAATGAACAGGGGAACCGGGTTACATGCGAAATCTGCGCAGCAGACTGTAATATTTTCACTCACAGTCAGTATCTGCACGGACAGATTTAACAGCCTTGGGGATTTCTATTGTGTTGATTATCATATTCGACTAAGAGCAGAAGTTTGTGACGCGATTAATAATCGCCGCCTATCTGAACTCCGATATGAAATGTTGACACGCACAGCAGCGACGCCTCAATAGTCATATATATTCAGCATAGTCTCATATTCAGCGGAATCGGGTTAAAAGCCAGTTAAACACACACCGGTGGGCTGAATATCACTCATATGGTTTATAAACAGCTAGATTCATTTTCGCTGCACGTTCAACAGTTGTTGTCAACGTGCAACTATTAGGTTACTTTCAACTTGTAAACAAACATAAACACACTTACCATGTCATAACAGCAGGACATTCATGTAACCCCTCGTGATCAGCCACAACGAGCCCCGAAGTCATCAATCATCATGACACGATCAGGTACAGAAAAATTTCCTTTCTGAGTCAGAGTCCTAATTTCAAACACGCAAACATCCCACACGACGGATCGAGGACTAACAGTGAGTACATGTCTTACTTCCTGGTTGCACATGTCCTGAGAAGGACACGAGAACACATCATTGTGTTCTCGCTGGAAGCGATTGCCGTTTTGATTCTAAATAGCTGAATATCGAAAGGGAAGGAGGGTCAAAACAAGAAAACACAACTATCACAGGCAGGGCAAAACTGAATGGAGGATCATATTATGCAATTTGTTTATAGGACATTTGTAGTTATGCAACTGCAGTTGCAGCGCTGAACTGTATTGACATTCCTCAAACATTATGTTTAGGGCAAAGGTTCTCATCCTTTTAGTTTGACTTGTTTTAAAGAAATCATTCTGAGCATTCCTTAGAAGTTTGCTGAGGACCCATAGTGGGCCCCTGTCTCCTTGTTGAGAACCAGTGGGTTAGGGGCCATCCACAACATACTTTGATTTTTTTCTGTCCACTCTTGTTTTTCTTTCTTTTGTTCTTTGACCATTACGCCACATTTTTAGATGTCATGTCTCGTTGAAAAGAACTAACTTTTAAAAACGCATCTTCGTTATTCATTAAGCTCAAAGTATGAAATTAACTTTTTTTTCCCTGTTGAATGGCCAATTTTACCAGCCACTTTTCTGAAAAGATTACATGCTTTTTTTCTACTATATACAGTGTTGGTTAAGTTACTTAAACATAGTAATTCACTACAAATTACTAATTTTTTTTCCCCTTCAAAAATGTAATCAGATTACTTTACTTATTACTTCATTGAAAAGTAATCACATTACTAATTTCTTTACAATTACTTTCTAAGACACTTCTCCGCTCAACAAATTAATAAAAAATAATGTATTGTCTTATCAATGCTCAAAACTCATCTGCCACAATAATGTAATATATTTAATTTATCTGAATTAGTGTATATACTGCTATACATTCATATATATATATATATATAAATATATATATATATATAAATATTTCTACATATATTTATTATTTTATATATATATTGAATTGGGTCATTATCAAAATGTGGTGACAAACCTGTCCCTTGACTTTTCAGTCAGGAAAAAGCAAAACAAAATAAGTAATTTATCATTTAGATAATTAAAAATTAATGTTTGTCCCTTGAGTTCATGTCATTGCTGTTATCAGTGTTTAATATTTTGAAATGACAATATTGGAAAACAACTTCCAAGGTCAAAGTTGGAAGTCCAAGGTCAGAGGAAGAAGAGGCTGCTCAAATGTTCATAGTGATTTTGAAAAACATATTAATTTACATTTTAAATAAAGTTTTTTTTTCAGATGGTTCATTTAAATATGTCAGTGCTGTTCTATTGTTTAACATTCATGTAAAATATTTGTTTTGATGGTATGATTTATTGATTTCAGTCTGATCAGTGGTGTATGTTTTGTGACGCTGTTGACAACCATAAGAATTTGTCACTGGTGTTATTGTATAGTTTTACAACTCTTGCTTAATTTGCAAAACAAAATAAGATTACAAAATAAAGAAGAACATTGTCCTTCATGAATAAAAAAATATTTAAATTGCGAAAACTGAATATTTTTTTGAGAAGAACACAATTATTTTTATTTGGGGGCCTTTCTCATATTATGATCAATATTGATATATGTTATTAATTAACTGGCATATCATGTCATTATTTTATTTTATGTTTGGCATTTACATTTTCTTTATAAAGGCTTCTGGGTGTGGTCCTCCTCTCATCCCTGGAGTACTCTCTGGCCAGGTGTTCTGTTCTCATTGCCTAGGTATTGGCAGGCCCGCATTAATGCACGGGCTTACTGGGGCTGAAGCCCCAGGGCCTATGAAGAAAAGGGGCCTATCATAAGCCAATAAATAAATCACATTGTTTTGTAGTTTGTCGAATTTTCTGTCAATCACTTGATATTCATGATTTTTGGCTGCTGATTGATCCAATTTACAAGTGACCCAGAAACAGTTGTAGCATGCGTTGTCATCTACTCTAGTAGTCTATTCAAATTTATGCTTATAGTCACTCACAGAAGATAGCGGATAGCTAAATCAAAATGTCGGGAAAGAAAAAGTTTGAGAGTGGTGCTCATAAGCGAAAAATATTGCGACAGAAAGAAAACAGTAAGAAGGAATTGTTAAAAAAGCTGACAGGATTTTTTAAACCTGCAAATGAAGGTGAGTCGAGCTCATTAAGCGGAGCACCGATGAACAGTGCAGAGGACAAGCAAACAGGCGCGAGACCGTTAACTCGCGCTGCAGAGGACGAGGACTGGCTGCATGGAGTAGAGCCAACCGGGGACGGACAGACCGGAGGACCTTTACCTCGATTACCTGGAAAAGAGGAGGACCAGGTGCGGGAAGAGCAGTGCTCGAATTGAGGGGGGCTTGGGGGATCCGGGACCCCCCATAAGAAGTAAAAAATAGACTTAGGGGGGTCCCTCAGATATTTTAGCTGATTAAATGCATGAAATGAATACGGTATATAGGCTAGTTGCCATGTCTCTTCAAAATGTTAACGCCCCGCCCCACATCTAAAGAGCGCCGTATTTATGCGGGATTCACTCTTGAAATAGCAATGATTGACATTGATAGCCATAGCATTGTTTGTTCCCGAATAAAGCATCCTTTTTCACTGAAATGGTTGTCTAGTCTGCTGACTGACTCACTCACTCATAACAGTCCTTTCCCGCCTCCTGGACATAACTAACGTTATGTTCAAATCGTATGCACTAAAATCGTTGAAAAATCCCCACCAACACACAGACTGTTTTGTCACAATTTATATGTTTAATATCTAATAAACTAGTTTCATGCATTTAATTAAGTCTTTTGGAACAAACATTATTATCACAGTGTCACATTAATCATCCAGTTGTTTTTAGGGTAAATTCTACGTCGGTAAATAAAGCTAGAATCATTCTGTTGGATGTTCAAAAGTTCATAAGTATCTTCTGCTCACCAGGCCTGCATTGATTTGATCAAAAATATACTAAAAGCAGTAATACTATGAAATATTATTACAATTTAAAGTAATAATACAATAAAATATAATTTATTTTTGCGATTAAAGATGAATTTTCACCATCAATTACTTGAAGACTACAGTCTTCATCACATGATCCTTCAGAAATCATTGAGATCTCATATGATTTGATGCTCAACAAACATTTATGATTATTATCAATGTTGAAAACAGTTTTTGACTCTGATGAATGGAAAGTTCAAAAGAACTAAATTTATCTGAAATAGAAACTTTTGTAGCATTATACACTACCATTCAAAAGCTTGCGGTTAGTAAGAATTTATATTAAAAAAAAAAAAACATGTTGGGAAAGAAATTAATACTTTTATTGTTGTGGATTTTTTTATGGAATACTGTCTTCGTTAGGCTATATCTCCCCGAGAGAAACTTATTTCTGCTTTTGTTGTATATAGACAAACGTGGTCATTAGACTTTTTTTTTATTGTGGGCCTACAAAACCTCTCAGCCCCAGGGCCTGATGGCAGGTTAATGCGGGCCTGGGTATTGGGCCAATTAATGCCAATTAAATTTGTATTATTACTCTCTATAATCACCACATGACCTGTTGAAAGTGGCGACAAATATAACATCCGCAAATAAAATAGCAAAAGAGTAAAACAATAAACAGTTCACATCAATCTGCATCATATTCATGCTGCCGTGAACTATTAGTAGGCTAGTTCATAAAAAGACAAAAGCAGGACACATGTTGAAAATATTCTGAGCATTTAACCTGCAAAACAACCCAACCCAATCAAGTCAAGTCATTTTTATTTTTATAGCGCCTTTCGTTTCGTTTATTATCGTTTCAAAACAGCTTTACAGAAAAAACTGTAAAGTCTATAATGTCTATGAGTCATCATTGTGTAGTTTGATAAAATATTATTGTGAATTGTGTTTTAAAATATGTGATTAAATAATAATTGTATTTATAACCACAGTGAGCAATTCGAAGGTGACTGTGGCAAGGAACACAAAACTCCATAAGATGATTGTTAATGGAGAAAAATAACCTTGGGAGAAACCAGACTCACTGTGGGGGCAAGTTCCCCTCTGGATAACATCATGAATATAATGCCAATATTACTTATGTATAGTGCAATTCATGGTTTAAAATGATTAAACTAAGTAAATGTTAAGGGTCAGTGTTTAAACAAAGATTTTGTATGAACTGTAAGATTAATGACTAATGTCTTTGAAGTCCATCCTGTATTAACTGCAGAAGTTCACATAGATGCATTGTTCTTGTTAATTGGCTGATGAAGGGCTTTGTTGGCAATTAATTGATAGTCGATGACTTCCATTTCAAGTGTAGTCCATCAATAGACCAAGGTGATGCAGGCAGAGATCAGTGAGGTGCATCGCAGTTCAACCTGGCTGGTAATTTTGGTGAGGTCTATCCTAAGTCCAAGGTTCAGGCAATGGCATATGAAGTATCCCATGTCTTATGGTTGGAGTTGGCATCAGTTCATCCCCTGAAGTACATCGTAATAGACTGAAGTGATGTTTGGCTGGCACCGGCTGCTATTAGTCATCATCACACAGTGACACGTAGCAGTGGAGTCCAACACGAAGCAGGAATGCAGCTGGATCCACCCGGTTATGGTGACCTCCGGAGAGGAGTACAGAGGTTGAGACAGGGAAACAAATAAATAATATTAGCATAGATGCCATTCAATTTATTGCAGAGTTATAGGTCATGATCAATGTTTCTGGTTCGGCAGACCTAACTAAAGCAGCCTAATTGCGAGTTGAAGGATAAATTAGGTGTATGCCTGGCTAAATGGTCTTTAGTCTAGATTTAAACTGTGGGAGTGTGTCTGCATCTCGAACAGTGTTAGGGAGACTATTCCATAGTTTAGGAACCAAATATGAAAAGGATCTACCTCCTTTTGTGGATTTTGATATTCTAGGAACTATTAACAGGCCAGATTGAAACGTAATGGAATATAGCGTGGCGGAAGATCACTTAAGGACTGCAGAGTTAGACCATTCAAAGCTTTATACATAGTTAACAGAGTTTTAAAATCAATACAAAATTTAACTGGTAGCCAATGTAACAATGATAAAATGGGGCTAATATGATCATATTTCTTGGTTCTCGTCAGCACTCTGGCTGCTGCATTTTGAACCAATTGAAGTTTATTTATTGATCTAGATGGACGTCCTCCCAGTAATGAATTACAATAATCTATTCTTGAGGTAATGAATGCATTAATTAGTTTTTCGGCAACAGAAAGCATGTGTCATAATTTAGGAATATTTCTTAGGTGGAAGAACACTTCTACAAACATTGGTAATTTGATTTTCAAAGGACAGATTGGTATCAAATATAACACCTAAATTCTTCGCTGTTGAAGATGATGTAACTTTACATCCACCGAGAGTCAAATTATATTTTAGCACCTTATTTTTAGCACCTCTGTATGTCGGAATTGAGTAGAAATAAATTTCTGACCATCCAATATTTTATTTAATTAATACACTCTGCTAATTAGGAGAATTGTGACATCTCATCAGGTTTTGAAGAAATATAAAGTTGGGTATCGTCGCCATAACAGAGGAAACTTATTCTTATATAGAAGCATATACAAGAAGAAAAGCAGAGGCCCTAAAACTGATCCCTGTGACACTCCATACTTTACTTTTGTTTGGTTATACAATTCCTCATTTACATAGACAAAGTTGTAGCGGTCTGCTAAATGGGACCTAAACCATGCTAATGCAAGTCCACAAATGCCAACATTATTCTCTAGCCTATTCAAGAGATTGTTGTGATCTATTGTGTCGAATGCAGCACTAAGATCTAAAAGCACTAGAAGTGAAATGCTGCTGCGATCAGATGATATGAGCAAGTCATTTGTAACTTTGATAAGTGCAGTCTCTATACTGTGATGAGGCCTAAATCCTGACTGAAATTGTTCATATATACTATTTCTCTGTAGAAATGAACATATTTGGGAGGATACTACCTTTTCAAGTATTTTTGACATAAACGGGAGATTTGAAATCGGTCTATAATTAGCTAGTTCTCCAGGATCATGTTGTGGCTTCTTAATAAGCGGTTTGATAACTGCCATTTTAAAGTTTCTTGGGACATGTCCTAAGGATAGTGAGGAGTTAATAATATTAAGAAGAGGTTCTGAAATTACAGGAAATACCTCTTTTAAGAGCTTAGTTGGTATTGGATCTAACAAACATGTTGTGGCTTTTGATGTTTTGATAAGTTTTGTTAGATGTTCATGACCTATGACAGCGAAGGATTGAAGTTGCACATCAGGAAAATTATGAGACACTGTTTTCTGAGGTACTATGACAGATGATTTCATAATAAATTGTATTAGTAAAGAAATTCATGAAGTCATTACAGTTGTGCTGCGACATAATATCTGGTTCTGTTGAGGCTTTATTCCTAACCAATTTAGCCACAGTACTGAATAAACACCTAGGATTGTTGTGGTTATTTTCTATGAGAACATCTATCTGCAAACATCTGCTTGTGACGAGGTTGTTCTTTATTATTTATACCTTCTTATTACATTAGTTATAGTATATTTGATAAGATATTAGGCCTACTTATGTTTGTGTATTTTTTATATATATATTTTTAAGGTGTTTCTAGGCCGTAATTAAAATCTTTAATTTCATACATAATTTTTTTCCACATTGCTGTACCTAATTATCACTTATGTTTTAACTTCAATTGACTTTTGCACATATTTCCACTTCATGTTTACATTAATATACACAATACATTTACATATTATTAATACTGTTATATATACTTTATAGAAATGAACACAAATTGAGCATCCTGTATATATTACTCTGAATTTATAATTCATCTTTATGCAAAGCATGCTGGGAACTGGAAATCGCTTGCCCGGTTTCAATGATGCATTGATGCAACAATTATTATTATTAAGTGAACATACAGCAGATGGATTGAACACAATGAAATTGAGATCAAATTCCAAAGAATAGTTTTGCATTTGCTCATTTTAAATAAGTTAATTGAACAAGCAGTAAAAATCACATCGAGTGAACACCATCTGTTAGAAGTCTGAATCCATTTGAACACTTCATAGCAATGTGATCATATTAATTTTTGATGACTGTATTGAATAATGCTTGGACTTTACGCAATATAATTAGGTTCTCATGTTAAACATAAATGTATTAAGTTGATTTCAAGTGTACTGGTTTAGTATTTTAAATAGAGCTGCTTTCCCTTTCCATATAATACCATAATATTATTATCATAATGGTACATTTTCAAATTGCAACATACACATAGAGGCTAAAAAGTAGACTAGCACCAAAAAGAAACTTCTTGTTCAAGCACCATATCTGATGCTGTCCTGACTTATTATGACTACACATGACAATTCACAGGAGGCCCCAATGTCACAGCATGCCCTTGGCTTTGTACGGTAACATATACAGCAACAAATATGTGGAATTATTATGTCAAACTACAGAGAACCTGTAGTTGCTTTTACAGTGCATGTAAAACATGAACCGCTCCATGGAAATAAAGCTAAATAAACTCAGAGCACTGCTCCTATATTGGCTATAGATAATTTGCAGCATTCACAAGTACACCGATCAGCCACAACATTAAAACTACCTGCGTAATATTGTGTAGGTCACCCTCATTCTGCGGTACTATTCTTATCACCACAATTGTACAGAGCAGTTATCTGATTTATCGTAGACTTTGTCAGTTCGAACCAGTCTGGACATTCTCTGTTGATCTCTCTCATCATCAAGGCATTTCCATCCTCAGTACTGCCCCTCACTGGAGGATTTTTAGTTTTTGCCACCATCCGGAGTACATTTTAAAGACTGTTGTGTGTGAAAATCCCAGGAGATCAGCAGTTACAGATATACTCAAACCAGCCTGTCTGGCACCAACAATCATCCATGCGATGATTATCTATTCAGCCAATCGTGTGGCAGGAGTGCAGTGCATAAAATCATTCAGATACGGGTCAGGAGCTTCAGTTAATGTTCACATCAACCATCAGAATTAGGGAAAAAATTTTATCTCAGCGATTTGGAGCATGGCATGATTGTTATCAGTTGAAATGTTGTCAGTACTTAATAGAATAAAACAAAAATGTCAATTTTACTCAAACACATACCTTTAAATAGTAAATCACGAGAAACTGATAATTTTGCAGTGGTCCATTAATTTTTTTCCAGAGCTATATACATTGAGAGGAACAAGTCCCCCCCAATAATTGATATCCTTGTTGCTGTTCTGCAGCAGTTCATTATGCACTGCTATCTAAATGTCATTAAGTTGTTGCAGGAATAACATAATGGTTTAAAAAATATATATATTTTTAGTTTGCTCAGTAGTCTAACACCACTCATCAATGTCACTTGATATATCCAATCAAATAGATGAAGTCAGGATGAAAATAACGAGGGAACCTCGTGTTTTATTCCATGCCACGCAGCTAGCACGCATCAGCAGTTCAGGTTAAGAGTGTTTGTGTCATGTGAGATGTATCTAAATAAACATGCAATATTTGACCACAGTTTTATGATTGAAATGTTGAACAGACCAACAGTAATTTCCAAGGATGCAAACAGTTCACCATTTGGCAAAATTCGCAGTTTTGAATTGAAAATATGTTATGTACAGTATGTGATTTTTATGTCATTCATAACTGCGAATGTTAAAACATTACGTTACAGTTCGACTCGACTCTGCTTGCTTTATTTTTCTGAGCTTGCTTTTCCACTGCTGTTTATTGCCGCCTCAACATGTGTGGGATTATAGGCTGATCGTCATAGTTGCGCCACCTTTACTGCCGTGACATCATCTTAAACGCAACACTAAACAATAACATGACCGTTAGATATAGCAGTTGTTGCATGGTGATTTTACACTAGTGAAAGAGTTAAATTGGCCTGGTTGTTTTAGAAGCAAGCTTTCCAGTAGCTGGTCAACTAAATTAAGTGAAGCTTTCAAGCAGAGTATATAGTTAACGTACCATCCTCCATCGTGGACTCCAGCCGTGGAGAATCCATCCCATTGCTCGCCAGTTTAGAGTGTCCATTTAGTCGAACCACTTCCTCTTTTAAGTTTTTTTTTTTTTTTTACTTTTCCTCTACACTGTTGGTAGGTCCGGTGGTAGCCGTGTCTGTGCGGTCAACAACTGAGACACTTCCTGAAAGACTTTTTCTTTTTCGTCGCTAACGAGAGGAACGTCTGCAAATCGTTTATTGACCATGGCATGGTTTTGCGCATAGCCATCTCTGTTTACAATTCGAAAGTCGTGTGAACAAATGATACTGTTATCACTGTAGCTAACTTTAAAACTAGCGGGTCTGTGTCAAAAATTCAGTGATCTGCAGGGTTTTGACTTTTAACTCGCTTAGTACCAGGTACTATCCACAGTAGAAAACCCTCAAAAAGCGAGCAGAGTCGAGTCAAGTAGAGTTGTACTGTGCAGTGGAAAAGCCCCAAAAGATGTAGTTCACCTAAAACTGGAAAATGTACTTTTACTCACTCATTTACTCATTACTGATCCTCCACCAAATTTCACCATTCTCCACAGGTCTCCACAGGTGGAGGATTGGTGATGATCTGGGGGTGCTTCAGCAAGGCTGGAATCAGGCAGATTCATCTTTGTGAAGGACACATGAACATGTGCAGTAACATCTTTTCCACGGCCACAGGATATGTCTTCCGATATGGTTGTTAAGAAAAGAGAAGCTACACACTGCATCAGTTAGTGTTAAAAGAATTGTTGCTAGTTGAAACACATTAATCACTGCAATAATGATCCAATCATAAGCTCTTAAGTCTCTGCTTATTTTAATCCAAACAGCAACTTTTTTTTGGCCAGGCAGTGTATTATTCTTTAAGTCCTTTTTTACTATAAATTCTCCTCTCTACCCAGTAGGTGCCGATATGCAAGAAGAATGTGAATCACCATAAACAAAAATAGAATCTGAAAGTGAAAGTGGAGATTTATAGTAATAATATAACTTAAATATTGATCTGTTCCCTGAAAAAAAGCTTCACTATGATGCTGCGCTGCTAAGCGCTATGGGGAACAATCTTATTGTGAGCTGCTCTGAACATGTGTGTAACACGTCAATGAAAATTAACCGGAATTTATAGCCTCGGTTGGTGAGATCATTGGATGCACCTGTGGCCAGGCTATAAATAGGAGGCGTCACCAGAGTGTCGTCAGACATTTTTCTTCAGAGCTTTCTCTCTGTGTGTTTTCACAAAACTCTTTGTTAGAAATTTGTTAAAAACAAAGTCTTTTTTAAAAAAAAAAAAAAAAAAGCGTCTTGACGTCGTTGACAAGTAAACACGCATCGTTTGCCCTGATTCTCCGCCATTTCCTTTCCTTTCTTTCTCTATATATGTATATATATATATATATATATATATATATATATATATATATATATATATATATATAAAAAAGAGAAAGAAAATGGCGGAGAATCAGGGCAAACGATGCGTGTTTACTTGTCAACGCTCTATGACTGACAAGGACACGCATGAATTTTGCTTTGTCTGCTTGGGGGAAGAGCACGCTGCTCTCGCGTTGGGGCAGGGCGGGTGCGCGCATTGTGACCTACTTTCAGTCGGGATGCTTCGCGCTCGCCTTGCTTACTTCCGAGAGCCAGCACCCACATTTCATTCGTGGGGCTCTCGCATGGATCTGGCTGAGGAGCGAGAGACGGGTCCGTCCCTTTCGCTCGCTCTCTCCCCAGATCCTGCTGGTCCTTCGCGTGATCTTGAAGCGTGCTTCGGCGCCTCTTCAGTTCGCGAGGGGGACCTCCATTCTCTTGATACAGATTCTTTTGGGGTAGAACTGCAAAATCTCTTGGAAAAAGGGGCCATAGAACATGTTCCCCTTCCAGAGAAAGAGTCAGGCTATTACAGCAGATACTTCCTGGTCCCCAAGAAGGGGGGGGGTTGCGTCCGATCTTAGATCTTCGTGGCTTGAATCGCTCGGTCAAGACGCTCAAGTTCAAGATGCTAACAGTCAAGTCCGTCGTGTCTCAGTTCCAACGTCACGATTGGCTGGTCACGATCGACTGGTCACGATCGACCTCATGGACGCATATTTTCATATTGGAATTCTGCCACAGCACAGGAAGTTCCTGAGGTTCGCTTTCGGGGACGAAGCCTTCCAGTATCGGGTCCTTCCATTCGGCCTAGCCCTATCACCCCGCACATTCACGAAATGCATGGATGCAGCACTGGCTCCTTTGCGACTCCAGGGCATCCGCATTCTGAATTATCTAGACGACTGGCTGATTCTAGCCCAGTCTCAAAAACTGGCAGTTCAGCACAGGGATATCGTCTTGGCTCATCTAGGTTCTCTGGGTCTGAGACTCAACGCCAAAAAGAGCGTTCTTTCCCCGACCCAGGAAATTTCCTATTTAGGGGTCATATGGAATTCGATCACGATGCAGGCACAGTTGTCTCCCGCTCGTGTCATCTCCATTCAGAACTCCCTGAGCAATCTCAGGCTAGGTCAGGGTTGCACTGTTCTTCAGTATCAACAAATATTAGGTCTCATGGCGTCTGCGTCCACGGTGATTCCTTTGGGCCTTCTCCATATGAGACTGTTTCAGCTGTGGCTAAAAGCCAGGGGGTTTCATCCAAGGGCCAGTCCCCTCAGGCAAATAAGGGTTACGCGCCCAGCGCTTCGTTCCCTTTCTATGTGGTTCAGACCCCGGTTTCTCACCTTGGGTCCCACTCTTGGTGCGTTGTGTCGTCGCAGGATGCTAACGACAGACACCTCCCTGACGGGTTGGGGTGCGGTCTTAAGTGGTCGTCCAGCCCAAGGGGAATGGGAGAGTCATCAACTCGATTGGCACATAAACCGCCTCAAGCTGATGGCAGTATTTCTGGCCCTGAAATACTTCCTCCAACATTTGAGAGACTGCCATGTCCTTGTGCGGGTGGACAACACAGCAGCAGTCTCTTACATAAATCATCAAGGAGACCTACGTTCTCGCCACCTCAATTTGCTGGCACGTCGGATTCTCCTTTGGGCCCAGGGCAAGTTACTGTCACTCAGGGCAGTCTATATCCCTGGACGCCTGAATGTGGGAGCAGATTTTCTGTCCAGACGAAACTTACCGACGGGCGAGTGGAAACTCCACCCCGAGGTAGTACAACAGATTTGGGAGAGATTTTACAGAGCGGAAGTGGACCTCTTCACCTCTCTAGAGACTGCGCAATGTCCCCTCTACTTCTCTCTGAGTCACCCAGCCCCCCTGGGTCTGGACGCGATGGCGCATACATGGCCCAGAATGTGTCTGTATGCGTTTCCCCCGGTTTCTCTGCTCCCGGGAGTCCTGGCCAGAGTTCGCCAGCAAGGGTCTTGCCTCTTACTGATAGTGCCTCGCTAGCCGAACAGGGCTCGCCTTGGGCGATTCCGGACAGGAGGACCTTCTGTCTCAGGCACAGGGGACAATATTTTCATCCCCGGCCCGAATTGTGGAAACTTCATGTTTGGCCCCTGAAGGGTACCAGCTGAGGGACACAGGGCTGTCGCTTGGGGTTATTGAAACCATTCTTAGTGCTAGGGCTCCCTCCACCAGAAGAATTTACACCAATAAATGGGGTGTCTTTGAAAGGTGGTGCAGTTCACATGGTGCAGATCCAGTTAACTGCCAAATTGTTTCAGTTCTGGATTTTCTGCAGGAAAAACTGTCAGCAGGCATATGCCCCGCTACTCTCAGGGTTTATGTGGCCGCCATTTCGGCTTGCCACGCCTTGATTGACGGGGTGCCTTTAGGGAGGCACCCTCTACTTGCTCGCTTCATTCGTGGAGCCAAGCGACTGAGGCCTCCCGTTAGGATCAGAACTCCTTCATGGGACTTAACAATAGTCCTGGAGGGTCTGGTTGAGACCCCTTTTGAACCTCTGGAGTCAGCGTCTGACAGACTTCTGACTCTCAAGATGGTCTTTCTTATGGCTATTACCTCTCTTAAGAGGATTGGGGATCTACAGGCTCTGTCTATTTTGCCGACCTGTTTAGAATTTGCCCCAGGTATGGCCAAAGCTATTTTGCATCCTCACCCTGATTACCTTCCTAAGGTTCCTTTTTCGACAATACATCCTGTCACTTTGGAAGCCTTCTGCTCCCCGCCGTTTCTAACGCCGGAGCAGGAAAGACTTCACGGACTCTGCCCAGTCCGTGCCCTTCAGACTTATGTCCACCGCACAAGCCAGTGGCGTAAATCAGGGCAATTGTTTGTTTGCTATGGGGGCCGCAACAGGGGGGCGGCCGCTACTAAGCAGACTATGTCACATTGGGTGAGGGATGCTATTGCCCTGGCCTATGAGGCGCGCGGTCAAGCTTCGCCAGTAGGTGTCAGGGCTCACTCCACCAGAGGGGTCGCCTCCTCTAAAGCCTTGGCTAGAGGGGTCCCTCTGCAGCAAGTTTGTGATGCGGCAGGCTGGTCCTCTCCGCACACATTCATTAGATTCTATAGTTTGGATGTTCATGCTACTCCGGGCTCTTACGTCCTTGAGTCGACATCTTAAACTCATGCCGGAACAAGTTTGTGATGCGGCGGGCTGGTCCTCTCCACGCACATTCTACAATTTTCTTCATGGGCTGGATGCTCTGCTACCCCGGACTCTTATGTCCTTGGGTCGACATCTCAGGCTCATGCCAAATCAAGTTCATGGTACAAACTTTTTGAGTTAGATGCTTTACCCCGGACTCTTGTGTCCTTGGGTCGGCTTCTCAAACTCATTTCTGACTTTGTGGGCTAGATGCTTGGCTACTCCGGACTCTTATGTCCTTGAGTCGACATCTCAAGCTCATGTCTGAACAGGTTTGTGATACGGCAGGCTAGTCCTTTCCGCACTCATTCTTCGGATTTTATGGTGTTAGATGTTTTTGCTACTCCGGGCTTTTATGCCCTTGAGTCGACATCTCAAGCTCATGTCTGGGACCTCTCGCGTTTTGTGAGAACACTTCACAACGGTCAGGGGTCCGGACAGCCCCAGTGCGGTGGCGTGGGCATTGCGTTCCCCATAGCGCTTAGCAGCACAGCATCATAGTGAAGCTTTTTGTAAAGGGAACGTCTCGGGTTACATGTGTAACCCTTGTTCCCTGAAAAAAGCGGAACGAGATGCTGAGCTTCTTTTGCCACACTGGGACGTCCCAGGACCGCTCTTCAGAAAAATATCTGACGACACTCTGGTGACGCCTCCTATTTATAGCCTGGCCACAGGTGCATCCAATGATCTCACCAACCGAGGCTATAAATTCCGGTCAATTTTCATTGACGTGTTACACACATGTTCAGAGCACCTCACAATAAGATTGTTCCCCATAGCGCTTAGCAGCGCAGCATCTCGTTCCGCTTTTTTCAGGGAACAAGGGTTACACATGTAACCCGAGACGTTTCTCACCCACACCTATCAAATCACTTCTGAAGATATGCATTCAACCACTTGAGTCATATGGATTAATTTTTTGCAACTTTAATGTGCTTTTTGGAGCTTTAAAGTTCTGAAAACCATTCACTTGTATAGTATGGATCTACAGAGATGAGATATTCTTACATTGGGTGAACTATCCCTTTAAGATGGAACATTAATATAAAATCTACAAACCTTTTGTCATATTTTATATTATTTTTTTAATTATTCCTTTTATATTATTTGTAGTATTGTACAGCACGTTGCTCAACTGTCTGTTTGTGTCTGTGCTTTTAAAATAAATGGACTTGTCTTCATTTTATTAGACTATGCAGGCCACAAAGTATCAGGGTAATGCTAAATCACCCTTATCATTCCGTTTATCATTCCAGGAGACACAGCCCATTGCTCAAACATGTATTTGATCAAATGGACTTAATAGTCAAGAGGATAAGCTATGCAATCACTGTGTACCAGACTTTGTGCTTTTCACTCAAGAAAATCTGATATTATTATAAATTCTTATCGTTCATCATGATTAACAGATGTCTAAAAGATTTTACTTTGAAGCTGTCTTATTTTGCCTTTTTTTAGTAAGCTACAAACTTTTAGTGTTCCAACAGATTCCGTGGAAACTCACGTTGCTCCTCAGTTTATTTACTCTGAGCAGGGAAAAAAAAATCAAACCAACTATGACAACAGATACAAACAATTAGTAGAGATAAAGAAATTAAAGACCAAGAGTTTTACAGAAAGTCCCTCTTTTACTGTTATTCTTGGGCTTAATCTGAGTGTTTGTCATCTCCACTGTGAGTGTCTGGTGTTGGAGTAGTGGGCAAATTGTTTTGTGATGGTCCAAAGTCTCTTGGGGTCATAGTTGTGTGTTCAATTTGGCTGAGAATTGTATTTAGGACAGCTGAGGAGGCTCTGTCTGAGACAGATGGGAGCTGGGGAGATGCAGAAGATCCAGGATTGCTATTGATGATGGACTGAGCTGCTTGTAGATGCCTTTTCTGGCTCTGACGTACTGAAAGAAAATGAGCAAAGTGCATTTTCAGCAAAGTACATTTTTAGTTGCAATTTTTAGACCCAAAATTGATTTGCAAGTCAAAGCAATGAAAACACAAATAAATTAAAAATGCAACGTACCATCTAATTATGGCAACTATTAAAAGGAACGAGAAAAAAAAACCCTTTCAGATATTGACATCAATTCTGTTCGTCCAACCAAATTTGACCGTAAATTCATCTCAGTTGTTAGAAGCTAGGGAAATTCAGACAGGTTGTGTGACATGCCCTCTCCTTGAAAACCATGAACAAAACAATGCATGCTAAAGTAAATACGACCAAGACTACATTAAATACGGGTTCATCTGCATGTTGCAAAATGGTATAGTGGAGAACAGAGATTGTTGTCAAACTTTTTCCTGCAGTGGGTATTTCTCAGGGTACGTATATTTTGGAAAGTCAATGTACACACATTGTCCTTTTGTGACAACATGCCTCTCTGCAAGAGAAAACACACATTTGCACAATTGGACTTTTGACACCAAATTTTATAGTTACTGAGATATAGTAGTGTGACAGTTCCCCAAAGTATTTTGTGAATTATTGGCTGTGGACATTAGTATTATTTTCATTATTTATATATATATATATATATATATATATATATATATATATATATATATATATATATCTTTATTTAATTATTTAAATTAATTTAAATTGTGGATATTAAGAAAAAATGTTTTTTACCTATAAACAATTTTGGTACTGTTTTGTGTTGCCAATTGACATCCAAACTGAAGCAATACCATTTGAAAAACACTCTTTTAGAGCACAGAATGATATAATATTAGAAAATGCATGTTGTTTCACAAGTACTGTACAAGTGACAGTAAAAGTACACCAAGTTCACTACATAAGAAAGAAATGCATTCAGGTATGCAATAGAGTGGGTGTCATGACACAGTTACTGTTACATACTGTACAGACAGCCCACATCGTTCCTGTTGAACACAGAAACATAATGCAAAGTCACAACATAATTAAATGTCTGCTAATTCCAAGGTCTTAATGTGAGACATGATAATTACCATCCCTTGTATGTGGCATTATATTGTTGTGTAGGTATGTGTACATTTGTTATGTAAATTGTGTTGTGTAAATGTTGTTATTGTAAAGTGGTTTATGTCTCGTCACTGTCATTACTGCAATGTTGCTCGGAACTGCACACAAGAATTTCACCTGCTGTTGCACTCGTGTACACAGTAGTGTGACAATAAAGTGATTTGATTTGATTTGATTTGATTTGATTAATAGAATAAAATCAATTTCAAGTATTTGAATACTTATTCCTTTATGATAATGTAAACCATATTTTACTTCAAACTTTATAAATATTTCCCCCTTTTTATTTCCAATAAATTTAATACATTATTTTACAACTTTGTTATCCCATAATATGTATTGTTCTTAAAGACACAAACACAAAAGTAGATGTTTTGCAGAATATTAAAGCTGCTCATTTGCAAACGATGACAGTAGACAGTGACCAGGGGCTCCAAAAGGGACAAGTTTTATAAAAGTAGATAATTCGACTAGAGCACATAGTCCAAGGTAGAAACTCATGTTGTTTTGAAATGATATGAGGGTAAATAAATTACAGAATATAATTTTTTTAGATGAACTATTAATTTATTATGCCAACAAACTATTCATTTTAATTTAAGTTTGTATTTAAGAAATAGTAGAATCGTTTCTTCTTTCATTAACTGTAAAAAATATTTTGGTTAATGTCACATGAGAAAGCCATAGAGCTGTGACAAAGAGTTATGTGTGCAGAGCCAGCATTAGTATGAACAGGGTCTTTCTTGCACTATAAGGTAAATCATGGGGCAAATAGTACTGCAGCTTAAAACAAGCCATGTGAATTAGCTATGGTAATTTACTGAATCCAACACAGACCACATGACTTCAACTTTAATACACAAACATACACATGTCAAATTCACAGGTCATGAACCATTCAAGCTTAACAAATACTCCCAATGTCACAGCTCATGCATAAATATGCCTGCATGAGGCTTTTCAAATAATCAAAGAAAGGCCAAGAGGGTGTGTTAACTAGAAAGATGTATAGATAAAAGCAGTTGGAGAGTCGTGTGGCGCCATGCAAGGTTCTGACGTGTGAACAGCAAGCGCTGTACACTTTGCTAGTTTTAATACATTTTGTGTCATAAACCGGTGAGATTCGATACACCATGATTATTAACTGCTCCTCCTGCACGTATACACAGACAAGATTGTTGAGACAAGATTCAATTTAATTATAGGAAGACAATATGTCAAAGAATTCAAAATCCTCGGGCTCTGGAGATATTAAAAGACACTTACGTGCTCAAGCTAAAGCCCCTGAGCTGCAGGCCGCAAGCCCTGGAGTCAATTTGGATGGTGAAGTGAAGGAAATTCGGTGTCAATTGATGTTGGCAATGCTGATGAAGGTCATTGTTGACTTGGAGGATCTTGCTGTAATACATCGATCGATCACTGCCATGGAAAATATATTCACTGAGATGGTTACAAGAGTGGCGGATGTTGAGAAACGGATCAATTATCTTGAGTCATCGGAGAGGGAATTAGCTGCTAACTCGCTAGCGACCAAGGCAGACTTTGAGTGCGTCTGGGAAAAGCTGGAAGACTTGGAGAATCATGACAGGCATAACAACGTCTGAAATTTTGGAATTTCTGAGGACAAATAAGGTTGAGATATGGTGAAATTCCTAGATGAGCTCTTCTTGAATCTGCTCAACATAACAGGCCATAGGCTGGAAATCGAGAGAGCTCACAGAGTTCCGGCTCAGAGATCCGTGGAGAGAGACAGGCCCCAATCAGTTCTGGCCAAATTTATGAGATCATACGATAAACATCTCGTGTTACGCGAGGCGAGGAGTAAAGGAAGGCTTTCTTGGAAGAACCACAGCATTTTCTTGTTCCCAGACTTTGCAAATTCGACAAGAGAGAAACGTGATCGATTCAAGGAATGCAAGAAACTCTTACACCAACAGAAGGTTGTTTTTGCACTGACGTTCCTGGCCAAATTGAGAATAGATAATAAGGATGGGCGCAAAATATTTACATACCCACAGAAGGTAATGTCCTTCATAAAGTCAATAACTGAATAAGTTATTTGTGGTTCTCATGTTGCAGCCGAGTGGGCCTGACTCACTGAAAATTCACTTGACTGTCCAAGGAAGCTGAGCACCTTTTTTGTTTGTTTTTGTGCTGGTTCTGCATAGCGGTTGGAGTATGTTTTGTGGAATAAATCACCTTCGGGATAGTTATGAGGATGAATCTACAGGCTCTTTGTGCTCATGCTTCCTATAGCCTGGAGTTTGTTTTACAGGTTATTTTCTTTTGTGTAGTTTTGTCTCACAAAATCTATATAGAAGCACCGGACTTGAGCAATTTGACGGCAAAGTTGCCACGGGGGCTTTCAAAGGCGTACATGGACTGTTTGAGTTTAGAGGGATGGACACCAGTTAGCACAGTCGAACAAAGGTTTAATACGCATTTTTTTTCTTTTTTTCTGTTTGTTTGGTCTCGTTCAGCAAAATGAACTAATCAAGTCATTTAATTAATTTCACTCATTTGAGCAGAATTAAATTAAAATGTAACATTTTCATTAGCCAAATCCCCCCAACACGTCTACTTACACAAACTTTGATTATAGTCCCAATAAGGAAAAATGTATAATGCAGCCAAAGACAAATTATGAGAAACAGAAAGATTAGTTCACCTCTGGATTGAATCTTCTTGTCCAAATCGTTTGTTCTTTTCGCGACAAAAGAACGAATGTCTCAGACCAGAAGACTTGAGAGGTGAACTATTAATTTCTGTTTCCTGCACAGCGCTTATGCAGTTTTCACGTAACAAATGAACGGAGGTTGCGCATTGCACATGCACGGCCAACACAAAATGAATGAATCACTCTCTGAGACTACTCGTTCCTCTAAGTCACATAAAAGATTCAATAAAAATGAACGAATCGTTCATTAATGACCCATCACTAGTAGGGACTATACATTTTTTTTCATCAGTCCATAAGATTTATTCTAGAATTCTAAGTCCCTCATTATTAGGGGTCAAGCCCTGAAAGGACAAAGACCCCTATTGTAATTATTAGTGTTCTTATTATTCTTCTTCTGCCATGGGAGTCTATGGCAGCCCATAGAACCTTTACAGGAAAGTTATGACAGTCTGAACTGATACCACAGCAAATTTTGAGTCTGTAACTCAAAGCCTTTAGCGCCACCAACAGGTCAAACTTTCATTCATGTTTACGCTTATAACATTTGAACTTTAATTCCTAGAGACAAAATTCTTTTATCCCCTAATTCCTGAGTTGAGTCTCGATTTCCCACTAGATTTTCCGCCATTTTTAATTTTAAGGAAACAAGTTTTTTCGCTATTCCTCCTACAATTTTTGTCTGATTTTCACCAAAATTGTTTTAAATCTATTGTGAGATAGAGCTACACAAAAGTTTCACTTTTTTTCTTGATGTCTGAAATTGTTCCTGAGAAATGGCTTCACAAATTTGACTGCAAGCACGCCAAAATGAACTTCATGCTGTATCTTTGTAACACTTAGACGGATTGTGACACAACTTGGTATGAGTCCTCGCCATCATGCCTTGAGGTCACCTGCAGCGTTTCACAACACAGCCCCATGATCACATGGCATCTGCGTCCTCGGTGATCCCTTTGGGCCTTCTGCACATGAGACAGGTTCAGTTGTGGCCAGGGGATTTCATCCAAGGACCAGTCCACATGCTTCGTACCCTTTCTATGAGGTTCAGACCCCGGTTCCTCATTTTGGGTCCCACTCTAGGTGCGTCGGATCATACAGTATGCCTCATTCAACAAAAATCCAAAGCACGAGAACTCGTGTAGTTGGAAGGGAATATTAAAAGTGCCGAGGCAGATCTTAAGCGCCGAATGTCATCTGATGGCCTCAGACGGCCCCGATTGAAATACAGGTATAATATTATTTTGTTGCGGAATGTGGAGTTTTGCCTATTCAGGCAAGACAGTCATATTTTGAGTCTGGGGACAAAGAAGGGAAGATTTTGGCAAGATATATAAAGCAGGGAGTGTCTTTTTCTACCATTCCCTCAGTGAAATCTGCTGGTGGTGATATATTTACCACTGATATTAATAATGCATTTAAAGAATTCTATCTTGATCTCTACAGTTACACATCTTCATCTACTGATGAAGACATTAGAAAATTTGTGGAACCATTAGAACTCTCTAAATTGATGAATGAGCAAAAAAATTCTCTTGATTCTGAGATAAATTTGGAGGAGCTTGGCAAGGTAATCAAGGCGTTTGATATGGTTGAATGGGATTATAATTTAAAGAATACCTCTTTAAAGTATTAAATAATACTTTAAAGTATTCAGGAATACTTTTATTGGATGGATTAAATTACTTTATAGACACGCAGTAGTGTCAGTACAACAAATGGATATCTGGCAGGGTTGCCCTCTTTTCCCATTATTATTCTGTCTTGCTCTGGAACCATTAGCAGCCACAATAAGAAGGGTAGATGATTTTCCAGGGGTGGTGACAGGAGGTGTGGCGCATAAGCTTTACACAGATGATATTTTATTATTCGTCTCCGACCCCATTAGATATATGCCTTGCCTCCATATCATTATTAATTCCTTTCCTAATTTCTCAGGATACAGAGTCAATTGGTCTAAATCCGAAGCTTTTTGTCTGACAGTGTACTGCCCAGTAACGGCTTACCAGGCACCTTCCAGTGGTCCAAACAGGGCATTAAGTATTTGGGCATTTTATTCCCAGCAAATTTGTCTGATTTAGTTAGAGTTAATAGTTACCCCTTAATAAAAAGTTTGTCGACCGATGTGAGCAGGTGGTCTTCATTACATTTATCTATGATTGGGAAGGTTAATGTTATTAAAATTAATTGTAAAAACCCGATACAATCTCTCCCCATAGATGTCCCCTCTCTGATTTCAAACAATTTGATAGCATAGCGAAGTCCTTCATAATGGTAAGCGTCCCGGATTAAATTTCAACAAGTTACATTGGCGATTGACAAAGGTGGGCTAGGCCTACCCAAGATTTTGTTTTATTATGCATTCAGTCTCAGACATTTAGCTCATTGGTCGCTTCCATGTGAGAGAGCCCCTCCCTGTTTTTGTATTGAACAGGAAGTTCTTGCCCCTATTTTGCCATTGCAAAGCCTTTCTATCAAACTAATCTGAGAAGTTAATTTACACACCGCTTTCTCACATTTGCACTCGTGTGGACAAACGTGACCAGAGTGTTTAATTCAGACATTTATTTAAATGCTGCATCAAGCATATGGCTGAACCCTAAATTATGTATTAATAAGTCCCCTTTCTGCTGGTCAGAGTGGATTGTGAGAGGGGTTACTACACTCGGTGACCTATAGGACAGAGGAGTGTTGAGATCTTTTGAAAATTTGGTTCAACATTCCCAGATCTCAGTTCTGTAGGTATTCACAGCTGCACCACCTGCTCTGCATTGTTTTTGGGAATAGCACACACACCTCCAAGTCACAAGTGAATTCACAAGTGGGTTGGTGAAATAGTTCATACAAAGCACTCATGGCCTGGGTCAAGTGCAATTTAATTCTAAAGGTTCTTCTCCGGTTACTGCATCCAGGGCTGTAGCTTAACATATGGGGGCCAAACGCGAAATCCTACTTGGATGATGTCTTGGTGCAATGACCTATTATTCAGGGAAATAGCAAATTTGCACCACTTCATTAACATACAAAACACCCACACAGTTTGCGTGCATATACCCACCGTTAGCGCAAACACTCCCAGCCGTGCATGGTCGTTCATGGAAACTGAACCCTATATTCTTGGTGAAAATAGCTTATGAAATAACACATCAGCCAGGATGGTCTATATTTATTTGGCCATTTTGAGAAAAGACTTGAAATATAGTGAATGAGTTGTAAGGACTGTTTGGAAAGTCATAGCAACTATTCACTTTCATTTTATGGCAAAGAACAAGTACATTCTGCAACCAAACTCCTTTTGTGTTCCATGGATATGACACTGGTGTCACCATATGGAATTGCATAAATAGTGATTGTTTTCAAACAGGTTTCCTGAACACTTTGGTTTCCTAAACACTCATCGAGCCAATGTTGCTGGGTCGAGCTGGTTGGGATGCACAAACAAACAGAGCAATGTTTTGATAGTTCCACAGACCTACAGTGTTTACACTTCTCAGGGAAGTCAACCTACAAATGGCTTACTAAATTGTAGCTGTCTCTGCATATGATGCTGGGATAAGATACATTTTTTTATGTTGAAAAAATATCACTTCAGCTTTAACGACTCAATTAGCTTGGCGTATAATAGCTAGGTATGTTACTTATTTTCTGTCAGGCTGAATAACCCACCTCTCTCTCTGACACCAATCTTTTCCACTTCAGGAATGAGGAATCTGTAGACAAGCTCTGCCACAATCTCTTCAGACTGCCGACTGCTCCTCCTGCACGTATACACAGACAAGATTGTTGAGACAAGATTAATTCTGTTTATAGCACAAGAAATACTCTTAAACAGGAAATGAAGGATATTTTCTTCAAATAAGTGAAAAGAAGAAAGGTAACAATTGCAACACAATAAGAAAATATAGGTTTCTATATGTGTATTTTTTTTTAAAGTACAGTTATTTAAAGTAAAATACTATGAAGCAATATAAAGTATGTGCAAATTCAAATTTCGAAGATCTAACTGTTTTTCTATGCATTTTGCCTAGGAGGAAGAGAAAGTTTTGAGAACATGCAGGAGCACAATGGCCGGAAGGTATGCTTTAGACAGATCAAAGTATGTCTTTGTATATATTTTCAGGGAGGAAGTGAGTTATCTTCTTATACACCTTGTATTATTTGATAACATTCTGTATTTATTATGGCCTGTTTTTACTAAATGCTCAAGGACATCAATGCAAGTATTGAGCATTGTAGGTTACAACAAAAACTCAGTCAGTAAACCTTCAACACAGTGCAGGTCCATTCTCAACTGATTCAGGCATCCTTGAAATCTCACTAATAATTATTGGATTTAATAAAACCTCTGACACATGAAACTGTCAGCAACAAACATTTTTTAAACATGCTGTATATGTTTAACCAGTATAGTCTTTCTTCTCAAAATGGTTGGGCAAGGAAGTATTGCTGATTAAGAAGCCTGGTGGAGACACCAGCACACTAGCATCCCATCATCGCATCCATTGAAAACAGGGAAGTCAATAAAAAAACTTTTTGCAGTGCATTTTACTTCTGTAATCTAGTGTATTTCCATGTTAAACAGGATATTCGGCCTGCTATTATTTCATCAATCAGAAACTGATTGGATTCTGAAAACTTGCCATTACATACCAGAATAGACTCGGGTGGTTGGAGGAGGTGGGGGTTAAAAAATAAGAGGGCTTGGTGACATCATCCAAAAAAGAAAGTCCTTTTAGGGATGGAGTAGTTATTACATTCTAATTATGAGACAACAATAACAAGACATTTTCTCTTGGAATAACATGCACTGATGAATCATAAACAATAATATCAGGAACATGCATTAAGAAAGTAAATTGGGTCAATTTTGATTTCATGTTGGCTTCAAGAATTAATGGTTAATTGTCGTCATTATGTGTACAGATGTGAGATTATCAGACAGGTATAATTGGATATAATAGAATTCTTAATTAACTTATTTCAATGCAAGACCAGGCACGTACGTCTGCTCTGTGGCATAGACGATGTTGTTCAGCTCCTCAGCCATATGGTGAATCTCTTCTCTGGCCTGGGAATCAGCTGTCTGATTAATAGAACACAGGATGACATCTTCCAGGTACATGTCTACTGTGTCCTGATGTACCTTGACGACCTGTGATCAGAGGACATACAGCTATAGTTTGAGTTTGCAAATCTGCTGGTTGCAATGCATTGTAGTACACATATGAGCACACCACCCTACATTATATACAGTATGTATTAGAAGTATTAACGGGAAATAGTGCAAGCTTTAAAATACTAACATATGACTAATTAGATAAATATGGTGCATTAAATATATTTTTCTTAAGGCAAACATAAAGGCAATATCAGATTGCATTTAATTGCAACAAGGCACAGTTTCACTGTGTTTAATGAACTGAGTTTTTTCAGATGTGAATCCAATATGTAAATCTAAATTGTAAGAACTAATGTTGATTGATGATGGTGTATACCTGATGTCTCAATGATTAGATCACTCACTTGATCAGTTATTCTTGTTATTTAATCATGTAAAAATATGCTAAATTGAATTCTGTGATTTGTAATGTTTACTTATTTTGTATTTTGATTGAGTTAATAATTGTACATACTTGTATTTATGAATGATCATGATAATTTGGTTATGAATCATGTGTCATTTGGTTGAATCTTGCATTCCCTGAGGTGCTAATTGTTTGTTTTTTTGTCATCAATCATTTTTGTGAATGTAGGGATACGTGGTGATGTAATGGGGATGCTGTCTGTGTAAAAAGAAGGTGGGGATGTTGATTGCTGTACACACTGAGGAAGGGCATAAGCGCTGAAACATCTGTGGTTTTCACAAACAATGTAATAAAATAATATAAAAGTATTATCTCTGTGCGGGTCATTATCTCACTAGGATAGGAAAATGCATGAGATTATTACAAATCACAACAGAAGACCTCATTCAAGTTCCCAGTCAAAAAGCTACACTTTTATGCTGCACTGATTTAGCGCTTTGGGAACAACTTTAGGTGTGACCAGCTGTGAATATGTGTGCAACACGTCAATATAATTGACCAGAATTTATAGCCTCTGCTGGTGACATCATTGGATGCACCTGTAGCAGGGCTATAAATAGATGCGTCACAGGTGTATCGTCAGATCTTTTGTCTTCAGATCACTCTGTGTGTGTGTTGTGCATCTTGACTGTCAGAACTTCCTCTGTTAGGAGTTAGAATTGTTAGGCAGTGCGCAGATACCTTTCTCTTTTCTTTAAAAAAAAAAAAAGAGAAGAAAAAGAATGACTGATAAACAAACGGTGTGTGTTCCCATGTTTATGCTCTATGGCTGAAACGGACACACACCTGTTTTGTTTTGTGTGTTTGGGGGAAGAGCATGCTGCTCTTGCGTTGGGGCGGGGCAGGTGCAAGCATTGCGATCTGTTTACAGTCAAAATGCTTCGCACTCATCTCGCTTACTTCCAAGAGCCAGCGCCCACTCTTTCATTTTGGGGCTCCCGCATAAATCTGGCTAGATCTCCCACTCAGGGAATCATCATCGATCATGATGCGGGCACAATTGTCTCCCGCTCAAATCGTGTCCATTCAGAACATCCTGAGCAAAGTCAGGCTAGACCAAGGTTGCACTGTTCATCAGTATCAACGAATACTAGGTCTCATGGCATCTGCGTCCTCGGTGATCCCTTTGGGCCTTCTGCATGAGACCGTTTCAGTTGTGGCTCAAAGCAGGGGATTTCATCCAAGGGCCTGTCCCCTAAGGCAGATAAGGGTTACACGCCTCACGCTTCATACCCTTTCTATGTGGTTCAGACCCCAGTTCCTCACTTTGGGTCCCACTCTAGGTGCGTCTTGCCGTCGCAAATTGCTAATGACAGATGCCTCCCTGACGGGCTGGGGTGTGGTGGTCATCCAGCTCAAGGGGAATGGGAAGGTCATCAGCTCGATTGGCACATCAACTGCCACGAGCTGATGGTGGTATTTCTGCTCTGAAATACTTCCTCCAGTATTTGACCTTCTGTCCCAGGTGCAGGGGACAATATTTAATCTCCCATTGGTAATAATTACAGCCTTAAATGTACACAATTTTATTAATCACTGTTGTTATAGTTATTTACAGTCTGCAAAACTTACACTACAGGCATGGTTGAATGTGGTGGAAAACATATCAGTTACCATAGTTACCCATTTGTTTCAATGGGGAAAATAAAGAGGACTATCCAATACATTTAGCTGTTTTTGTTAGTTTTTTTTAAGAAAAGTAAAACAAAAATGTTTGTTCAGTTTTCTTTTTTGCACTTCATATAAAACCAAGAAAATTCTAAATGTTTTTTTTGCCAGCCAGTTGGATAAAAGGAGCCAAAAGAAGATGGTTGTGAATACATTCAGTGACAATTCAGAATTCAGTGACAAGATGATAACAGATGCTTGTGAAATCACAAATTTGCTACAGATAAATTCAAATGTGAGATTCCACATGCAGTTCTTATCTTTGTGCTGAATTGCTTCTATTTAAAGCAGTCTTCTATAACCTTCTTTTATTCAATCGATGGCAAAAAAAGAAAAAAAAGAAACTTTGTGTCTATTGGTTAGGCTATTTCTCTTACTTTTTTTAATAGTTGTCTATGCATATTAATCTGGGATAAAAGGACACTTCACCTTTACAGTCCCCATGAAATGCCTTGACAAGCGCAGTTCGATCTGTTGTTTTGATGTATTTCCAACTTAATACAGGAAGTGGGGGTGAAACAAGTCAAATGTAGTCGGTTCAGTTGGCCAATTTAGACAGGAAAAACCATCTAACTGACATGTAAAGTGACCAGTCCCAGTTGGTTTTTTCATTACAAGGTGTTTGTTGATGAGTCAAGATGGCGCCGAGTATGGCTGCTGCGTCGCGAGCTCCGTCAAAACACTGCAGTTTATTGTTTGTTTTGTTTACAGTTCTGTGTTTTTTTTTTTTTTTGTCTTGGATGTTGTCTGCCTTATTGTGTACGACAGACAAACGCTTTTGGACATTGGTTCGGCAATCACACACCGAAAACCGGACTTCACATTCCTCAATGCCGACCCGCAGTTTACAAACACGCCAGCGGAGCCCTTTGTTTGGGCTGCCCAGCCGCGGAAACGCAGAAGGAAAAGAGGAAAAAGAGCCGGCGTTCTCATCAGATTAAGACGTCGCGCAAATCGCCCCCCGCTACCCAGTATACTACTGGCAAATGTTCAGTCTCTGGACAACAAGCTCTGCGAGCTGAGAGCACGGATCTCCTTCCAACGAGAGACGAGAGAATGCTGCGTTATCTGTCTTACGGAAACCTGGATGTCCGCGGAGATTGCAGACTCGGCCATCGAACCCACGGGTTTCTCCGTGCACCGAGCGGACAGAGCGAAAGACCTCTCAGGTAAAAGCAGAGGTGGAGGTGTATGTTTTATGATCAACAAATCATGGTGTGATCAGAGGAATGTACATTTTATCAGGTCTTTCTGCTCTCCTGATTTGGAATATCTCATGCTTCTGTGTCGACCATTCTGGCTACCGAGGGAATTCACAGCGGTCATTATCACAGCTGTGTACATCCCCCCACAAGCCGACACAGACCGAGCACTTAGAGAACTGTATGGCAGTATAAGTGAGCAGGAAACCGCGCACCCTGAGGCTGCGTTCATTATTGCCGGGGACTTCAACAAAGCCAACTTCAAAACAATAGCACCAAAATACCACCAACATATCAGCTTCAACACACGAGGGGACCGGGTTTTGGATCATTGCTATTCTCCTTTCCGGGATGGCTACAAATCCCTCCACCGCCCACCATTTGGCAAATCCGACCACTCTTCCGTTCTGCTTCTGCCCGCTTACAGGCAGAAACTGAAACGGGAAGCACCCGCCCTCAGAATGATCCAGTGCTGGTCGGACCAATCAGACTCTGCACTACAGGACTGTTTTAATCACGCGGACTGGGAGATGTTCCGGTCTGCCTCCGATGACGACATCGAGGTTTACGCTGATAGCGTAACGTGTTTCATCAGGAAGTGCGTAGAGGACGTTGTTCTGACGAAAACTATACGGATCTACCCCAACCAGAAACCCTGGGTTAACGGCGATGTTCGCGCGGCACTTACACCGCTTTTAATCCCGGGAACGCGGAGGAGCGTAAACAAGCCAGTTATGCCCTCCGTAACTCCATCAGTACAGCCAAACGCCAGTACAGGCACAAAATTGAAGGACAGTTCAACACCACTGACTACAGAAGTATGTGGCAGGGAATTAACACCATCACGGACTATAAACAGAATAAAAACTCCGCCATGAACACTGCTGCCTCTCTCCCGGATGAGCTTAATACTTTTTATGCTCGTTTCGAGGATAACAACAACACCGCCCTAACGGAGAGAGCACTCGCAGCCGATACTACAGATGATGGTTCACTCTCCGTCTCTGTTGCGGATGTAACCCGATCCTTTCGACGGGTGAACATTCGCAAAGCCGCGGGTCCAGACGGCATTCCGGGCCGCGTCATCAGAGCATGCGCGAACCAACTGGCTGGTGTTTTTACGGACATTTTCAACCTGTCCCTCTCCCTGTCTGTAGTCCCCACATGCTTCAAAACATCAACCATTGTGCCTGTACCGAAGCAAGCCAAAATCACTTGCTTAAATGACTGGCATCCTGTTGCCCTCACCCCCATCATCAGCAAATGCTTTGAGAGGTTGATCAGAGATCACATCTGCTCTGTTCTGCCCACCTCTTTGGACCCATTGCAGTTTGCCTACAACCGCTCCACTGATGATGCTATTGCATCTACAATACACACTGCTCTATCCCACCTGGAAAAAAGGAACACGTATGTGAGAATGCTGTTTGTAGACTACAGCTCAGCATTTAACACCATAATGCCCTCCAAGCTTGATGTGAAACTCCGGGCTCTGGGCTTAAACAGCTCGCTGTGCAGCTGGATCCTGGATTTCCTGTCAGGCAGACGTCAGGTGGTTAGAATGGGCAGCAACATCTCCTCATCACTGACCCTCAACACTGGAGCCCCACAGGGCTGTGTTCTCAGCCCACTCCTGTATTCCCTTTACACACATGACTGTGTGGCGACACATAGCTCCAATGCCATCATTAAGTTTGCTGACGATACGACGGTTGTAGGTCTGATCACTGACAATGATGAAACAGCCTACAGAGAGGAGGTGCACACTCTGACACGCTGGTGTCAGGAGCACAACCTCTCCCTCAACGTCAGTAAAACCAAGGAGCTTGTGGTGGACTTCAGGAAGAAAGACAGAGAACACAGCCCCATCACCATTAATGGAGCACCGGCGGAAAGAGTCAGCAGCTTCAAGTTCCTCGGTGTCCACATTACTGAGGAACTCACATGGTCCGTCCACACTGAGGCCGTTCTGAAGAAGGCTCACCAGCGCCTCTTCTTCCTGAGATGGCTGAGGAACTTTGGAATGAACCACCACATCCTCACACGGTTCTACACTAGTACTGTTGAGAGCATCCTGACTGGCTGCATCACCGCCTGGTACGGCAATAGCACCGCCCACAACCGCAAAGACCTGCAAAGGGTGGTGCGAACGGCCAGAAACATCATCGGAGGTGAGCTTCCCTCCCTCCAGGATATATATAACAGACGGTGTGTGAATAAAGCTCGGAGGATTATCAAAGACTCCAGCCACCCGAGTCATGGGCTGCTCTCACTGCTGCCATCAGGCAGGCGGTATCGCAGCATCAGGACCCGCACCACCCGACTACATGACAGCTTCTTCCCACAAGCAATAAGACTTTTGAACACATGATCTCTCACGATCTACAATCAGCACTGCACTTTATTAATCCTCATTCTGTCAATATATTCTCGCTCCCAATTCAGTTAGTGTATATATATATATTTATACCCTTATCTAGTGTATGTGTATTCTACATTGTGTGTATTGTGTACATTTGATATGTAAATTGTTGTGTAGGTATGTGTACATTTGTTATGTAAATTGTGTTGTGTAAATGTTGTTATTGTAAAGTGGTTTATGTCTGGTCACTGTCATTTCTGCAATGTTGCTCGGAACTGCACACAAGAATTTCACCTGCTGTTGCACTCGTGTACACAGTAGTGTGACAATAAAGTGATTTGATTTGATTTGATTTGATTTGATTAGGGACACGGTTATCAGAGATGTATCATACCATAATAAAGACGGACGGAAATTATCCATATACATAAAGTCTCCGCACAGAATTGCATAGAAAGCACAGGGCAGAAAATGAGTAGAGTACTCATGGTAGGGTGGTAGGGTGGAGGGCGGGGTCGGGTTGTGATTCCGCACACCCAGCCCCTAATCAGGCTAATTGGCTGATTAAGGCCGACCGAAGACAGCAGTGCGACAGAGGGAGAGAGAGATTTACAATCATCTGTCCAACACTTGTGTGTGTTTGTCTTTTTGGTTCAGTTTTATATTAAAATATTATTTATATCGTCAAGCTGGTTCTTGCCTCCTCCTGCCGAAACCCGGGAAGGGGTTGTACGTCATGCCAGGGACTCCCCGTCCTGAGGCAACCCCAGGAGGAGTGTAGAACGGAGGATGGCAGGTCCAGGCTGGAACGATGCACGCCCGGTCCCCAATCAGTCTGATTAGGGGGGCCCCGCCTGGCCCCGCCCCATCCTAATTATAGAGAATTTCACAGGTCTCACTCGTGGAAGTTCCATTGAACCATCCAATCAGATATGCACTGAGTTTATCGAAAAAGTATTTTCCAATTTTGTGTGCTATAAGCATCAGACGTTAGTGCACGGACTGAGGGTGGTCTGTGGGCATGCTGTCTGAGTTTAAGGCATGATCAGTGGCAGTTACCTTATAGCCAGACACGTTGAACAGATGTAGGGGGAGGGAACGTCGTCATTCTAGAAAGCATTTGATTGGACAAGGTTTCTCAACCTGTATGTGACATGGATGTTCTTGAGTCGTTTTAGCCAGAAGAGAGAAACAGCAGATTTTAAATGTTTATATTATCAGAATTTTTTTTGTCAATGTTTAGAAGCTCACTAACATAAGGATGACCTTAAAGTTAATAGATATGGACTAAAAGCAGCAAAACATTAATGATGTTTGATTTCACGGGTCTTTAAGGTTTGTACAAGTGGCGAACTCAAAATGTGCTTTACCACATAAAAAGATACTGCACACACATAACGAAGTCAGCTGTTAGGCACCCCACGAGGGGAGATGGGGAAATCCACGAGAAGGGTATAAGATAAAAAGATAAAAGCACATTCAATGTGAATAGAATTTCTAGAAACCTGTTTGAATATTTCATCCTCTTCTCTACGTCTCCTCTCCTCTATCTGCCTCCTCCCACTCTCCTCAGCCTCACGAATACGCCGGTCTCTCTCAGCCAATAGAGTGAAGGCATGGATTCGCCTTTCCTCTTGCAGACGAACCAACTCTTTAGACAAAAATTCCAGCATGTCCACTATTACTGTCCCAGACAGGCCAGCAATGGAGGACTCGATCTGAGCAACCTGAGAGAAAGACAGAGGGCCAAGGAATAAGGAGAAACTAAGAGTTAACAGATCAATAGCTATCTAATAATTTCGTAATATTAGACACAACCAAAACGTTTATCCAAAGCAGCTTACAGTGCATTAAATGTATACATTTTATCAGTAGATGTGTTTCTAGAGTATCTTACCTAGCACTATAACTCATTTGTTATAACTCATTATATGAGCTGTTATAACTCATTATATATAAATTATATGAGCTGTTATAACTCATTATATATAAATACTTCCATCATTTTGTTTAGTGATTTTTTATTTAGACCACAAAATCCATTAATCAATGGTTTAAAGGGTCATATCGTAAAAATAAATATATATTTTTGTTCTTTCCTGAGATCCACATATAATATTCATTTCTCACCCTCTCTCTGACAGGCAGTTTTTTGCTGTTGTTCCTTCAAACTATGTAAGCACCCTCTTCACGTGTGAAATTAAAAATAAAGCAGTGCTGCACAAGCTGGGGGTTTGCTGTCGGCTCCAATGTACTTTTGAATTGCCCTATCCTTAAGTAGCAGATTGTTTGAAAAGCCTGCATAACATTGTAGCAGGTTCACAAAACTATCCTTGCTGAAATGTTCTGCAGAAACTGTCAAGATCGTTCAAGTTTGTGAATATAATGGTTGGTGTTTACTATGCTACCTGTGACATTCATATTTTCAGTCTTACCATGTCAGAGTGGATGTCTCTATTCATCTGTAAGGCTAGTGTGGCCTGTTTTTCTTCCTCCTTCTTCTCCAGTTCCTCTCTTTGCAATGCGTGGGTGGTGCGAAGTTCTTGGATGAGTTCCAGACGTTTTTCCTTCCCTTCGAACATCTGACACCCATCATACGTCATTATCCATTTACATCAACAATGATACAATCAGTTAGACATAAGCATGCTCCACCCACAGAACTTGTGCACATTACCTGATTCTGGATAGATCTCCCTCTAAGTATTTTCTGCAGGAAGATTATGGCCAGTTCTCTTTCCTCATCTCCCTGTTAAGTATATAACTTTGATCTCAGAATTTTTATGAAAGATGAAAAGATAATTGCAATATACACTCACGGAGCACTTTATTAAAAACATCTGAACACCTACATATTCATGTGACTATCTAATCAGCCAATTGTGTGGCAGCAGTGCAATGCATAAAATAATGAAGATACAGGTCAGGAGCTTCAGTTAATGTTCACATCAACCAACAGAATGGGGGAAAAAAAATATGATCTCAGTGATTTTGAGCATCGCATGTTTGTTGGTGCCAGACGGGCTGGTTTGAGTATTTCTGTAATTGCTGATCTCTTGGGATTTCACGCCCACAGTCTCCAGAGTTTACTGAGGATGGAAATGCCTTGTTTATGAGAGAGGTCAACAGAGAATGGCCAGACTGGTTTGAGCTGACAGAAAGGCTACAGTAACTCAGATAACCACTCTGTACAATTTTAATGAGCAGAATAGCATCTCAGAGTGCACAACACATCAAATATTGAAGTGGATTGCCTACAAGAGTAGAAAACCACGTCAGGCACTTTATTAGGAACATAGTGTTCCTGTGCTCAATGAGTGTAGATCAGTAATTTGAAACAAAACATACAAATTTAGGTAACATTTCACCATATAAGGGCACGCTACACATACCACAGTTTGAGAACCAATACTTTAGAGAACCAGTGTGCTTTTACCAACAGAGCACCCAAACTATCTGCACACAGGCACATTTTTTCTTGCAAACTGCAGATGCACAACACATTTTGTTCCATGAAAAAAGACAGACCTACTAGAAAGGCCAGAATTGCCTACAGCAGGAACGTGGGCTGTACCTCAGGGGGGCCATCCACCACAGGGGTTGTTGGCCGTGGAGTAGGCTTCTCCTTCTTAAAGAGGAATCGCAAAGGCTTCTTTTCCTCCACACAGACCTTTTCAGCTTTCAGAGCCTGGTGAAAAAGGAGGATCAGGGCATTATATGTCACGTCATACACCTCCACAGACAGTCTGATGAAGTGTGAAAAGCACCCCACTTCTCATTACCTCATGAGTCTTCAGGAGCTCTAGTTCTCTGCGGGCTGAGCGTGACACGAAGCCTTTAGTCACTTTAGGTTTTGGCACTTTGATCCGAGGCTCCATGACAGATGGAGGGAGACCTGCCTCCAGCTGTAACAGACCTGATAAACACAGATATACTACATCACTGCAGGTCTTTACCAGAATTGTAAGGATACAAATTTCAGCTAAAACCAGAATAGGCCACGCTTTTAAAATAACACATATATTGTTTTATATTATTTTCAAGCCAGACTAAAAATGCTATTCTATAAATGTATTTGTATTAAAAACGTAAACTTAAGTGTGTTATTCAGTGTGATTAATATACAGTATAGCACAGACTTGTATTTAGCAAATCAATTAATAAAAATTGACTGCCAAAAAATACAAAAAATATGACATTAGAATAAAAATTATACTTGCATATCAGAAAATATGGATATGAAAAAAAACCCACAAGAAATGTAATTAGTTAGTTTTATAATGTAGTTTAATATGTACAGTATATATGTGTATGTATGTATCTATCTATCTATCTATCTATCTATCTATCTATCTATCTATCTATCTATCTATCTATCTATTTATCTATTTATCTATCTATCTATGATTATAAATGTTCTGTATACAGAAGCAGACCTTGGTACGTGCTGAGAAAGTGACTCTTGACAATATTGCGGCTGGAATTCCGGTCTGGGATCTGGCCAAAACGAGAAAGAGGAGCATACGTCTGAGACCCATAATCTGAGTAATCCTTTATAATATCTCGTCTCTCCAGCTTTCCCTCCACATTCCTCCTCTTTGCCAGCAGCTTCCGCATTGCTGTGAAATACAGGAAGACACTGGATAAAACTAGAATAAGACAAACTTTGAAAGTAAGCTGGACAAAGCTATATCTGAAGGTTTTAAACAGTTTGAGGGATAGTTTGAAGGTTTTGTAGGCTTCGCTAGGAAGCACTAAGGTTTTCTGAGTAGTTGCTAGCCATTTGATAGGATTTCTGGTTGCTAGGCAGTTGCTAGATTTAGTTGCTAGATTTTCTGGCTGGTTGCTTTGGTCTTCTGGGTAGTTGCTAGGGCATTGCTAGGTGGTTACTGTGGTGTTCTAACTGGTTGCCAGGGTGTTGTTAGGTGACAGACAGTCAGACAGACAGACAGACAGACAGATAGATAGATAGATAGATAGATAGATAGATAGATAGATAGATCAAACTGTGGCCTCACAAACAACATAGTCATTGCGTATCTTCTTCAGCCATGCCTCCTTCTCTTTCTGCATTTGGGTGAAGCTCACTTCCAGTCGCTCCACCTTGACCTGCTCTTGCTTCTCCTCCCTCTGACGCAGAAGCTGCATCAGCAAGGTCAGTCGTGCCTTCTGCAGCCTAACATTTACAATAAAAGTGAGTTAATATATGTTTGTGCCTTGCAGAAGTAAAGCTGACAATTGCAATTTGAGTTAATTAGATTATTGTTAAGTTCTTTACAAGTAATTAAGCAATGCTCACTTCTCTATGTCCTCCTCTCTGAAGGCCCACTCCTTCCTTTCCATCTCCTCCATCATCCTCCTCCTCTTATCTAGCTGAGTGAGGTCGTCTAGCGGGGGCAGAGTTGCCTCCCATGCTCTCTTCATTCTCGCTCTCTCAATCATCTCCACTTCTGCCAGTCCTGCAGGCAGCCCATGGCCTAAAGACAACCACATTTATGCTTCTAGCTTCAGTATGCAACCTTTTCTGGGATGTTGAGTTTCAAAATGCAACAATTGCATGGTTGCAGTGCTTTGGCTAAGCATCTCTTACATGTAGATCTAATAAAAGACAGGAGACAGTCGGCAGGACATTTTGTCTGCTGGGTCGCCTAACATATCACACTCAACAAACATACACTGATGAGCCAAACATTATGACTACTCACAGGTGAACCAAATAACATTGATAATCTCCAAACAAGGTCACTTGTCAAGGTCTGAGTAGATTAGATGGTAAGCGAACAATCAGTTCTTGTAGTCTACAAGTTGAATGCAGGAGAAATGGACAGGAGTAAAGACCTGAGTGACTTTAACAAGAGCCAGTCGACTTGGTCAGAGCATCACTAAAACAGCAATGCTTGTGAGGTGCTCAAGGTCAGCAGTTGGGAGCACCTACCGACAGTGGTCCGAGGAGGGACAAACTACAAACCAGCAACAGGGTGTTGGGCGCCCAAGTCTCATCAATGCACAAGGGCAAAGAAGGATATCCCATCTGGTCCAGACTGACAGAAGGTCTACTGTGACACAAGTCACAAAAAATAGTAATGATGGTTACGGTAGGAATCTGTCACAAAACACAGTGCATCGCACCCTGTTGCAGATGGAGCTGTGTAGTCGCAGACCAGTCAGAGTGACCAAGATGATCCCTGTTTACCATCGAAAGCACCTACAATGGGCATGCGAGTATTGGAATTGGACCTTGGAGCAGTGAAACAAGGTCGACTGGTCTGATGAGTCCCATTTTCTTTTACATCACGTGGACGGCCATGTACATGTGCATCGTTTACCTGGGTAAGTGATGGCACCAGGATGCACTGTGGGAAGATGGTGGAGGGAGTGTGATGCTCTAGGCAATGTTCTGATGGGAAACCCTGGGCCTTTCATGGCCTTTCATGTAGACATCAGTTTGACATGTGCCCCCTACAGTACCTAAGCATCATTGCAGACCAGGTACACCCTTTCATGGCAATGGTATTCCCTAATGGCAGTGGCCTCTTTCATCAAAATAATGCACCCTGCCACACTGCACACATTGTTCAGGAATGGTTTTAGAAACATTGTGAATGTGTTGCCCTGGCCTCAAAATTCCCCAGATCTCAATCCGACTGAGCATCTGTGGGAAGTGCTGGACCAACAAGTCCGATCCACAACAGCTCCACCTCACAAATTACAGGACTTGATGGATCTGCTGCTAATGTCTTGGAGCCAGATACCACAGCACAACTTAAGGGGGCCTGTAAAGTCCATGCCTCAGTGGGTTGGCATTAATATTTTGGCTCATCAGTGTATAAATACACTCCAGTGGTTTCAAGTTCATTTTGGACAATGTGTAAGGCACTGGTAAGGCAAAAAGTAATGTGTAGAATAAACTTGACCATGCACTATGTTTATATTCTTTACCCCATGTGAGTGTGGCCAGTGTGAGAAGCTCAGGGGGAGCTGTCCCAGGACGAACCACATAGTTTGGAGTGTAGGGGTCGGTCTGTGTCTCACTCTCCCGGTAGTCAGTCTGAATTCCCACGCTGCGCTGGAAGGGAGTGTGGGGGCATTTTTCATCTCCATCCGGAGCAGATAAGAGGTTAAATCTGAGAGAGAGAGAGAGAGAGAGAGAGAAAGCGAGAGCAAAATATTCCAAAGACAAATGGAATAGTAGATGGGACATTTTTAAACAGCTCTACAGTGTAAACACAGATAATTTCCAAATTTACAGTATGATAGGAAGAATGCATTATTTGATAGACCAAAGGTATTTAATACATTATCTCATGACTTACTTTGGCAAAGCAAATAAAACATCAGGAGGAATCTGCTGAGCAAAAGGAATAAGTGGGCTGAGGGAAAGACAATGAGGGAGAAGAAAGGAAAGACATAATTATAATTATTTAATAAGGGTTTTTAAGTAAGCATTTTTTTTCAGAGTGATGCATTGTGGCATTTGCGTATTTCATAACCGCAGAAATAAAAAACATTATATACTGTATGTCTTACCGTTTGAAAAACTTCCAGCGGTCCACTCCTGTCACATCATCAGGGTTTGGTCTATATATGTTAACCCCTGACATAACTCTTACACACAGATATAAAGGTTTAAAAGATTATCAATTTACATGCAAAAACAGCATATAATTAAAACTGTAAAGTATTTAAATATCATGAATAGTATTTGTTGTACTGCCTTTAAGTTATGCTGATTGAAAGAAGTTGTTTTACAATAATGAGAAACAGATAATCAGTTATGAAATCACATTGATAATAAGAGGAAAAACTCTGATGCCTGAACAGTAAAGAAAATTTTGTGGTAAAATGTGCTTAATTGTCATGAAAATAATGTAAAAATGCAAAAACTCCTACTGCTCCTAAAATGGCCTTTATTTTCTTTTTCCAAAATATAATGTGTTCTTTTTGGTGTGAAATGAGACCTGAGATTCAACCATCTATTATTATGTTTACAAAGGATTGCTGACTTCATATTGTGTTTATAGTGAGGTCATTGGAATTTTACCCAGTCAACCTCTGAAGGGCCTGCTTCCTCTGCTCAGCATATCCCCGCCAACGTCGATCAATGTATGCAGGCACAGGATCAGTGACTTCTAGGCGTAATGTATATCGTGGGTGGTGTGGCAGATTACTAAACATGGAGTTAAACTCTGGGACCCTCCGCTGAAAGACACAAAACACACATGTCGAATTCTTAAAATGGGCATATCATATATTTGTTTTAAAGTATTTATTTACTCCCTGGAAATTTAGAATGTTAGGATGTAATAATTTCGCAATTATGACCATTTCCAGGGTTGGAGAGTAACGGAATATATGTAACAGGATTACATATTTAAAATACAAAATATTAGTAACTGTATTCCACTGCAGTTACAATTGAAATCACTGGTAATTAGAATACAGTTACATTCAAAAAGTATTTTGATTACTGAAGAGATTACTTAGCATTTTACTGTCATTTGTTTCATTTAATATTTAGTCCTTTCAGATGGAAAACATTTATACATATACATGATGCGATCAAAAGTGCATTTGAACAGTGGTAAAACACTTTCTTATGATGTGTTACATTCATACGAGCAGACAGAAAAGTAAGTTTGAAGTAAGCAGAAGTAATAGAAATAAACATTGTGTAAATGGTCAGCTTACCGCTGAGCTAAAATGTTATTTCTAGCCAGTTTACATTTATGCATTTGGCAGACGCTTTTATCCAAAGCAACTTACAGTGCACTTATTACAGGGACAATCCCTCCGGAGCAACCTGGAGTTAAGTGACTTGCTCAAGGACACCTTGGTGGTGGCCGTGGGGATTGAACCAGCGACCTTCTGATTAACAGTTATGCGCCCACCACTCCGTGTATTTTTTGCGAACATATGTTACCAGATATGAACTATTAGTTAATCAAAAAAGGTATTTTTGAACAGGAGAGAAAGTGCTATGTTCTGAAATGTACAGTTATGTTATCATAATTCAATGAAGTCATTTATCTTAAAAAATTTATGAAAATCTAATTCCCCAATATGACCCCTCTAACATTATGTAATATCATGCACCATTGGTGTAGAATTGGGGATTGGGGAGTGATTTGTTCTCCCAATCATGCATCTGTCCTTGTTTTTATATATATATTTGTTTTTTTTTTTCTTTTCTTATCAACACTTAAAATCATTTAGTATGAAATCACTTGCAATTGTGTGAAAGTGAGTCTGCTATAATCAGACAAAAAATGTGTCACGTGGTACCTGTTACTTTTCTCAGCGCTGGCCAGGATGGGCCACTCACAGTTGTTTATCATTACTGGATGAGGACACTTTTATAGATAATACTGAGGCAGATTTCCATTCACTGCTATGATCTGCAATTATCAGTTTTTATTAAAAAATTATTAACCAGTGTAAAATGTGTCCAAAGGGATATAAAACGTTCTGATATTTAAATGCAGATGCATGGAGGATTCGGTTATCAGAGCAATATTATCAACCTTAATATCTATCATCTAATTAATGTGTGCTAATGTTTTTTTTTTTTTAATTATTATTATTATTTTTTTTTTTTAAAGAAAATATAGTTGGGTTATCATGCTTACAATACTGAGGATGTCATACAGACTGAGAGGAGCCATTTTTATTCTTACATGCAGAGCAGGAGACAGAGAGAAAGAGTTAGAGGGATTATGTACATTATTGCCCTAAACTGCTCATAATTCCACCCCACACAAATTACTAGACTGCCCTACACAAGACTGTCAAAATCTGTCACACTTACGGCGCAAAAGGGTTAAAAATGTCAAATGTGAAAATTAATGTATTCATTTATTTTACACTCATTTAAGAAATCAGATTATGACCGGAATTTTATAAAATCCTAAAAAAAAAAAAATTTGAATGGTGAAGCTTTGACGCTCCGAAAAGGAGATAAAGTCAGCATAAAAGTCATTTCTATGACTTCAAAGAACAGGCCAAAATATAACTCCTATTTCACTGTACATCTTGACAGCAGCCTCCTTGGCGATCATGATTTCAAGCTCGATTACACTTCCTATAGCATTATTCTGTTATTTGTATCATTTAAATATATTTATTCTTTGTTCATCTTTCTGTTTATCAAGAAACCACACACACGCGCGCGCGCGCGCACACACACACACACACACACACTTCATTGTGTGAGTGATATGCATAACTGTGTGTAAATAACTATCATTTTGGGCATCTTCATTCTTGTTCTTGCCGGACAACATGTGGCGATTGTAATTCAACCGAAGAACTGTACCTAAAGCTTCAATTCAGTGAGGTCACAAGTTTGGATAAAAGCCTAAAATTGCCATATCAACGTCTACATATTACTTTAGACCCTACAAAAAGAGAGTTTTCATCTCTTAACTTACCATCCGATCCACTGACGCATGCGCTCTGAAGTTTTCCCTGGCGTGATCCACCTCAGCTGACACTGTATACAATGGGTCTGAAAACAGGACCATGATCCATATTTAAATTAATTTATTTGATCATAAACAACACAATTTGCACTCTCTGATATCATTATATAAGCCACGTGTTTTGTCTGTAATCTGTATTATCAGTCTATATTAATGATAACAAATGTTATTCATGCGCAACTCACCGTATAAATAATCATATAACCTCTGCTGTTTGAAACCCCTGTTGCCCTCATTTTTCTTGTGAAATGTGCGTGTCACAGAGACGCTCATGTCTGCTTGTAGCGTGCAAATGTTTTATATGTAAGATATTTACTATAGACACAAGCAGGCTATCTGGCAGGAGTGAGGACACAACACAAGCCAGGATCAGGGTGACGGGTTACCATGGAGATTGTAAACAATTCACGTCACTACCGCAGTCAGTCCGCTAGGTGGTGTTCAACTCAAACCCACACAAGATGCTCAAAACTGTCATACCTTTCCATGCAAATCTTTGAGTTGTCGTTTGGGCAGTTATGTGTTGTATGTATCGAGTTTGTACTTTTAAAAGCTTTATATAGACAGACAAGAATGTTGGAGGCAAACTGTGCTATGTAGCTATGCATCTCATGCACTTGCATACTAGACACATTGAAAATATTCCACATTGTTTTGGGAGAAGGTAAGGAAAAACATTTGTTTTACTTATTATTTGACTAGATTATTGACATTACTATTGACAAGAAACTGTTAGATTAGTGTTATTGTGTATGTGTGGTGGCCTGTTCATTTTAAGGTTATTTAAGTGGCACACTGAGAAGACATTTTAGTAAAAAATGTTTTTGTGTGTGTGTGTGTGTGTGTGCGTTTGTTTTGTGTGTGTGTGTGTGTATACAAGTTATTTAAATACATCGTCTTTTGTAGTTTTTCAAATGATTTAATAATTTGTTCACTTACCAGTTTAGCACACACAATAAATGTTAAACACTCTGTAAGTGCTTTAAACTGGAGTGAGTTTGAGAGGTTAGGTTGACAGTACATCACTTATAAGGCAACTTGAGCACATTTGGTTGCAACTGAATGAAAACTTGCTTTTGGTGAAGAGCATCTTAGTATTTTGAAGACTGGTTATGCACATAATTATGTATGAATTTCATAGATTACAGTCAGAGAAGTAGACCATCAGTTTATTTATTAATCAAAAGGTGTTGGTGTCACTAGAGAGTACAGTAAAAAAGTTGCTCTTTAGCTTTTGAACTTGCTTCAATTGTAGACAGTGTTTCCACTTGTTTTAAATGAGTCTTCATAACTTAAAATGATTAAGTAATCTCAACACAATTGCTTTGTGTTTAGAAAAACCTAGTTGAAGTCAAGTCATTTTTATTTGTGTAGCGCCTTTCACAACACACATAGTTTCAAAGCAGCTTTACAGAAGAACAGGCATTAACAGAAGATAAAACTGTAATGTCCATAATGTCTATGAGTCATCAATGTGTAATTAGATAAAATACAATTGTGAATTGTGTTTAAAAATAAGTAATTAAATAATAATTGTATTTAGAACCCCAGTGATCAAGCCGAAGGCGACTGTGGCAAGGAACACAAAACGCCATAAGATGTTAGTTAATGGGTGAACCCAACAAAATTAGTCAGTGTCAAGTTAACTCAAATAAATCTCTTTTTATTTCTTTATATACAAACTAGTGAAAGTGAATACTAGCATGCTAAATACAGGCATAGATGGCATATTTCTTTATTTTGAACACCATATCTATTGTTTTATCATTTCAAACCTTACAAACTTGTAAGATGTTTGCTTACTGAGGTATTCTTAAAAATAAATGCTATTTAAATTTTTAGCATTTAGCAGACATTGCAAAGTGCATTAGTGTCTATATGTGAGACTGCCAAGGTCAACAGATGGCAAACATGCAATTCTGAATATTAATCAACTATAGAGTATCACTACCTGCATTTTCTGCAAGTTTCAATTCTGTGTTTATTTTTAGGTCTGTAATTGGCATAACATGGTATAATTGATAAGATATAGGCCCATTACACCTATATTTTACACTTATATTGCATATTAAAAATAGATTGAAATAAATAAATGGATAAATATTGTACATAATCATAAAATTGAAGTGGAACCTGACAACCTTATTCTTGGTATACTCCCTCCATTATTAAGAAATAAAATACAGTAATAGACTTCTAGCCTTGAAGCAAATATCAAGGACAAAATCAGAGTCCACACAAATGCAAGGATGGAGTGGAGAGATATAATATCAAGGAAGAATACAAGGATGGAGTGGAAGGAAATATATTAGATAGATCAATAACATATACGATTAAGAGCCAAAAATTTGAACTAAGATGGGAATGGATTAAACAATTAATAATATAATATGAAATGATGATGATTCTTTTTCTTTTTCTACAAAGGCAAAATGCAAGTCAAGACTATGATCTGTCCTGTGACAGATAGTTCAAGTTTCAGTGTTGGCGTAGTTACTTAGTTTGGCCTTTGTAGGGTAGAAATGTGTAAAGTCTTTTAGGTAAATATACTGTTCAGGAATTTAGGTGGATGAATGGATAGAAAATAATGCCATGTCTGCACCAAAGGTTATTTTCATGGAAACAACAGAGTAGATTAAAGCACAGATACACAAAACAACAAATTATCACTGCATTGTAAAATGTTGTAAATAAATGAGGTTTAAGAAGTGAGGTGAAGACAGCATCTCTCACGTGACACCAAACTTTGAACAGGGGAAGCAGAAGTGTGCGAGCCACAAAACACTGTATCCAGCCATATACGCAAATGACGCCATCAGATAATATTGGCCGGAATGGCTTTCTGCCAATGACGAAAAAGAAAAATAATGAAAATTTCTGGTGCTAATTTGTGATTGGTTGGTTTCGGCCTACAGCCCACGATCAATGTTAGCAGAACATCTGACACTGTTGCATGGTGTCTCAGGTTTTAGTGTCAGAAGCTGGTACTTAAAGGGCACACACTCTGTACAACACCCCACAAAATCTAATTTTATAATCTTACTGTCTTGTTTTAAAATTTAAATAAGTGGTGTGTAATTTCACACAAAGCAGTAATAGCAGAATAAATGATTAGGGCAGATGGAGTGGTAATAAATAGTAGTTGAAAATACGTACAGTGCATATTAAAACTATGCCATATAGATGATGTGCATTGTTTGCTATCCCTTTTTATTTATGTATGTTGATGTTGTATGTTTTATTTCAATGTTGATGGAATGGGGGACTCAAAGATAAATTAAATTATGGCAACTGTAGAATTGGACCATCAATGCTTGTGTCAGGTTGAACTTCAATATTTTAAAATTATATTGATCTGTTTCTCACCCACACCAATAATATCACTACTGAAAATATGGTTAATCCACTAGACCCATATGAATTACTTTGATGCTGCAAATTTTGGTTCTCATTCACTTGCATGGTATGGACCTACACAGCTGAGATGGGCTATGTAGCTCTTTAATTTCCCCCATATACATACTCCATTTTTATTTGTAATTTAGATTTGTGTGAAGTTGAGGTGTGCCAAACTGATGTAAGGAGAAAGTTTGTTTTGTGTGATGTGGATTAGGAACGCGATCGGAGGAGAGAGGCAGGAACAACAAAGGCACTAATTTGACAAGTGCTCATCACCAGAGAGTGAGGCGTGGATTTTTCATCACCGTTGATTGCACTTCTTGAGTGAAAGTGGAATGGCATGAGTTAATTTGATCTTCAAGCGCCGAAAAGTTCCATGGTCAAGGTGTGACGGTAAAATTTAAGGTCTAAAGTGGAAGTGCCAGGTAATTCCTTGATTCTTCTGACCTACCTTTTATTCCCATTTGTTGGACTCTCACTCTGCGTCCTGCAGTATTGCCCACAGTCGTCATTCAGGTACATTGCAAACTCCCCATGAACCAGCGTGCACCATTCACAAACCCTCCTACTTCCTGAACTCTCTCATACATTTACACAGATAAGCACATACTTTAATAATTGTTATATTTGTATTGTTATATTTGTTCTGTTGGGATTTGTCTTTGACTCCTTGCCTTTGTTTACTGTTCTCTTTATATAAATACACTTATGCTTTGATACACTATTTGGTTATTGTTTTATTGCATGTAATTGGTGGCTTTTAGAGCTATCTGGGACAAGGTATCCATTTTGACAGGCCTAAACCTGTCTGGCACCCGAATTTTGTCATTTTAAATTTAGTACAGGGGCCGCCACCGTTACAGCACAGTTCCTTGTCGCCAGAGGTCGCCAAAAACATTTTGACAGATCTATATTACAGCTCTATTGTATATTTGGCATATATATTACAAAATTATACTTGTGAATTTTTTCCTTTGCATAAGTAAATGGCGTGTGTACCATTTAGTTATTTTTAAAGTCTGACTATTTCCAGCACTTTTTCTGGTGCTCTTACATTTTCTTTATTGGTTTACTCTTGAATTTGGATTTTGTTGCTAATTGTCTGCTCTCTGGATGAGAATTTCTCTATCCATATTTAGTTTCCATATTTTCAATTCTCTATAATACTGTAGTATAATGTCTGCGTATGCATCTTAATCCTGTCATTAGAATTCTTTTTTTTCCCCCCTAACACTTGTAAAGTGTCTTGATTCATACTTACCCAAGGGAAAATGTCATTACTCAGACATTGCTTATTCACAGATCATGAGACTTGTGATCTCCGCTATGTTTCGTTTAACCCTTAAATGCATACCTCAGGTTTTTAGAGACCTGGGACCTCATTTCAACCACTGTTCCTCATCCACTGTTGGAGTTGTGCCCAAACCTCTTTAGTATACCTCAATCTATCTCTTATAAATAGTGTAACACAAAAAATAATTAGTTGTGTAATTGTCTTTTTAATCTTTTATACTTTTTTAAATTTATTTTTTATGATTTTAATATCTGTATAGTTTACTATCAAATGCTATCTATTTCTTTGTTAATTCCAAGATAAATTAGTACCATATTCATACGAAACACTATCACATTGGTTTTCTGTGTGACGGTGAATTATCTGTATCCTATGCGTGTACACATAATATAGTATACATGCTATTTCTTACTCAAGGTGGCACTGATGTTTCAGTGATTAATTTGGTTGACATTTGACATTGCTATATGATGTAGAAACAACACTGAAGTAAATTATAGCAAGTACAACATATGAACCGTATGATATGACCACTTGGTTGTACTATTAAAATTATGTAAGTTGTGTGTATTTTGACCCAATAAGAAAATACTTATGTGGATCCTATGTGTAGATTGTGTTATGTGTAGCTCAATATGTGGTTTACAGCCAGTTGCTTCTAATGAAATTAAAGTGTGAAAGTAATGAATCCTGTTCTAGATTTGTCCTGATTTGTTGCATTTATCTCTTTTGATATTTGAAAAATAAAACATTTTTTTTGTTTCTAAATTGTCTTTTTATTTTTGTAAACTTTTTACACTCTCTGGACATTTTGTAGATACATTTGTTATAGATATATGTGCTGGTGTCTAAAGACCCAAATATGTAAGTGTTTGGTCAAATACCCATGCATGTAAGGGTCAAGTATTAACTTTGCCTAATTTTTTTCCTTTTTTTTTTTTTTAAATACATGAGTATAGAGCTATACAGTTGACACGTAATATATCCAAATATATTTGGATGCTGGAAGAATTTTATGAGAAATATTTTGATTATATTGAAATCTCTGATTTTTGCAGACTTTAGTATCTTGGTAAATCTGAACATTTAAGAAAACTGCCGAGATCTCTTCTAAAACTCTAGAGCAGACACATGTAAGATTTTACACCAGATGTGAATGACCGGTGGCATATTAGTTGATTACAAATATCATGCTTCTGACTCAATATTTTAACCATAATAACCATTTACACTATTAGAAAATGCAGTTAATATTTCATACAATAATCAGACAAGACCATAATATTGTGAATGTGAAGCACAAGTTAACATGGACACATTGCTGGATATTGTGCACAATTTCACATGAACACACTCATTTGAATATGAAGAGGCTGATGTGTCTTTGTCATCTAGCAGCTCAAACTGATATTATGCAATAGTGTTGTGCTGATCATGTTATTATGACAATGATAAATATAATCCTGGTTCATTTAGCATTCACACTGGCATTTTTATCACCGAACCTAAAGATACAAAACCAAAGGCATCAAGAAAAATTCACAACCGGCTTGGACAGATTTAATGACTTATATTTTCAGACGGAACTTGACGATCATCCAAAACAATGCTGGCTGCTGAGCGAAATGCACTCGTTATAATTATATATGTATATATAGTGGCATTTTTACCAGCTGAGAACAAATGAAGAGCTAATAAAATGTGTAAAGGAGTCAAAACATTGCCAGGAATTCCTCCGTTGCACATGCAAATGAAGATATGCTGCAAGAATGGCTGACAGTAGTTCCGACACCTGTACCGAACTGTAATGGGCATCATAGCAACTATGATGAGAAGAACCAGGTATGCTTGAGGTCAGTATTGGGCAAATTACTTACTGTTTTTTGTCCATGTTGCGTTCATATATTAATCAAACCGCACCAGAGTTCGTTTGGAAGAGAGCCGAGACCCAATTTTCAGGCAGTCTCGGTCCGCTTGTTTGGTGTGCACCAAGGTTCGGATGGCAGTGTTCACAATTGTTCAAATGAACCGCAATAATAGTTCGTTTTAATCGAACAAAACCTGTCATGTGTGAACACACCCTAATAATCACTTTGAGTCACATAGTGACCAGCTTTTCTGGAATGGGAAGCTTGTCATTATGTCAGAGCTCTTTGGTCAAAACAACACAAACACTTCTAAATAAAAGCTCAGCCAAAATAAAAGCTTAAGTTAAAGGCAAAAAATTCCTACAGACATGGAAATCTATATGTAATAGAAATGTAATACTACTACTTCTAATAATAATAATAAATCAATAGTTATTGTATTATATTCAAGCAATATTGCACATCTGTCATTTGACAAATAAAGTGCTGCATAACAGTGCTGCTGTGAGGTTCTGTGTGAAAGCACTATAAAAATAATACAATATCATGTTGAAAATTAATGGTTATACTTTCATTTGATAAAAGTTTTAATGAATGTATTTAAAAAACATTTTGATGATGAAATTGAAATAACCTTTTGATATGGAGTTCAGAAAAAAAAAAACAGGTTTCGGTATCGGAATCGTACTCTTACTTGTTCTCAAAAAATAGTATCAGCATTATTAATTAGAAGCAAAGGAATGTGTCATTTGCTCTCCATCTAATCTCATTGCTGTCTAGGTGAGTACTAATTTTAAAAAGAGATCTTTTTTATTTTCAATCCTGTGGGAATGCCCCACTGTTTTTAGCACCTCTTAAAAAAGAACGAAAATAAAAATATGAATGACCTGTGTTTATAACTGAAAGTGCATGCATGATTTAGAGCCAAATTAGGTATTTTAACTCCATGAGCTAAAACATGACACAAACTCATAATAATGTGAGAACAATAAACTTGTGTCTGGTCTTAAACAGCGTGTGGTTAAGTTTGCTTGCACCTACTCAACGATGGTGGGCAGAGAAGTGATAACTTGCTCTATGTTGAATACTCTGGTGATAGATTGAAAGATAGAAGGTTGCGAGATACAACATGTGCTCACACATTCTCACAACGGATTTAACCGAAAGTACCTCATGCTTCATGATTACACTGCATTTCACCGCAGGTCATCTGATTTGCTGTAAGTGACACAGCCTTCACATTTTGTAGTGGAATTGTTTGTTTGTGGGTTGTGCTGCCATGTTTGCTCTCAGTTTAATTTATGTATGTGTGGTTGTGTGTTTTTGTGTTTAAAGAAGGCAGAATTGCCAACAAATATCCATAGTTTGGTAGACTTTTTTGTTTGGTTGGTTTTTGAGGTATTTAAATAATTTTGTGGAGTTAAGAAGACACTCACGGATTATGGCTTATATTAACATATCGCATTATACACAATAAACAACCCAGATTTTACATTTGACATCAAGTGGCGACCCAACACAATACTGAATCTCTAGCCTGTATTTAATGCAATCTGCAACAGATCTGCTCAAATAGTTTGATTGGACATACATCCTTTGACATCAATGCAGCATGAAGCATTTACATGTTTCCACTGACCATGGTATACATATTGGTGTGTTGTGTAAAGTGCATGTTTATACTTTTCCCTCTAAAATTATCTAGTGTACTTCCTCAACCAACTTCTCACTCATTCTCAAACATTTTCATAGTGGTGGCTCACCATTGGCTCACCCATCCAATAAATAATAATAATACATTTTTCATTTATTTACTGATAGAACATGCAGGTGATAGATCAAGATCAAAGATCAAGATCTTTTCAGAAAAAAGAAAAGTGGAGAGATACACCAGATAATGATTAAGCTACACCGTAAAAAATTTACTGTAAAATTTACAGCAACTTACTGGCAATTTTGGTTGCCAGTAAGACTGTAAATTTACAAGATTACTGTAAATCATTAACTACAATTGTACTGTAAAAACACAGCACTCTGCTGTATATATACGCTGTAAAATTATCTGTATTTTTACAGCTGTCACTGTAAAATTACAATAGAAATAATGTTTAAGAATGTGAGTGAAATTACATGTACTACTATACATACATTTTACAGTAAATTAGAGCATTTGTTGTGAAATTCAATTCACTAAATTAACTAGTGGAAATTTTTCACTGCTGTGTGTGTAAACCTACTTTTGCTGTACATTTCAGTAGTCTCCCTTTTTGTCAATTTAATGCGTAACGTGAACAATAAAACCATCAAAATAACAGGTTTTCATGAATGTAACAATTTATTGTACAATAATGGCCATTTAACATAAGCACCAGTTTTCAAAACATATTTGGAGAAACAAAAATGCAGATTGCACAATAAATGAAAGGTTTTAGCCTTGGAAATACTTGAGAAAAAAAAAAGGAAAGAAAACTACTTCCTTCCGCAAAAAGAACCACTGAGAACAGCAGCATTTCATTATAAAGGGAACACATACCTACACTGTGACTGAACTTCAGTCATAAACTCAAAGTTTAAATAAACTAACACAAAATAAATGGTCTCAACTGTGCCTATGTCACAGTTCATCCTGACACTCCCAGCACTTTCACTCCACGATCACTCTCCCCCGAGTTCTAATCACCTGCACCTGAAACTCGTTACCTCACCAATCAACATCACAGCATATAAACCCTCCTCTCTTGTCGCTCCTTGTCTGATCTCACTACTACGTTGATCACAGACTCCCTTACCTGCTCTCTTCTTACGAAGACATATAGTTACTCTGCCAATCTCCACGTTCCGGTGTCCTTCGACTATCTTCCAGAAACTCCTTTACTCCTGTGTGCTCATCTCCACTCTCCATTGCACCTTCGCCTAACTCCATTCATCTCCTCGCCATTCCTCCACCATCTACATCAGGTTAACTCCATCTACTCCTTCTCTCAATAAACTACACCTCCGGGTTCAAACACCATCTTCGAGTCTGTGATTCTGTTACAGAAGATCAGACCATATACGATATCATCATGAACCCGGCAGGACCCGATCCCATTCAAACCCTGATAAATATTCTTCAACAAACGCTTACACCCGGCTCAGTTCCCTCAACAACTTCCGCAATTCCTTCGTCTGGTCTTTCCGCTAGCCCGGTTGCCAACCCAGCGCCCTTCTCCGGCGCGGCGGAGTATTGCAACGGATTTCTGACCCAATGTTCTCTGGCTATTGAAATGCAATCACAGCACTTCCCCACTGAACGTTCCAATGTGGCTTTTGTAATCTCTCTACTGTCTGGACAAGCGCTGCAATGGGCCCAACCTCTTTGGGACTCGAACAGCCCTGTTACCCAATCGTTTGATGACTTCACTCGTCATTTCCGGGAGGTCTTTGGAATTCCCGCAGGAGATTCTTCTCAGGGTGAGCAATTAATTAACCTCCGTCAAGGGAAGGGTTCCATCAACGAGTATGCCCTTAAATTCCGCACCCTAGCAACCTCCAGTGGATGGAATGAGGCAGCACTCCTCGCAGTCTACCGCCAGGGTTTGGAACCACGACTACGACTTCACCTCTCCTCCTTTGACGACGCAATGGGTATCGAACGCTTCATTCAACTTTCTATCCGCGTGGCTAATCGCATGAAATCCTGCTTATCCGATCTACCCTCCACATTACCTACACATACTTCTGAATCTGACAGTGAAGCCATTCAGCTGGATTCCAACCGTCTGACCCCAGTGGAACGCCAGCGCCGGCTGACCCAGAGGTTGTGTCTGTACTGTGGTAAAGGGGGGCACGTAATCTCTGCGTGCCCCATCCGACCTCCACGTCCTTCGGTGAGTCACTTACATTCTCTTAGTATCTGTACCTTACCACTCTTAACCAATGTGTCACTTACTGCCTCTGATTTCTCTCTCTCTGTGCCTGCACTCCTTGACTCTGGGTCAGCTGGCAACTTCATCTCCGATTCCCTCTGTCGTCAACTCAATCTCCAGAAAAAATCCTGTGAACCCAATCTTCGCGTCCAGACCATAACTGGTAAACCCTTGGGTAGAGGATACATCCGTCACTGGGTAGGCCCCATCACCCTACAGATTGGATGTCTCCACTCAGAAAACATCACCCTTCTGGTACTAAACAATTCAACTGCTGATATCGTCCTTGGACGCCCCTGGCTCACCTTTCATTCACCTGTCATCTGCTGGGCAACTGGTGAGGTCCTGAAGTGGGGAACCCAATGCTTCTCCACCTGCTTTCCAAACCTTCCCTTACCAAACCATTCCCCAACTACAAAGGAACCCATCGTTAATTTGAACACCACAACGATCGAAAGTCCTACCAGCTCACAGTCCGTTGAAATTCCTTCCTGCTACTCCAACTTCCGGGACGTCTTCTGCCCCCTTCAGGCCTCACAATTACCTCCACACCGACCCTGAGATTGCGCAATCGACCTCCTCCCTGATCAACCTGTACCTAAAGGCAAGATCTACCCCCTCTCAATCCCAGAACAAGTCACATGGAGGAATATATTAAGGAGGCTCTCTCCCAGGGCTACATCCGCCCTTCCACTTCGCCTGCAGCCTCAAGTTTCTTCTTCGTTGCTAAGAAGGATGGAGGACTCCACCCATGCATTGACTACCGAGCTCTCAACAGAATAACTGTAAAATACCGGTATCCTCTTCCCCTGGTCCCCGCTGCTCTGGAACTGCTGAGAGGTGCAACCATCTTTACTAAGCTAGACCTACGCAGCGCCTATAACTTGATTCGCATTCGGAAGGGAGACGAGTGGAAGACGGCTTTCATAACCCCAACTGGCCATTACGAATATCTGGTCATGCCGTACGGTCTGGTCAATGCCCCATCTGTTTTTCAAGGTTTCATGAATGAGATCTTCAGAGAATACCTCAACCGATTCGTTCTCATTTACATCGACGACATCCTCATATACTCCACTAATAAGTCTGACCATCGCCAACACGTCGAGCTTGTGCTGGGTAAGCTGAGAGAGTACAACCTCTACCTCAAGGCCGAAAAATGTTCCTTTCACCTTCATACTCTTCAATTCCTCGGATATAACATCAGTCCTGAGGGTATCCAAATGGACGAGAAGAAGGTAGAAGCGGTTCAATCCTGGCCCACACCCACTACAATCAAAGAGCTCCAACATTTCCTAGGTTTTGCCAATTTCTACCGCCGTTTCATCAAGGATTTCAGTACTCTCTCTTCTCCATTGACGTCTCTCCTTAAAGCCAAACCCAAATCTCTTGTCTGGTCTCCCGCAGCCTCTTACGCTTTTCAACAACTCAAGACTGCCTTCACTACCGCACCTTTGCTCCGCCACCCTGATCCAAACCGTCCCTTCCTGGTAGAGGTGGATGCCTCCACCACCGGCGTGGGAGTTGTTCTTTCCCAATATTTGGGAAAACCGCCCAGACTCCACCCTTGTGCCTACTTCTCCAGGAAACTCAACCCTGCAGAACTTAACTACGACATTGGTAACCGTGAGCTCCTGGCCATCAAGTTGGCTCTTGATGAGTGGCGACATTGGCTAGAAGGGGCCAAGCACCCATTCCTCGTCCTAACTGATCACAAGAACCTGGAGTTCCTCCGGGAAGCTCGACGCCTCAACCCCCGCCAAGCACGATGGGCACTATTCTTCTCCCGCTTCAACTTCTCCATCTCGTATCGCCCCGGTAACAAGAATGTCAAAGCGGATGCCCTGTCTCGAATCCATGCCCCGGAAGAAACCCTGGAGACCCCTGACACCATTCTCTCTCCTAATGTGGTGGTAAGCCCCATTCAATGGTCCTTGGACGACGACATCACTGAAGCTACCACCTCTGACCCAGTTCCTCCTAACTGCCCTTCTGACAAGACCTATGTTCCCACTTCCCTGCGTTTGACCCTCATCGATTCCTTACACTCCTCCTTAGGCACTGGTCACCCTGGGACCAACAGAACCCTCTCCCTTCTCAAAGAACGCTTCTGGTGGCCACGCATGGAACGTGATGTACGAAGGTTCCTCCAAGGATGCATGGAATGTGCCATCTCCCGCACACAACGTCGACTCCCAGCTGGTAAGCTCCTCCCTCTACCCGTTCCTCATCGTCCCTGGTCACATCTGGGAGTTGACTTCATTACAGATCTGCCCTCGTCTGATGGTTACACCTGTGTCCTAGTCACAGTAGATCGCTTCTCCAAAGCCTGCAAACTTCTCCCCCTCAAGGGGCTTCCCACCGCCTTTGAAACAGCTGAGGCACTCTTCAATCATGTTTTCCGAAACTATGGAATCCCCGAAGACATTGTTTCCGACCGCGGGCCTCAGTTTATCTCCCGTGTCTGGAGATCCTTCTTCTCACTCCTAGGTGTCTCCATCAGTCTCACCTCTGGATACCACCCGCAGAGCAATGGACAGACTGAGAGGAAGATCCAGGAGATCGGCCGCTTCCTGAGGACTTTCTGCATGCACCGCCAGAACCACTGGAGTCGCTTTCTGCCCTGGGCTGAATACGCCCAAAACTCCCTACGTCAGTCCTCAACCAAGCTAACCCCCTTTCAGTGTATTCTAGGTTACCAACCTCCCCTATTTCCTTGGTCCGGTGAATCTTCTGAGCTACCCGCGGTCGATCATTGGTTTAAGGAGAGTGAGAAGGTTTGGAACGTAGCTCATCACCACCTGCTACGAGCTATTCACCGCCAAAAGAGTTCCGCTGATGCCCGTAGAACCCCCACTCCTACTTACCATCCTGGACAAAAAGTGTGGCTTTCTACCAGGGACATCAGACTGCGCCTCCCTTGCAAGAAGCTAAGTCCCCGTTTCATTGGTCCTTTCACTATCTCCAAACAGATTAACCCTGTCACCTATCAACTCCAACTCCCACCTGAATTCCGCATACATCCCAACTTTCATGTCTCTCTCCTAAAGCCTCACTACCCGCCCTTATCTCCTCACCCCACAGAAACGGACCCTTCTGACGCTCCTCCTCAACCCTTACTCCTGGAAGACGGTCCGGCCTATGCAGTCCGGGACATCTTGGACTCGCGTCGCCGCAGAGGTCGCCTAGAGTACCTTATCGACTGGGAGGGGTACGGCCCTGAAGAGAGATCATGGGTTCCCCGGGACGACGTCCTAGATCCCACCCTTCTCGCTCATTTCCACGATTCCCACCCAGACCGTCCCGCTCCTCGTGGTCGTGGGCGCCCTCGTCGCCGAATTACACGCCCCTCTGGAGCGGCCCCTGGAGGGGGGGTAATGTCACAGTTCATCCTGACACTCCCAGCACTTTCACTCCACGATCACTCTCCCCCGAGTTCTAATCACCTGCACCTGAAACTCGTTACCACACCAATCAACATCACAGCATATAAACCCTCCTCTCTTGTCACTCCTTGTCTGATCTCACTACTACGTTGATCACAGACTCCCTTACCTGCTCTCTTCTTACGAAGACATATAGTTACTCTGCCAATCTCCACGTTCCGGTTTCCTTCGACTATCTTCCAGAAACTCCTTTACTCCTGTGTGCTCATCTCCACTCTCCATTGCACCTTCGCCTAACTCCATTCATCTCCTCGCCATTCCTCCACCATCTACATCAGGTTAACTCCATCTACTCCTTCTCTCAATAAACTACACCTCCGGGTTCAAACACCATCTTCGAGTCTGTGATTCTGTTACAGCCTACCTTTAAATTGCCAAATCCATGAAAAGGCAAGACTGCATGTACATTAACTTGAACATCAATCAAATTATTAATTTTTTTTTAAATGGCAAACCATTCAAAGTCCATGAGCTTTCGCAGCAGTGTGCATACATGTGGGTTCATTCCATGGATTTTCTTGTCTTGCTTTGTGTCATGGATTCACCTATAAAAACAATATGGAAGGGCATAGATTAATAAGTGTTCTAAAAGTATGGTTCATGGGTAGATCATGTTAAATAATAAAGACATTGATACTACAATACTATAAACTAAAAGATAATGAAGATTATGGTTACTAATAAGGATTTCTGTTACTAAGGAGAGAGAGTGGATCAGAGACAATAACCAAAAAAACCAGATGGAAAACGGACTCCTATGGGAGGAATATAGGAGTGAGAATAGAACTGTGAAATAGAATACCGGAACAGAGGTGGCAAAAATTTAGTTTTAAAACAGATCATAAAAGTGAGAGAGAAAAAATAAAACAGTATGGGACAAAGTATACATGTGCAGAGCTAGCAAGTAAAGAATAGTGTGTAAAATGGAGACATGAGAGACACAAAGTAAAGCAAATTACCTTGGATGATCAGTACGTGTGAATCCGGTAATCCATCTCTTTCCATGTTGGCTGCAGTTGCTGCTACCTTAAATAAGAAAAAAAAATATATAGATATATATTTTGCATTACAGTTCAAACTTTAAGACATTAAAAATCTAAATGATATTACTTACATCAGCTTCAATAAGAAAGGATTCTGCTCTCTCTTTAAAATGTGCCATTAAGAGCTGCAGGATGCACAGGACCAGAGATTTTCCCTTTTGATACTTTGACAGAACAGCATGCACCTCATTGTTTGTTGGCTTTACTTGAAAAACCTTAGAATACTCTTCCCTTTCCCTTCAATGTTCTCCATGATTCTTTGGAGCAGTGAGATGTCAGTAAGCAAATAGAAATGTAAAAGATCCCCTTGAGACAAAACAGGTAAGGCCATGAGTTCATTAGTTCAGACAGTGGTAGAGATAACTGTAATTGTATATCTGTGACTTTAGACTCTCCATGCAAATTCAGTATCATAAAATCGGAAAGATAATCTAGATTATCCCTTTTGCAACATCACAAAATACAAATAATAGTTCTAAAATGAAAGAGCTTGATGACTGGTAAATGTAGTATTGGATGTAACAGGGTTTCACGTTTTAACTGAAGCATGAATTACTGGCTACACTCTACCTCGTCTCACTCTTTGAGGTCCTCTGATAATCGTTGCGCGCATGAGGTGAGCACGAAAATTGAGCGGTTAAGCAGCGCGCGAAAATTCCCCAAATGTCCGCTGCTGATGACGAAATGACATCACACGCAGTGCGCTACGCTGATGTCGTTGTCCAATCATGTGTACATTATATCAGAGTCTACATGGTGTAAATAATTCATTAATAGCTATATTTATTACAGCTGACTATTGCTTTAGTGTCATTTACTTGTGAAGTACCAACATTTTATTTCAAAACTGTGCAACAGTTGGCTTTTTTCTTATTTAAAAAATAAATAAAAATATAACAAGTGTATACATTATATCCTGTAGAATTTACTGCATTATCATGTTCCCAGAAATTAACATTAAAAAACACAGTCTCTTATTGTTGATATTACTGTAAAATTTACAGCACTTATTAAGCATGTTCCCACAATTCATAGCAAAATACAGTAATACTGTAAATTTCGAAATGCAGTCATCTATTGTAAATAGTTGCTGTAAAAATTACAGCAATTTTTTACAGTGTACTACAGTTGATTGCCAGATGAACATTTAGATCAGTTAAGAGATAATGAAGGTTTTGTTATATGTCAGCAGGAAAAAGATAATTTCTGACTGCACTGCACATTGCAAAAAGTGCTGCGCTCTCCCAATCAGCACTTCATCAAAAATCTCACCACACAAACTTGATCTGACAGCCACTAATATTCATGTGCGATTGAAGGGTGGTATTGTTAACCACATCCTGCGAGTCTGCATCTGTCTGAACTATGCACAACATCTGCACAAGAATCATCTGATGGTGCTGTTTTACATGACCTCATTTAACAAACAGTATGCAAGGATACACCAGTTACTTAAAGTTGTTCATTATTCATTATTACTTTATGAGAGTGTATTTCATACATTCCACCCAAAAATAAAAATTTTGAGGTGAGACAATTTACTATTTGACAATTAATTTCTTTAGAGACCCTTGTGACTTTATTCCTTATATGGAATGCAAAAGGTGGTATTTCGTAGAATGTCCAAGGTGCTCTTAAAATCTGTAACCAGACTTTTATAGTCTGTTCCTCACACAAATCTATCGTAAGGCTTCAAAAGACTTGCAATATTGTGCACAGGTCATAAAAACTACTTTTATGATGATATGAGTGCAGCTCTACTAAACTTCTCATTAAATGTTCCTCGGAAAAAAGAAAGTCAAAAAGGTTTTGAATGACTTCCAAACCAAATGTTGTATTTATTTTAGGCCTGGGAAATTTAATGCATTCATTTCTGCGATTAAGTGTTGACTGTGTAACGCATGAAAAAATGACCAGCTGTTATCTGTGCATGCGTATTCATTGCACGCGACGCATGTACCGGGTATAATCAACACAGAGCGGATTTACTGTGAGGAGAATGGAGACTTCACCCGCAAGTGGAGAGCCAGGTGTGGGAAAGATATGGGCAAGCTGCCGTATCTCTTTGTATTGCCTGAACACGCTCTTTCACTGTCATCTGAACCAATTAGTGTAAAAGTGAAACCGTGCGAAAGAGACCTAGCATGTGCACGATAGAGATTGAATAGCAGCCAAAGAAAATAACAGTTCTAAACTTCAGCTAATTAAATTCAACTTTCAAGTTGTTTTATATCTGTATCTATTGTGTCTTATAACGCATTGTTAATGTACTCTTAAATTTCTGTTGCAAATACAGCTTGATATTAATTAAATCTGCCCATTTGATCCTATTATTAAAAAGTCCACTGGAAAACAGCAGAAAATTTTGCCCAACTTTTAATTACAGCATGTCAACTGATTTTAGGGTAATTATACATACACTTTTATCAAAGATTTACATGTAAAAATGTGTCTAATTAGATTTATATGCAAAAAATGTTAACGTTGTTTTAATGTTTAGATTTAAATAATTAAAATAAATAATGACTAATCAATTTCTTGCAAGTTCTTTGAGGCGAAGTATAAAGTAAAATGTGAGCATGACTGCTGTGTGCATTTTCCATTCCCCTTTTGATTTGTAACTAGTAGCCCCTAAGATACATGCAAAAACTTTTTGATCAAATTGTTTATGTTTCCAGGAGTGTTGTTTATTCATGATTTTGAGATGTTACAGACATTACATCAGAAATTAGCACGCATGTGGATGTGGGGTCGCACAAGCTTAATTTATAATGTACCACAATTAATCGTGAGAAATCACAGAAAACTGTGAGTAATTCGTTAAAATGTTTTAATCGATTCACTGTTGTTGTTTGTTTATTTTAAAATTATACAATATTTTAAAGATTGCTTGAGTGGCACCTCAGAGCAGTCTCATAAGGGAGGCATCACCGTAGCAATGTTTTGCATTCTGTTCTCACCTCAGGTAAAGGTGCATTATGTAAGATTCAGAAACCCTTGTTATTAATGACACCTGTGGCCGTTAAGTGAACTGCAGCCATTAAAATGTTGCTCATGCTCACGCTCCTGCACACACTCCATTGGGACGCAAGCAAGCGAGCATCGACCAAAACAATGACGTAATGTACAAAGAGGCTTGATGCTGACAGTTGAGGTAGCATGATTAAAATTACACAGTTAATGATTGTTTTACTACAAACTTTGAGACTAAACTAAAACTACTTATCAGCTAACATAGTATACTGATACACACATACAGCTACATACTTCTAAACTATACCAGACAGTTTACTGTTGCACTATTGTATGTTTTGTATGTCATATGTTGTACTACGAATAAGAAACCTGTGTATTTGCTTAAATTTATCCTGTATAACTGACTTTTAGTATAAAGAGAAGATCGTTGAAATTATTTGAAATTTACGATGCAAGGTAGCTTGCAATTCGTCAGCGTTAGCAGGCAAGACCACGTTAGCTAAAATGACACAGTTCAATCCTTATGGCACTATATATCACATGCATTGCAGTTATGAAAGCTTATCTGTACAATAAGAAGAATGGCAGTTCTCAGCCGGTACCCGTGGGCTGCCACGCCATCCAGGGTAGTGAGAGCGGACGAGCAGAGGGGTCGTTTCTGGGCAGTAAAAGGTGCCCTCCATGACCGCGTCAGCTCGTCATGCACTTTCGGGAAGAACAGAACTGGGGCTTCGAGCAGACCCGAAGGTGGCAGCCCAGACGAGTCATCAGCAACAGAGGCCGCTGTGAAGCTCTCCGATGCAGCGGTGATGATGTCGTCGCTGGGGGCTCAAGGGAAAATGGCAGCTGGCCGCGAGGCAAGCCGCATTCATCCCAAGCTCGGATGGAAGCAAGCAAGCGTGCCAGGGGGCAGGTAGTTCGTGGGGATTTACCCGGCAAAACCGAGCCCGTCGTTATCCCCAAATCACCTTCATCGCCAGCCGGGTCATCCTCAATCCCGTGGGAAGAAGGAAAGACACGGGGGGCGTTGAAGTGGCTTTCTCTCGTGAGAAAAGAAAGCTGCAACCGCAATTTTGCCATGCAGCTTTTATGATCGTCAGAAGTGGAGAGAAATCAACCACATCCAGGAACTACACAGAGGTGGAAAGACATCTTTAAAAAGATGTGTCCTGAAAAGGACGTTCAACCCCTGCTGTGTATTGCTCTCTTATGTGTGGGAACTCAAACTCTTTTAGAGGAAATAAACTCTTTTTAGGAGGAGAAACACTCTTTCAGGCAATGAGAGCGAGAGAGAACGCCAGCTGGAAATGCAATCCAACGGCAGTGCTTATCGCCAGAAGAGGTGAGTGAAACAGTGGTGAACTCAGCTGGCTGTTGCGCAATCGTTCGGCTCCGAAGAAAAATTCTGACCCGCTTCCCTTTATACCCTTATGTCCGGGACAGGGCAGGCAAATTCTGTCTGCCAACCTGACATTGGCCTTTTCTCAGGTTCAGAGGTACGTTTGGCGTCCCAGGAAGACCCCTTTTGTCACTTCATTCGACACAACCTCGAGTGAGTGACAGAAGGGGAACCAAGTATAAAAAATCTGATAAATGTACCAGTGAAATTTTGTCACAATAATTTTAGTTACATAATACTATTATAAAGATATTTTTGAGTACCTTACCCCGCCCCCATGCCTAAACCTAACCAGTTACAAAATATAGATATAACAAGCAAATAAAAGTACAGTCACATTAATTTTTTTCCAACAAATGAAAAAAGCACTTTAAAAGTATTACAAATTCTGCATTCAAAGTACTCAGAAGTCACACTAAGTTTCATTAAGAAATGAATTGCTGAAAATCTTCCTGTCCATGAAAGCAGACATCTCTCAGACATCACTGACATCAAAGCAGCTATAAGGCTTCTTGAGGCGGCATTTTTTTAATGTTTAATTGAGTGTGGGATCTGACTGTTTTGGCGGATAGGAATGTTGACCATTAAATAAACACTTAAATTTGGATGTGTTCCTCACACAAAATGCACAGCATCGGAAGACCTGGAATAAAGTGAATTAACAGGATTACTTTTATGATCATTTTATGGTGCCTTTCTCATTTTTTTAAGCTGCGATTCAGACTCTCTGAAAACACCCTTTGTGTCCCACAGCAAACAAGACAATAATTAAACAATAAAGCAATGAATAAATTATAAAATAATTTTCAAATTATTTAATGCTAAAATATAGCTTTGGGTAAAGCAGTGGCGAATTCTCAGAGCTAGCCACCTTCTCTGCTGGCCTGACATGCCAAATAAACTAATACATATTTTTCATCCTTTCATTCTCAATCACCTTCTCATGCATTTTTAATCGATTTCCACTCTTAATTAATCTAAAAACAAATAGAGAAAAATTAAAAGTTATCCAGTCAGAATTTATTCCTGATGCTTACAAGCAAAGTGTGACAACTGTTTCACAAATCGTATGCTCGAAGCAGCGAGTGAGCATGAGCTCCACCCCCTCAGGCCTTCAGAATTTCCACAGAATCCCTCAACAGTGCAAGTGAATAGGTATCTAAAGTCAATCAGATTTACGTATGTATTTGTTCTTGGTGGGTGTGATCTTTTATGTCCCAGTCGAGGCCTTCTAGCTGGCCATGAGTGACGCAATCATGCTTTAAGTGAGATATGTAATTTGAAAGCGAATAGCATAAAATCAAGCTGTCTGAGCAGTCATCACTGCCAGTGTATTGCCATTGAGAAAAAAGATCCTTATGGATTTAAAAACACAAGATGTTCTGCCTGACCCTGTGATTGCTAAATTTATTAAACAGGAAAGGAGGGCTGATTTTCACTTCAAGTAAATTGGTAAGTGCTTTTTGCATTGTTATAGCAACATCAGGAGTTTTAAGTGTTAATTAGGCTGCTCGAGCATTCAGTGACAGATCAAGTTTTGAAAAGTACTGATGCCTTCCATTCAACTTGGAAAGTCGGATTTTCCAAGAGTGCAATGGAATGCATCTTTAAGACAGAATTACTTGTAGGCTTGTGCAGAAATTCTCAACTCCGATTTCACCGATATGCAGGTGCATGATGTCACACAAACATGTCGACACTCTGAGATATATAAAGTGATAAACATTCACTTTATTAAGTAATATCGATAAATGAGTTAGTTTCCACATTGCATGATATTAAAGCTTGTTTAGCAAACGCTTGCAGAAATGTGTATAAATCATTCTAAACTCTTTTGATAATTGTATACCTGTAGTACAAATGCTAGCGCTGCAGCATTGTTTATCAGTTGGGTTGCTAGGAGACATCTCTAATGGCACTTTTTCACTGCACGTTATGGTTCGACTCGCTTCGACTGAGCTTGCATTTCCACTGAAGTTTAGTGCTCCTTAACATGGGTGGGATTATAGGATGATCCTCATAGTTGCACCACCTCTACTGCCGTGACATCATCTTAAACACGACACAAACTGACCAAAACAATAACAACCGCTAGCTGTTAGCTACTAGCTCATTGTGCTGCATAAAGCAGTTGCATGGTGATTTTACACAAGTGTAACAGTTAAATTGGCCTGGTCGTTTTAGAAGCAAGCTTCCAGTAGCTGGTCAACTAAATAAAGTGAAGCTTTCAAGCAGAGTATAGAGTTAAAGTAACAAAATGTACCATCCTCCATCATGGCTGAGTCCAATGCACTCTCCCTCCCATTGCTCACCGGTTTAGATAGCATCCATTTAGTCAAACCACTTCCACTTTTCCTTGATGGTTCTGTTGTCACTTTTACGTTTTTTTTTTTTATTTTCCCTACACTGTTGGTAGGTCCGGTGGTAGCCATGAGTGGCCAACAGCTGAGACACTTGCTGAGAGACTTTTTCGTTTCGCTCATCGCTAACGAGTGGACCGTCTGCATCTCGTTTATTGAACACGATGTGGTTTTGCACACAGCCATTTTGAAAAGTGCGTGAAAAAATGATACTGTTATCGCTGTTGCTAACTTTAAAACTAGCAGGTTGATGTTGCGTGTTGGAAATCCAGTGACACTGGTAGTGACGATTCTCTCTGACAAATCAGTGATCTGCAGGATTTTGACGTCACATTTAGTATTGGCTCGGCTCGCTTGGAACCTCAACCGAGGTGGTACTAAAAAAAATAGCATGTGCCAGGTACTATCCACAGTGGAAAACCCCAAAAAAGGGAGCAGAGTTGAGTTGAGTTGTAACGTGCAGTGGAAAAGCTCCATATTGAGAGTCAAACCCCTGCTAAGATAAGGAGCTTTGCAGTTTTATATATCTTCTTGATATCTTCCGAATATCAGGAATGGAATGCATTTATGGTCAGAGATATCAAGTAGGAATATTCCACATCCAACTTGAATGGAACACAGCATAACTGTGTACCCTCATGAAACAAAATTAATTGCATGCAATATTTAAATCACAAATATTATTAGATATATTTTTCCAGGTATTATAGACCTCCTTGGTAGATTCATATGAAAAATTATGATTTTTGAATGTCTGTTCGGGAGACGTTCATTTCACAAAACAATCATACTGCAGTTAAAAATAGGCTTGCTTGAGCATTAAGTGTCGTTTCAACGGCATTGAATCTTTTCAACTGGCTTTCATGCGTGGACGTGTTTTTAAAATGTCAATTAGTATTACTAGTTAGCTGCGGCATAATGTATGATGCCCAAAGGCATATGCCGTCTTATTCATTGTGAAACTGTGTTTTCTTAATGGCATGAATCACACTGAAGGCCTAGACTTTATGCACGGCCCGTCACTGGGGTAAAGTAATAGAATCCTTCCAAATTAGTTAAATATGGCATCGGAGTCATAAAATACGGACCAAGTGCAACATTTTTATGGTGCAGGCAAAAAGTTGCCCCAGTGATGCTTCATCATGAGCTTAACGATAGAGATTTGGGCTCCTGCAAAATATTTGTAATTAGGGTATTCAAGACAAAACAAGGAGCCTCATACTTTTCTATAAATTTTGATTATTTTGCTTGATTGTAATGCGTTTATTTTTTTATTTTGCATTATTTTCCATTACTGTAGATTATAGAAAAGAAAAACAAAATTGATCAAAGCAGGCTTCATCATCAAGTAAAATATAGAAAAGGCGTTTAAGGTTTACTCTCATAATTCTATGGGGTAGATAACAAAATGAACCAGTATCAACTACAATACATCACACACTGCCAAACAGCAAACTTCTTGCACTAAGAAAAAACTCTCTCGCAAATGACTAGTGGTTTACAAGGAAGGAAGTCAGCATTTTCATGTGCAGGAGAAGAATAAGAAATGATAAAAAAAAAAAAAAATGGAGGAGTGAACGACAGCGTCACACCACTGAAGGAAACAAAAGGAGGAGAACTGAGACAAGTGAAAGAGAGAATGTGTGAAACATTGGTAAAGGGACAGAAATACAGATGTTGAAAACTTTTGTAGCTTCTGATTAAACATATATTGCTCAAGTCTTAAGACTTTGATGAAGTGATTCTATAATGGGAGTAACGAAAAAAGAATGTGTGACATTTCAGTGCTTTTGAAAAAGACAAACGGGCAAGCTGGTTATGCTATATGAAGGTATATTACTTTGACTACAAGTGCATAACATCTTAAATCTGAAAAAAAGAGTGCAGAGGGGAAAAACGTTTATTAAAGGAACAGTCTTGTGAGTGAAGAGGAGTTGACTGGAGTTTTGAAGCCATGACGAACAATAGGACATTGAAAATGGTCGTCCTCCTGAGCATCTTTGTGGCAAGAAGTCACACTAGAGGTTAGTTCAAATAGATTTCAATGTGAAAATGTCTGTAGCTTTAAATTCTAGAAAAAATTCTGCTTTTTCTAATGAATTAAAAACGCTAACTTCAGTAGTTTGCCATTTAGGCCTATGCATATATATGCCTCATGGTCAAAATCTTGGTCTTTGTCAAGACAAAAGTTTGCAAACACCTACACATTCTTTATTATTACTATATTTCATATTTTAGGATAATATTAAAGTCAACTAAACTGTGAAATAATACAAACTGTTGTACAATGGGTGTTACTGCATGTAGCGACCATAAACGTTAAAGAAATCTAAACAATCTTATATTTTAGATTCTTTAAAGAACCCAATCTTGGTCTAGATTACAGCCATGCACTCTCTGGGCATTCTCTCAACCAACTTCATATGGTGTCACCTGAAATGCTTTTTAAACAGTTTCAGAGCTCTTATGTGTACTGGACACTTGATGACTGCTTTTCCCTCAAACTAATCAAGCATTAAACATAAGTATTTAGATCAAAACATTTCAGTAAAATGTGTCCAAACATTTGATTGCTGGAGTACTGTATATAGAAAGTGTCATGTGAATCATTATGACTTGGTAATGTGGTTAAATTGAGAGTGTAACTGACAGTAACTGTTGATCAGTAGGGGAAAATCTATTTTTATACATTTCCACTCAGAATGCAAGGACATTTTAGTATGGTACCTCTCTGTGGTTACATGGAGCTCACAATGGAGATGGATGTACAGCAGAATGAGGAATCTGTGCTCTCACATGCATGTGATGCTTTTGTGTGTGTTTCTATTCTGAGAGCACATGCATAACAAGGCTCTCTTCCTCTCTGGGGGGATTCTTTGGGGGGAACTGACTTGCTGAGGTTTTTGAGGCTGACAGAAACACCTGATTAAAAACCTCAAAATATAGTGCATGACCTTAAAAGAGTATGCATGGAACCAAATGACATTTTTAGATTTTGACTGTTCAAAAGAATGACATATACATGGGATGGCATGTCAGTTGTTGATTTAGGCCAGGTGTTCAAATTGCATTTGGTTCAGAATAACACCTCTTTTCCTTGTAATAAAATAATACCTTGGCTAAAAATCAGTGATGTTCTAACATTATGCATTTAATTGAAGCTTTTACTAAATTTCACACTTATAACAGTGTAAAAAAACAGATGCTATACAGAAAAAAACTAACCTGAGTGACTCAATTTCCATGTGCTGTCACATTAACTTGTTACTATTAACATGTTACTCACATGCTTTATCACTAACCATCTTAGGAGAAGATCAAAACATCAGCTTAACACAACAACATCAAGCTGTGGAAAATGAATTGACAGGTCAGAGAAACTACTCCTTTTTTCTGGGGGGGGGGGCTTTCAGTTCTTTGGTGTCTTAATTTTAAGGAATTCTTTTTGTAATATTGGGAAATCATGCGCTAACTGAAGTTCTCCCAAGTTTTCATGCTTGATTAATTTTATGTCAGATTGTTTGTTTATGTAGCATATGCAATAAAGTGACAACTGTTTCACATCTGTTGTTTGAAATAAAGCTAGTGTCTACAGAATATTGTACCTACTATATTTTAGGGTAATGGAAGGAAGTGACACATCATGGGATAAGAGCAGTCTGGCATGGCAGGGAAAGATTATTTTAGTGAACAGAGAAAAAAACGTGTAAATGTGTCCATCATGTCTTAATATCCGTTTGTAAATTCTCTTGCTCAGATACTGACCAAATAGACTATACAGTAAATGCCACACATTTTTTGCCACAAAAGCATATCAGACACACAAAATGCAGTTTCTTTTCTTGCGATTCTCTAGTTAAACAGATGTATTATTCTTATCTGATATTTTCATCTAATTTTGTGCACTTTCAAATATTTTATGCAGTTTTCAAAGCTGAGACATTTTTGGAGGGCAGCAATGTCATTTTAAAATGTGGAGATGCTAAAGTCAAATGGAACGAGCTAATTTTCATCACCTGGAATATTAGCTTGCAAAGAAGAAAATGTTTCGTCGGCATGTTATCTAAGCCGGAATCCACTTGTAATGATGGAAAGATGATACTCAACTCCTCAAATAGAGTTTCCTTATTCATTCCAAAAATTTCAAAGGACGATGAAGGATCTTACTCATGTGATATATCATATAGCGCAGGAACGTATGCTGAAACAGTGAATGTGTCTGTTGGAGGTAAGTGCAACACAATTTTTTTTAAATATACACTGGAGGCCAAAAGTTTGGAATAATGTACATTTGCGCTTATGGAAAGAAATTGGTACTTTTATTCGCCAAAGTGGCATTCAACTGATCACAATGTATAGTCAGGACATTAAATAATGTGAAAAATTACTATAAAAATTTGAAAAAAATGTGCAGAACTTAAAATACTTCAAAGAGTTCTCATCAAAAAATCCTCCACGTGCAGCAATGACAGCTTTGCAGATTCTTGGCATTCTAGCTGTCAGTTAGTCCAGATACTCTGGTGACATTTCACCCCACACTTCCTGTAGAACTTATCTTATCGACACTTCTCACGCACCTTACAGTCTAGCTAATTCCTCAAAATGTCAATGGGGTTAAGATCCATAACACTCTTTTTGAGCAGGTAGAAGTCAATGAATCTGTCAGCTGAGGACATGTGAGGCATCTATTTCTCAAACTAGAGACTCTGATGTACTTATCTTCTTGTTTAATTGTATATCTGGCCTTCCACATCTCTTTCTGTCCTTGTTATAGCCAGTTGGCCTTTGAAGACTCCAGTGTACACTTTTGTATGAAATATTCCATTTTTTTTTTTTGACAATTTCAAGCATTGTATAGTCTTCATTCCTTAAATCAATGATTGACTGACGAGTTTCTAGAGAAAGTTGTTTCTTTTTTTTTTGCCATTTTTGCAATTTTATGCCCGTCCATTGCATACTGTGGCAACTCAAAAACAAACACAAAGACAATGTTAAGCTTAGTTTAATGAATCAAATAGCTTTCAGCAGTGTTTGATATAATGGCAAGTGATTTTCTAGTACCAAATGAGTAATTTAGCATGATTACTCAAGGATAAGGTGTTGGAGTGGTGGCTGCTGGAAATGGGGCCTGTCTAGATTTGATCAAAAATTACTTTTTTCAAATAGTGATGGTGCTCAGATCAGTAATGTCCTAACTATACTTTGTGATGAATTGAATGACACTTTGGTGAATTAAAGTACCAATTTCCTTCGGAAACAGCAAAATGTGTACAAAATTCCAAACTTCTGGCTGCCAGTGTATATATAATAATTTATAATAAAAAAAACTGCCACACTCTCAAGATTTAATTTCAAAAGCTAGAGAAGCACCTACATGACAAACAGCTGAAAGCACAAGTTCAATATAAAATATATGTATAACCAAATTAGATGATACAGTACCTAGTTTAATTTGTAACAAGACTAGTTATATCTATTAAACTTCTCATTGTGGTCAAGAGCTGGTGAAGATTGAACACGTCAAATGATTGTACTAAATAGTATTAAGAACCAGCAATGAAGCCAATGGTGATGATATTTGCATTTCCTTTGATTTTAGTTCCCAACCTTGTCAGCAAGCTGGAGTTAAAAAATGGTCAGTGGTATGCAGTCTGTGAAGCCAAATATGAACAGTCTGCACCCACTCTTCATTGGGAACCCGCACTGAACCTTTTTAACAAAACCAGCAATATGACAAAGGGTGATATAACTTTCGTGGAGAATCGAGTAAATCTGAGTTATGTTGTTAATATTAGTAGCCTCAACTGTGTGGCCACGCACGGTACCTGGCAACAGAACATAACACTTGATCTTACAAAAGGTAAGCACACTATATTTTAAAAGAAGCACATGAACATTTTTTAATTAACTTTCAATGAGATAGTGGATGCAGACTTTAGCTGAAAAGAGTAAAAAAAAATTGGCAGCACAAAGTCTATAGGTGGAAATCATTAATGTATACAATCCCACTTTTAGTAGCAACAGTTTCTATAATATTCAAAAAGACATTTGGTTTGACAATTAAATATTTGGTGTTTTATCTATTTATATTACATTTTAAATGAATTATTTCTCAACAAAAATGTGAACTAATCTTTTCTCTTTTTAGCGTTTTCAGATCCCCAGGTGATCCCCAAATTTCCATGGGAAAATATTGCCATAGTAGCCGGTTCTGTGTGTTTTCTTATTGTATCTCTGGCTGTGGTGTATGTACTACGTAGGAAGCTTAATAACCTAAGGTGGGATCTCTTACTGCCATGATTCAATGCTGTTGATTTAAATTTTAATTATCTAGCCTAACCCTTCACCTAAACTATAGCGATCAAGAGCATTGAAAGAATGATTCATTGTTATTGTCTGGCTTATTAATAGCTATTTTTTGCAATGTCTGTTTAGTGCATTGAAAATACTTTGCTGCAAATCCAAAATCTCAACACCCGGTGAAGCCAAACCAACACAGGTAAAGAGTAAGATAAAGTGGTGTTTGTTTTATTGTATCACATCAAGATTGACTATGCTACTGTAGGCAGTGTTTAAAATTATTGTAAAATGATTGTGTGTGTGTGCGTGTATGTGTGTGTTTTGAGTATACACTATTAGTCAAATGTTTGGACACCCATGGCTAAATTTATGTTCCTCTTGATTGTAAATGCTTTATGATCTAAATGCATATCCTGAAGTTCTTGATTTCAGTTTTGTCGTGTAATATAAATTCATGAATTTTTTATACAAAACTCAAATTTTAATTAAAAGGAATCATTAAAGGAATAGTTCACCCAAACATTTAAATTCTCTCATCATTTACTCACCCTTATGCCATCTGAGGTGTGTATGACTTTTTTTCTTCTACAGAACACAAACTAAGATTTTTAGAAGTATATTTCAGTTCTGTAGGTCCTCACAATGCAAGGTCCAAAAAGAACATAAAGTTAGCATAAAAGTAATCCATACATCTCCAATGGTTATATCTATATCCTCAGAAGCGATATAAGTAGATGAGAAAAAGATAAATATTTAAGTTATTTTTTTCTATAAATCTTCACTTTTATTTTCATGCTCTTATTCTTTTGTTTTTGGTTATTCACATTCTTCATGAATATTGCCACTTACTGGCCATGGTAGGAGAAATCATAGTAAAAAAGGACTAAAATATTGATCTGCTTCTCACCCACAATTCTGAAGATATTAATTTTACATATCTGGGATGGCATGAGGGTGAGTAAATGATGAGAGAATTTTCACATTCAGGTGAACTATCCAGTTAAGTATGCAGAGCTGTTTAGGCAAAGAGTGGCTATTTTGAAGTATAATTTTATTTACAATTGTTTGTGAAATTGAAAAAGTAAAAAGTAAAGAGTGAGTAGGTTTGTCCAAACTTCTGACAGGGAGTGTACTGTATGTGTCCAGTTATAACATTGTAAAAGTTTGCTTTTGATGTGTCACTCATTGAAGCATGTGTTTATGTGCATTAAGGCCCCTGATGTTGAAGAGGTGGAACCCTATGCAAGTTATATACAGCGAGTCAACTCCATCTACAATTCCTCAGCTGAACTCTTTAATGCATAAGTAGAAGAACACTGTCTTTTGTCACTTTTCATGATGAAATGGGATACCAGAAATGATACATGTTGACTGAAAATTAACAGAGAATAGTGTGGTCAAAATTACACACATGAATAACATAATACTGGAAAAAAAGTCATTTCAAGAGAGCATCCCCAAAGCAAACAGTCTTTGACTGAGGAACAAAAGTCACACTGAGTCAAATGATGAAAAGTTGATGATGAAGGAACATTTATAATCTTTAGTGGTGAGGAAAGACTGGACAACTTCAGCAGAAGTGATATCACCAATATGAAGATTTGTAGAAACTGGGTTTGTACTATTTACTTGAACAAATAGCTTTTTTATTTTTTACTTGTACAGATATCTTTCCTATCATGGTGTAAAAGTTAAAACCATAGCAAACAACTCTGTCCTCTAAAAAATACTAAAATAGGCCTTGTAAAAGAGCAAGGTAAACATATTCTACATTTTGCACAGAATACAAATGTATCAAATTATTTAAATAAACTTACTTTACATTTCATCATGTGTTGTAACCCTATTTTAATTTGCAATTTAATATCCAGCTGAGTTTAATAAAATGTATCAAACTCTTCACTATTAATGTTCGATTCCAGCGAATGCTAGTTGTCTCAATACACGAGACAAAAGTGATGTTGAATAATGTGACTGTGTCTGACATGCACATGCTTTTAATAGAGCTAATAGAGCTGGGAATTGTGATTGACTACTCGATAAAATATGTTACATTGCGAGGTCAGGCATGGAGAGTCAGACCCTTTGAATTTCAGTCATTTGTCCCTTGAGGAGAAAAAAAAAGTCACAAGGTCGCATTTGGATAAGTAAGCGTTGAGGGGAACAAAGTGGAAACTTAGGGGTAACAGTACAGCTTTCTGAATTCTTGTCATTGGAAAGGAAAGATCAGGTACGCCCTCAGATAACACATAACATCACACTTCACTCCTGCCAAAACTGAAACTGGTGGGTTGGTATCAGCTTCTTTTGATTTTGATAAAACAGTCTTGGGAAACCCCAAAAACTATGACAATGAGAATTTTCATTCAATTCAAATTTAGATCATCGTAGTGTGCCTTATTCTCTCTATATAATAGTCATTCTAGGATTGGAGGACAATTTAGGCATCAACACTTATGAATAATGTACCCTTTATTTGACAATTTTCTGTTATATATTTAAGAAAGACAGGTAATAAACCATTAAATAATTTGATTCGTCCAGCTCAGGAATCAAAAGAACACTTTTAATGACATGTTTATTGTGCTATGCTTTCCGCAACCCTGTTACCAAATACTCTGGAACCTGAAAATGTGTATTTTAAAATATTGTTTGGAATAAATTATTGACCATTAAGTAAAAAAAGTCATATTCACACTGTATACTCAATTAATTTCAGATAAGACTTGGCTTATAACAATTTAAACAACTTTTGAAATCTATCTTGCCCAACTTTTCAACAGTCACATGTTTATTTTTACTAAATTCAGTATTTATTTTCAAATATTTGCTCAAATACATTATGCATATTATCATTCAAAGTTTTAAAATGACAATAGGCTAAACCCTTGTGAGCTAAAAAAAAAACATTTAAGATTATTTTAATAAAAAATATATAGTTACAGGGTTGCACAAAAGTAACAGTGTTGAATGGATACATTACTTTTGATTGTAGATCATTACATAAATATGACAAATACATACTCAGGACCACAGGAATATTGTTTAATGATATTTCATATTTTTAAAGAAAGATAAACGGGATGAGTAAGAATGTTGAAGTAAGAATGCATCTCTGGGGATTAAAGCTGGCACACTGCAGATTTACTGTTGCAGAGCACATGCAGCTGACGTCACGGTAGAGAATTTTCCCATGAGAAAGAGTGACCACCTGGTGAAGCCTCATTGTGGATGGTATGGCTAGAATGTCAGCTGGCATTTCTTTCACTGCATCTTCTTGCTTGCTCCTCAATGTAGAAAAATTTCACCTTTGATTGTCCCTCACTTTGAGCTTGGTACAGAGACAATGCTGTGGGGATATCCACTCCTTGGCTGACAAGTCTGTCAGCCCTCCTCTTTAGTGTGCCACCAACACCATCCGTGGCACCTTTGCCGTGGCTGGCTTCAAAGTAGTTCCAGGTTCTTGACTCAAGATGGCGCCGAGTATGGCTGCCGCGTTCCGAGCTCCAACACAACACTGCAGTTTATTGTTTGTTTTGATTACAGTTTTTTTTTTTTTTTTTTTGTCTTGGAGTTTGTCTGCCTTATTGTTTACGACTGACAAATGCTTTTGGACATTGGTTCGGCAATTACACACCAAAAACCAGACTTCAAATTCCTCAATGCCGACCCGCAGTTTTCAAACACGCCAGCGGAGCCCTTTGCCTGGGCTGCCTGGGCACGGAAACGCAGAAGGAAAAGGGGAAAAAGAGCTGTCGCGCAAATCGACCTCCGCTACCCATTACTGGCAAATGTTCATTCTCTGGACTAAAAGCTCTGCAGAAACCTGGTTGTCTGCGGAGATTCCTGACTCGGCCATCGAACCCATTTCTCCGTGCACCGAGTGGACAGAGCGAAAGACCTCTCAGGTAAAAGCAGAGGTGGTGGTGTATGTTTTATGATCAACAAATCATGGTGTGATCAGAGGAATGTACATTTTATCAGGTCTTCCTGCTCTCCTGATCTGGAATATCTCATGCTTCCGTGTCGACCATTCTGGCTACCGAGGGAATTCACAGCGGTCATTATCATAGCTGTGTACATCCCCCCCACAAGCCGACCCAGACCGGCACTCAAGGAACTGTATGGGAGTATAAGTGAGCAGGAAACCGCGCACCCTGAGGCCGCGTTCACTGTTACCGGGGACTTTAACAAAGCCAACTTTAAAACAATAGCACCAAAATACCACCAACACATCAGCGTCAACACACGAGGGAGCCGGGTTTTGGACCATTGCTAATCTCCTTTCCGGGATGGCTACAAGTCCCTCCCCCACCCACCATTTGGCAAATCAGACCACTCTTCCGTTCTGCTTCTGCCTGCTTACAGGCAGAAACTAAAACGGGAAGCACCCACCCTCAGAACGATCCAGTGCTGGTCAGACCAATCAGACTCTGCCCTACAAGACTGTTTTGATGACGCGGACTGGGAGATGTTCCGGTCCGCCTCTGATGATGACATTGAGGTTTACGCTGATAGCGTAACGTGTTTCATCAGGAAGTGCGTAGAGGACGTTGTGTCAACCAAAACAATACAGATCTACACCAACCAGAAACCATGGGTTAATGGCGATGTTCACGTGACACTTAATGTGCGGACCTCCGCTTTTAAGTCCGGGAATGCGGAGGAATGTAAACAAGCCAGTTATGCCCTCCGTAACTCTATCAGTGCAGCCAAACGTCAGTACAGGCACAAAATTGAAGGACAGTTTAACACCACTGACACTAGAAGTATGTGGCAGGGAATTAACATCATCACGGACTACAAAGGGAATAAAAACTCTGCCATGAACACCGCTGCCTCTCTCTTGGATGAACTTAACACATTTTATGCTCGTTTCGAGGACAATAACACCTCCCTCATGGAGAGAACACTCATGGCTGACACTACAGAGGTTGGTTCACTCTCCGTCTCTGTTGCGGATGTAACCCAATCCTTCCGAAGGGTGAACATTCGTAAAGCCGCAGGTCCAGACGGCATTCCGGGCCGCGTCATCAGCATGCGTGAACCAACTGACTGGTGTTTTTATGGACATTTTCAACCTGTCCCTCTCCCTGTCTGTAGTCCCCACATGCTTCAAAACGTCAACCATTGTGCCTGTACCGAAGCAAGCCAATATCACTTGCCTAAATTACTGGCGTCCTGTTGCTCCTGTTGCTCTGCTCTGTGCTGCCCACCTCTTTGGACCATTGCAGTTTGCCTACCGCAACAACCACTCCCCTGACGATGCCATTGCATCTACAATACACACTGCTCTCTCCCACCTGGAAAAAAGGAACACATATGTGAGAATGCTGTTTGTAGACTACAGCTCAGCATTTAACACCATAGTACCCTCCAAGCTTGATGAGAAACTTTGGGCTCTGGGCTTAAACAGCTCGCTGTGCAGCTGGATCCAGGATTTCCTGTCAGGCAGACGTCAGGTGTTCAGAATGGGCAGCAACATCTCATCACTGACCCTCAACACTGGAGCCCCGCAGGGCTGTGTTCTCAGCCCACTCCTGTATTCCATTTACACACATGACTGTGTGGCGACACATAGCTCCAATGCCATCATTAAGTTTGCTGACGATACGACGGTGGTAGGTCTGATCACTGACAATGATGAAACAGCCTACAGAGAGGAGGTTCACACTCTGACACGCTGGTGTCAGGAGCACAACCTCTCCCTCAACGTCAGTAAAACTAAGGAGCTTGTAGTGGACTTCAAGAAGAAAGACAGAGAACACAGCCCCATCACCATTAATGGAGGACCGGAGGAGAGAGTCAGCAGTTTCAAGTTCCTCGGTGTCCACATTACTGAAGAACTCACATATTCCGTCCATACTAAGGCCATTGTGAAGAAGGCTTACCAGCGCCTCTTCTTCCTGAGATGGATGAGGAAGTTTGGAATGAACTATCACATCCTCACACGGTTCTACACCAGTACTGTAGAGAGCATCTTCACTGGCTGCATCACCGCCTGGTACAGCAATAGCACCGCCCACAACCGCAAAGACCTGCAAAGTGTGGTGCGAACTGCCAGAAACATCATCGGAGGTGAGCTTCCCTCCCTCCAGGACATATATAACAGGCGGTGTGTGAAAAAAGATTGGAGGATCATCAGAGACTCCAGCCTCCCAAGTCATGGTCTGCTCTCACTGCTTCCATCAGGCAGGCCGTATCACAGCATCAGGACCCGCACCACCCGACTACGTGACAGCTTCTTCCCCCAAGCAATAAGACTTTTGAACACTTGATCTCTCACGATCAACAATCAGCACTGCACTTTATTAATCTTATTATCTCACACTGGACTGTCAATATATTCTCCACAATATAACAACTGCATATATATTTTTATATATTCTTATTTTTATTGTATGTGTATTCTATATTGTGTGTATTGTATACTGTACATTGTATAATAGGATTGTGCTGTGTAAGTATATGTACATTTGATATGTCAATTGTGTTGTGTAAATATGTTGTTTATTGTAATTGGTATATGTCTCGTCACTGTCATGACTACTATGTTGCTCGGAACTGCACACAAGACTTTCACTTACTGTTGCACTTGTGTACATGGTAGTGTGAAAATAAAGTGATTTGATTGAGGTTCCTTTTGTAAACCCCTTCTTGAAAATTTCAGTACAAAAGTGGTAGAAATAACCACAGTGTTTGTCCTGTGTACAGAGACCATCGCTAAAAAAATGGATGGTTGTTACATCCGGGCATCTCTCTCTTATTTCCCTCAGAATGTGCTCCAGATGTTGCCAAATGGCAGTTGGTCCCTTCAGTCTGGATGCTGATATCATGCAGAAGGTGGTATAGTAAACCCCAATAGTAAACAAATAGTAAACCCCAGTGTGCAAAGTGGCCTGTTGGTGTGATGCACCAAAATGGGCAGCTTGCACTTCTGTGCTGTACTTGCAGCCATAGTTCTCTGAGAAGTCAAAATGGACTGCACATTCATTTTCTTGGAGGTTTAGCATCAGGGACCGTGAGAAAGCATATTGATGCCTGAAGTTATAGAGATGCCGTCTGAACTTCTGGAGCAAAATGGCAAACGTTTCCACCAGCTCTTCTTGGGAGCATTCAAAATCTTTTTTCACAGTGATCTTTGAGGCTGTTCCAGGATCATTTTTGTGCTCTTTGTCCACAGTGGTCCACTGAAGGTAGGATATGCAATCTGTGGCTCTATAGTGGCTTGTGAGGGTATAGGTATTATTCCTCACATTCCCCATACATACACTGCACGCTTGTGGTGTCACACATTATGGCTTGCGTCAGACTCTCCAAATTGGATGTGTCTATGATGTGCATTTGGTGAAGTTTTTTGGCAATGAAGGCCAGATTTTCTTGTTGTTTGCACATGCATGTTTCACAATCTGCCAGTGTTGGATGAACAACCGAGTAGGGGGGAAGCATGCAGAACAGTGAATAAGCCAGGAACTTCAAATGGAGGTTCTTCATTGAATCCACCAGTAATCTTTTATGCTGACTGGAGATCCTGGCCTGACTGGAGTTCTTGGACTAACTAGTGATTCAGGGCTGACTGGAGGGGCGTTCAATCCTTCAAATATATTTTTCCTGGCATTACTCCTCTTATGAACATTCTCCAATTTTTCCTCTGGGCACGCTGCTTTCTCACACTACAGCCTTTTTGCCTTTTCTTCTTGCCTGTTTCTACATCTTTCCTCCACTTCTCTTTCTCTTTTTCCAAGTACTACTGTCTCCTCTGTTCATCGGCATCACACCTGGCAAGGTAGCGCCTCTGCATTTCAGCAGCGCTCAATGGTTTTGAAGAACTCTATGGAAATCTATAAAAAAAATGTTTAATGTGTAATCTATTGAAAATGTTCTGAACATGATTTACACCCAGTTGAGTTAATTTTGAGTTATTAATCCCATCCAAGTTATTGATGTGACCTTACAATTTTATCCTACCAGTCGAGAATAAAATAAACCAAATAGGCATATATAAAGACGATAATATATTTAAAAACATGTAGATTATGCAAAATTAATCACACATTTAATTTTACTATAGATAATAGATTTTTCCTTCTGAGTAAACTGAATAAGATTCAACCCTGCTACTGTAGCGCAACCCTGTTAATCTAATTATGGTAACAGGGTTGCAAGTAACATGGTTGCAAATCAATGCTAATGTTAGCTATTTCTCAGGATTAGCTAGCTAGCTGTGGAATGTAATGTGTCTGTCAATGCCAAGGACAAACATATAAATAAAGAAAAAAACTTTTTAATTAATTTATCTAATTATGATAATATGAGTAACAGTGTTGAAGTGGTTAGAGTGACACACTCAATCAAAGCTGAAAAGATTGGAAAAATATGAACAATAGAGGAGAGGACATACCTTGGGTCTACCCATAGTGTTGGCTAATGGATGGATGATCCAAGCTTCTCTGTGTCATGTGACTTACTGTTTTATCTCTTCCTGTGCCAGGCTAAATGGGTTTTGGTAACAGGGTTACGCGCATGTTGTGGGACACAAGTTCAAGTACATAATTACTATTATTTGAAATTTGTTGACAATTAAACAAATTGTTTTAACAATTACAAGAGACGTATATCAAAAAAATTATACCCCAAAAAAAGTCGATTTAAAACATATTTTAACAATTATATTTGACATGAAAGTTGGTCATCAAGAAGGTGGGACAAGAGAAAAAATTTATTTTAGGTGTCCTGGAGAGCTATGTGGTATTTTAAATAATATTTTGGAACCACTTTTTCTAAAACTATTTTTACATTTTGTCCCAGGAAAAGTATAATGTACACAACAAGTGTACATTTTTATATTTTGTGCATGGATTATTTGAAATTTCATGGGTGGGACAGAAAATGTCCTCCAATTCTGGAATGTCCCATAACACGAATAACTGCCTAGCATTCAAATGCATGTTCCTCCATCTAGTGGTAAAATATGGTAGTGTAATCTCTTAAAAATTAACAGTACGCTGCATAATTCTGGGCTCTCTAGCGACATCTGTGGGTGAAACACTAAAGTGCTGTTTATCTGCGAAGGAACTTTAAAATAAAAGGCAGGTTAGCTTCAGCACTGATCAGTATGATGATTTCAGGAAACCCCATTGCCTTCTATTAGAGCGGATATGACAAGCTATACCAAGAGTTATTAGTAAGATGAAAGTCTTGCAAGACTTATTAGAAAAATATGTCGTCAAAGCAAGTTAGTAGCATATCTGCCGTTGGACCTCTTTCTTGTTTTCACAGACGTCATATACAATAAACACGCAAGGACGGAAGCCTGAAATGTCCTGTCAAATGGAACCACAGCTCTCTCGATTTAAAAGCATAAGGCTATTAAAGGCTTAGCATAAGGCAAGAATGTGGTTTTGAACAGATTTTTAATACGATGACTTAATAATGTCATTTTGTAAATTTCTTACAGAGGATTCCCGAGAAATCTTTAGTAGGCTTCCTTTAAAAATGTAATCACAAACATATCTGTTGGCTATTAGTATTAGTGTGATATCAAAAACTTTCTCAATGATTGCTACACTACTAATTTACCTCAGTTTTTCCTATTGGAAAAATACAAATATCGCTCCAGTTTCATTGTACAAGTACCACACAAACATGTAAGAGTGTCACATTTAGAGTTGACACATTTACACATATTGAACGAAGGCAATAATTGCCTTTCAAGACCTCATAAAAATCTTTCCTGTGTTGAGTTAAAAGTGCACTCAGTAAATGTTTGACACCTGGTGGCCTGGATGCAGCATTATTCAAACGCAATAGTTTTCAGTTATCAATGCCACTGTAGATATTCACTAGTCACAGTCAGCCACGATTAATTTAATCTATTGAGTGAAAGTGTCCAATAACAGGGCAGTTACTGAGATTGAGTAGTATTAAGCTGGTCATATGATCCCATGTGCAGACCTTCTCCATGTAGATTCGAAAAGCTTTTATAAGGTTACTGATATGACTGGACTCTTTATCTCATGTGAGTGCTCATGATTAAATGCATGTGTCAAAATTACTATTCATATCTTTAGTAGAAAAACTTTTTTTTAACAAGGAAAAAATTACTGAGCGCACTTTTAAATACTGTTGAAACAGGAAGTTGGAGAGGGACATATTAAAGGGCTCTTCTATTTTCTTATCTTTTTTTAAATGGCCAGTAGAGCTGTTCAACCAACATAAACTTTACAACATAAATTAAACACTTTCATACCTCAAACCTTAATTTTAAAGCTGCCATGTTTATATATATATATATATACACACTCACCTAAAGGATTATTAGGAGCACCTGTTCAATTTCTCATTAATGCAATTATCTAATCAACCAATCACATGGCAGTTGCTTCAATGGATTTAGGGGTGTGGTCATGGTCAAGACAATCTCCTGAACTCCAAACTGAATGTCAGAATGGGAAAGAAAGGTGATTTAAGCAATTTTGAGCGTATTGAGAGTATTTCACAATCTGCTCAGTTACTGGGATTTTCACGCACAACCATTTCTAGGGTTTACAAAGAATGGTGTGAAAAGGGAAAAACATCCAGTATGCGGCAGTCCTGTGGGCGAAAATGCCTTGTTGATGCTAGAGGTCAGAGGAGAATGGAGACTGGAAAAATGTTGCCTGGTCTGATGAGTCTCGATTTCTGTTGAGACATTCAGATGGTAGAGTTAGAATTTGGCGTAAACAGAATGAGAACATGGATCCATCATGCCTTGTTACCACTGTGTAGGCTGGTGGTGGTGGTGTAATGGTGTGGGGGATGTTTTCTTGGCACACTTTAGGCCCCTTAGTGCCAATTGGGCATCGTTTAAATACCACGGCCTACCTGAGCATTGTTTCTGACCATGTCCATCCCTTATGGCCACCATGTACCCATCCTCTGATGGCTACTTCCAGCAGGATAATGCACCATGTCACAAAGCTCGAATCATTTCAAATTGGTTTCTTGAACATGACAATGAGTTCACTGTACTAAAATGGCCCCCACAGTCACCAGATCTCAACCCAATAGAGCATCTTTGTGATGTGGTGGAACGGGAGCTTCGTGCCCTGGATGTGCATCCCACAAATCTCCATCAACTGCAAGATGCTATCCTATCAATATGGGCCAACATTTCTAAAGAATGCTTTCAGCACCTTGTTGAATCAATGCCACGTAGAATTAAGGCAGTTCTGAAGGCGAAAGGGGGTCAAACACAGTATTAGTATGGTGTTCCTAATAATCCTTTAGGTGAGTATATATATATATATAAGGTCAGTACGGCTTAAAAATTCACATTTGACGTATGAAAGTGTGTAATTTATTGTAGAACAAAATGTCCAAAATTATGTTTAACACAGACCTTATTTTACTTAAGTTCAAAAACCCCATTATATAAACCCATAGGGAAATCCAGAAGGAATTCTCTTCCAAGTTTCTGTACTACCACCTGCACAGTTCTATAGAGCGCAACTGTCTAGTTGTGGAAGTAAAACTCCATTCATTATATCCATAGGCAAATTGATTTTTAACAATAAATTATAAACAGGTTATGAAATGTGCATCTGCCATGCACCAAATGCAAGTAGTGTCCCTCATTGCGCCCTTTAGTCTGCTCCCAACGCCCCCCTTTTTATGGTGCCCCGATGCATTGTATACATTGCATACAGGGTTTTTGCGCCTCTGCTTCAGGTTATAGCATTTGCATTTGGCTGGTGATGCGTCCCTGAATTCAGAGTAAGAGGTGAGATGAGGCCCTCAGCCTAACATGTTGAATTCTTGATGCAAGTTAACTATGCAGTAACAGGCAAGCAAAACTTTCCTCTTGTAAATTAGATTTAATTACAGTTAAGTTTTTTAATATATTTAAATTACTCACTCTTGATAAAAATTGTATTATTTATGTCGGTTATCCCAGGAAAAATTTCCAAATGCCTGAAGGTACCATGTTCATTTGTGCAAACAATAGTACACAAGTATAAACACCATGGGACCACGCAGCCTTCATACCGCTCAGGAAGAAGGCACATTCTGCCCCCTAGAGATGAACGTAGTTTGGGCGAAATGTGCGACTCAATCCCAGAACAACAGTAAAGGACCTTGTGAAGATGCTGGAGGAAACAGGTAGACAAGTATCTATATCCACAGTAAAATTAGTCCTACATCAACATAACCTGAAAGGCTGCTCAGCAAGTAAGAAGCCTCTGCTCCAAAACTGCCATTAAAAAAATCCAGACTAGTTTGCAAGTGCACTTGGGGACAAAGATCTTACTTTTTGGAGAAATGTCCTTTGGTCTGATGAAACAAAACTTTAACTGTTTGGCCATATTGATCATGTTTGGAGGAAAAAGGGTGAGGCTTGCAAGCCGAAGAACACCATCCCAATCTTGAAGCATGGGGGTGGCAGCATCATGTTGTGGGGGTGCTTTGCTGCAGGAGGGACTGGTGCACTTCACAAAATAGATGGCATCATGAGGAAGGAAAATTATGTGGATATATTAAAGCAACATCAAAACAGTAAATGGGTCTTACAAATGGACAATGACCCCAAGCATACCTCCATAGTTGTGGCAAAATGTCTTAAAGACAACAAAGGCAAGGTATTGGAGTGGCCATCAAAAAGCCCTGACATCAGTCCAATAGAACATTTGTGGGAAGAACTGAAAAAGCATGTGCGAGCATGGATGCCTACAAGACCTGACACACTTACACCAGTTCTGTCTGGAGAAATGGGCCAAATTTCCAGCAACTTATTGTGAGAAGCTTGTGGAAGGCTACCCAAAACATTTTTCCTAAGTTAAACAATTTAAATGCATTGCTACCAAATACTAACAAAGTGTATGTAAACTTCTGACCCACTGGAAATGTGATGAAAGTAATAACAGCTGAAATAAATAATTCTCTCTACTATAATTCTGACATTTCACATTCTTAAAATATATTGATCCTAACTGACCTAAGACAGATAATATTTTATAAGATTAAATGTCATAAATTATGAAAAACTTCATAATATAAACTTCTGACTTCAACTGTATAGATATATATACAGTATATATATATATATATATATATATATATATATATATATATATATATATGAAAAATCAAAGTGGCTGGTAAAATAAGGCTCATAAACCTTTAAAGACAGACCATCCATGAGCTCCTAGGTTCTTTATCGATGGAATTTGCTTCCATTGAAGCCATCAGTCCACTTCATTTTTAAAACAATCCTGTTAGCAGAATTCCTGGTGAAAAACTACACTATCTATGATCGCGCTCTACAGCAATGGCCCACTTCAAACTATCTGAATTGTATCTGAACATATTTACAGCCATATACCATTATTTGTTACAACTTTGTTGCAATTAGTATTTAGAGGAGGGACATTGTAGAGTAGGGAGCATTTGATTGGACAAATATGTGTGCACACTACATGAGTACAGAATGAGTCATCATTTTGTGGTTCGTTTTCCCAAAACAGTAAACTGTATAAGAACAAGAGATAGGGAATTGTAAATGCATATTTTTGTTAAAAGTTAATTTCATCAATTGAGGAGCACATTAGCATATGGCTTCACAGCTAAGAGACATGGACTAAAAGCCACAAAACTCAAATTTTGACTTCACAGAGGGTAACAACTTTGCTTATATTTGTTATATAGCTTCATACTGTAAAAGCAGTGACAAAACTTTTAAGAAAAAATAAACCCTGACCTTAGAAAGAAAAAAGAAAAAAAAAGAAAAAACACAAATAATTAAAAAAAAACACTTAAGATCATTAATATAATTTACAAAGTAAACAGGCCTTAAGTTTGCATGTAGGTATCTCAGGTTGTCCATTCCAGTAGATTTTCTGATTTCCGCCACATTAGTAGGTCAATGCTCAGCCCATGAGCACATAATCATCTGAACAGTCCTCAGTGTCTTTGTGTTTGGTCGGATTTGTCATTGCATCAGGAATCTTTACAACAGCATAATCACAATCATTATCCTCAAGGTCGCTCAAAGGCTTTTCTGCTTTGACATTACTGTGGTTAATGGAGGCATAGAGGATGTCTTCTGTATGTGATGTCTACAGGTCAGAAAGAAAAACAATGCATGTAAAATATGCTAAGAAATCCAATCCTTATTAACTGCCATTTAAAGTGATAGTTCATCCAAAAAACAAAAATTCTCTCATCATTTACTCACCCTCATACCATCCCAAATGTGTATGACTTTCTTTCTTCTGCTGAAGACAGATTAATACTTTTAGAAGAATATCTCTGCTCTGTAGGTCCGTACAATGCAAGTGAATGTTAACCAGAATATTAAAGGTCCAAAAAGCATATACAGGCAGCATAAAAGTCATTCATATGACTCCAGTGGCTAAATCCATATCTTCAGAAGCGACATAATAGGTGCTCTATAGGTAATCTTTTTTTATTATGTATTCTCCTCCCTTCCCGGTATGTGGTAATATGCACAAAAATGTGAATCGGCAAAAACCAACAAAGAATTTGAAAGTGAATGTGGAAATTTATAGTAAAAAAGAACTTAAACATGTATCTGTTTCTCACCAACACCTATCATATCGCTTCTAAAAATATAGATTGAACCACTGGAGTCATATTGATTACTTTTATGCTGCCTTTATATGCCTTTTGGAGCTTCAAAGTTCTGGCCACAATTCACTTGCATTGTATGGACCTACAAAGCTGAAAGAATCTACTAAAAATCATACACATCTGAGATGGCATGAGAGTGAGGAATTGATCAGATCATTTAAATTTGCAGGTTAACTATCCCTTTAAGTTGGAGAGCCAGTGTAATATCTGTTGGGTAAACAAGCGAAAATACTCAAACCACACTGGCATACATTCAGGCAAGGCGCATCTATATAATGAAGGTAGATTTTGATGAAAATGTTTAAATATTTTCTTTAAATATTTTCTTAAACTTAAGGGCTCCACTATCACATGCCCTGCTATCACAAAAGGTCAGTGTGTGGTCAATTAACTGTTTCTTTTTGCTTGGCAGTAACAGTGGAAATGTTCAGTTGGATCTTTTCTATATAGCTAGAAAGAATTGGGGTGGTGAAGCTTAGAAGTTAAAGATCTAGGCTGGAAACATTATGTTACTTGAAGGGGACAAAGGGTAATCCATGATCTGTCATTATTTTACCCCCATGTACAGGTCACGTATCTCCAGGCTCATCTAGGGGCACTTTACTGTAATTAGTAAGTTTAATGTAACTATACAATAAAACTTGCTGTGTCTGATACCAGAAGAATGCTGCATTTGCAAGCAGTATATGTGGCTAGGAAGGCCTCGAGGCATATCAGAATTTAATTTGCATAACATCCTGGCTACTAAGATATCTTCATATGGCTGGTTTCTAAGGCTGCATAGATCCTTTGCTGCCTTTAATATACCACAATCATTGTACCTTCACACAAGAATGCTCTCTGACTGACTGAGCAGTGAGGCAGAAAAGTAGCTTCAGTTTAGAAAGCTAATTTTCAACTTTCAAGGAAGTTATGTAATTGTCAACAAGGATGTGACATTTCATGTCAGTGTCATTTACTTTTCACAAACACATTGGTTCCATCTTTCACTGATAACATAATTTGGACATTCAGAGAAACAGGAAAAGCCTAAAAGACTAAATGCCATGCTGGCTATGATTTGAATATTCTAGTCAACACACCAATTCAGAGCAAACTTTATGATTCCCCAAAATGAAAAACAATCATCAACTGCGTTTGAGTCAGACTTTCAAATGAAACGCCTTAAAAACCAAGAATAACGGTGATGAAACTGACGCCATACCTGTCTGAAACACGATGACTTCAAATTTGCACATTTAAAAAAATACAGATATAGTACATGAAAACAGTGTGAGTTTTAATTGTACAATTTAAATCGTACCAACCTTTTTTACACTGAAAATGTCAATCGAATGAGTTTACGATAACTATTTTCAGAATGCATTTTTACCTTTGTATTTCTGGTGTCATTCTGATTACCAATATCTGTTAGATGAAACATAAAAAGGACATTAACAATAACAGCCAATTCAGTGTTGAATGAACAGTGTAGGCATCCATACACACATGCTCTCTATGAACTTTCACCCTAACATTCTAGCTTTTAAAATAGCACTCTCAGCTATAGAACTGCATGCATGAAAAAAAGAGCTATTTATGTGACATGCACATTAACATAATAATAATTAAGTAGTCTGTCTTAATCTTGTAAAAAGAAACATCCTTATAAATGAATTGGCCTTAAAACTCTGTCTTAAAAATTAGACTTCATTGTATATCAACTGAAAACATTTCTTACCTCCTTCTTGAGGTTTCTTTTTTCTGAGAATACAAAAAAAAAAAAAAGAGTTGTTTACAACATACAATGTAAATCACATATGTTCTGCAGTTTACCATCTCATAAAATCTATAATAGCACTTCAACAACTAGAAAAATTTGCATTCAGAAAGACTTTATAACACTGTTTACTAGACAGTAATACATGTATAGAAGCCTATTAGATTGTTAATTGCCTATAAACATATTAAAATTACATAATCAAGCTCTTTAGATGACCTACCTTCGCTTGCAAAAGCAATTTCCCATAGTTCCAACAAGTTCAATACTACTCGTCTGCCGTAATGTAAATATTGGACCAGTAACCACAGACTGACAATGTAGTCCTTAAACAGTCTAGTCAAAAATTCAAAAAGTGAAACAAAGTTTCAAACCTGTCAGTTGAACAGTATAAAATACAACAGCAAACAGTAACATAAGTAGGGAGGTATGGAGGGAGTGATTCAGTTCAGAGAGTTTGTGTAAAGCATTCAAACAACAGAGTGCGTGTAATTCGTTTGTATTTCCTGTGTTCTGTGGTTTTCCTTTGCCTCTGAGCACACAACACACAGACACACACTTCTATTTTGATTAGTGTGTGCTTGTGCACATTTCTGAGTGGTCATTATGCGTTCTCCCTATGCATGTGATGTGTGTGTTATTTGTTATTCCATGACAACTATTCCATAAATGATCATCAGTTCTATTGTTTGCTAAAGTGCATAAAGAGCATCATATTCCATCTCTATTAATATAGAAATGTGATATCAGACCAATTATTTGGATTGATGTCACTTTTTGGTATTAATGCAAATAGCTGTGACCAGGAAAGAAAATGAGCAACCCAGTTAAAAAAGAAAGAAGAAAACATCTTACACCAGCCTAAACTGGATTGCTAATCTTATCTAATCTCCAAGCCTGGGAGACCAGTTGAACTAGCTGAAGATCAGCTTGACCAGGTTGGGAGAGCTGCTTAATATACTCAGGTGCATTATTGGGCTGCCGCCCACAATTGTTCACACTCAAAATTATAAGCTCACCATTCACACATACTGTGGACTAATTGCACAAAATTATCATAAATACCATAAACAGAATAAAAGAAAAAGTCTCTTTTCTTCAAAAGTTCACTTTTTATTCCACTAGGTGGCAGAAAGCACAATAAAAAAAGATTTTTTTCTCTATCACATTCCATCACAATATACAGATCTGAAATGTAGGTAGCGCTCTAACGTATTTTAGCCCTCGCAGATGTGCTTGTACATAGACATTCAGTCTAATTTTCAGTTCAAGCACCACCCTTGTTGTTTCATTGAATGTCTCGGCCTCTCAGTGGACTTGAAGTTAAATCTCGGCTGAGATCCTTCCCTTTGTGATGAAATAAAAATGTTTGAAAAAATGTATGAAATATCATCAAGAGACAAAAAAATACACTGGTGGTGGCCAAAAGTTTGGAATAATGTACAGATTTTCCTGTTTTGGAAGGAAATTTGTGGCATTCAGCTGATCACAAAGTATAGTCAGGACATTATTGATGTAAAAAACAGCACCATCACTATTTGAAAAATGTAATTTTTGATCAAATCTAGACAGGCCCCATTTCCAGCAGCCATCACTCCAACACCTTATCCTTGAGAAATCATGCTAAATTGCTCATTTGGTACAAGAAAATCAAACACTACTAAAAGCTATTTGACTTGTTAAATGAACAAGTTAAATGACTTGTTAAATGAACATTGTGTGGCAGCGGGGGCGTGGTCAAGCGCCCGTCCGGAGAGGGAAAGCGGTAAGGGCGCTTACACCTGAGCTAAATTATGTCTAACACCTGTCTCTAATTTCAGTGAGCACGGGGAGAGCGGCATAAAAGAGCCACAGCACCGCCAGTCAGGGGACCACGCCAGTCCAGTGTTGGCAGCCCAAGAATATTACTATAAGAATTTATGTTATCATTGTTTCAGTTCACTTTATGTTACCCCCTGGCGAATTAAAGAAACCTTACCTGTGTGCAAAAGCCTGTCACCGTGTCCTTCTTTTCCTGCCAAATCAAGAACCCTGTTACACTGGTGCCGAAACCCAGGATCTACAAAGGCATGGAAGGTCGTCCCGTAGAGTCCTCCCAGCTGGCCGAAGTCCTCCAGTCCCTCGCAGCATTACATCAGAGCCACCAACACTCCCTGCTTGAGCTCCAAGAGGATCAAGATCGGCCGTTCTTTGAGATCATGCGGGCTCAAGCAGAGGACCGAGATGCCATCCGGAGCCTCCTCAGCCGGGAGGTCGCTCCCGCCACAGCCGCGACCCCGGACAATCATTCCCCATTGCCCCCTCCCACGTTACAGAAGATGGGGGCAACGGACGACCCAGAGGCATTTTTGGACCTATTTGAGCGCACCGCTGAAATTTGGGGCTGGCCGCGCGATCAATGGGCAGCCCCCTTGTTCCTCTTTTGTCCAGGGAAGCCCAACTCGCGGCTCAACAACTGCCTGCAACGAACCTCCTGGCCTACCCTGACTTGAGGAGAGCCATCATGCAACGGGTTGGTCGGAGTCCCGAAGAAAATCGCCAACTCTTCCGGGCCATGAAGCTGAAAAAAGCCGACCGCCCGTTCGCATTTGCTCAGCGGCTCCATGATGCCTGCCGGAAGTGGCTGCTAGTGGGGGACCGCGACGTCGAGGGACTCATCGATCAGGTGGTGCTGGAGCAATTCATCCAACGATTGCCTAAGAGAACGGCGGAGTGGGTCCAGTGCCACCGCCCGGCGTCGCTGGAGGCAGCCGTTCAGCTCGCGGACGACCACATGGCGGCGATCCCAAGGGCGGATGAGCCCTCTATCTCTCTCTCCCCTCCCCCTGTGTTTTTTTCTACTCTCTCCCATCCCCCTCCCCCCTCTCGCTCTGTCTTCCCTCCTGGGTCCGTTCCTGCCCCACGCAGGCGAGGAGCCTGGCAGAGACCTACGGTGACATTGCACCCCCCCCCCCCCCCCACATTATTCAGCCACTCTCCCCCTCAGGTGGGGGCGTCCGCCGACGCAGGTACGGGTGTGGCACCAGGGCCGGCCTGTTGGAGGTGCGGGGACCCGGGCCACTTCCGAGATCAGTGTCTGATGATGGAGGTGGGGACGGTGGTTCGGGTCTCCGATCCCCCGCATGCTGCCCCCGATCGGGCTGGAGTGTACCGGATTCCGGTAAGAAACAAGGGGGGTACACACCAAGCATTGCTGGATACCGGTTGCAATCAGACCACCATCCATCAACGCTTGGTTCGACCCGGGGCTTTGGGCACAGCTAAGCGGGTAAGGGTGAGGTGTGTGCATGGGGATGTTCACAAGTACCCGATGGTGACCTTGTTAGTAAAATTCCAGGGAAAAAAACATAGAGTGGAGGCAGCGGTTAGTCCCCGCCTCACCCATCCTCTGATTTTGGGGACCGATTGGCCAGCATTTAAAGATGTGCGAGGGGGAGTTTGTATGGATGGGTCCTGCACTAAAATAGGGAGATGTGCGATGTGCGATAACTTGACAGGGGAGGCGGAGCCGGGTCCGTCCTCGGCTGCTCCAAATCGGGATGACGAGGGAAGGGGCGAGGCTTCCACCCCTCCTCTTCGCAGGGAGTTCCCTGACAAGGATTTCCCTTTGGAGCAGTCGCGGGACGAAACCCTTAAGCATGCCTTCGATCAGGTGAAAATGATCGATGGTCAGTGTCTTCAGCCAGACATCGCTCTCGCGTACCCCTATTTTGCAATTATAAATGACCGGCTGTATAGAGTGACGCAGGACACTCAGACTAAAGAGAATGTTACACAGCTTTTGATTCCACGGAGCCGCCGGGAAATGTTATTCCAGGCGGCTCATTATAATCCCATGGAGGGTCATCTAGGGGAAAGAAAAACACTTCTCCGTCTAATAGCCCGTTTTTATTGGCCGGCATTAGCGATGACGTCCGCAGGTGGTGTGCAGCGTGCCGCGAATGCCAGCTTGTAAACCCACCGGCCACCCCAAAAGTGCCATTGTGCCCTCTTCCGTTGATCGAGGTTCCCTTCGAAAGAATTGGAATGGACCTCGTCGGGCCATTAGAGTGGACAGCACGCGGACATCGCTTTGTGTTAGTCCTAGTGGATTATGCAACTCGATATCAGGAAGCAGTGCCTCTAAGCAACATCTCAGCATGTAGTGTTGCTACGGCACTCTTCAAAATAATCTCCCGGGTGGGGATTCCAAAAGAAATCCTCACCGATCAAGGCACAACGTTTATGTCACGCACACTTTGCGAACTCTACGATCTGTTGGGCATTAAATCAATTCGCACTAGCGTGTACCATCCGCAGACAGATGGCCTAGTGGAATGTTTTAACAAGACCCTCAAAAACATGATTCGTAAGTTCGTACACGAGGATGCTAAAAACTGGGACAGATGGCTCAATCCCCTGTTGTTTGCAGTGCGAGAGGTCCCGCAAGCCTCAACCGGCTTCTCTCCATTTGAGCTGTTGTATGGGCGACGCCTGCGCAGCATCTTAGATGTCTTACGAGAAGGCTGGGAGGAAGGACCTACGAATAGCAAAAATAAAATTCAATACGTTCTTGACCTCAGAGCAAAACTACACACTTTGGGGAAACTAACACAGGAGAATTTGCTCTGGGCCCAAGAACGTCAACGCCGGCTGTACGACAGGGGAACGCAGCTAAGGGAATTAGCACCGGGAGATAAAGTTCTTGTATTGCTTCCCACATCGAGCTCCAAATTACTCGCCAAGTGGCAAGGACCCTTCGAGGTCACACGACGAGTGGGGGATCTCGATTATGAGGTTAAGCGAACCGATAGGGGGGATGCGCGTCAAATTTACCACCTCAACCTCCTTAAATTATGGAGGGAGGCGGTCCCTGTGTCGTTGGCTACGGTGGTTCCAGAGAGGGCGGAGCTCGGACCGGAGGTAAGTCCAAAACCCGATGCCCCGGTCATTTGTGGAGACCACCTCTCCCTGTGCCAACGATCAGAGGTTGCCAGGTTGCAAAAGGAGTTTGCAGACATGTTTTCTCCCCTACCGGGTCACACGAACCTCATCCAGCACCATATCGAGACCAAGCCGGGGATGGTCGTTCGTAGCCGCCCTTATCGCCTCCCCGAGCATAAAAAGAAAATTGTTCGGGACGAATTGGATGCCATGGTTGATATGGGGGTAATAGAAGAATCCCACAGCGACTGGTCCAGCCCGGTCGTTCTTGTTCCCAAGAGTGACGGGTCGGTGTGGTTCTGTGTGGATTACAGAAAAGTCAACGCGGTGTCTAAATTTGACGCATACCCAATGCCCCGCGTTGATGAACTGCTCGATCGGTTAGGTACTGCTCGCTTTTATTCGACACTGGATTTGACAAAGGGTTATTGGCAGATCCCCTTGACACCAATCTCCCGAGAAAAAACAGCCTTCACTACGCCGTTCGGATTACACCAATTCGTGACACTTCCGTTCGGTTTGTTCGGGGCCCCAGCCACGTTCCAGCATCTGATGGACCGTGTCCTCCGGCCGCACTCTCTTACGCCGCTGCCTACTTGGATGATATTATTATCTATAGTAATGACTGGCAGCAGCATATACAACATCTGAGGGCGGTCCTGAAGTCACTGCGGCGGGCGGGGCTCACTGCAAACTCTAAGAAGTGCGCGATTGGGCGTGTGGAGGTGCGGTATCTGGGGTTCTACTTGGGTCATGGCCAGGTGCGTCCCCAAATTGATAAGACGACAATTCGAATTGGCGATTGCGACTTGCCCTAGGCCCAAGACCAAAAAGGGGGTGAGGCAGTTCCTGGGGCTGGCTGGCTACTACAGAAGGTTTGTACCTAATTATTCGGACGTCACCAGTCTGCTGACTGACCTCACTAAAAAGGGGGCTCCAGATCCGGTCCAGTGGTCGGAGCAGTGCCAACAGGCGTTCACACAAATTAAAGCCGCTCTCTGTGGGGGGGGCCGCTTTTGTATTCACCTAACTTCTCTCTCCCTTTCTTATTACAGACGGACGCTTCAGACAGAGGGCTGGGGGCTGTACTCTCGCAGATGGTGGAGGGGGAGGAGCGCCCGGTGCTGTACATCAGTAGGAAGCTCTCCTTGAGGGAAACAAAGTACAGCACTGTGGAGAAGGATTGTCTGGCCATCAAGTGGGCGGTCCTCACACTCCGCAACTACCTGCTGGGGCGGGCCTTCACCCTCTGCTCGGATCATTCCCCACTGCTTTGGCTTCACCGCATGAAGTATACTAACGCCCGGATCACCCATTGGTATCTGGCTCTCCAGCCTTTTAAGTTCGAGGTGGTCCACAGACCGGGGGTGCAGATGGCTGTCGCCGACTTCCTTTCCAGAAATGGGGGGGAGTGGTAGGCAGGCCGGATGGCACCCCGGCCTGAGTTACACATTGCCTCTGTGTTTGTTTTTGAGTTGCCACAGTATGCAATAGACTGGCATTACTTAAGGTCAATATTAGGTCAAACATTGCAAAAAAGAAACTGCTTTCTCTTGAAACTCATCAGTCAATCATTGTTTTGAGGAATGAAGGCTATACAATGCTTGAAATAACTGAAGATTTCATACAAAGGTGTACACTACAGTCTTCAAAGACAAAGGCCAGATACAGTCCTCTAACAAGGACAGAAAGAGATGTGGAAGGCCAGATGTACAACTAAACAAGAGAAGTAAATCAGAGTCTCTAGTTTGAGAAACAGACACTCACAAGTCCTCAACTGACAGCTTCATTGAATTCTCAACACCAGTTTCATGTACAACAGTAAAGAGAAGACTGAGGGGTGCAGGCCTTATGGGAAGAATTGCAAAGAAAAATCCACTTTTGAAATAGATAATCAAAAAGAAAATGTTAGAGTGGGCAAAGAAACACAGACATTGGACAACAGATAATTTGAAAAGAGTGTTATATGTGATCTTAACCACATTGAGCTTTTTGTGGGATCAGCTAGACTGTAAGGTGCGCGAGTAGTGCACGTTAAGACAGCTACATCTATGGCAAGTGCAACAGGAAGTGTGGGGTGAAATGTCACCAGAGTATCTGGACAAACTGACAGCTAGAATGCCAAGAATCTGCAAAGAAGTCATTGCTGCACATGAAGGATGTTTTGATGAGGACTCTTTGAAGTAGTTTAAGAAGTTCTGAAAAATTTTTGTAATAGTAATTGACTATACATTGTGATCAGTTGAATGCCTCTTTGGTGAATAAAAGTACCAATTTATTTCCATAAGAGCAAAATCTATCCATTATTCCAAACTTTTTCATCAACTCATCAATCATCAACTGTTTTCTGATGATTTCTTTTGCATGCTTTTCCTTCTGGATGGCATTTTGTTTGACGACTTACAGAAATCATATTTCACATTCTGATTCTTTTGAAAATCTTTCAAACTGTTATATTAGGGCAACAAAATTGTGCAGTTACATTTCTAAGAGTGAGAGCTTTCATTTGATATATGACTTGTCCATTTATGTGCTATCTGAAAGACTTTTATTTTCATATAAATATTTCTACCCCATTACCTCAAGAGGTAATGAGGTAAAATTTTCAACATCAATAATTTGATGCCTTATTTTATTATTTTAAGTAACACAATTGCAGAAGTGATGGTTATCTCTGTAAAGTTCAGATTCTAAGCTTTCAAATGATACCTCAAGAATGACGTTTTTTTGCCATATAGCGCCCACCTTTAATCCATAGAGTTTAAGGGGTTAAACTAGCTAAAACCTGTTGTTAAAGAAACAAAGGTTCCAATTAACACCAAAAATGTTATTGGATAACCTTTTGAAGTTCAGGAAATAACTTTTTATTCAGTAGTTCTTCAGAAAACCATCTATGCACTGCTGCTTTAAAAAACCCAGAAACCAAAATACTGATCTGAAGAACCTATTGTAAAGGGATTAATGGAAAGGAGGAGGCAAGAACTGGCTTGAGAAAATAAATAATATTTTAATATGAAATTTAACAAAAAGACAAACACACAAAGGTGTCGGACGGCTGCCCATATATCTCTCTCTCTGTCCCACTGCAGTTGTAACGCAGCCGGCAAAAAATGAAGATCTAAGTGCAGCTTATTATTAACAAAAAACAAGAAAACTTGGAATAAAGGAAACCACAGAGAACTTAACACAGCGCATCTCAAAACACACAATAACTGACAAATTGACTGGGGGAAACAAGGGCTTAAATACACTAGGGAAAACAAGGAACACCTGGGGAAACAATCAGGGAATGAGAAACATTAAGGGGAAAACCAATCAAAAAATGAAACTAAAAAGGACTACAAAAACCAAACAGGAACAAAACAGGAACTTCAACATAAAAGCACAAAACAAAAGTCAACTGAGAATATGTGACAGCAGTCTCCAGTCGGCCTTTATCCCCCTCTGAGGCTTGATTAGCCTGATTAGGGGCCGGGTGTGCAGAATCATGACTCGGCACTGCCCTCCACCCTGCCACACCTATAATGTGACATCAACAACTTTTTAAACTCCAAAGAACCAAATACCCATCTTAAGAACCATATACAGCAAAATTGGTTCTTGATATAAAGAGGGTGAAAAATTCTTTGATACCATCTGTACATATCTGTTTATTTATTTTTACATAAAACACACTAACAACACAATCAATCAGGGCTTCTTTATGGACTGGATTAATACTTCTTGCAGTAACAAATAATTCTTGCATAGTGTCCTTGAAGATTATTGTGCTCAAATGCATGATACATGTTTGATTTCTATCAGTTATTGCTTGCTAGGCACAGGAAGTTGAGCATTTCCTTTGAGACCACAGTCCAATAATGCACCATGAACTATTTTGCTTTACTGACAGGAAGTGTATAGTTTTACAATATTTGAAAATATAATTTTTGAGCTAATTTTGCTATGAGTTTATGCACTTTGCTTGTAGGAATGACAAACATATTACTTATTTTCCATATGACACCATTAGTAAGTTAGGGTGGGGAAATGTTTGCTCGGAGTAATTACTTCTCGGTAGTGCCATCATTAGTACTGTAGACATCTACTGTATGAAAACACAAACAGAACTGTCACTTAATTATAAAACATGTTTAGGAGAGCCAGCGTTTACAGTACATAACACCTCTTCAGAGGTGCATTTCTCACTTCTCACACACTTCTCATTCTGCCACCAAGAAAGCCATGTTATATGAAGGAAACTATTGTGATAAAGAAATACAAAATACTCCCCATCTGGCAGAGCAAGTATGCCAGACAGATTTAAAAACATTTTATGATGGTTTTCAGCAGGGATGAGAAATTATCAGTGCTTTATTTTTTTTACTCTTTTGCAGCTGACTTAAGGTGAGACTTATGATCTTATGTATATTATTTTTTCAGTTGTGTTACTTTAACCCTAGAATTCATGTGTGGTTCTACTTTTGACCATATTTTTTACATTGAGACTGAGTCTAACTCCATGCCGAGAAAAGAGATGCTCTGGACCGGGGTGAGCTTGCTCTTTTCCCAGCCTTAAACGGCTGAGGTGCCTGTGCACCTGGTCTCTGTGAGCGCCTTAGTAACTCTCGTGAGTGGGCCAGAGTGAGCCAGTCGTCGAGGTAATTGAATATGCGGATGCCGGCTTCTCGGAGCGGGGCAAGGGCTGCCTCTGCGACTTTTGTGAAGACGCGAGGGGACAGAGACATGCCGAAGGGGAGGACTTGTACTGATACTCCTGGCAGTCGAAGAAGGGTCGGTGTCGAGGCAGAATTGAGATGTGGAAGTACGCGTCCTTCAGGTCTACTGCTGCGAACCAATCTAGATGCCAAACGCAGGTTAGAATGTGTTTCTGCATGGGCATTTTGAACGGGAGTTTGTGCAAAGCTTGGTTGAAAACTCGCAAGTCCAAGATCGGTCGTAAGCCGCCGCCTTTCTTGGGTATATGAAGTAAGTGCTATAGAGACCCTTCTTCATCTCGGTTGGAGGGACAGGCTCTATCGCGTCTTTGAGTAAGAGAGCAGCGATTTCAGCATGCAGGGATTTGGCATGTTTGCAGTGTACTGCGGAGAAGCGGACGCCCGTGAAGGGGGGCGGGGGCCTGGCCAACTGAATTGCGTAACCGAGCCAGATGGTCCGGGCCAGCCAGCGAGACGGGTTGGGAAGTGAAAGCCACGCGTCCAAACTCCGGTGGGGTCTGCGTCCAGCATGCTGGGACTGTTGAGATCTGGCGGCAGAGTGCCGTGAACATGGCATTTGTGGGCCAGATGACCTAGAGACAAAGGAAATAGCTCTTTTATTGAGAATGTGGGTACCGCAGCCCCGTGGGGGTGCGGCAAATGAAATAAATTGAACAATTTCAATTTCACTCCATCCCCCGGCCCTCCACCGGGGGATGGAGTGGTCTTAACATCTCTGAAGCTAACGTCTTGGTCCCTGGGTCGAGTGTCTCAGGAGCGCCTGGGAGCCTTATGGGTCCTCGAGGGGGTCCATGATATGGGTGGCGTCTGCTTCCTGTGGCATGCTCAACGCTGGGGCTGAGAGCTGGGCCCGGGTTGAGGCAGAGCAGGGTTTTTCTTAGCTGCAGGAGGAAGCCCTCGGCGGGCAGACGGGGCATGGCCCATGGCGGAAGGCTTGCGGTGGGGCAGGATATGTGAGATGGCCTCCGTCTGCCTCTTCACCGCGGAGAACTGCTGGGTGGAGTCCTCGACAGTGTCGCCGAAGAGGCCGAACTGGGAGACGGGGGCGTTGAGGAAGCGACCCTTGTCGGTCTCACGCATCTCGACCACGTTCAGCCACAGATGACGTTCCTGGACCACAAGCGTGGCCATCGCCTGCCCGAGTGACTATGCTGTGACCTTCATGGCCCTGAGAGCGAGGTTGGTCACTGAGCGCAGTTCCTGCAACACATCGGGATCAGGGCTACCCTCGTGCAGATCTTTGAGCGCCTTGGCCTGGTGTACTTGCAGGATGGCCATGGTGTGCAGGACGGAATCAGCCTCTCCAGCGGCGCTGTAGGCTTTGACAGTATACAAAGATGTCGTCCTGCAGGCCTTAGAAGGAAGCACAGGGCAACCCCGCCAGGTGGTAGGGTTTCCGGGGCATAGATGGAGCGCAACAGCCCTATCCACCTGGGGAATCGCCGTATACCCATGGGCCGCTCCGCCGTCGAGGGTAGCGAGATCGGATGAGCAGGTGGCATGACGAGTGGAGAGCGGTGCCCTCCACATAGACGTCAGCTCATCATGCACTTACGGGTAAAATGGGACCGGGGGTGTGCGCGGCTGTGAGCGGCGCGGTGTTCCCAGGAACCAATCATCCAGCCGTGAGGGCTGTGGGGAGGACGGAGGGTTCCAGTCCAGCCCCACGCTAGTGGTGGACCGGGCAAGCATATTGGACATCTGCACGTCAGCCTCAGCCTGGGCGTGCTGGCCCGAAGCCGGCAGCCCAGGGGAGGCATCAGCGTCAGACGCCGTGCTCTCCGATGCAGCAGCGAGCTCATCCACCTCGAGATCTAGTGGATAGGCAGGCCGGCCGTGAAGCGAGCTGCTGTTGCCTCGAGCATGGACGGGAGTCAACGAGCGTACCGGGGGGCGGGTGATCCGAGGGGGCGTACCCGGCAGAGCTGCACCTGCTGCTGTCCCCAGATCGCCTCCAGCGCCAGCCGCATCGTCCTCAATCCCGTGGGAAGAAGGAGCGACACGGAGGGCGGCAAGAAAAATTTAAAAGCAAGCCGCGACCGCAACGTTGCCATGGTCATGCCCTCGCAGTGAACCATCCACAAACGCTGCCTCGGTGTGATCGCTGCCCAGACACACGAGACAATGCCTGTGGCCATCTGAAGCGGAGAGCACTCTACCGCATCCAGGAACTACACAGGGGCAGAATTGCATCTTTAAAAAGGCGCGTCCTGAAAAGGACGTTCAACACTGCTGTGTAAAGCTCTTTCAGAGGAAAATACTCTTTTATAGAGAAAATCACTCTTTTAAATATAACTCTTTTAGCTCTATGCACTGTCGAAGCTCCCAGGGGCAAGCTGCACTGCCGTGTAGAGAAGGAGAAAGGAGAAGGAGCTGGCTGCATACACGTCCATCAGCTCCGAAGAAAATTTCTGAATGAATTCGACGTATTTCCCCGCTTTTATACCTGTATGTCCGGGGCGGGGTATGCAAATACTGTCTGCCAATTTCTCATTGGCCTTTTTTCATAGACCAGAGGCATATTCGGCGCTCAAGAGAGACCCTAGTGTCGCTTCTTCGACACGACGTCGAAGTGAGCGACAGATGGGGAAATGTAAATATTAATACTCTAGCTTATAAGTAAATATTATTTATGATTGTTTGTGATCTTTCTATGCATTATCATGTATGAATCCTAAAGGAGAAAACCGTGTCTTATTTATTTGCTAATTTGAGTAAATTTCAACAGTAAATATACTTACTAATATAGTAAGTAATTTTCATATAACTTTTTGAAGCTGGTGTTTCAAGCATGCACCAGGTTTGAATAATTAATGAGCTTGCATATTTTCAATGTTTGCAAGTTGATTTACACCAATTTCATTGTTGAATTTGTTGTTACTTCTTGTTTTGTGAAGTCTGAAGTAAATTTTGTTCTCAAAATGACCTGTTCACGATAAAAAAAAAAAAAATCTGTTGATTCTTACTGTCATTGTGTTTCACGGATAGAGTACTGAGGTCTCTGGTGTAGCGCTGGATCTTGTTTCTATAGCCATTAAAACAGGAGGATGTTGTCCAATAGTCTACAATGCATGCATTAAGCTTCCCTGTGAAAGGCTTCCATGTGTCATGTGGTACTTGTTTAAGAATGTTAAAAAAAGCATTGAAATGCCTTTTAAAACACTTTTAAAAGCATGGCTCAATTCAGTTACCATGGATCTGCAACAACTGAATCTTCTTCTATTTGTTATTCTTACATTAAATATTATTTTCTTGATGTCATTTTGTCCACCTTTTTGATGTGTCCTCTCCCATTTTTTCATCAGCCTTGTGCAGTTATAAATATTATGAATATTATAAATATAGCTTAACATCTATTCTTGATAATAAATTAGAAAAGCTGTTTAAGTATGCATTTCAAAGCTGTGGGGTATTTTGAAATGTTCAGTATGCAGTTTTTATGAAGTTTATTAATTCTACCACAACACCTGTGGCAAAAATGATTAATGAAAAGAAACAGAAGAAAAGGAAAATTGGCTAATTATGTGGGGTAAAATAAATGCACAGTATATTAAACATCAATTGTTTGAGATTGCAAAAAGTACAAAAACAGCATTCTTTAGCGTTGCATGATCCCAGACTACTATATTTAAAAAACTTAAATTACAGTAAGGTAAGCGTTACAATATTCCTGGTATGTCTATAATCCATGGGGTAAATATAATTTGTAATGATAACAGCAAACAGTATATAATGTGTGTACTGAACTTGGAGGATTGTGCCAGTTGACTCTTTTGCAATATTAACACGGAGATGCTCATTGTTACTGTAGCTCAACTGTCCAATCACAGAGCACTAGAAAGCAGCTCCTAATAGCCAATCCTGACGAAGGACATTATTGTTCGCTAGAAATATCACTTTGCATGCTCAAAATAAAACTTTTGGCACATACCTTCATACAAGTACAGCTCCTATCCACTTGAACGATCAAAAAACAACTTCAACACCAGCAGTAAATTCTAAGAAAAATGGTATCAGATATCATGCTTCATTAGATCAGATCACGCTAAAAATAAACCTCTATTTCTCAGGCCAGTTCTCCTAAACAACATGCATGTTCTCAAGTTGATTGACAGGCGATGTCTTCATGTAAAAAGTAACTTTTTACATATTGGCTCTTTCACCTGTTAGGTGGGACTTCCGTTCTACAACAGTCAGCAGTTCCAATTGCTACCATTCATTTTAATACAAGTGGTCTGTCACTGCTAAACTGCCTCTGTTATGCAGCTTTTTAAAGTCGGGCATGAAATCAAAATGGACAAAAATCGTATTTTCTTAATGGATTATAAACGATTTAGCCGTGCATGTTATTTTTAAAAAAAGATTTTTATTTTATCAAAAACAATAACATGCCTCCCCACTCACAACTTATTCTCTGCTCTGCTGTGGTAAGTGTTAACTGTGCACAGGGCTGTAAGTTTGACCAATACTCAGATAAGTTTGATAAGAGGTATATCAGTGGTTTCAACACTTCCCCTCCAAGGTTCTTACTTTAGATTACTGTATTGTGACATATTTCTGAGTGAAACATTCGCTGTTCGAATGAGAAAAAAATCTAGGGTGTGGACTTTGTTTACCTTAGGACAAGGCTGGAGCAAATACAGATGAATGTGAAACAGGCGAGTAGAAGCTAATTTGTCCACAGTTTGAATCACAATACACTAAAGAATAATTCCAAGAAACCTCCATCTGCAGAAAAATATAAATACTCTCCAGCGAGTTTCCTTTTGTCATCATTCCTATGCCCTATTCTATTCTGACAATTACCATCCACTGTGAGAGTTTCAAAAGGCTGAAAGGTGATAATAGTAAATCAAAACAAATTTTATGCAATCCTTATCAGAAAATCTGCTTGGAATTGACCCTACAGCATGGATTGTGCTCCTTTCAAAGTACCCTGCGAAGCAATGATCAGCGCCAGCTAGAACACAGCCAGACACACTAGGGGGAGTGTTCTTGTTCTAGAAAGCATTTGATTGGTCAAAGTTTCTCAGGCGCTAATGATGGGCGATACCAATTATTTTCTTTTCGATCCAATACCAATAATTTCAAGTCCAATATCTTCGATACCGATAACAATACCGATACTTCTATTAAATCGATTTTTTGTTGATTTCTTGGGATAAGTAATTATTATTATTATTATTATTATTTTACATTTGTGAGCCTAAATAGAAAGTTATCAGTCTTCTGTTTTGTTTACCCATGCAAAAGAAAAGAGAAAGTTAATAAAATGTTTTATGGCTTTTAATTTATGGATTTAATTTGAAATCACTTACACAATGGTAGATTTCTATTTGAGTGAGTTCGCTGTGTAACTCGAGTGGATCTCATTATTTGACATACAAATCACAATAATGGTGACAACCAAAAACCTCTCAGTTACTGTCGTAACCTCTGTTCCCTGATTGAGGGAACGAGAAGTTGTGTTGATGTAGTGACACTAGGGGTCGCTCTTGGGAGCCCCAAACACATCAGATCTTTGAGAAAAGGCCAATGAGAATTTGTGTGGAATTTGCATGCCACTCCCCCAGACATACAGGTTTAAAAGGAGCTGGAATGCATCCACTCATTCAGGTTTTGTGCTGAGGAGCCTAGACAAGGTCTCAGACATTTCAGCGGGTAGTATAGTGTTGTGGCAAGAGGGACAAAACCCTGTGCAAGGTCAGGGAGTACGCGCAACGAGAGACGTATCTGGTATGGGAGCAGGCCATGCCAGCTGTTGCCTTATCTCTCTATGTTTTCTCTCCACAGAGTATTTAGTTTGCTGTGGTCATTTAACGCTCATTATATGCGCCAGGGAAAGAGTTATTTTCTTTTTCAGGGGGAAAAGACCCCGTGGAGACCACATCCTTCCCCGAAGGGAAGGTTAACATGTTGCATATAAATCACGTGGGCTCACAGCCTCACATGGAAGTGGCACGCGGTAGATCCTGCCTCGAAGGGGAGGAGCTCTACAAACAAAGCGACCGGGGCAGAAAGGGCTCTACCCAAGGGAGATGCGGATCTACCGATACAGAGACCATACCGCAGGAGATACATCACAGCACATACACCAGTACACCATTACCAAACTTACCTGTTCATACCTGACAAAACATGGGACGAGGCCGGCTCAATCAAAGGTATTGGGTGTTGCCCAGCCCACTGCTCTGCAGATATTTGCTGGAGAGGTCCCATTGGCCGGTGCCCATGAGGATGCCACATCTGTGTGCTCACATTCCCAAAGGGGCAGGCACGGCCTGGGCCTGGTATGCCAACGTGATGGCATCCACGATCCATTGGGCAAGCCTCTGTTACGAGACAGCATTCTCTTTCTGCTGTCCACCAAAGCAGACAAAGAGCTGCTCAGAGTGTCTAAAGCTCTCCGTGTGATCCAAATAGATGTGCAAAGCATGCACCGGACACAGCGCCTTACAGGCTCACCACCTGATCCCTAAAAGGGGTCATGGGAACCTTGGGCACATAGTCCGGTCAGGGTCTAAGTATCATGTGAGAGTCTTCCAGACCGAACTTCAGCAGGACCACGGAGAGGTCCCATGAGGGAAACCTCTGGTGCCTCTCAGGAACCAGATGATCAGGTCGTGCTTACCAAGGGACTTACCTTCAACTGCGTCGTGGTACACTGCTATAGCAGCTACGTACACCTTCAGGGTGGAGGGGGACAGCCACCCATCCAGCTTCTCCTGAAGGAAGGAAAGCACTGACCCAACTGCACATCTCCAGAGGTCTTCACTGCTGGAAGAACACTACTTAGCGAACACGTCCCATCCAGGGACCAGATGTGGAGGTTCCAGAGGTCTGGGCATGGGTGCCTGATGGTGTCTCGTCCCTGAAAAAAAAAGGGGAATTTTCCAGGTAGGTGCTGTCGTGAGGATTGTGAGGACCAAGAACTAAGTCTGGGTGGGCAAATACGGCACCACATGGGTGACTTGTTCCTCGTCCTCCTTGACCTTACTTAGAGTCTGTGAAAGTAGGTTTACTGGGGGGGGCGCGTATTTGCGCAGCCAATCGGGGCCAGAAGTATGCCAGCATGTCTGTTCTGGGGGGGGTGGGGGGCTTCTGTCATTGCATACCAGAGTGGCAGTGGGAGAATTCCTGGGAAGCGAACAGGTCTTCCTGTGCTTTGCCGAATCAACTCCAAATCAGTTGGACCACCTGGGGGTGGAGTCTCCACTCTTCGCTGAGTGTTGCATGCCGTGACAGCATGTCCGCTGTAGCATTGAGTCTGCCTGGGATGTGAGTGGCCTGCAGTGGATCTCAGATGCTGCTGACTCCTGACGAGGAGATGGCAGGCAATTTGCGACATGCGACAATAGTGTAAGCCGCCTTGGTAATTTATATATTCCACCATCGCTGTGTTGTCAGACCGGACCAACACATGCTTGCTGCAGACCAATGGCAATAGCCTCTGCAGGGCGAGCAGTACAGCCAGCAACTCTAGGCTGTTGATGTGCCAACATAGCCATGGTCCTGTCCAGGAACCAGCGGCTCCGTGCCCATTGCACAAGGGTTCCATTCCAGCCTGACACTCGTGCCGGCTCAGGTAAGCATAGCGGTCAGCTCTGCGTCGGCCTCAGACTGGGTGGGCAGACCCGAAGATGGCAGCCCATTCGAGTCCTCGGCGTCTGGCATCGCCAGTGCGCTCTCCAATGCAGTGATCGAGAACTCATCCTGCGTCCCCGAAAGAGACGTTAAGCTGGCCATGAGGCGAGCTGGTCTCATCTTGGAACTCAACTGGGGCAAACGAGTGTGCTGGGGAATGGGTGATCTGCAGGGATATACCCGGCGAGACCGCGCCCATTGAACTCCTCAAATCGCCTCCAGTGCCAGCCAGGCTGACCTCGTACCCGTGGGTAGAAGGCACAGCGCTGGGGGCGGCTGAAGTGGCTTTCCCTCGGATAAAGGAAAGCCACGATCACAACGTTGCCATGGTCATGTCCTCGCAATGAGAACATGAACCATCCATGAATGCTGTTTCAGTGTGATCACGGCCCAGACACGTAAGGCAGCACCGTGACCATCGGAGGCAGAGAGATAACGACCGCATCCAGGAATCACACAAAGATGCAAAGGCATCTTCAAAAAGACGCATCTTTAAAAAGATGTTCACGTCAATGTGTTGCTCTGATAGAGGAAGATATACTCTTTTCAAAAATATAAACCCTTTTAGTAGCGCTGTTGAAGCACCCAGGGGCATAATCTGCACTAATTGTGAAGAAGGAGAGAAAGCCGCTGGAATGTGCCGTATATCAAACAGCAGACGCTTCTTTCAGAGGTGAATGGAAGAGCAGAGGGATTCAGCTCGCTGATACACAACCGCTCGACTCCAAAGAAAAGATCTGAATGAGAGTGGCATTTCTTCTCCTTTTATACCCATAAGTCCGGGGGAGTGGAATGCAAATTCCACTGTCAATTCCCATTGGCCTTTTCTCAAAGACTGAGGTGTTTTGGGGCTCTCAAGAGTGACCCCTAGTGTCACTACATTGACACAACGTCGAGTGAGTGACCAAAAACAGGGTTCATGTAAATTTTCAGTAAAAGGACTACAATGAAAATAACAGAGAATGGTACACTTTACATTGGAGATTTTAAAGAAGAAGAAGACTCATTTTCCAGGATCAAAGAACGCAGACACACCAGATTTACAGTATCTTCAAGTACTTCATGGTACCATTCAGTAGTGTCTTATGATTATCTTCAGACTATTAATTATCTCATAATTGCTTTACCATAATCAGACCATAGGATAAGACTGATAGTTATCCCCGGCAAAGGCTAGTAATGCAAATATCATTCATGTTTTTGTAGTTATTTCAGGTTTTGTATATTTTTCAATATCAATAAGTGTATTTTCTAGCAAAGTCTATGAATGGCACAACAACACAGTGTACAACTCAATGTTTGAATTATCAGTTACCTTTCCAAACAGTGAATTTCATGCGGACATTAGATTATAGACACATTCTACTCTTCAATCTTATAACAATGTTATATATCAACATCATCATTCCTTCTTAATCAAAAATGTTGATTCTAATTTATCACATGTCATATCAGCTACACATCCTCAACAAATAAACTAAACTACTTATCTGATGGGTGCCCTTTACACATAACGCAACTGTTTACTGATTTCCTCATGAAGCCAATTGGAGGAGTGACCAAAATATTTTAAGCAAACAAAAAACACATCTTGTTGACTACAATACCTGTGCTAGGTAGTCTACAATGACTTTGATAGAGGATCAGTAATTAACCAGTGCTGGTGTCAAAAATGCCACAGAAAGTGACAGAAATGCCATAGATATGGTGGCAACAAATGGACTCGTAAAGTCTTTTTTTTATATATATATTTGTAATCAAATATTTTAAATATTTTATTATATTATACTTTTTTCTGTATTAGATATATTAATTTGCCAAGGATTTACCAAGTGTTTTGATAAAGCAAAGACCTACATCAAAATTTACTGTAAAGGACAGTATAGAGCTGGATGATTTAACATTGTGTTAAACAAAAAAAGATGTGTTAAGATGTATTGAGCATTAGTTACAACTATTTTTTTTATTTTATGTTGATTTAATTTGATAGGAAATAGTTTCTGTTAATTGATTAAATTGAAGTTTGTTGCATTGTACTTACATTTAAATACCTGCATTTAATTACATCTGTATTTACACTGTTAACTTTACCCCTAAACCTAAATCTAACCCTAACCTAACTCTTACCCAAAACTCTAACCACTAACCCAGCCTCAGTAGCAGCAAATGTGAATCTTGTGTGAAAGGTGAAAATGTAATTATAATGATGCTGCATTCAAGTCGCTAGGTGTCAGTGTAAGACCAAAATGAAACAAAGACAACTGAGTGCACTTTTAAAGACACCTAATATAAAGTGGGACCAAAGCATTTAAATTACACTTCCTGGATAGCTGAGAATCTTCACAGACACCATACAGCTTGTAATAGCTCATTAACATTTTGTCTTTTTCTTTTCCTCATAGAACCCCATGTTCACCTGTGTGGTCAGAGCTCAAAGTTATCCTCATTGTAGCCACCCTTTTCATCTTCAAATGCAGAAAAAGTTAGTGTGATCTTAATTTTCCAACCACATTTATTATTACATTATGTTTTTATCTTTTACTATTACACAAAGCTGTTTGACTTGAATAATGTCAATCAAAATATACACATACAAATTAAAATAACTGAAATGCTGCTACACTATGAGGCCAAAATGTTGTGGACACCTGAACACCAACATTCATTCAGTATACATTTTTAATATCAGACTTTCCATTTATTCTGTTTTGCAGTAGAGCAATCTATGTAAATAAAGTGGTTCATAAAGAAAGAAATCCAAAGGTTAGATGTTGTCAGAGGGATGTTAGATAAGCGTCACAATCATATTCTGTGACTATAATAACTTTTTTTTCTCAGAACCCCTACTTGATTTTGCCCAATGATATGGCAAAGAGGTTAAAAACCAGACTGCTGCAGCAACGAGTGGGCATTCACCACTCGTGGGTGTTCCTACATACAAATGTGTTAATGTTAGTATAATGTAACTGGTTACTGTGAGGTGGTGGTGGCGTAGTGGCTAGAGCACAGGGCTGCTAATCAGAAGGTTGCTGGTTTGAACCCCATGGCCACCACCATTGTGCCCTTGAGCAAGGCACTTACCTCCAGGTTGCTCCGGGGGGATTGTCCCTGTAGTAAGTGCACTGTAAGTCTCTTTGGATAAAAGCATCTGCCAAAATGCGTAAATGTACTCTGGGCAACTAGGGGGCATTATTCTTAAATCAGATTACTTTTAGTGGTTTCTGCCTTGAAAGATAGATATATATATATATATATATATATACACACACACACACACACACACACACACACACACACACACACACACGGAAATCAGGTATATGCTCATGGTGGGGATTTAGAAAAAAAACTGCACTAGGCATACCAGCAACGCCTCCAGTGGCTATTAAAAGCAAAACATTGTGGGGACCGGGGATCTGGTCCCCACAATGTTTTTGGTCCCCACTTTGTGAGTGTGCTAACATGATGAGGACCCCACCATGTAATAAAATCAAACACACACACACACACACACACACACACACACACACACTCTCTCTCTCTCTCTCTCTCTCTCTCTCTATATATATTATAATAATAATTATGATTATTTATTGCCTGGGTCACACTTCATGTTTTATCTTACCACTGTTGGAATAAACATATTACATACAATCTGGGACGTCGTTAGGCCTATTTTAGGGGGGCTGAAGCTACCCCAAAATGTTCCTAAACCCCCCTAAATGATAATAAGAACAACAATAACAATTCGATTTATCAATAACGTTATCCTCATTCATATTTATAATTAGACGCAACAAATGATATATATCCAGCTACAAAAAATAGCCGAAAAGTCGGAAGTTGGACAGAAGTACAAAGAGTCGTTGTGCTATCAAGATGATGCACCGCACCGTCTCGTTGCATTGGTGTGAACTGTGGCAGCTTTCAGAGCGCTGCAAGTAAATGTTGTTACTGGTGCCCCCCCTCTTACTTTATGCCGTTCTATGGTATCGTGCTGGGAAAACGTCTCAGGTTACTTGTGTAACCCTTGTTTCCTGAAAAAAGCGGAACGAGATGCTGCGCTGCTAAGCGCTATGGGGAAACAATCTTATTGTGAGCTGCTCTGAACATGTGTGTAACACGTCAATGAAATTGACTGGAATTTATAGCCTCGGTTGGTGAGATCATTGGACGCACCTGTGGCCATGCTATAAATAGGAGGCGTCACCAGAGTGCCCTCAGATTATTTTTCTGAAGAGCGGTCCTGGGACGTCCCAGTGCGGCAAAAGAAGCGCAGCATCTCGTTCCGCTTTTTTCAGGGAACAAGGGTTACACAAGTAACCCGAGACGTTCCCTTTACAAAAAGCTTCACTTTGATGCTGCGCTGCTAAGCGCTATGGGGAACGAAATGCCCACGCCGCCGCACTGGGGCTGTCCGGACCCCTGATCGTTGTGAAGTGTTTTCACAGAATGCGAGAGGTTCCAGACATGAGCTTGAGATGTCGACTCAAGGGCATAAGCCCGGAGTGGCAGAACATCTAACACCATAAAATCCGAAGAGTGTGTGCGGAAAGGACTAGCCTGCCGTATCACAAACCTGGTTAGACATGAGCTTGAGATGTCGACTCAAAGACATAAGAGTCCGGAGTAGCGGAGCATCTAGCCCACAAAGTCAAAAGATGAGTTTGAGAAGCCGACCCAAGGGCTCTAACTCAAAAGTTCGTACATGAACTTGGATTTGGCATGAGCCTGGGATGTCGACCCAAGGACATAGTCCGGGGTAGCAAAAACATCCTAGCCCATGTAGAAAATTGTAGAATGTGTTTGGAGAGGACCAGCCCGCCACGTCACAAACTTGTTCCTGCATGAGTTTGAGATGTCGACTCGAGGGCGTAAAAGCCCGGAGTAGCATGGACATCCAAACTATAGAATCTAATGAATGTGTGCGGAGGGGACCAGCCTGCCGCATCACAAATTTGCTTAGACATTAGCGTAGATGTCGACCCAAGGGCATACCGGGGTAGCAGGAGCATCTAGCCAAACCATAGATCCTGAAGAATGTGTGCGGGGAGGACCAGCCTGCCGCATCACAAACTTGCTGCAGAGAGAGAGGCCTCTAGCCGAGGCTTTAAAGGAGGACAGCCTTCTGGTAGAGTGCGCCCTAAAACCTACTGGCGAAGCTTGACCGCGTGCCTCGTAGGCCGGGGCAAAAATGTACCTCACCCAAAGTGACATAGTCTGCAAGGAAGTGACCGCCCCCGGTCATGGCTTCCAAGTGAAGAATTGCTGCCCTGACTTTACGCCACTAGCAAAAGCGGTGGACATAAGTCTGAAGGGTACAGACTGGACAGAGTCTGAGAAGTCTTAGCTGCTCCGGCGTTACAAACGGCAGGGAGCAGAAGGCTTAGAAAATAACCGGCCAAGGGACGCTAAAGACACCTTGGGCAGGTAGCTAGGGTGAGGGTGCAAAGAATGCTTTTGGTCATTCTGGGGCAAACTCTAAATAGGCCGGCAAAAGAGACAGAGCCTGTAGGTACCCAAGTCTCCTTAGAGACGTAATTGCCATAAGAAAAACCATCCTGAGAGTCAGAAGTCTACCAAACGCTGACTCTAGAGGTCTAAAAAGGGGTCTTACCCTGTGAAGAGGTCCTAGCAAGGACGCCTCTTAGGGGGCACCCCGCCCACCAAGGCATGGCAAACCGCAGTGGAAGCCACATAGAACCTGGCAGTGGCGAGGCAAGTGCCCGCTGACAGTTCTTTCTACAGAAAATCCAGAACTGAAGCAAACTGGCAGTTAGCTGGTTCTGTAATATGAACTTAGGGGGGAAACTGGGCGACTCGGGGAGAAGTAGAGGAGACATTGCGCTATCAAAAGAGGCGAAGAGGTCCTCTTCCTGTAAAATCTACCCAGATCAGTTCCAAGTGGAGGGAGCCGTAGCACTTGAAATGTTCTCGGAAACTTCAATAGAAAGCCCTGTGAACCTCAGTTGGTACCCTTAGGGGCCAAGCATGAGAGTTTTCACAATTCGGACCAGTGATGAGAAGGTCCTTCCTGTCCGGAATCGCCCAGGGCGAGCCGTCAAGGAGAGGAATTCGAGAAACATATCCTGTTCGGCCAGCGCAGCGCCATTAAAAGGAGGCAAGACCCTTGCTGGCGAACCTTACCAAGACTCCCGGGAGCAGAAGAACAGGGGGACACGTAAGTGCCTTTGAGCCCAGACCCAAGGGGGCTGGGTGACTTAGGGAGAAGTAGAGGAGACATTGCGCTATCATAGAGGCGAAGAGGTCCTCTTCTACCCTAGATTAGTAAATCTGCTCCCACACACACACAGGCATCCAGGGACGAAACTGCCCTGAGCTGCCCTGGGCCCCAAGGAGGATCGAACGTGCCAGAAATTCAGCTGACGTGAACGTGGATCCCCCGATGGTTTATGTAAGAGGCTACCACTGTATTGCCCACCCGCACCAAGATATGGCAGCCTCAGGAGGAAGTATTTCAGGGCCAGAAATACGGCCATCAGCTCGAGACAGTTACTGTGACAACCGAACTGACGACCCTCCTATCCCTTTAAGCCGGACGACCACTTAAGGCCGCTACCCAGCCCGTCAGGGAGGCGTCTGTCGTTAGCAGCCTGCGACGACAAGACGCACCTAGAGTGGGACCCAAGGTAAGAACCGGGGTCTGAACCACATAGAAAGGGAACGAAGCACTGGGCGCGTAACCCTTATTTGCCTGAGGGGACTGGCCCTTGGATGAAACCCCCTGGCTTTTAGCCACAGCTGAAATGGTCTCATATGGAGAAGGCCCAAAGGAATCACCGTGGACGCAGACGCCATGAGACCTAATATTCGTTGATACTGAAGAACAGTGCAACCTTGACCTAGCCTGAGATTGCTCAGGGAGTTCTGAATAGAGATGACACGAGCGGGAGACAACTGTGCCTGCATCGTGATCAAATTCCATATGACCCCTAAATAGGAAATTTTCTGGGTCGGGGAAAGAACGCTCCTTTGGCGTTGAGTCTCGGACCCAGGGAACCTAGATGAGCCAAGACGATATCCCAGTGCTGAACTGCCAGTTTCTGAGACTGGGCTAGGATCAGCCAGTCGTCTAGATAATTCAGAATGCGGATGCCCAGGAGTCGCAAAGGAGCCAGTGCTGCATCCATGCATTTCGTGAATGTGCGGGGTGATAGGGCTAGGCCGGACCAGGAAGTATCTGCTGTAATAGCCTGACTTTTTTTCTCTGGAAGGGGAACATGTTCTATGGCCCCTTTTTTCCAAGAGAATTTGCAGTTCTACCTGAAGTAGACATGCCTGTTCCGGGCTTACGGTAGTGGAAACCACACCGTTGAAGCTCGGAGGGCGGCAAGCCTTTTTCTACTGTTTTAGAACCCACATAGAAATACCTGGCAGAAGTTTCCACGCTGCCAGGTTCTCTGAGATGGGAACTAATTTCAAGACTTCCTGTCGAGGGGGTGTCGAATGTTCCGTGTCCTGGATTATGGCAGGGAGCAACGGTACATTCAACATCTTGTTGGAAACCTCTGTCACCCGAAACACCAAGGGTGGCGGGAGTGAAGAGGTTTCGTGAGGGTATCGGGAGGGCCGAAGTGAATGATACACGTGCCCCGTCCCGAAGGGAACTACCCTCACAGGGTTGGATACAGGACCATCAGGGCTTCTTTCTCTTGGAGATACAAGCCCTGAGGTCTTGTTTGGGAGGTTGCTGAGGGCGACGAGCCTGTCCCCAATCACTGCGAGGGGGAGAACGACTTGCCACGCTCTGTTTTTGAACCTCCCTCCTAACAGAATCAGGGCGAGACTGGGTGACCGACGGCCTCGCCCCCTGAGTGCGACGAGGAAGAAATTGCCCAAAGGCTTCCTCATGGCTTTTTGCCTCCTGGAATCTGGAGATAACCGAATTCATGGCGTCTCCAAAGAGACCAGAAGGCGAAACTGGGGCATCAAGGAGGAAAACTCTGTCCTTATCCTTGATGCTGGATAGATTAAGCCATAAGTGCCTCTCAGTGCTGACCAAAGCGGACATAGACCGGCCAATAGCACGGGCTGACTGCTTGGTGGCACGGAGAGACAAATCCACAGCTCGACGAAGTTCAGAAAAAGCTTCGTCGTCGAGGTCTCTTCCAGCACTCAAGTCTTTTAGTAGGTCAGCCTGGTACGCCTGCAAGACAGCCATGGTGTGCAGTGCAGCACCAGCTTGACCCGCCGCTTGATATGCTTTCCCAACCAGCATGGAGGTTACCCTGCATGGCTTAGAGGGGAGAGCAGATTTCTTAAGCGACGATGCCGAACCCGGCGAGAGATAACCCGCAAGTGTCTCTTCGACCGGTGGCATCTTTAAATACCCTCGCGCCTCAGCGCCCACGATAGTCGAATTTACTGACGTGGAGGGCACGTGAATGCGCGAGGTATAAGGTTTATTCCAAGAACGAGAAAGCTCGTCGTGGAGATCATCAAAGAAGGGAAGGGACTGATGAGGTGTTCCCTTCCCTTGGTCACCAGACAGAAATCTGTCTTCTAACTTAGAGTGCTTGGGGGGAACTTGGTGACGTGGCCAATCTATTTTAAGTCTGGCCACCGCGCGTCACATCGAGCAGCTCCTCCGAAGATTTAGAATCGCGTTTGGAGCGCTCAGATGCTGTTAACTCGGAATCTGATCCAAGGGAATGGAGGTCCCCCTCGCGAACTGAAGAGGCGCCGAAGCACGCTTCAGGATCACGCGAGGGACCAGCAGGATCTGGGGAGAGAGCGAGCGAAAGGGACGAACCCGTCTCTCGCTCCTCAGCCAGATCCATGCGAGAGCCCCACGAATGAAGTGTGGGTGCCGGCTCTCGGAAGTAAGCAAGGCGAGCGCGAAGCATCCCGACCGAAAGTAGGTCGCAATGCGCGCACCCGCCCTGTTCCAACGCGAGAGTAGCGTGCTCTTCCCCCAAGCAAACAAAGCAAAATTGATGCGTGTCCTTGTCAGACATAGAACGCTGACAAGGAAACACGCATTGTTTGCCCTGTTTTCCCGCCATTTTCCCCTTTCTTTTTCTTTATATATATATATAAAAGAGAGAAGGAAGGAAAAGACTTAGATTTTTTAACAAATTTCTAACAAGAGTTTTGTGAAAACACACAGAGAGAAAGCTCTGAAGAAAAATGTCTGACAACACTCTGGTGACGCCTCGTATTTATAGCCTGGCCACAGGTGCGTCCAATGATCTCACCAACCGAGGCTATAAATTCCAGTCAATTTCATTGACGTGTTACACACATGTTCAGAGCAGCTCACAATAAGATTGTTTCCCCATAGCGCTTAGCAGCGCAGCATCAAAGTGAAGCTTTTTGTAAAGGGAACGGGAAAGAACATCGTTCTTTTACGAGTTATCAACATTGCTTGTTGGTAAATGGAGTGTATCACATTTTGCTTTGCCGATTGCTAGACGTGATTGGCAAACTTTTTGCCAGAATATACCCTGACCCCTGGAGGATTCATCTCGTCTCGTCGTTACTCTAGTTTGGTCTGAAGTTGAACTCGCTATGCACCCTCCCGCCCACACACACACCGATACACACACTTCCCCGCACACACACCGATACACACGCTAATGGTGAAAGGAAGATTGGTAAGTGTCGTGATACAGAGTGAAAAGTTGTTTTTAATTACCTGCTTACCTTTAGCTACGTTTTCTTGAGGTAAAGGAAAGGGGATATTTTGGTTTGCTATGGAAAACTGAAGTCTAGCTAGAGTGAACAAGCAAAATACAAGAAATGGTGAACTTATAAGCTAATCACAACTCTTTATTCTTTGCCAATAATATTACCTATCTCTATAATAGGCATATAAAACAATATCAATCCCCATAGAATGTTGTTGTCACTGAAAACTAAATGTCATAGGGTCCCTGTTAATGCTATTACCGTTGTATCCTTCAATTCATTGAGCAGATGAGATGGATATTCGAAGATATTTTAGCAGGGAGAGAAAGAGATGCAGCCGCAGGAGATTGGCAGGCCAGTTGATTCTGAGGGAGCCGGTGTGATTGAGGTCAGTAATGGTCTATAGGTCTAAGGAGTGTTTTGTTTTCTTCTAACAATAAGCATTTGTTAGCAGGTCTAGGCACTATGCATAACCTAAACTAAATTATTATATTTATTATATATGCTAGCTATACCAATTTAACTTTCTGCATTCATTGGCTGTGATAAATTAAATAAATACGTAGATGTTACCTAAATGTAATTACTTTATCATACATTTACATGAGCAAACAGATAGCATTTAAGTAATTGCTTATAGAATAACTCATCAGGAGCAAAGTCTGGCCTAAGTAAATTCCCCCATGCAGCTTTGATGTGTCAAAAGCAAAAGCAACATTACAGTAACTTTTCTTTAACAGAGTAGAAATGGAAGAAGAGGATATGTCTGTCACGTTTTACTTGTTAACATCTTGGTTTCTTGACTAGTTGTTGACATAAGTGTAGCTCTAGATGTGAGTGCAAAGATTTTGCAAACGCAAGTTACAAATACCCTGGGGCTAAGCCCCCCTGTCTTCCAATCCTAGTGACGTCCCTGCATACAATGTTATTTCAATATTTATTATGCTCCTTCATAGTGTATCTACTTGAAAAGCTGCAAGTATTCTTTAAAAATTGCATGTGTAAGCTACAAAATAAAATAAAAAAGGTTTGAATACAAAAGCCAAATACATGTGCTAACCGCACACAAATGAGCTTTCCTGCCTGACGTTTTCCCTCATTTGAATTTCCACACACTGGCCTCTGTCACTCAGGCTCATACACAATTAAATACAATAGTCACCCATCTACCAACAGCAGTTATATGGTGAGCTAGCAACAGTGGTTCAATGGACTCTTTATACAGTGAAAATATTTTAATGTGTACTTTATTGTATGCATGCAGACTTTGCAACTAACTGTAAACAAAATAATGAATAAAACAAACAAATCTGTCCTCTTTATAGTTAAAAAATTTGACATTTGATTTACTAAAAATAAATCTATATTGATCATGCTGTGATGCGAATATGGTGAATGTATTATCTGCAGCTTTCCCCCTTTTGAGCTTTTGTCATGTCTGTTGTGTGCTGCGGTCAAATCTGTCAATATTATTTTTTTTTATATTATTATAGAGAAAGATAAAGTGACATATCACTCAAAGCTGAAATGTGCAAAATTGTTAAAATAATTTCTCTTATTGTGTCTTTATTTGGAGAGACGAATATAAATAAGCTATTCAAAGGCTCACTCCCTTTTAATGTACAAACATTGTGGCTCTATGGTGCTAGTAATACACCACTCAGTTTGTTTGAGCAACCCAATGAGGTCTAAAACAAATGAGAGAAATTAGAACTCACTATGGTGGGTGTAAAAAAGGTTGTTGTGTGCTGAAAATGAGATAAACGTATGCATTTGAACTATTATGATATGCTCTCCCAGATTTATTACTTCCATGACTTAATTGTTTTGGGGTAACACTGAGGTGTGATTTGTGAAACATTTAATCTGTGTACTGACAATTGTAAAATCACATCACAGTAGCAGCTTTTTTTCTCACAGGATGTCACGAAGACTCATGCCCTGATTGTCAGAGTCAAGTTTCCAACATGAGATAGAACATCTTGTATTTTGCTCGAATGTTTTTGCTCAGATTATCATGTCCTTATATGTATATGCTTTAGAGTAAGTGTTAAGACCCAGTATTATGAGCTGTCTAAAATATACACTCACCTAAAGGATTATTAGGAACACCATACTAATACTGTGTTTGACCCCCTTTCGCCTTCAGAACTGCCTTAATTCTACGTAGCATTGATTCAACAAGGTGCTGAAAGCAGTCTTTAGAAATGTTGGCCCATATTGATAGGATAGCATCTTGCAGTTGATGGAGATTTGTGGGATGCACATCCAGGGCACGAAGCTCCCGTTCCACCACATCCCAAAGATGCTCTATTGGGTTGAGATCTGGTGACTGTGGGGGCCGTTTTAGTACAGTGAACTCATTGTCATGTTCAAGAAACCAATTTGAAATGATTCGAGCTTTGTGACATGGTGCATTATCCTGCTGGAAGTAGCCATCAGAGGATGGGTACATGTGGCCATAAAGGGATGGACATGGTCAGAAACAATGCTCAGGTAGGCCGTGGCATTTAAACGATGCCCATTTGGCACTAAGGGGCCTAAAGTGTGCCAAGAAAACATCCCCCACACCATTACACCACCACCACCAGCCTACACAGTGGTAACAAGGCATGATGGATCCATGTTCTCATTCTGTTTACGCCAAATTCTGACTCTACCATCTGAATGCCTCAACAGAAATCGAGACTCATCAGACCAGGCAACATTTTTCCAGTCTTCAACTGTCCAATTTTGGTGAGCTCTTGCAAATTGTAGCCTCTTTTTCCTATTTGTAGTGGAGATGAGTGGTACCCGGTGGGGTCTTCTGCTGTTGTAGCCCATCCGCCTCAAGGTTGTGCGTGTTGTGGCTTCACAAATGCTTTGCTGCATACCTCGGTTGTAACGAGTGGTTATTTCAGTCAAAGTTGCTCTTCTATCAGCTTGAATCAGTTGGCCCATTCTCCTCTGACCTCTAGCATCAACAAGGCATTTTCGCCCACAGGACTGCCGCATACTGGATGTTTTTCCTTTTTCACACCATTCTTTGTAAACCCTAGAAATGGTTGTGCGTGAAAATCCCAGTAACTGAGCAGATTGTGAAATACTCAGACCGGCCCGTCTGGCACCAACAACCATGCCACGCTCAAAATTGCTTAAATCACCTTTCTTTCCCATTCTGACATTCAGTTTGGAGTTCAGGAGATTGTCTTGACCAGGACCACACCCCTAAATGCATTGAAGCAACTGCCATGTGATTGGTTGATTAGATAATTGCATTAATGAGAAATTGAACAGGTGTTCCTAATAATCCTTTAGGTGAGTGTAAGTCCATATCATAGGGATGTTGTAATGTTGATATATACTTCTGAGTGATATAAAGTTTGAGGATTTTGTTCTAGGTGTGGCTCTTCGCTTCTGATATCAGGCACAGGTGCTTGATGGTCTCAACTCTTTTTATGTTTTCTTCTTCTTAATTTCATTTTGAATCTATTTTGGTATACTTATATTCAAATACTTTTATTAAATATCGTTACCCTTTAAAAAAAAAGAAAACTATATACAAAATTAATATGGTCACCCTGATCAAATGAAAAATATATTTTAAAATTGGATACTTTACTTATATATATATATATATATATATATATATATATATATATATATATATACATACATACATATATATATATATATATATATATATATATATATATATATATATATATATATATACATATATATATACATACACATATATATATATATATATATATATACATATATATATACATACACATATGTATATATATGTATATATATACGTGTATATATATATACACGTGTATATATATACATATATGTATATATATATATATATATGTATATATGTATATATATGTGTGTATATATATATGTGTATATATATATATGTATATATATGTGTATATATATATATGTATATATATATGATCATTATTCCACTAGATGGCAGCAAGTACTAGAAAAAATATTTTTCCTCTATAACTAGCTGTCAAAAAATGCAGATCTGAAATGTAGGTGGCACTGAAATACGTTTTAGCCCTCACAGATGTAGACATTAGAGATTCAGTCTTATTTTCAGTTCATGCACCACCTCCATTGTTTCATTAAATATCTTGGCCTCCCCTTTGAGATGATGTTTAACATTTTATCATCAATAGTCAATAACATTTTTACAATGATTTGTTTAGCATGCTTTTCCTGCTGGACTGCATATTTTGTTGTGGACATCAGATATAACATTGGATTATTCACACAAGTAAGCTCACAGATAATTACACTATGCCCCAAATAGCAAAAAACTTATTTTCTGCTTTTACCTTAGGCAGTTTTCTAAAATATGAGCCATAGAGCAGTGGAATTTGGGCTATGGATGTGTTTAGATTATTTGTTCCAATAATCTCAAAGTTGGCAAAGAGGTTAAAAACCAGACTGCTGCTGCAACGAGTGGGCATTCACCACTCGTGGGTGTTCCTACATACAAATGTGTTAATGTTAGTGTAATGTCACTGGTTACTGTGGGCAACTAGGGGGCATTATTCTTAAATCAGATTACTTTTAGTGGTTTCTGCCTTGAAAGATTATATATATACAGTGAGGAAAATAAGTATTTGAACACCCTGCTATTTTGCAAGTTCTCCCACTTAGAAATCATGGAGGGGTCTGAAATTGTCATCGTAGGTGCATGTCCACTGTGAGAGACATAATCTAAAAAAAAAATCCAGAAATCACAATGTATGATTTTTTAACTATTTATTTGTATGATACAGCTGCAAATAAGTATTTGAACACCTGAGAAAATCAATGTTAATATTTGGTACAATAGCCTTTGTTTGCAATTACAGAGGTCAAACGTTTCCTGTAGTTTTTCACCAGGTTTGCACACACTGCAGGAGGGATTTTGGCCCACTCCTCCACACAGATCTTCTCTAGATCAGTCAGGTTTCTGGGCTGTTGCTGAGAAACATGGAGTTTGAGCTCCCTCCAAAGATTCTCTATTGGGTTTAGGTCTGGAGACTGGCTAGGCCACGCCAGAACCTTGATATGCTTCTTACAGAGCCACTCCTTGGTTATCCTGGCTGTGTGCTTCGGGTCATTGTCATGTTGGAAGACCCAGCCTCGACCCATCTTCAATGCTCTAACTGAGGGGAGGAGGTTGTTCCCCAAAATCTCGCAATACATGGCCCCGGTCATCCTCTCCTTAATACAGTGCAGTCGCCCTGTCCCATGTGCAGAAAAACACCCCCAAAGCATGATGCTACCACCCCCATGCTTCACAGTAGGGATGGTGTTCTTGGGATGGTACTCATCATTCTTCTTCCTCCAAACACGGTGAGTGGAATTATGACCAAAAAGTTCTATTTTGGTCTCATCTGACCACATGACTTTCTCCCATGACTCCTCTGGATCATCCAAATGGTCATTGGCAAACTTAAGACGGGCCTTGACATGTGCTGGTTTAAGCAGGGGAACCTTCCGTGCCATGCATGATTTCAAACCATGACGTCTTAGTGTATTACCAACAGTAACCTTGGAAACGGTGGTCCCAGCTCTTTTCAGGTCATTGACCAGCTCCTCCCGTGTAGTTCTGGGCTGATTTCTCACCTTTCTTAGGATCATTGAGACCCCACGAGGTGAGATCTTGCATGGAGCCCCAGTCCGAGGGAGATTGACAGTCATGTTTAGCTTCTTCCATTTTCTAATGATTGCTCCAACAGTGGACCTTTTTTCACCAAGCAGCATGGCAATTTCCCCATAGCCCTTTCCAGCCTTGTGGAGGTGTACAATTTTGTCTCTAGTGTCTTTGGACAGCTCTTTGGTCTTGGCCATGTTAGTAGTTGGATTCTTACTGATTGTATGGGGTGGACAGGTGTCTTTATGCAGCTAACGACCTCAAACAGGTGCATCTAATTTAGGATAATAAATGGAGTGGAGGTGGACATTTTAAAGGCAGACTAACAGGTCTTTGAGGGTCAGAATTCTAGCTGATAGACAGGTGTTCAAATACTTATTTGCAGCTGTATCTTACAAATAAATAGTTATACATTGTGATTTCTGGATTTTTTTTTTAGATTATGTCTCTCACAGTGGACATGCACCTACGATGACAATTTCAGACCCCTCCATGATTTCTAAGTGGGAGAACTTGCAAAATAGCAGGGTGTTCAAATACTTATTTTCCTCACTGTGTGTGTATATATATATATATATATATATATATATATATATATATATATACACACACACACACACACTGTATATATACAATGTAATTTAAATATTTATTATGCTCCTTCATAGTGTATCTACTTGAAAAGCTGCAAGTATTCTTTAAAAATTGCATGTGTAAGCTACAAAATAAAATAAAAAAGGTTTGAATACAGAAGTACGGCTATGGATGTGTTTAGATTATTTGTTCCAATAATCGAGAGACAGAGGCAGAAGATGAAGCAGTAAATGTAATAGAGAGCTTTATTGTTTTATTGCTGGTATTAATGCTTAATAATAATGCTAACGCTAAACCTAATTGCAACTACTAGAACTGAAACATTTTGACCAAACATTCTGAGAAAGTATTAAAATAAACACTGCATAGAACAAGTAAAAAAGTGTTTGAATTTTATTTATTTATTTTTTATTTAGTCTTTAATGATCCATAGTTATCAGGATGTTATCAGTTTTATTTCCAGCATCTCAAAACGAACAATCCCTTTTTGGCCACCATGATCAGAGGTAGACCAACCAAAATAAATGTTGATTTATATTAAATATATTAAAAATGCTGTATAAAATTAACAAATGTAGTCATGTGCTGTGAGGTCTCACTACAGAAACACTACTTGAATTTTACATTTTTAAGTGAGTTAAGTTTTAAGATGTTCTTATTTTTAAAGTAGAAAGAAAGAAAGAGAAAGAAAGAAAGAAAATCAGTTTAAGTAGGCAGCTCATTAGGTTTTGAGCCCAAGCTCTGCACTGTGTGCTTCATTGAGTGAGTGAGGGGCGGAGGAAGAGTTGCTATTCAGTTGGATTTGTGTTGAAGACTGTGTTGTGCATATCTACAGCTGACAGCAGAGCGGATCTACACCCCAGAGGTATGCGAAAACTTTCATTACAGATGCTTATTTGAAAGAGTTTGACCCAAGTTGTTCTTTTTTGGTTAATTCTCTTTCATATTACTTATTTAACATCTTAACTATTTACTTATTCATTTAATGTATAATTGGGCTACCTCATTTTATTTGATTATTAATAATCAAGATTATAGTAAATTTAGGCTGTCCTTGCCTTGCGCTTCAATGTGCAAACAAATGAATCCTTAATGAAGTGATTTCTTTGTCAGGTGTTTTGTACAGGCTATAACAAATATTTTAAGTGAAAAGTTATAATAAATCAATCACCTGTTTATGTTGTAACTGTAGTGCATATGTGAACAGGAGCATTTTTTCAATAGTGTGGAATAATTTTAGTCCTATTACAAAAACTAAACACGAGGGTGTGTAATCATGAATGAAACTACACTAGCACTCATTAATAAGATGATGGATTTTTGCAATATCAAAACTCATTATTAACATCAAAACTTATTTATTTTTCAACTATATATTTATAGATTTTTTTCTATGTTTTATTTTTGTCTGTTATATGTGGGCACAGATGGCAGCCCTTCAGTAAGATGTTGGAAAAGACACTAACTGAAGAAAATTATCACCGTTGCTGTCCCCAATCAAGACTGACCTAGAATGTTAAATGCTCTAATATAAAGGGTACAAACAACTATTTCAGAAGAGATACCTTTATTTTACACATTTGTCTTTAAGTCTAGTATAGGACTACTAGTAAATGAAACATATTGTAACATTTCCTCTCTACTAAGCTAAGATGATTGTGGTCTCCTTGCCAAGATGTCTACACATCTGGGTGTCATTGGCATTGGTGCCCAGACTACAAGGTGTGTCATTCGCAGTAACTCCACTGTTCTGTTTGTATTAAGTGGTGTATTTGAACTGGTCTCAGTCTTGCTGTGTCTCAGGCAGGGTCTCGGCTCCAGCACACCTGGAAGCCCTGGTGGAACATCCCTTCACTCTGAGCTGCACACTGGTCAAGGCAAAGGGAGAATCAATTCATCAGATCCGCTGGATGGATGTGCAGAACCAGACATTAATCGCTTACCAGCCTGGTCAGCAAGACAGCTTGAGCGGTCAACAGCATGTGGAGCTGGCTGCCTCCCCCCGTGATGCCAGTGCTATCACCATCAAACGAGTCAGCTACAGGGATGAGGGATGCTACACTTGTATCTTTGATGTTTACCCCAGAGGATCAAGGGAGGGACAGACCTGCCTTACTGTTACTGGTGAGTCTTGTGGGGGGGGGGGGGGGGGAAGATGTGTGATGATTACTTTCTCCTATTCCAACTACAAGTAATCCTTTCCTTGATTGATCTGTAAATCTGTTTGGTTATGCTTGTGGTGAAGAAATTGTACACTTTTTTTTTTTTAAAAATTGTAGATTGTTATACTTTTTGAAATTAAAAGTTTTTGGACATTTTATGGTGTTCAAACGTGAGTGGGGTATTGTTAATGTGACGGATTCCACCCGTGGTTACTCTGCAATGACACCTGTGTGAAATTGAGTGGAACTGGCTTCATATGTCCACTAAAAACAAATTTAGGTCCAGTGTGGAAAATGTTATAGCATTATTTATTTCCAGATGCCACTTTGTGAAATATTTTGTTATCTAATGCAATAAAATTCATAGATTTTTAAGGTGGGCTGAAGTGTCCAAATACTTTTTGGCCACTGTAGATAACTCTGTTATTTCACACTAAGAAAACTAGGAATTTTGTGTCCCCAGAGTGAATTGTTTTCTGTATTTTATATTGGAATGTCTAAAGGCAGCCAACTTTTTTTGGATGTTCACTGAGCCCTCATAAATTATTTGATAAAACATGTATTGTGTGCCTGATAATCACATAGTAACATTATTAGCATAAACATAAATATGCATTGGAAAAACAATTTTTATATACTTGAAAACACTGAAAATCAACTGCTCTCCGTTGGCAAATTTGTGTATCATCAGTTTCTGTTCTTTGTCTCTTTATAAAATTACTTTGTGGAAACAATAAAATACATAAGCAATATTTTGGTTTTGGATGTTGCTTTGTGGATTCTGGAGGGGAATCTGAATATAGATGAGAAATAGCTGCTGGGTCACGCAGAGATCCAGCTTCTCTCAACATCTCTTGGATTTCTCTGTCAATCACATGTAAGAAGGGTGCAGTTGGGACTACGGTCCTTCCCTCCATCTATTAAATTATTGCTCATGTGAGGGTTCTCTTCTGGATGCTGGTTAGGTGTTTATGTGCTGCTATTCATTTAGCCTGTACACTCCTAGTCTCACTGGTCTGTCCATCTAATTCAGGCCTCAGTAAGAACTTTGTTTAACCTCACTCCAATGCTCATATTTCCCCTTTTTATAATGAGTCTATAAAACTGATGAGTACAGTTTTATTTCCTCTGTTGACATATTTCCTATTAAAACAAGAAGTGAACCAGCCATTAACAATGCTATAGCTAATCAGAGGCAGATAGTATAAGGGGGAGGAATATTCTTACCTTAGAGAACATTTAATTGGACAAAAATGTGGATATACCCCTGAGTGCATGATGATTCATTAGTACATTTGGCCCATTTTTCCGTAAGAGAACAATTGTAAATTTTAAATGCATATATCTGCTAAAAAATAACTTTTAATAACTTAGTACACTAGCTTATAGGTTCATAAGGCAGCTACTTTTTGCTACCCCCTGTAAATAGCATATGCTATTTACATTTTGTCTAGTAATAAAAAGTTTATTATGAAATAGTATATACTGTAATATAATAACATATACAGTATAGGCTACTATATATGTGGTACATTATGTTTCTTTTAATAAGATATTTAATTTATATAATTTTATAATAGTATAGTAGTAACGTTTATTTGTGTGTATGTTTTTATTTATTTATTTGATTTAAATTTCTGCAGCATCCGTGATTCCAGATGGCAACAAGACTGCAGTGGGTGGTAAACGCACCTCTTTGGCCTGTCGGTTTGGCCTGCCTGAGAAAGTCAAGCAGGTGTTGTGGAAGAAGATTGTGAATAAGGCAGAATCTCACGAAGTTGCGTTTTTCGCTAAGCAGAGTGATCCTGTTATTGAAAAAGAGTATGTGGACCGTGCAAGTCTAAGCCCTTCCCTGTCTGACACCCAGCTTACATTATGGCCAGTCAGAACTGAAGATGAGGGCTGCTACACCTGTGAGTTCCACACGTACCCAGATGGCACTAAGAGTGCCACAACTTGCCTCACTATATTTGGTAAGTACTGTATATTTGGTGTCCTAGAAACTCTGTATTCTGTATTTGGTATATTTCTCAATTACTTCTCTCTCTCAAAGGAGTCGCTATCTGTTTCTTCTTACATTATTATCAAAGGGAAGCGCTTTTTCGACACAAGGTCAACAAAGATGCCACGCATGTGTTTCAAATGGGGGAAAAGAGGAATTGATACTTAAATTTAAGTTTTTCTTGTTTCAAAGGGGGGCATGACCAAAAAAAAAACAAAACAAAAAAAAAACAAACAAACAAAAAAAACACTGCCATAGTCCAGTGTGATCACATGAGTATTTTTATGTAATCTTTCATAAAATGTGGTTCTAGCACATGTACATTTGCACAGACACTGAAATGTACAATATTAAAGTATTAATATTAACATCTAAAATGTACTGTATTTTATCTGTGAACAACTTAAAGAGACTTACAAATGTTTACAAATCCTTATTTAATCCATGAATTAGTTCATGAAATAACACTGCAAAATAATTTTCTTAATGAGTATTTTTATTTTATGAATTTTTTGAAAAACAGAATAACACAAAATATTAATGAAAATAAAGAAAACTTGTTTTCCCTTTGAATCAAGTATTTTGATTCAGTGCCATCACATTTAATTAATCCAGCTGAAGCTTAAACCCCCTTGGGGTGTGCATTATTTTCAAAGGTAATTATTTTTCAAAAACGGTCCCTGGCTAATTGAATTATTCTTATATGGTATATTGTAAGTAAAATGATTGTCACTGTACATTTATCTGCCTGTAACGTTCTAAAAATTATTATGTTTCAAAATCTGCAAAAACGTGTAAAAAAAAAAATGTAAGCTTTAGATGCTGTCAATACATATTGTATGTTTCAGCATCTTTCCAAAGTTAATGGATGTTTAAATATTACGTACAAATAGCTACAAAGAATAATGAGATCAGGCTGCAATCAGGAAGTCGTATGCAGCAATAATGGTAGGAAACTGTGAAATAATATGAACTGATTGTATACGCTGGACAGTATTTGTAGACATATGTTCAAAATCTAATTAAGGTAGTACTCAATAAAAACACAAGTTGGCTTTATTAGTTTGCACACTCTGCAATTTTGAAAGTCAAACTACATCTTATATGTGATTCTTAGATTCTGAACAGAGAGAAGGACAAATTCATATCAGTGACTAGCTGGTAGGGCTGCAGAGTGGTAGAAAGGGCAGGACAAGGCTAAACACACAGTTGACTTGAAAAAAATAGGACAACAGAGAGAGAGAGAGAGAGAGAGAGAGAGAGAGAGAGAGAAACACAGAAAGATATGAAAGAAACTGATTGTAGGAGGGTGAGACTGTGAGATCTATGATTTATTCAGACTGTGGCCACAGTGCATGACTGTGTCTCTGTTCCACTAACACAGTGCTTCTCTCTATATTGTCCTCTTTCTCTTCCCCTGTCTTTTTTAGATGGATGTTCACTGCTGACTTTTGCTCTGTACTGTTGCATTGGTTCAAGCTACAGGTCCAACCGCTGACCACTGGCAGTTACTTTAAGGAATACATCACCCTAAAATGAAAATTCTGTCATTATTTATGTTATTTTGAATTATTTTTCTAATTCATATTATTGTTCTAAATTCATATTGTTATTTTTTTCCCAGTGGAACACAAAAGTAAACTTTTTTAAAGAAATGTTATACTGCCCTTGCCTATATTGCACTAGTTGTATGGATTATACTCGTTTGGTTCTTTTATGGCTTTTTTTTTCTTTTTTTTTCTCGGAGCTTGACATGCAACCACTATGAACTGCTGTTGTTTTACCTGAGCCATGTAATCATACTTAAAAAAAAAATCCATACAAAAAAATAACAGCATACAGGTTTGGAACAACTTGGGAATGAGTATATAATGACAGTAATAGACATTTTTGGGTGAACTGTTCCTTTAATAATATTCACTCATCTTTTATTCATACCAGTGCTGTATTGTTCTGAAGGGGTCACGCTTTCGCAAGAATGTGAATTGCTTATCCATCGTCAAAATTCGAAGCATAACCCTATTTGGTCAGTGCTGTGGTTTGAATGGGTATCTCTGTAGCTTTTAACTAAAGGCGAAACCATGTGGGCTGCAACCACTCAGCAATGGCATGTAGATCTGTTGATTTACAAAGTTCTTGCTTTTCATGCCAACACAAATGGTTATCATTTAGTAGTGAATACATTATTATACCTTTGTTCCAAAAACCTTGTGAACTTTCTAAAAGCCTACAAAGGCAGCTGCCTTCTAAGGCAAAACCCTTATTGCCATGGAACCTCATGTGTGATGTTACTGATCTGGAATGCATTACATAGGCAGCAACTCATATTTGGGTGAATGAGGAAAGAATTGTCATTTTTTGCTGAACCGTTCTTCTAAAATATTGTCTCTCTAGGCAGCCCACTAGGTTTTTGAACATAGCAGTCCCTATTAAAGAGCATACACCAGTTTAATATCAGCTTTATGTATTGTGCTCCTGTACAGTCCTGCCCAAACCTCAAGTAAGCTACAAGACCACATCTCCAGGAGTGATTGAGGCTAACTGTACTGCCATTGCCCGGCCACAGGCTGAAATAGTGTGGAACGTTGAGGGTGATAACAGGACCATTGGTCCACCTGTGTCCACCGCTATCCAGCAGAGTGACGGCACTACTCTGGTCATCAGTACATTGATCATACGGGCTGGACTCCTGAAGGATGTCTCTGTCAAATGTCTTGTTCACCACAAAGGACTGGAGACTGCTATTGCTGTTTCTATGAACACTAAGAGTGAGTGTAAACGGTTTTCTACTCACAGTGGGTTATATTGATTTAAACTAATTGACTTGAGAAATGTTCCTTGATCTTTTAATATAAAGGAGTTCATTGTACTGAAAACAAACTAGCTTTCAGAAATGTTTGTTTAAAATTTTTGTATTATGCTATTTCTTTGCATCCATTTAACTGTAATTTCTACTCGATTTTGAGTTTGCAAAATCAAAATATTTTCTTCATCTGCACACAAAACAATAATAGCTCTTTGGCTGAACTTGATTCAGTGGTGGACAGTGGTTCCACATGTTTAAAATTAGTTTGCTTAACTTAAAATTACTATGTAATCTCAACACAAACACTTTGTGTAGAGCACCTATTTGAACTGGTTAAACACAACCAAATTATACATGTCATTGTAACTCAAATAAATCTCTTATTTATTTATGCACTAACTAGTGAAAGTGAATGTTAGCATGCTAAGTACATGCTGGTTTAAAGCACTACAGAGTGTTGTTTAGTAACTATGCTATGGTTAGCACTGCATTTGCTCAACAAAATTAGCAATGAATTAAATGTGCAACAACTTCCTGTCCTCTTCATTATCTCAAGCTCCACTCTTCACCATAATGTTAACCCCCAAAACTCAAACATAACAGAAACTCTTCTTAATCTCAACATCAAAATATTTAACACTAAAAAGTATCGCCTTTAAATTCATCATGCACAACACCACATAAAATAAAACTTAATTTGAACATTTACTCAAAAACAGCTTGTTCACATTGATACTATTAAACACCAGAAAAACAAAGAATAGGAAACCAGAAGAAGAAAGATACTCTTACTGGACCTGAGAGAGACATCTTACTACTAGAAAATGGACAAAGCTTTTTTGCTTCCTATACATACAGATCAATATTGTTCTATCAGGAAGACTCGCAGACTTGAGTGAAATTAATGATGCCATTTATTTGCTGAATATAAAACAGAAAAGTAATGTCTCGCTTTGGCGTACAGAAGTTGGCGGTCCGAAGTTGTAGTACTCGTCATATCCTGCTGGAGATAGGAGGCAGGGGCGAGGAGCCTACCCCGTGCAGGACAGGACTCAACTGGTGGTGGTAGAGTGGTGAAGTTGCCACGTTAGCACACTAAAACAGCAATGTGATAGATCGTGAGCAGAGTTATAAAGTAATGGTTTACATGTGATTGGTTGGAATTACACAGCTAATAGTGCGATGATGTACAGCTACTAGTCTTCCCGCTAGAACTACGCTGCGCTTACATTTAATGTTACGTGTTAATGTTGTTTGTTATAAGTTGTTATTATCACTAAGTTGTGCTTTGGAGAAATCAAAGATATAGTCATATCTAAAATTGCTAGAGATATCCTGGCACCCTCTCTAGTCAAGTAAATTTTATTTGTATAGCGCCTTTCACAACACACATCGTTTCAAAGCAGCTTTACAGAAGATCAGGCATTAACAATTGTTAATCGTGTTTAAAAATAAGGGATTAAATAATAATTGTATTAATAACCCCAGTGAGCAGCTGAAGGCGACTGTGGCAAGGAACACAAAACTTCATAAGACGATTGTTAATGGAGAAAAATAACCTTGGGAGAAACCAGACTCACTGTGGGGGCAAGTTCCCCTCTGACTACTTCTAACTTCATGAATATAATGACAATATTACTTATGTATAGTTAAAGTCATGGTTTAAAATGATTAAACTAAGTAAGTGTTAAGGGTCAGTGTTTAAACATCTATTTTGTTTGAACTGTAATATTAATTACCAATGTCTTTGAAGTCCATCCTGGATTAACTGCAGACGTTCACATAGATGCAATTGTCCATGTTAATTGGCTGATGAAGGCCTTTGTTGGCAATTGTTAGTCTATGCATTCCATTTCAAGATCGTAGTCCATCAATAGACTGAGGTGATGCAGGCAGACTGAAGTGATGTTTGGCTGGCACCAGCTGCATTTAGTCATCATCACACAGTGACACGTAGAAGTGGAGTCCAACACGAAGCAGGAATGGTGCTAGATCCAGCCGGTTCTGGTGACCTCAGGATAGGAGTCCCGAGGTTGAGACAGGGAAAGAAATAAAATAATATAAGCAAAGATGCCATTCAGTTTATTGCAGAGTTGTAAGTCATGATCAATGTTTCTGGTTTCTGGTTCCGGCAGACCCAACAAAAGCAGCCTAATTGTGGGTTGGTGGACAAATTAGGTGTATGCCTGGCTAAATAGTTGAGTCTTTAGTCTAGACTTAAACTGAGGGAGTGTGTCTGCATCTCGAACAGTGTTAGGGAGACTAGTCCATAGTTTAGGAATTTTGCGATTGTAATGAACAGATTACAATCGTGGTAGCATGGTAGAAGGTCACTTAAGTACTGTGGAGCTAGACCATTCAAAGCTTTGTACGTAGTTAACAGAATTAAAATGGGGCTAATATGATCATATTTCTTGGTTCTCGTTAGCACTCTGGCTGCTGCATTTTGAACCAATTGAAGTTTATTTATTGATCTTGCTGGACATACTCCCAGTAATGCATTACAATAATCTAGTCTTGAGGCCATGAATGCATTAATTAGTTTTTCAGCATCAGCAACAGAGAGCACGTGCCTTCATTTAGTAATATTTCTTAGGTGGAAGAAGACTGTTCTACAAACATTGATAATTTGATTTTCAAAGGACAGATTGGTATCAAATATAATGTCTAGGTTACGGATGTAACCTCTGTTCCCTGATGGAGGGAACGAGACGTTGTGTCGAAGAAGCGACACTAGGGGTCTCTCTTGAGGTCGAATATGCCTCTGATCTATGAAAAAGGGCCAATGAGAAGTTGGCAGACAGTATTTGCATACCCCGCCCCGGGCATACGGGTATAAAAGCGGGGAAATATGTCGATTTCATTCAGGATTTTTCTGAGGAGCCGGAAATGGTCCGGCCACTACAGTGGCTTGACTCAGTGACGTGGCCGGGAGGACACAATGTCTCATTCCCTCCATCAGGGAACGGAGGTTACATACAAAACCTAGACGTTCCCTGTCTGTCGCTCACTTCGACGTTGTGTCGAAGAAGCGACTCTAGGGGTCCAATTTAATCATGCCATGCGCTGAGCTGTGTACATGTTCTGCTGACACAGGAGCAGGCAGGTATTCCACGTGCAAAGGTGACCAGCTGTGTCATACTGCATGTACCCTTCTCCAATGCCACCCAAAAAAGTCGTCGGGGTCCTTCTGGTTACCCTAGGCGACGCTTGCCAACCTGGGAATGGGCCAAGTTTGGCTAGGCCTCTTTTCTCTCTATGTTTCTCCACATAGAGCAAGAATGGCCGGGGCCCTTACATGCATTGACGGAAGGGTCTTACCTAGTTTCCTATACTTTCAGGGGGAAAAGACCCTGCGGAGATCACATGGGTTTTTAGGCGACATGTGGAAAGTGGCGCAGTGGTAGTTCCAACCTCAAGGAGGGGGGAGTTGCTACAACATGGCGACCGGAGGGCAGCTGGAACTGCCTAAGTGAGACGCGGGTCCACTTCGTAAGGGGACCGTACTGCGGAAAATACACACAGGGGGAGTCCGTGTAGGAGTCCTGCCCTGCGGAACACCTATTCCAGTACAGGGTAGACTAAGTACCTGAAGTGGATTGGGTCGGCGAGTTCCTCCGCTGAGCTGCGGACCCAGAGGGCTAGGCAGGAATCATCCAGGGATCCGAATGAGTGGGATCTCCTGGGAGAGAATGCGCACAGTTTTACCTCAGCCGAGGGAAAGGGCACTAGGCGCAAGCGATCCACCCTGCCAGACCGTCGGCGTGTTACCGAGTTCTACTGGCTTGGACCTGAGAAAACACGGGACGATACTGACTCAACCCGGAGATTATAAAATCTCACAAAGTTATTAGGTGCCCAACCCGCTGCTCTACATATGTCTGCCAGGGAGGTGCCCCTGGTCAATGCCCACAAGGATAGGCCAATGAAATGTCGTCCACTACCCAGTGGGAAAGCCTCTGTTTGGAGACAGTGTTCCCATTCCGCTGTCCGCCAAAACAGACAAAGATCTGCAAAGAACATTTAAAGCTCTGCGTGTGGTCCAAGTAGGTACGCAGAGCATGTACCGGACACAGCAACGAAGGGGCTGGGTCTGCCTCCTCCAGGGGCTGCGCTTGCAGGTTCCCTACCTGGTGTCTAAAGGGTGTGGTAGGAACCTTGGGCACATAGCCCGTTCGTGGTCTTAGGATCACATATGTGTCTGCCGGACTGAACTCCAGGCAAGTATCGCTAACAGAGAACGCTTGCAGGTCCCTGACCCTCTTGATGGAGGTGAGCGTGATCAGCAGGGCCGTCTTTAGAGAGAGGGCCCTGAGTCCAGCTGATTCTAGCAGCTCGAAGGGAGGTCTCTGAAGGCCCGAGAGGACCACTGAGAGATCACATGAGGGGAACAGGCTTCAACCTCCGGGCGCCTCTTAGGAACCTGATGATTAAGTTGTGCTTACCCAAAGACTTGCCTTCTACTGCGTCGTGGTGGGCCGCAATGGCAGCGACATACACCTTTAGGGTGAAGGGGACAGCCTCCCCTCCAGCCTCTCCTACAGAAATAAGAGCACTGACCTAACTGTGCACCTCTGTGGGTCTTCTGCCCGGGAATAACGCCAATTTGCGAACAGGCGCCACTTCAGGGCGTAAAGGTGCCTGGTAGAAGGGGCTCTGGCTTGGCTGATTGTGTCTACAACGGCAGGTGGTAGACCAGCTAGATCTTCTGCGTCCCATCCAGGGGCCAGATGTGGAGGTTCCAATGGTCTTGGTGCAGATGCCAGAGTGTGCATGAAAGAAGGGGAATTTGCCAGGGAGGGGCTGTCACAAGGAGTATGAGGTCCGAGAACCAACCCTGAGTGGGCCAATAGGGAGCCACTAGGGTGACTTTTTCCTCGTCCACCCTGAACTTGAACAGCACCTGTGCAAGAAGGCTCACTGGGGGAAATGCATACTTGTGCAGCCCCGCAGGCCAGCTGTGTGCCAGTGAGTTTGCCCCGAGGGGAGCCTCTGTTCGGGCATACCAGAGCAAGCAGTGGGAGGTCTCTCGGGAGGCAAACGGGTCTACCTGGGCCTTGCCGAACCATTCCCAAATCAGCTGGGGTGAAGCCTCCACTCTCCACTGGGCAAGTGTTGTCGTGGCAGCGTGTCCGCTACCACTCTGAGGTTGCCGGGGATGTGAGTAGCATGCAGCGACTTGAGTCGAGACATGTTTGTTTGAGACATGGAGCTGCACCCCAGCTGCCATCCCCAGATCGCCTCCATAGCCAGCCGCATCGTCCTCAATCCCGTGGGAAGAAGGAGCAATGTGGGGGGCGGCTGGAGTGGCGTGCTTTCTATTGAAAGCGAGCCACGGCCGCAACGTTGCCATGGTCATGCCCTCGCAGTGAGAGCATGAACCATCCACAAATGCTGCCTCGGTGTGATCGCTGCCCAGACACACGAGACAATGCCTGTGGCCATCTGAAGCGGAGAGCACTCTACCGCATCCAGAAACTACACAGGGGCGGAATGGCATCTTTATAAAGACACCTCCTGAAAAGGATGTTCAACGCCGCTGTGTATTGCTCTAATAGAGGAAAAACACTCTTTAAAAGAAATATCACTCTTTTAATGTGCTCAGCACTGTCGAAGCGCTCAGGGGCAAACTGCACTGCCGTGCAAGGAAGGAGAAGCCGCTGTAGTGCGCTGTAGATCCAACAGCAGAAAGCGTCAGAGGAACAGGAACGGGTGTATGACTCGCAGCTCGCTGCAATACAAACATCAGCTCAAATTTCTGAATGAACTCGACGTATTTCCCCGCTTTTATACCCGTATGTCCGGGGGCAGGGTAGGCAAATACTGTCTGCCAACTTCTCATTGGCCTTTTTTCATAGATCAGAGGCATATTCGGCGCTCAAGAGAGACCCCTAGTGTCGCTTCTTCGACACAACGTCAAAGTGAGCGACAGACGGGGAACACCTAAGTTCTTCGCTGTTGAAGATGATGTAACAGTACATCCATCGAGAGTCAAATTATACTGTTGTGGCTTATTTAGCACATCATTCTTTCAATTCCTGTTTTTGGTTGCCTTTTTCATATTTTGGTGGTTGCAAATTGCAGTGGAATGAACTCCAGTTAACAGACATGTCATTTAAATAAGAAATCACATTTAAATTTAGTAATTTAGCAGACACTTTTTTCCCAAAGTGACTGGCAAAATGAGGAACATAAGCAATTTGTCATATAAAATCCAACAATATCCTCAGTATCGCACTGCTAAGTTCTAATCTTAACTTGAGTAGTACAGAAGTAAAGACGGTAAATATAGAATGCAAGTGCTTATGTTTGTGGACTGAGTACTTATGGAAGAGATGTATATTCAGTTGTTTCTTGAATGTTGAGGTTTTCAACTAATCATGTGGGGGTTAGCTGAAAATGTCATTTTCTAAACTACATATAGTGAGGTTTATGCTTGACAGGAGAAAAAACTATTTGCCAATGGGGTAAGAAAAATAAACTTAATTCAAAGGAAAAACAAGTTTATATTTCTTACCCTCAATGGTGATGTTCTTACACTCAGTAATTCCACCACTGAGGAGCAGAGATTGTAAATTATCTGAAGAGTGACTTAGCACCTCCACAAAGTCGAACCATCAGGCGTCACTCATTCTTTGATCGCAGGGAGTGAGAGGGGACACATTCCTGGAGGAATGAGTTGAAGATGTGTAAGTGCTGTTCCATCGGCTGTTCTGAAGGCCAAAGTCAAAGCCTTGAATATAACAAGTGGCCAATGGTGTGAGATGAAGAGGGGAGTGATGTGAGCACTCTTTGGATGGTTAAAGACCACACTTGCCACCATCACGTTCTGGACCAACTGCAGTGTCTTTATTGTGCAAGTGGGAAGGCCGGCCAAAAAAGCATTGCAGTAGTCAAGTCACGATATGACAAGGGCTTGGACCATGAGCTGCGCAGCATATTCTGACAGAAAATATTGGATTTTTCTGATGTTGTAAAGCACATTATTGCAAGACTGGGCAGTAGACAGTATGTGCCAGTGAAATTTAGCTGTTCATCAAACACCACTCCCAGGTCCCTGGCTGTCCTGGTTGGTCTGGTATGTCAGTTTTCAGTTAATAATTCTGATGTGTATGTCCTGGCTCTATTTTTAAATCTGCTTTTAAGAGAGCTGCTTTTGGAAAAAGCATTAGGCAGTGCAAAGCTCAGGATAACAAAAAGTGGATCCATATCTTTAAAGCCAAGAAAATATCTCAGTAGTTTTGAAAGGGGGAAGGGCAGCAGAGAAATAAAGAGATCCTAATCACAAAGGCTTCATGGCTTAAAGGGATAGTTCACCCATGAAACTCTTTATGAAAAATAATGTACTAATCCTCATACCATCCTAGATGTTTATGACTTTCTTTCTTCTGCTGAATGCAAACAAAGATTTTTAAAAGGAATTTCAGCTCTCTAGGTCCATACAATGCAAGTAATGGATGACCAGAACTTTGAAGATCCAAAAAGCACAGAAAGGCAGTATAAAAGTAATCCATATGACTCCAGTGGTTAAATCCATATTTTTTTTATATTATCAGAATTTATATGATAAATGTGGTAAAGAAACATATCAATATTTAAGTCATTTTTTACCATCAACCTCCACTTTATCTTTAAAAATTCTTCTTCTTTTGTTTTTGGCAATTCACATTCTGCATTCATATCGCCACCTACTAGGCAAGGGAGGAGAATTTAGAGTAAAAAAGGACTTAAATATTGATCTGTTTCTCACCCACACCTATAATATCACTTCTAAATACATAGATTTAACCACTGGAGTCTTATGGATTACTTTTATGCTGCATTAATGTGCCTTTTGGAGCTTTACATTTTGGCCATCCACTTGCGTTGTGAGGACCTACAGATCTGAAATATTCTTCAAAAATCTTTGTTTGTGTACAGCTGAAGGAATTCATACACATCTGAGATGGCATGAGGGTGAGTAAATGATCACAACATTTTCCTTTTGGGGTGAACTATCCCATTAAGGCTGTCATCTCCTGCATCTCAACCATGTTCTTTTTACTTTTTCAAAGCAAATTCATATATGCATTCCCAGGTTTAAGTGTGACAACTTACCTGTATGACAGCTAGTCTCCCCTACATAGAGTATGTTCACTGCTGCTAACTCATGCAGACTTTTGTAATTAGTCCTCTGTATTTCTAATGTTAACTACAGAAATATTGTTGTCGCAACAGTAATTAAATATTTGAATGTCTGAATTTTTTTTTCAAGTGAAACGGTAACAGAGAACAAAAGTTCTAAAAGTAGCAACCAATCTGTCTCTTTTTCTGTTTCTCACCAGTCGGGACAGCGCTTGCTATCCTGATATCAGTGACGACTGTAGCATTCCTTCTGGTTCTCTGCTTGTGTTTCTGTTTGTGGAAGTGTGTGCTGCGTAAGGATGGTGAGTATTAATTTAGCAATGTTTAAGACCTAGTGATTTTTGCGGCTTAGGTCCATGTCTGTTAGCTTTGAGGCCATCTATAAGCTAATGTTACAAAAGTTGACAAAATAACTTGAGATGTCCGCATATACAGTTTACTATCTTCCTGGGTAATAGAGCAAAATATTGATGACTAATTAAATGCTGACTAGAATGAGAACATCCCTCCTCCTAATACCACCTACTTCTGACTAGCAGTGGCAAATAGCATCATAGTCATGGCTGTGAAGTAAACTAAAGGCTATTGGCTATAATAGAAAAGATTGCAGTGATCCACTTCAGATGTGCTGATCATGTTTACCTGCAGTTTGGATTTAGATCCCACCAGAGTGTTCGGATAAGTAGTAAGCTATTACTATTGTTTTTACATATTAGCCCATCCAGATCAGGGAGTTCTCAAGTAAAACTGTGTCTACTGCGACTGTTGCTGTTACTGACACAAGAGTTAATTTCTGTCCAATTCTTTAAAAATACATGGGTCAATGACAAAAAAGATGTCCAAGGATGTGAAAAAGTTAAAGACCACATGCTAGGTTGTTAGGAATGTAATCAGTCTATTCTAGTTGGTTTCATACATTATTTTTATTATTATTACTTTATATACTTTTACACATTTATTTATTTTAAAAAAAAACTTGCTGACCATAACAAACAGTCATGTGGGGCTTTATGGTGTGATGTCCTGTGCTAAATTCCAAATCACATACAGTATACTCCTCTTAATATTTCTTCCATATGGCAGACCATTCCATATGCCAAATAAACTCTGTCTTGTCACATGAAATCAAAATGTCTTATTGCATATTGATTATGGAAACCCTGACTTTTAAAAGTTTTTTGAATATGAAATATATTTTGTTACAAAACTGAGTTTGTTTTTAAAGAAATAACAAAAACAACAACAATAATAATGCTTTTTAATGTAACTTTTCTACAAAATGTGAATAGTAACACTACCTAGACAATTTTGACACAAAAATATCAAAATTAATTTTCATTCAAAATGTAAAAGCAAAGTAACCGGTTCATTATAAATGGATTGTTTTTAAATATATTTTTAAATAATTAATTGAACAGGAAAAAATGCATCCTAATTAGACAGATTTTTGTGTATGTATGAGTGCACCATGTACATTTACTGTACTGTAGTAACTTTACCCCCATGCCATATATATATATATATATATATATATATATATATATATATATATATATATATATATATATATATATATATATAAAAACACACTGGACACTTGAAAGAACAGATAACATTTAAATGCATGCAAATTCATCATAACTGTGGATTCTTGTGACCTTTGTGCATGTATGTGTTTTTGTGTTTTTCACATGTAATGTGTGACCAGAGCCCGAAGAGCAGCGCTTGCCAAGAAGAGGCAGAGAAGACAGAGAAACAAGTAGTTGAATGTAGGTTTTTTTTAAAGAATATACTGTAGAACAGAAAGTAGGTTACAAAGCCTCTTCCTGTGACCTATTTCTGATTTACTGTGATGACCTGTATTTCTCTGAACACATATCCTTCAGATCAGTTCTACTCATATAAGAACGAAGTAAATATTTATTTGTTGTGTGTGCATTTACTATTACCAGTTTTTTTTAATAACATATTTCATCAGTGTGAGCCCCATTTATATACACCGATCAGCCACAACATTAAAACCACCTGCCTACTATTGTGTAGGTCCCTTCATGCCACCAAAACAGTGTCAAACTACATCTAAAAATAGCATTCTGAGATGCTATTCTTCTCACCACAATTTTACAGGGCAGTTATCTGAGTTACAGTAGACATTGTCAGTGTGAATCAGTCTGGCCATTCTCTATTGACCTCCCTCATCAACAAGGCATTTCCATCCACAGAACTTCTGCTAACTGGATGTTTTTATTTTATTTTTGGCACCATTCAGAGTAAATTCTAGAAACTGTTGTGCGTGAAAATCCCAGGAGATCAGCAGTTACAGAAATACTCAAACCAGCCCATCTGGCACCAACAATCATCCATGCAAATTAAATAATCTTCCAATTGTGTGGCAGCAGTGCAAAAAAATCATGCATATACGGTTCAGGAGCTTCAGTTAATGTTCACATCAACCATCAGAAAGGTGGGAAAAATGTGATCTCAGTGGTTTGGACCATGGCAAGATTGTTGGTCAGATAACTGCTTTGTACAATTGTGGTGAGAACAATATAATCTCAGAATGCTCTTCTAAGATGCGGATTGGCATTGATCTGGCGGCACGAGGGGGACCTACACAATATCAGGCAGGTGAATTTAATGTTGTGGCTGATTGGTATATGTGCTTTAAGTGATTTAGGCATATTTGCTAACTTAGACCACCAAGTCTTCAACCATATGCCCTCTCTTCAAAACCCCGTCCTCAAAATATATGTTAACCAACATAGTGTCAGCAAAAAAAGGAGGCACTAAGCATTCTTTGGTTAAGTTGTCTGATTTGTTTCTGTCCAAATACTATTTTGGCATGCCCAATTCCCAATGTGCTCTAGGTCCTCATGGTGGCATAGTGATTCGCTTCAATCCAGGTGGCGGAGGAGGAATCTCAGTTGCCTCCGCTTCTGAGACCCTCAGTCCGCACATCTTATCACGTGGCTTGTTGAGTGCGTTACCATGGAGACGTAGCACATATGGAGGCTCACACTATTCTCTGTGGCATCCACACACAACTCACAACGCACCCCACTGAGATCAAACCACATTATAGTGACCACAAGGAGGTTACCCCAACGTGACTCTACCCACCCTAGTAACCGGGCCAGTTGGTTGCTTAGGAAGCCTGGCTGGAGTCACTTATCTTGCCCTGGATTCGAACTTGCGACTGTCCAAATATTTATGCTTCCAGTGTTTTCAGTTATTTTTCATAGATGTTTTGCTTGTCTCTTTATGATCCACTGTCATATCAAACAAATTTCTTGGGAGCCTCACTCATGGTTTATTTTAATATCTTAGGTATTTCTGTTCAAACAAAACTGGCAGTATTGTTTCTTTATAATTATTTAATGAGTGTGAGAATCTCTCGTGTTGGTGGAGTCCTGAAGTTAGTGTTGATAAAACCAGAAAACAAACCTTGGTCAAATGTATACACATTGGTATGTGCTTTTCCCAGAGTTATAAGGCACATTTCACTTCATTCATCTTAAACAATCGGATTGCTATCTTACTGGGTATGCACATTCCATATGCACTTGGCCACATACATGCATATTTGCAAAACATATATAAATCCAATCTACTTTTCCCAAGTTATCTGCAAATAAAATAGTTAATGTCTGTATGTTGCTAGTGCCAGACAAAGGAAAAATGAAAAGAGAGGCAGCCAACATTTCTAGAATTGTTTAGACAATTGTGGTACAAAAAGCAACAACCGGTATGTGTGGCATTTCTTTATTGTATTTGGGCTCCCAAACGTCCGTATGTTGACGTAGCTCAGTTTGGGAGGAATGAAGTTAAACAACCAATTGCATTTGCACATGGCAAGTCACATCTTATGTATGCATCTCAAACAACCTTCTAAGGTGCTATCTGTTTTGAGTGCATTTACACTTTGCCTTTACATGATAAAATAGCTCTCTGATCAGTAAAAAACCATGAAGTAACCAAGAGGAATTCCCCTGACATGCATCCTTGCTATCTGATCATTCTTGAATTAATATAATTCTCAGATTGCCAATATGGGAGTATTGTGAGTAACATATGTACATTTTAAATGCTTTTACAGGTTCAGTTTACAATATGGATATGCTGAGACATCTATGAAGAAGAAAATCTCATGTCGTCATTTCCCCTGCTTTTCCAGCCAATGAAGACCAGACTTCTTAAAATGAAGAAAGATGTTATTCACATTTTAAATCCTTGTGTTTAAGTAAGATATTTAAGTAAGTAATATGGAGGTTAGCGTACGGGGCCGTTCTCACAGGACGAGTTCTTGCATTCAAACACAGCTTGACGCGACACAGCAGAATGGAATAGAATGCATGGGTCTCAAGATGCATTTTTAAAAGTTGAAATTCTTTTAACTTGACACAGCATCTTTAAATGCAGCACTCAGGGGGCAAGATAATGAAACAGCATCCATCTTGGCTGGACATTTTTGCTTTGACCTCTTTGAACGTTCCTGTTTGAACGGCCCCTATAAGGCACAGTAAGGAATGCATAACTAATATGAAAGTTAGAGTAAGAATGCATGTTAGCATTATATAAGTTTAATTAACTGTGTGTTTGTGTGTTTAAATGTTTAGAATTTAGACAGAGTCCCCCTACACATAATTGTTATGAATAATTAAAATGTTGAGGAATAAATTACAGTCTCTATTGAAAAAGCTGCATGGTTCTATGAAAGCTTTTTGGTTTTCAGATACTTGTATTATGAGCAAATATATAACTTTAAAGATTTGTTATAATCTTGCACAATTTCACACATCACTTTGTTCATGTTTTAGGTGGATATCACATTCACAATGAAAGGCAGTATTTACAATAAGGTTGATTGAGAATAGCTATTTTTATTCTCATCGTAAAATGATTATGCATACTGAACTGGGTTTTATAGACAGTGAACTAGGGCAGTGGTTCTCAACTGGTGGGTTGCGACCCAAAAATGGGTCACAGGTCTGTTGTGTTAGGTTGTGGAGGGCAGGGAAAATACAATGACACATTCAAATAATCAAATGTAACTAACCATATAATCATGCATGGTTAGGATAGAGGAAACACTTCCCATATTTTCTGCTGTCCGTTAAATAAAACTTATGTGACACGTGGTTGAAGTTAAACCATAAACAAAACTATGCAAATGAAAATAGAACCCAGACTTCTTACTTTCACTTGTTGCAAGAGTAAACATGTTTTACTGACCACAAAGTGTTTTGTGCTGTGAATTATTGGCTGCCAAGAGCATGAAACCATCAATATTTAGAAACCAAACACTCAATAATGTTACACATCATTGGGTCAAATCATGGTAATATTAGTACATTTCAATGTTCATTTTCAAACACATTTTTCTTTTTTTTTTTTTTTTACTTTAGCATGATAAACAATTTTGGCTCTGTGTTGGAATTGCAAAACCAATTGAGAAACACTGAACTAGACAGTCCCAGAGCAATGGTGTGAAAATTAAACCATGCTGGAGATGCCCATAGCAAATACAGAAAGGTTGTAGTCTGCTTCTCAAAGCACTATGCCAGTGGAAAATGCATTATATGCAGGTATACTTGCTTGAGGAATTTAAATGGTTGACAAATATTGAGGAACTAGGAAATCAAGTAGCTTTACATTTTGTATAAGTGTATGTACAAACCAGTTTAAATCTGAAGTGAATGTTTTTTTATAATGCACCATGTTATATGATTTGCCAGACTTGCATTACTCTTCTTGCATTATTCACATGGGAATTTTTCTATATTGCTGAGGATAAACCATGCTCATAAATTTATGCAGAATTTTTTTAATTCAATACAAGTACATATTTTACACCTTGTGCTTTGTGGATGTTCTTTCCATTGGTTTATTGCTGTTTTGGAAGCAACAGTGCAGTAATGACCAATTATTTTAGCCTCTTGAGATTTATTCATTGTCACAGAATTATGTATTAAATATTTCAACAAGAATTTTTTCGTGGTCGTGAAAGAGCTTTTTTTTTTTTTTTTTTTTTTTTTTTTTTCCCTGTACACGTGCAATATGCAGTTCTTTTAAACTATTTTTTCTTGGAAGATTCAGTTTTCCACATTCCTTGTACACCTGGGATGGATTTAAGCAAAGGGATTGGGAAGCTTGTTTTTGTTTCTTTGATCCTAGCTACATTGGGATCATGCGAACTAGACTTTTTTATGCTTGTTTGCTTGTTTAATGGTGTACTCAGTAATATTTTCATCATTAAAAAAAGTTGTACTCCTTAAAAAATCTATTGTAATTTTGAAACATATGTATAAAATCATAAAAACTTACATGAGATGAAGACTCCAGTCACATCCATAACCTTATAAAAGCTGTTTTATTCTACATGGTGTGGGTCCCCTCATAGGAGCTGCCATGTTAGGATCATATGACCAGCCAAATATTACTCACTTAATCTCAGTAATTGCCCTATTATTCGACACTTTCCCTTATTGATTAAATTCAACATGGCTGACTGTGAATAGTGAATATCTACAATGGCATCGATAACTGTAAACTTTTACATTTGAATGATGCTGCATCCAGGCCACCAGGTAACCATATCAAAACGCATAAATGTGTGTTGATATGACACAAAATATTTTGGAAGCACCACTTCTAGAGATCTAAGATTTCTTTAAATATGTGGAACTTTTTTCTTTCTTTCTTTCTTTCTTTCTTTCTTTCTTTCTTTTTCCTATAGCCCTACTAGAACATGACGCTACCAATGGCAAATTAATTCAATAAGTTCAAGTTCTCAGAGAAAGCACATTAATACATTATTGTATTATTTTACATAACTTTACATTTAAATTAAATTACATTTACTGTATGTAAAAATATATCTTCAATGTATTGTATCTTGCTTTGGATAAATGCATTTTGTTTTCATCTAATATCAGTTAATTTACCAATTCACACAGTAGACATACAAACTGATACTAAGAAAAATGGTTAAACTCTCCATGAAGTACGTGTTTCAGCACTTGTGATCTTGGCAAATGAAACTAATTTTACACTGAAAAGTTCCAGATTTGTTGATCTAAGTCTACTCTTTCAGTTCTCTTGTCAGATGGCTGGAACAACTGCTTTGTTCACTCATGAAAACAGACAGCAGTTTGTTAATGGCAGCAGATATATAAAAGAGACACTTACAAGCTTGTGGGTCGCAATGTGTGACTAACAGCCAATCCAGTTCCATTTGCCTCTTATTTGATATGGCCAACCTCTGTTTTGACCTGACCCTTGTGACTATTGTCCTCCTCTAGTCAGAGGATAGCGTGTAATAGTGCTGTACTCATTGTGTCATAAACTGCTATGGTGGTTACAAGTGGACTGAACTACAAGGAAGTTAAATATGTTTCACTTACATATCTACACCATGATAAAATTAGGTTTAAAACAAAAAAATCAATAGTTTGTATTTGCAGCAGACACTAATGTAAATCTGGTTCCACAACACAGTAGCTACATGTGAGTAATTCATGAACCATGTAAAAGTTTGTCTCACGTAGCCAGACCTATGACTACGACATAGAATGTACTGTGGGCTGTCCGTGGGCATGCCATCTGAGGCTGACTATATTTACATAGACACTGTATATCACTTCAAAGTTAGTAAATTTTCTATGTTCCCCCTTATCTTGTAAAGTATTAAATAACATATCAATATCATTATAAATAATATATCTATGTGCAGATTCCAGTCATATGTAGCTTTGGTCAAAGAATAAAAAGATAAAGCTTAGGTCTTCAGCATATGTGGACTATATGTTGCAAAGTCGACTGCCAACACTGGTAGACTGAAGTAATATTTAGAGCAATGGCTCCATCTACTGTTTTTTTTTTTTTTTTTTTTTACTGTTCTTGTTTACTTTCAAGGACATTGAGGTAATGTAAAACAAAAAAGGGGTTTAAGGTCAGGGAGTACTGAAAGAGGCCATTTTTTTGGTCCAATGGCGGTATCCAAAAGGATGGCGAAGGCCTACATGCATTCGTATTTCCTGACACGACATTGTTTTGTTATTTTTGCCTTAAACTTTTTGATTTAGGTAAGATTGAAACTGACTCCATTAATAAAATAAAATAACTCTAACTTAATAGACCTCAAATTTAGAATGACGTCCAATCTATTTCTGATCATCATTTTAGATATAATCTTAATCTGATGTTTTTGTGTTACAGAGTTGGTCTATTTATTCTCTCAGTGGGTATGATGGTTCATATAGTGATGCTAATCTCTAAGATGGTCCATTTATTGCTTTTCTCAAAGTCCTTTGTATGCTCACTGGGCCCAGATAACTTGCCACAGATTTACAGTACTTAAAAATGTACTCATGTTTTATTGTTTGGCAGAAGGTATTTTACCTCTTGGTAAGAAACATTTTAAAAGACTAACATTAACAACTATCCACATTAATCAAAAAATGCAATACATATAAGAATCTGTTATAGAAATCACAAATCTGACAGGTCAACTGGAAGTTATGAAAATTATTATACAAAAAAAGAGACTGCTGCTTATTTTATTTTTTTTACTATTGTTTCTAACTATTAACTGTAACTATTTCATTTTAGTTCTTAAACTAACCTTTGCATGTGTAGCATCAGCCAATTACATGTTTAGTGGTATTCAGTAGGAGTTTCACTTATACTGAACTCGTAGCAAAAGTTTTCCATGATGTAACGAGGAAAGTAACAATGTGGTTGTTTGTCTGCACCATATACATCTTCTGCTTCCTGTTAGTCAGAATAGCATGAAGTCTCAGAAATCACAATTAAAACATTGGAGACATACATTTTTCTTGACTTTTGCCAGACATCCTGAGAGCGTTGCTTAAAATAAAAAAGAAAGAAAAAAAAAACAACAACTCAGTTTTGCATGAATTTCCATTATTGTCCAGACTGGTTTTTGCTAGTAAGTGCTGGTTTAGTGTTGGTGCCATACAGTTCAACAGCAAAAAATGCTGGTCATCCAGCATGGTTTTACTGATAGCATCTTAATGGTGAAGCTGGTTGACCAAGAAGTTAAGAATCCTGATGGAGATCCCAGCACACCATATTCACATACTGGGTACCAGCATCCAAAACACAGCATATGTTGGTCTTTTCAACAATGAGAATATTAGGAGAACCGGACTGATGCATAATCTGAAAACTCTCCTGACTGACAGGGAGCCTTAAATCTTTGTGTAGGTGTGAGGTGATTCAGAGATGCATATACAATCTGGCTTGATGTATTATCTCTCCTGTTGGACAAAGTATCAACACCAGCTGACACATGCAGTGTAGAGTGGTCAGGGGAAAATATAACATTAGATGTGCTGCGTTCATTATAGTGGTGATACGTTTCTTCTGAGTGCTGAACTAATTCACCAGGTGACGTCAACGTGGATGTTACTATATACTGTAAACACAACAGGTCAATGGTTATACATGATTGGGAAAAGTTCAGAATGTAAGAATTGGCTCCCTTTCAATTGATGAGTTTAAATTTGAAATGAATTGGCCACACCCTATATGTTGCATTGAAATGACATGAATAGGAATTTATAGAATTCAAAGAAATTCAACCCCCCCCCAAAAAATGTCATAGGTCTAACACAACAACAAAATGGCGTCCTAGGCGTTCGATTTAAGGTTATCATGTTGCGAGCCTCCTTCATTTGTCTGGCTCTAGACATTGTAGAAGACTTTGTATAAATTAGAGCATTGAAACCACACTTCAACCATAGTCCATAAAATGATTAAAAAAAGTTAATTTATTAAATATAATTAAAAATATAATAATATAAATATCTGATAATATAAGTTACAACAAACACATATCTATAGGTGGCATTCCAGTCATTGATTTTTAATATAATCTAATGTTTTCATAAATTGTGTGTAACAACATGTTTTTAAGTAATTTAAACTGAAAAAAATGCAATGCTTTTTTTAAAAACTGCACTAACCGCAGTTATATAAATTTCTTTGAATTTTATTCTGCTTTCTTAAAGGAATGTTTCACCCAAAAATAAAATTCTCCATTTTTTGATGGAGATATGATGTGCTTATATCCATACAATGCAAGTAAATTTGGTCCAACAATTTCAAGGTCCAAAAAGGACATAAAAGGTAGCATAAACATAATCAATATCGAGTGGTGTAATCCATGTCTTCTGAAGCGATATGATCAGTTTTGGGTAAGAACAGACCAAAATGTAACTCCTTTTTAATATTAACATCTGCAGTCTTCTAGATTACTTTAATGTTGCCTTTGTCTTTTTTTAAGCTTGGAAGTGTTGGATCATATTTAAGTATTATATGGATATAATCACATCATACAGTATCTCCATCAAAATACCTTCATTTATGTTCCATGGAAAAAAGAAAGTCATACAAGTTTGAGATGGCTGAAGAAAGAGTGAAATTATGAAAAAATAATCACTTTTGTGTGAAATATTCCTTTAAATTTAAATTTGGCTTTCAGTTCTGCATCCTGTTTGCTACTGCAATTTGAAATCAAGATTTGAATTTTAAAAGGACCAACCCTGGTATAAGCACAACCCTGGTATAAGCATTAAAGGGGTCATGAATTGTTTTTGTTTTTTAAACAGTTTTATTATCTTCCCTGAGGTTCACTGATAATGTAAGTAAAGTTTTTTTTGGCACCGAAACAAATAAACAAATATATGACAATTTTTCCATCCTGTTTTTGGCCCTCTGTCTGAAACGCTCAGTTTTGGCCTAAGCGCTTTCTTAAAACTTCAACGTAAACACCCACTGTTATGATTGGTTAACATCGCGCAGCCCCTCAAATTCAGCAAACTCAATCGGAAGAGAAAGATCAAGCTCCACAATATTATAAAACAAAATTTCAGGGTTTGCACATAACACACATCCAACACATTGTATCCGAACAAATTACACTTTTCATCTCAGGCACAATTGTTAACACTGTTAAAGCACCATAAACTATAAAACATTCATAACATTTGAAATATTTATGAATTAAATGGTTTACTTGCGTTTTGATCTGATCCAAGTGTTTTTTACCGCCCAATCCTTAAAAAGCAGTTCCTTTGCAAAGCTTGAATCGTATTATAACTGATTCACAAACAATCATGCTGATACAGTATGTTCAGAAAAAACTTACATACTGTACATAGTCCAAACACAGTAAATAGATGCACAAGCATACTGTATAGTATCACATCGCTGGAAACGCATCAAAATGGTCAAAGACGCCCATCTAGTGCATGTTTACATACACCTACAATTAAAATAAGTGTAGATGAGCAAAAGCACATATCCATTATGTGTTTGTGCTCAAAACAATGAGGCAGAGCAGCTGAATGAGAGAGAATCCCTTTTCCTCTTTAGAGTTGTAACTTGACACAGTGTCTTTTAAAAGCGGTGCAAGATACATGACAACAGTCAAAGAAATCTGTCTAGTGCATGTTTAGATACAAAAAATATTTTAAAAAGTCCAGATGGGACTACTTTGGTGTTCAGGAATAGTTAGGTCACATTAGGCCTGTTTGTCCTGCACTCTCTCTCAGTTTCTGAACTGAAGCACCAGGGCGAGATAATGTAAGTAGGCATTGATGTTTTTTCACTATAGAGGAGGTCATGAATTAATGGGCCCCGTAGTGACATAGGGAGGTCGCGGAATTGGGAATAAAGTTTTGAGTTCTGACATTTACAATATGTTTTTATAGTAGAATGGCTTCTTATGTCAAAATATCAAGGAAAATTCTATTCCTCATGACATGACCCCTTTAAATAATAAATGCATTTTCACAATATATTGAGTAATGTATACAGTAAGACATACCTGAACCTGTGCCCTTTGTTTGCCCTTTTTTCTTGAACCTAACAATGATCATTAAAGGAACAAGGTCAGAATCATGCCAAATATTATGTACAGTACTTAAATATCTCAAAATAATAGAAGATATTAAAATACTTACATTTAAGTCCACATATACACGTGACTGAGACAAGAACAATGAGGACCAGAATCACAATACCCAAAGAAATAATTAAATAAGGCAGCCACCATGGATATGGACCAGAGATGGTATCAGTGTTGTCCCTTCCTTTTGACAGTAAAAAAACAAACATTCTTTTCAAAAAGGAGAGGCATTGTTCTTTTCTTCTGAGTTGGAAATGCAACCAAACATGTGCACTACCAGTCAAAAGTTTGGAAACACATGACTGAATTAGTGTCTTATAAATTCTCAGATAAACAGATTTCTATACAAAACTTAAAATATTGATTAAAATGTTCAAATGGACTGGTGCAGTGTAACAATAGATCTAAAATGTGGAAAATACTGATAATGAAGTATGAGTAAATGTTTCCAAACTTTGACTGATAGTGTAAAATATAGATTTCCATGGTCATTTCTAATGAATGAAATAATTATAGCTTTGATTGGAACATTTGACAAAGTATTCAAATTACACTTTGAGATTTAGATTGAAACTGCTCTTACTTTCAGTGGGCCTACATGACAATCCATCTCCAATGTTGTCATCTGTGGAAGTTCAAAAAAAGTTTTGTTAAAACATTATTAGAGAAGTTGTATTATTCACTGCACAACTGATTATTATAACTTTAGCCTAGATGTGCTGCAAAAAAATAAAAAAAATACATTTGATAAATAGAAGAGAGAAAATAATAACCTGAGACAGAGACATTAATATAATGGCTAACTGTTGTGAATTCTGGTAATTTAAGTTCACATCTGTAGAGGCCATCATGATACTTTGATATATTTGTGAAAGTTAAATATGAAGTCAATATCTTTAGATCAGAAGGTAAATGTTCCTGTGAAGATTGCATTTGAGCTGTTCCAGTTACTGAAATCCATTCATTATATTTGTCAGCTTTAGTCCAGGTAACATTGAATGCTGGATCATCACAATACTGCAGATTGCAGGAGACCCGCAAAGGCTTGTTTATGCAAGTTTTATGAACAGTCTTTCTCTGAACTTTGAAGACAGCACATTGGGGGGCATGACCTAAAAACATAATGACATCAATAAACCAAAATGATTTTAATAAATAATGATCATGTTAAAATTAGACAATCTTTAAAAGTTTAATTTCAGCATAAATTTTCCTGTAGAATTGTTATTTGTTGCTACTTTACAACCTTTCCGTGTGCAATGATTCTAAAGGGAAACAGGCTATAAATGTCAAACTGTAAAACAATTACTAGTCTTTTAAAATGACTTTTTACCTGTCTGCAAATTAAATGTGAATGGAAAACTTAAAATAAGGTGTGATATTAAATGTGCCATAGCCTTGTGTTATAGCTCCTGAAATGCTGTGGCTCCTTGTTAATGTAAAATTTAATATACTGTAACTTATTCCTCCAATCACACTTTATAAATTTGGCATATGCTATTAAAAATGTCTAAACAACGTTTAATTAATTGTTAGAAGTTTGAAACACAACTTTATAGTAAAGGCTCCCATGTGTGAACTAAACAATATATTTTATGTAGGTCTACTTTCTAATGTTCTATGTCACCTTTATTCCATATGTATCAATGTTTTAAACATGCTGGGGAGTTAAAAAAATGTTTTAATTGCAGTGCAAATTAATATTTAACATATGTACCTTGCTGTCAAATAAATTATTTATCTTCTAAACTTTTAAAGTCTAATAAATCAGGTTAATGTTCGTTTTTTTCCCACGTTGTTACACTTTTAACAATAACAATTTCAATAGAATATCAATGACCACAAAACTAGTCGGTGGAAATCATTGCATGGTCTTGGACATCATACATGTAAAAATCATGAAAGAAACCCCACCTTGTGCGTCAATGCTCACATGGAGGACGAAAACCAGAAATAGGGCTACAAATATAGCAGTATTCCTAAAATTTTTCCAATCCATCTCATTGTCACAGGTGGCCTCAAACTCAATCTAGATTTTCATTCAGGCTTATCCTTAGAGGCACCATCATGGTCACACCTTTGAAAACATACTGTATACTTTGACTCTGTCATTGCACTCTTCCCTCATCTACTGCACATTCTCATACTTGTGGTTTCCATTTCCTTTACCTCCGCCATACGCACTCATCCTGCTCATGTGTATGTCTGCAGATTTTGCACATATAGCACATAATATATAACACACATCCAGACTGTGAAAATAATAACCTGTATGTAATCACAATTATTGACTGATAAAGACTTGAAGTTCCCACAGCAGTAAATTTAGGGAGCAATAACAAGCCAGTTAAAGAAACCATGAGCTCCTCATGAGCTCAACATAATTTTCACAGTCATATATATTTGACTCATTGAAAACATAAGTCTTTTTATAGCAAAGTATTTCTATAAAGTACACATGACATTTGTAATTAGAGAGAATACACTTAGACTGCACAACATAAATAGCTAAATAAAGTTTATCAAAAAATAAAGTTTTTGATGGCCGGTGGCCTCTCAATCCTGCAAGACTTTAGACTTATATAGAATGGAATCTTTATGTATTGCCATAGACTGAGGATGGTATAATATGTTTCTCTGAGTCGAGACACCACCATCTTCAGTCTTCGAGACAGTGCATTTGGCAGTGGTGGTCCATGAGGAAAATGTCCAGGGTGACTCGTGTGTAAAAAATAAAACAATTCTCAGTTTTTAACCTTTTCAAGACTGATGGCATTGTTTAAAATGTATGGGTTTGTCATCCATTTTCTCAAGCACAGTCAGGGTGGCTAATTGGAAATAGAGTTGCTACTTCTGAGTGCAGCTCTTTAGAATATAATCTAAATGAAAAAAAATAAACAAATGCAGCAAAAATGTCTTTTGGAGCACCTCAAAGCTAAAGTCTATTGCCCATTTCAAAATTATACAAAAAACAGCAAGTCCACAAATGCATTCACAAATACAAAACATAAATGTAATATGGACAAAAATGTATTAGAGATGCAGTCAAACCTGTCTTAAAGCCAAATACATACAACATATACAAAACATATGAATGTATTATCGCCTAAAAGGTTTTAGAGATGCAGTCAACCCTGTCTTAAAGAAGGCTTTTGAAAACATCCAAAACCTACTTTACACCCCAAAAAACATTTTTATTTCTTTGCATCATTAGCTGGACCAGTTCTTAGAAGACAATAGCATAGACAAACCCTCCGGTAACAAAAGTCTTATCTCTGAGGAAAATTTTAGATTTGAGTTCTCGGCAGGTCATATCTGCTGTGTCAAAGGTAGGGTTTCCAAGTTACAGTCCCTTATAACATGGGATTATCCCATATTTAAGAGAATTAAATTGCTTCACGTATTAAATCCATACGGGATGCCGTTTGTCCCGTATTTAAGCATCTCACAACCAAACTGCTGAGAATATTTCACAAACCAAGAGAAATGGACCTGAAACACACACCTTTTGTCTGACTTGTGTGAGATATTTTCTCGGTCACTACGTAACCCTGGTTCCCTGAAATGGGGGAAGGAGATGATTCATCAGAAGCTGATGCTCTGGGAGTACTCTGCAAGGGGGTGGTGACCTTGAGACCCTACGCAACTCCCCCTATGCTGATGTCATAGTGCGCATATAGCTGGACCCAGCTACACACCAGCAGGATTTTCGGACTGAAGGGAGGTATCTCTCATCCCATAACAGCAAAAAATCAGTAGCTGCGGTAACACGACACAGCTATGGGACTGGGATGGTAGCAGGGCGAAAAAGGATCTAAGCTGTCTCGCACCATGCAGAAATCTGCTGACCAGAGGGTCTTTGGCGGAATGATCACGATGTAGTAATGCAGTTCCTAGGAAGGAAATTGCAGACTGGGTAGTCACCAGTTCTTTGTCCAGTTGTCATTGAGGCCCCAATATGCTTGCAAACGGTCTGTCATAACACGCTTGTACCTTCGGTTGAGCTATCAGCAGCCAATCATTGAGGTAATACGGACGTTGTTCAGTCTCAGCGGAGCGACTGCATCAACACATTTCATGCATCTGCTGCATGGGGATACCTGCACATATGAGTCTGCAAATCACTTCATGCAAACTGGTCCAGTGAATGGACATGAGACAAAATATGTCTTTTAGTAATTACTTTGAATGGATAATTATACTGAAAATGTCAGATTGAAGCACTTAGAAAAGCAATTAGAAAATAATGGCTGTAGAAGCCATTCTGTGCCTCGCACGCTGGTACTTCCTCTATTGCATCTTTGAAGAGGAGGTATTGTACCTTTGACCATAAATTGGTCAGTTCCGCACTGTATGGTAGAGGACAGAACATTGTTGAGGTGAGGCAGAAACTGCTTTACAGGGTCTATTTCAGCATACATGCTTCGTAATGAGGATTTAAGTTTGTGTTGTGGCATGTCAGTTCACTTGAAACAGTAAAAGCAGGCATTGAAATGACCTGTGTCATTGCCACAGATTGATTCCCAGCTTGCAACAGTGGGGAAACCAAGAGGACTGCTTAAGTAACACCTAAAATCTGTGACACAGTCATCTTCTGGCATGGTGTCAATAACAGCAAAAACAGGGCTAAACGTCCTGTGTTACTGGGGAGATGTCACACTATCATACCTGGCTCAAAATGGTGGATAAAGCAAGAAGTAAATATCTGACAATTTTAGCCAGAAGTGTAATTCCACTAGGGATGGAAAGAGAACTGAAAAATCATAGTCAAGTAGAAACGTAAGCGCAGCGTAGGTTTATCGGGAAGACTAGCAGCTGTACATCAACGCACCATTAGCTGGGTAATTCCCAGCGATCACATGTAGCTGCTGCTTCATAAGTCTGCGCACAATCAGTGTGCTAAAATGGCAACATCATTCTATAGCACTGTCTGACTTCGAGTCCCATTCGCTATCTGACTAGTTAACATCCAGAATGGTCACAGACTTATTCACTGCTCCGTACCTCTCGTCCAGTAGCAGCAGTCCCCGCGCAACGCACATCTGCAAATTTCTGGTTTCTCAACAGGATTGTGCCCTCCTGGAATCATAATAAACATGTTGCGACCTCTCCAGGACACAGGAGAACCAGTGCACAGGAAGTCCGCCTACTCTTTTCAACGACATCATCACTTCATCTCAACTTCTGCCCACATTAAACCCATAGGTACTTAGGGAGTAAACAACCAGCAAACCCAGATCTTCATCCATGTCTCATTCACCTAGGAGATCTCCCTCAATCGAGCCACCGCATCCCCAATTGGTATGCACAACCTGGCGCAGAAGGAGTGCGCTCCTCGCCAAGTCCATCAAAATCATCAGCTCAGGCAGAAGCTGTTTTCCATCAAAAATAAGCTAAGTTCTATCATATCCATAAAATGCATTCTGATTTAGTCATGGGTCTAGGCCTTCTGTTGTCATGCTGTCTATTCATCATAAGCTGCCATGCTGTCTGTTCATCATAACGCATCTGCATCAATATCAAAAGCCAGTATTTTATGTCAACAGCGCATTCGCTCACATAGTGCAGGCAATCACGCGTTCACAGTGTGATCACATGAGGGTAACTTGGTCAAAGTTCACTCGCATGTCATTGTTGCATGTCAGTGTTGCATGTCCAAGTGTTTGCCCATCGGGAAATTAAGATCATTGATCAGGAATATCATAATGTACAGTCAGAGCTTATTGTACGGGGTCCCATCACCACTCAGTGAGATTTCCCTTTTTTTTGTTGGTTGCTTTTGCTCTTATCACGTAGTGGATGCTTTCCAATACAGTTTATCATCCTTATGCCCTACTCACTAGGAAAGACAGAGCTCACACTGTGGGCACTCTGAGGGAGCATGCCGTCACAGTTTAATATAGCCTTCACTAAAGTCTTGCGAAAGGGTCCATGGTCAAATAAATTTATTTTACTCGGTACAACATTTTGAGCGGTGTTCCCTACCCAAGCAATAATTGGTGTGGCTCGCCTCTGACACCTAGCGGCAGGCTCTGCACCACATTGCCTCATTCATCAGATCATTTAATTACCAGCGTAATGCATATCACCATATGATAAGGTCATACAGGGAGTAATTCTTATTTCATGGCATATTTATGTTTTATTACTCATTCAGGCATCTTTAAAGTGCAGAAATTTGTATGGTATGTCTTCATAAATCATTCACTCATCTTTGTTCAGACCACGTTTAAATCTATGGGGATCTTCAAGCACTTGGGGCTTTACCAATGTTCCAAATTTCAAAGCGCATGAGTCTAACAGTCATGTCAGCCCTACTACATTACTTTTAAGTATCAAAGCATTTCGATATGATGCTGTTCACTTTTAACGTGCATAGTCAGGGATGTTACATTTTAGTAGCAGGTAAGTAGGTCTGGCAATCATTGGATAAAACCTGTACTGAGTCAAGCTCATTATATCATCTTCTTACCATTAAAGGAGACCTATTATGCCCCTTCTACAGTCTCAGGTGTCTCCAGAATGCATCTGCGATATTTCAGCTCAAAATACCCCACGGATCATTTATTATACCACGTCGTAAATGCCTCCTTTTTGGCAGAATCCAAAACCTGCTGAATTCGTGTATCTCTTTAAATGCAAATTATCTGCTGCTCCCTGCCCCCCTTCCAGTAGAGGGCAGTTCCTTTACAGCTCATGCTTCGGACACTACAGCAACAACAAATCAGAACCAATATGACTGACAGCGTAAATATTCAGAGTTCAGCCATATCTGTATGAATATATATATGTATATCTGGTCTCCGTGAATACAATCAGAGACAATGGTAACATTAGCTGCATTAGCTGTGCAAAAATTCACAAAATATAAGTGCGATACATCTTCAGGATGTAAAGCTGGAACCCGAACAGTTGGTGCTGATAAAAAAAAAATAATATTTTTTTTTTAAGATCCCGATTTATATTGCCACACATTCACAAAGCACTCCAGTATAAAATCATTACATACACAAACATACACATATTTTGTATGTTTCGGGGCACATTTTCTTGAAAAATAAAACTGCGTCTTCAGCGGATCTGATGCCGGGAGTACATGAAGACTTATGTTCACTTTTACAGTCAATAGAATACTTATGACACTTACGAAGCTAAGACATTATCCTTCTCACTGTATTTGCTCAAGCTCGAAAAAACCCCCAAAAAAACGCCACATCTCTTGAATTTCTAGGCATCACGCTCTATTCTCTAAACACCCAAGCTTCCCTGCCTAAAGAAACTCGACAAGATCAGGTCTACTTGCACGCCGTTGTCGGGCCAGTTTGGGTCTCATAACGTGATCTCCCATCTCTGTTAGGTCACGTTAATTTTTCCATGCGCATTATTCCTCAAGGCCACTCCTTCGTTTCCCGCCTCCTCACACTAGCTCATTCTGAAGACAACCTCTCCCACACATTCAATCAATGATAGCTGCCGCGAATCTCCGGATGACATGTCCTTTTCATGGACACGGCTCCCTCCACAGGATTCGGGGTTTACTTCTAGGATCATGGTTCACAGGGAAATGGCCAGATGTTTTATTTTTTCAATATAGCTTCCTACACTATATGTTCGCTCTTTGAAATTTATCCCATTGTCACGGCCAACGTTATATGGGGTTCCCTTTGGACATGCAAACACCTTGTAGTTATGTGACGATTCCGCAGTCATCACTATAATCAATAAAGGCTGGTCTTCCTTGAACCATCACGTCCCTTATGAGATGTCTGACATGGCAAAGCATTTCCTGCAACTTCATTGTCTCAGCCAGACACATTCCTGGGTTTCTTAATGTAATCTCTGACTCCCTCCCTCGTTTCGCAGGAGTTCCGCAGACAAAAAATAAATAAATCCTCACCACCCAGCCTCTCCTTACTACCCCATTTAAATTCCCCTCCAACTCCCATTAAGAAAGGACTTGCCCGGTAAATACTTCCTACTACTCCACCTGGGCCCACTATTCCTCCTCCTGCCAATCTCGCAGTACTCTATTTTCCATTCCGTGTGCGTGTTCATTTCCTTTTGCTTTCTCACTAGGCACCTCAAATTTCTTCCCCTATTCATCACTCTATCCCTAGCTCCCATGTAGCGCCACTGGTTAAAACATTATGGTCTCTCCAATCATGTCTTCTCGGGGTATTCCTTTCACATCGGAGCAGCTTCTACTGTAATATAGTCCATCTAACCCAAATCAAAAAACAAGCTCAATTCTCCATCAGCCTAAGTTTTCATGCCTATCTGGTGGTGGTTGGTGGCTCTCTCCCAGCACATCCTTCCCTACACAATGATTCAATCCAAGCACGCCCACTGTTCGCAAGGATGGCGCACAACGTGTACCCTCCTCGCCCAGGATTCCATAATCTCAAGCATGGTTCCTTTGCATAGGTATTGCACAAGCCAGCTGCCTTTGCTGGAAAGCTCACACTATAATGGGATATCTTTCAACAGGGTATTGCACGACAACATCGCCATTATCGTATGGCTTTATGTATGCTGTTCACCTTGGCAAAGCTAACCATTAAACAATGGCCACCCTTGATCGAGGGCTAGAGCCTCATGGAATATCTTTCTACGAAGGATATTGCACGCAATTATCTTGTGGCTCTACGCTCGTTGTTCACCTTTTGGCAAAGATAGCCATAATACAACTCTTCCCTCGTTGAAAGGTTTTCATAATCACATGTTGTTTTCTTTCAACAAAGGGATTGCACGCAACGTTGCCATTATCGTATGGCTCTATGCTACGTTGTTCACCTTTCGGCAAAGATACCTCAAACAACTCTTTCTCTTGTCAGAGGGTTTTCATAATCACATGTTGTTTTCTTTCAACGAAGGGATTGCACGCAACGTCTCCAGTATCGTATGGCTCTATGCTACGTTGTTCACCTTTCGGCAAAGATACCTCAAACAACTCTTTCCCTCGTCTGAGGGTTTTCATAATCAAATGTTGTTTATCTTTTGCAACGCTGGCCTAACGTAGAGCCGCATACCACGTTGTTTGTCTTTGGCAAAGATTCTGCACAACCGGGGCCCTCGACGGAGTGCCCAAAACATCACACCCGAGGACTAAGTAGAGGAAAAAATGTAATAAAATGCACACGGAAAATATCAAACTCCAGGAGAATGGAGAGGAATTTTTTTTAAAAAAACAATCAAACTCAAGGAAAAAAAAAATGCACAGCTTTCCCTATTGCACGACTTTTTCTATTGCAAAGGTATTGCACAACCATGCCAGAGATATTGCGCATTTCATGTCAAATATAGGCGTTCACATCTCTATTCTCTCCCCTCTTCTCCAGAATGAACACAAGACCTGGCTCGTACCTTACCGCATCATCTCTTTTGGGGTAGTTGTTCAAACTATGCAAGGAAGGCAAAAAAATGCTAAATAAGCATGTCCTGCACAATAGTGGAGGTAGAGCAGGCATGGGAAATGTTTTTTGGTACAGGGGCTACATCATGCTTAAAATGGAATAATTCATTCAAAAAAATTTAAATTCTCTCATCATTTACTCACCCTAATTTATTCCTGGATGTGTAAGACTTTTTTCTTCTGCAGAACACATATTAAGATTTTTAGAAGAATATCTCTGCTCTTTTGTTCCATACAATGAAAGTGAATCGGTGCTAAAATATTTATTCAAGGTTTTTACATGTGATTTGATTTGACGGGTGTCACGATAGTCTTCCTAGCCAATCATGTTGATAAGTAAAAATAAAATCAGGGCAGGGAAGTAGTGAACACAGATTGTAGTAAAATAGTGCAGTAAAACGTCTAGGTTACATATGTAACCCCCGTTCCCTGATGGAGGGAACGAGACGTTGTATGGAAGAAGCGACACTAGGGGTCTCTCTTGAGCGCCGAATATGCCTCTGATCTATGAAAAATTTGTCAGACAGTATTTCCATACCCCACCCCTGGACATACGGGTATAAAGACCCAAAAGGCTAGGGAGGAATCATCCAGGGATCCAAATGAGTGGGATCTCCTGTGAGAGATAGCACACAGTTTTACCTAGGTGGAGGGAAAGGGCGCTAGGTGCAAGCAATCCATGCCGAGAAAAGAGATGCTCTGAACCAGGGCGACCTTGCACTTTTGCCAGTTGACCTGAAGCCCCAAACGGCTGAGGTGCCCGAGCACCTGGTCCCTGTGAGCGCATAGTATCTCTCGGGAGTGGGCCAGGATGAGCCAGTCGTCGAGGTAGTTGAGGATGCCGGCTTCTTGGAGCGGGGCAAGGGCTGCCTCTGTGACTTTCGTAAAGACGTGAGGGGACAGGTACATGCCGAAGGGGAGGACTTTGTACTGATACGCCTGGCCGTATCAGGTGGAGGAGTCCTCTAGACTCGTCAGAACCGGCCGGCCGGGGAAGTCGTGGGGCTGAGGGTGGGGGGTCCACATCCAGCATGCCACGACTGTTGAGATCTGGCGGCAGAGTGCAGTGTGAATGGCATTTGCGGGCCAGATGACCCAGAGACAAAGGAAATAGCTCTGTTATTGAGAATGTGGGTATCGCAGCTCCGAGGGGGGCCGTGTCTTTTTACATTTCAACAAAATATTCTCATCCCGGCCCTCCACCGGGGGACGGAGTGGTCTGCTTACCAGCTCCGGAGCTAATGTCTTGGTCACCGGGTCGATCGTCTCTAGAGCACCTGGGAGCCTTCCAGGTCCTCGAGGGGGTCTGTGAGATGGGGGACGTGTGCTTCCTGCGGGGTGCTCGACGCACAGGCTGAGAGCTGGGCCCGGGTTGAGGCGGAGCAGGGTGTTTCTTAGCTGCAGGAGGACGCACTCGCTGAGCAGACGGGCAATGGCCCGTGGCGGCAAGTTTGCAGCGGGGCAGGATGTGTGAAATGGCCTTCATCTGCTTCTTCACCATGGAGTTCTGCTGGGCAAAGTCCTCGATGTTGTCGCGGAAGAGGCCGAACTGGGAGACAGGGGCATTGAAGAAGCGTGTCTTGTACGTCTCACGCATCTTGACCAAGTTCAGCCACAGATGACATTCCTGAACAACGAGTGTGGCCATCACCTGCCCGAGTGACTGCGCTGTGACCTTCGTGGCCCTGAGGGCGAGGTCGGTCGCTGAGAGCAGTTCCTGCACCACGTCGGGATCAGGACTACCCACGTGCAGCTCTTTAAGTGCCTTGGCCTGGTGGACTTGCAGGAGGGCCATGGCATGCAGGGCAGAAGCGGCTTGTCTGGTGGCGCTGTAGGCTTTGGCGGTCAGTGATGACGTTGTCCTACAGGTCTTGGAGGGGAGAACAGGGCAACCCCGCCAGGTGGCGGCGTTCTCGGGGCATAGGTGGATCGCAACTGCCCTGTCCACCTGGGTGATTGCCGTGTACCCATGGGCCGCTCTGCCGTCGAGGATAGTGAGAGCGGATGAGCGTGTGGCTTTGTGACGAGTGGAGAGGAGTGCCCTCCATGAAGTCGTCAGTTCATCATGCACCTCCGGGAAAAATGGGACCGGGGGGGGCGCGGCTGTGAGCGGCGCGCAGACCCCAAGAACCAGTCATCCAGCCGCGACAGCTGTGGGGAGGATGGAGGGTTCCAGTCCAGCTCCACGCTGGCGGCGGCCCAGTCAAGCATGTCGGACATCTGTGTGTCAGCCTCAGCCTGGGCGTGCTGGCCCGAAGGTGGCAGCCCAGTGGAGTCTTCCATGCCAGATGCAGGACCGCTCTCCGATGCAGCGGCGAGCTCATCCACCTCGAGCTCTAGAGGATAGGCAGGCTGGGTCGCTGTTGCCTCGAGCACAGACGGGAGTCAACAAGCATGCCGGGGGGCGGGTTGTCCTAAGGGGCATACCCGGCGGAACTGCACCCGCTGTCATCCCCAGATCACCTCCATCGCCAGCCACATTGTCCTCAATCCCGTGGGAAGAAGGAGCGATGCGGGGGGGGGGGGGGGGGGGTGGGGGGGGGCTGTGCGGCTGGAGTGGCATTCCTTCGGTTGAAGGAAAGCCATGACCGCAACATTGCCATGGTCATGTTCTCGAGTGAATGCATGAACCATCCACAAACGTTCACAAGAGATTCGAGATCTTGTGTATGACATAGAAAAATGTCAGAGGATTTCGATATAAGAGAGAACTTCCGCGTACGTCACTTCTTACCGGAGCTTACGCAACACCTATGTCATACAAAGGAACTCAACTCTCTTATGAACGCGCGGACAGCAGTTACCAGTAGCCAGTGATTATAGTTTATAAAGTTATAAATTTGGATATTTTGCTTACAAAAAATGCATCGCTTCACTTCAGAAGGCCTTTATTAATCCCCTGGAGCCGTATGGATTACTTTATTGATGGATGGATGCGCTTTTTTGGGCTTCAAAATCTAAGGTACATTTCACTCCCGTTATAAAGCTTGGAAGAACCAGGATATTTTTAATATACTGTAACTTCAATTGTGTTTGGCTGAAAGAAGAAAGTCATATACACCTCGGATGGCTTGAGGGTGAGTAAATTATGGGATAATTTTCATTTTTGGGTGAACTAACCATTTAAGACTTGACAAATAACCAAATACTCAGCAAAAAAAGAAACGTCCATTTTTCAGCACACTGTATTTTAAAGATAATTTTGCACAAATCCAAATAACTTTACAGATCTTTATTGTAAAGGGTTTAAACAATGTTTTCCATGTTCAATGAACCATAAACAATTAATGAACATGCACCTGTGGAATGGCCATTAAGACATTAATTTTCCGCTGCACAGTACAGCTCTACTCGACTCGACTCGCTTTTTGGGGGTTTTCCACTGTGGATAGTTCCTAGTACCTGGTACTTTTTTGTACCACCTTGGTTGAGGTTCCATGTGAGCCAAGCCGATACTAAATGTGATTTCAAACCCCTGCAGATCACTGATTGGTCAGAGAGAATCATCCCTACCAGAGTCACTGGATTTGCAACACGGGACATCAACCCGCTAGTTTTAAAGTTAGCATCAGCGATAGCAGTATGATTTGTTCACACGATTTTCCAATTGTAAAAAGAAATGCGCAAAACCACACCGTGGTCAATAAACGAGGTGCAGACATTCCTCTCGTTTGCGATGAACGAAACGACGCAGAACAAAAAAGTCTTTCAGCAAGTGTCTCCCCTTTTTCTTCTAAATGAACAATGGTTCACTTGAGAGATGAATGATGATTCACTCAAGACATCTTTGTCTTCACGTACAGGTTTGTTGAAAAGTTTTTATTCTGTATCTTGGAGCGCATGCATTCACACAAATCACAAACAGAGCACGGATATTTCGCAACACTCTCTACAGCTCTTTGTCATTGTGGGTGGAGGCCATGCGCTGAAGATTTCCCACTGGTGCAGCTGATGGATGAAGATCATCAAGGGGTAAACACAACGTTTGGCATCTGTGTCAGACACACACAGTCAATGGATTCAGCCAAAGTTCTGCTGGTCCTCTATTGGCTCCCTGCTTATTTAATATCAGCCGAGGGTCTCTTTCTCGTGTCGAGGGGGTGTAGCCTCATAATGTCAGCCTTTTGTTTTCCCAATGAATCTATGAAACAAATCAAAAACTGTTGCATTTGTACACTACCACCAGATCATTAGATGTGCAGCTGATTCAAAAAAATCTATATATGGAAATACTTGACTAAAAATGTATGACTGTTTGAATATACAGTATTTGAACTAGTTAGCTGTTATGCATTATAAAATGTAGTGATGTTAATGTCATTTTTTAATGATAATTAGCACTCACAATGTATTGCCCTAATTAGTGAAAAACTGATAAACCCCAACATGATCTCAATATTCACTGGTTTTTGCATGTAAACCATCGTTCTATCATACATAAACATTTTTACATTTGCATAGATCCTAAAAAACCAAGATAATTGATTTGATAGCATCTGAAATGTAAACACTTTTAGTTTTAACAACTTTTAGAGACTTAATAATGTTTACAAATCCTTATGTATAAACATTATGTACAAATTACAATATTAATCACATCACCATGGATAGCTATGTGCGCTTGACCATTCAGAAGTTGTAAACAATGTTTAGCATCTGTGTCAAACACATAATCGTTGGGCGCTGTTGGCTTACTGCACTTTTGATATCAGATCTCTATCCTGAGTGTATGTAGTCTCATAATATCAGCCTTTTATTTGCCCAATGAATCTATTTAACAAACCAGTCGAAAGCTGTCGTATTTTTACACCACCGGTTACGTCATACTTTACACTCGGATCAGCCTCTTCGCTTCTCATATAATCCCCCACAGCTGCATATTTTCAACTGGGAGGGTGTGAAATCTGTGGAAGATTTAATGGCAGAGGTCCTATGATATCAAGACTCTAAATCATTGACCCATCTGGAGTCATACAACACAAATAAGTGGTACACCCATTACAACACCAAATCAAATACTGACTATAAAGTAACTTAAGAGACCACATTAATCTCTTATTTAGTGCTGGAAGGTGTACACGATATCCGTTGTAGAGTAATAAATAAATAAACATAATTTTCTTAATAATTAGTGTAACCCCAGTAATGATACCCGCTATGTTAAAGGTGGGGCCTGGGTAAGTATTTGTTTCACAGTTATAATTACCTAAAATAATCACATGTATTTACCATTCCCTTCAGCAGCAATAAAGACTATTGAAAATCCAATACTGGTCTTATGAGTCTTTATATATATTTGACTAACCCAATGAATTAAGTAAAACAATGTGAACAGTAATGAAATGTGAAAATACACTTTTTTTGAAATAAAATAAATAAAACCCTTCACAAGTTTTGAACACCCTGAAAGGTATAAATGTTTAACTCAATAACACAATATTCCACTTGGTATTAAACCCAATTAAATACTCAGTAACTTAAATTCAGTAACAAAACTCACAAAGTGGGCCCACATTCACGCTCTCATTCATACACACACCCAACGTTGCAGGCCTGATGTTTTCCAGAATACTAAGGACGGATTATCGTGGGAAAATCCTTTTATTCAGCCTCTACCATCTTTTTCTCCGACTCGTCTCTTCTCTTCTCTCTCTCCTCGCCACGCCCCTCCTTTCCCTCATTGCGTGATACGTGAGTACGTAAATAAAACATTAAACATTAAATATTATTATATATGTTTCACTGGAGAAATAGCAGGGTCTTCCTCCTGAGCTTTTATTAAGTCATGGGAACTTAAATGCTCAAGGGAACCAACGTCTAGTCTGGTGGGAAATGCATAGCATTCAGGTATGACTTCAGGCGACACTCCCAACTGCTCTACACACGGTTGAGTATTCATTGTTTTGCACAGGGCCTGGATACCAGAAGGTGATATTTGTTGCCAATCTTATTCTTCTGTAGTGGAAGAAAAGTTGCGCGACAGAGCATCAGCATCAATGTTGTTTTTTCCAGGTTTATACTGTATGTTGAAGTTGTATGTGGATAGCGCAGCTAACCACCGGTGACCAGCTGCATTGAGTTTTGCAGTGGTAAGTATGTAAGTAAGTGGGTTGTTGTCTGTTCTTACTGTAAATCGTGCTCCATACAAGTAGTCATGAAACTTGTCTACCACTGCCCACTTGAGTGCCAAAAACTCAAGTTGGTGGACAGGGTAACGCTGTTCAGATGCCTTAAGCTTGCGGCTGGCAAATGCTACTGGCCTTAAGCCTTCGGGGTACTCCTGGTTTAAAACTGCTCCCAAACCATTCAGGCTGGTGTCTACATGCAGAATGTAGGGCCTGGTTGAATCAGCAAATGCTAACACAGGTGCGCTAGTAAGACAATGGATTATTTTCTGGAATGCCTCCGTACATTCTTCCATCCACCTGCCTCCAAAAGCTTCAGACTCCTTGTAGTACATCCCTTTGTTCTTTACTGCTCTCTTGCCATGCTGAGTAGGCGGATATCCCTTGGTAAGCTCAGTAAGGGGTCTGACTATAGCGGAGTAATTCGCTATAAAGCGCCTGTAGTACCCACAGAATCCCAGGAATGATCTGAGGGATTTCAAATCAGTAGGTTGCTTCCAATTGGTCACAGCTTCAACCTTTGCTGGATCAGTGGCAATACCCTTCTCAGAAATTATATGCCCCACGTATTTTACCCGAGGTTGACAGAACTGAAACTTGTCAAGTGAAACTTTTAAACCACTTTCTTCAAGTCTATCTAGGACTTTTAGCAGACGTTCTTCATGTTCTTCTAGTGTTTTGCCGAACACTATGAGATCGTCCAAGTACACTTCTATATTAATCTCTGGAACGTAGCAGGGGCTCCAGAGATTCCTTGCGGCATCCTTTCAAACTGATAGAACCCAAGCGGACAAATGAAAGCGGTCTTGTCCTTGTCTTCATCAGCCATCTGGATCTGATAATACCCGCTCCGTAGATCTAAAACGGAGAACCACCTGCTGCCCGTAAGACAATCTAAAGCTTCATCAATCCTCGGCACTGTGTATTGATCTGGGATGGTTCTTGTGTTTAGGGTTCTATAGTCAATACACATACGCACCGTTCCATTCTTCTTCCTGGCCACAACAATAGGGGAAGCATATGAACTCCTGGACTCTTTAATGATTCCAGCGGCCAGCAACTCATGAAGATGACGGCGTATGTCATCAATGTCAGCAGGAGCAAGCCTACGGGATCTCTCTTGAAACGGCATGTTGTCACTCAGGTGGATGTGGTGTTCCACTCCTTTAGCAGATCCCACATCCCATTCATGGAGGGAAAAGACATTTGTTCTCTCCGCCAGTTTTTGGGATAGCCTATCCTTCCAATATCTTGGAATCGGCGAATCTCCAAAATTAAACAAGCATGGATCTACAGGTGATCCCCTTGCTGAATGGTCTTTCTCCACAGTAGTAGCAACCTCAGTGGTGTATCCGTGCGCCACCACTGAACCCACAGGAATACAAACTTCTTTCTGCGGTACATTCCTTAGTAACACAGGAAATCGGTTCACTTGGATCGCTGATGAGGGAATGATAATAGGCTTTACTAGAACCTCAGCAGGACTACTAGAAGTTGACGGCTGATCAACAACTAAGATGCTCTTGTCAATGGATTGCATCACCTTGACTTTGCATGTAGCTTGACACTCACTCCTTGGTGGAATACTGAGTGGACCTGGACCTGACCAGTGAATTTCAGCCACAGCATCTTCTGCGTTTCTCTGTTCTCTGGCTTCCATTTTGAACGTCTTTGACTTCTGAAGATTTACTGGCATTGTGCGAACAATGTCTACTCCAGCAGACTCTTTACAAAGCTGGGCTAACCACCGAAACATACTGGCATTGGTACCGATGAGTAATGGAACCTGTTTGGGTCCATGAGGCTCTGGACACACTAACGCCAATACACTGATGGATTGTTGCACTCCTGTCAACTTCTCCGGAAATTGCAGCTCTACTTCCACATCGCCACGATATAGGAAACTGGAATCACTCAAGCCTCAGACAGCTAGTCCAGAAATGGAGTGAATGGGAGTATCAGCCAGGTATTGGTTATACCATTCTTCAAATACAATGGTTACCACAGATCCACTGTCCAGCAAAGCTTGACAAGGCGTTCCATTTACCTTCACCGGAATAACAGAAGATGGTCCCACTAGTCCTTCTGGGATACTGATGGTTGGTTTGACTTGAACCGCGCTTCTCTTCACAGAACAGTTATGTTCCTCTTCAGGATCCTCCTCATTCCTCTGCTTCCTTTTAGCTTTTCGCAGAGATTGAATGAGCTCCTGAATCACTTTCTTCTCATTTACAGGAGCTTTGCATTTTGAAGCAATGTGTCCGTCACCTCCACACCTGTAGCAGAAGTAATCTTCTGAGCTTTTTGAAGATCTGGGTACTTTTGATTGGGTGAATTTCACTGAACATGCTTGGTTTCTTTCTGAAGAAGTTTCTTTCTCCGCTTTAGATGTTGATTGTACAGCCATCACTTTCACTTGTTGTCTGAGTTTTTTCACTTCTTTCTTCAGAGCTTGTACCTCAAAACTTTCATCCGTAAACTCTAATGCTGGCTGGCTTTTTGGTTTCTTTTCAGTTATCGCATCATCCTTTGACTTAACGGTTAACTCTGCCACCATAGTTTGTAAGTCTTTGATCTCAGTTGCGAGCTCTTGAAAGAATGGGTTTTTGATATTCTCACTTCCAACTTGCACTTGACGAATGGTTGGATTAGACTTTCGTCTTTCAGCTTCTCGTACCTCCTCTTCCCGAATCTCATGTAGCAGATCTAGGAAATCAGGTGGGTTACTCTTTCGTTCCCTTATCCGTAACTGAAGCAGTAAGATGTCAGACTGGGTTGCTCCTCTGATGAGTTGCTCCAGACGTACTTTTCCAGCAGACTGGGCAGGTAGCCCTCCTCTTTGTACAACTCTGATCAAGATTTTCTCAAGTCTCTTCAGAAAATCCGACAAGCATTCTCCATGACGTTGCCGTAGTGCTCTGAACTTGAAATACAGATCTTCACCAGACTCTGAGCTTCCAAAAGCACTTTCTATAGCTGCTAAATACTCTTTTGGAGATGCTTCAGCATTGGTAAACCTTACCGCTTGGATAATCTCCAAGGCTGGTCCACGCAAACTCTCTACAATCCTTAACTTCTTTTCTTTTTCGGAACGATCACTTTCCTCAACCATGAGCATTGCTTGTTCCATCCAATTCTCTAAATTATCCTCTCCAGCCGGAATGGGATTGATACCTGAAAAGGTCCTCAGCTGTCCAAAGGAACTGCTATCACTTGAGATTTTGGTGGTTTTAGCAAGCAATTCACCCACCGCCCTGATGATCGGCGTAGAAGCATTTAACAAGTTAGGTGAACTTGATTCTTGATTTTCTTCTCTTAGCCCTGATTTATCAGGTGTGACGAAACTTTCCCCTTCACCATCTAAAGCATTACCCTCCATTCTGTTAGCACTCAGGATCCATGGGTCTCATCCATCAGCAGGCAATACCTCAAGAGGGAGTCTCTCTGCATGCACCTTCTCACGACATTCACAGAGCACTATCAGAGACTGAGACGCTTGGCTATACATCCGTCCTCTTACCCTGACTCTTCCAAGGGCTTTGATAGAATGCATAGTGTCTTCAATTTTAGAAACATCTGTCTCTTCTGGAATTCCACTCACAATGATGGCATAATCTGGATCAATGCCTTCACCTCGACACCAACTTTTCAAGTCAGGGACTGAGAAAGGGGTCTGCAAATGAGCCATAGCTAGAGCTAAACTGTTACTTTTTAATAGAAAACTTCAAACGTGATTTATTTTAAATTTTTTATATCTCAATTACTAATGCTGCAGTAATAAGGGAAATGGATCCCAGCGGTGCCTCCAATTTATGTAACCCCAGTAATGATACCCGCTATGTTAAAGCTGGGGCCTGGGTAAGTATTTGTTTCACAGTTATGATTACCTAAAATAATCACATGTATTTACCATTCCCTTCAGCAGCAATAAAGACTATTGAAAATCCAATACTGGTCTTATGAGTCTTTATATATATTTGACTAACCCAATGAATTAAGTAAAACAATGTGAACAGTAATGAAATGTGAAAATACACTTTTTTAAATAAAATAAATAAAATCCTTCACAAGTTTTAAACACCCTGAAAGGTATAAATGTTTAACTCAATAACACAATCTTCCACTTGGTATTAAACCCAATTAAATACTCAGTAACTTAAATTCAGTAACAAAACTCACAAAGTGGGCCCACATTCACGCTCTCATTCATACACACACCCAACGTTGCAGGCCTGATGTTTTCCAGAACGCGACGTGTCCCATGATATGATGATGTTGTGGCTTTGGCTCACACAGCGGCCGTCTTTCTCTCCCGCGAGGCAACAGAGGAACTCCAGGCTTTTCCGGTCACCTGGAGCGCTATCTGTTGTGGCGATCTATCCCTCGTTGCCAGAGGAACTTCAGGCTTTTCTGGTCACCCGGAGTGCTATTTGGTCCGCCTCCTCTCCGATGAATCTGATCCGGCTCGTTGCTCGTGCTAATCACCACACGAATGCATGGAGTAAACGTGCTGAGTGAAATCCATGACGAATATCACCAATAATTGCTAAATAAAGTTCTTATTAGCAACATACGAATACTAAGGACAGATTCAGTCTGTATATACGGGATTATCATGGGAAAAACCTTTTATTCAGCCTCTACCATCTTTTTCTCCAACTCGTCTCTTCTCTCCTCGCCACGCCCCTCCTTTCCCTCATTGCGTGATTCGTGAGTACGTAAATAAAACATTAAACATTAAATAATATTATATATAAATATTTAACTATATACATACACATGAAAACACTGTAAAGGCACAGAATAATTAAAATACACACATTATAATGTAAATAAACATATTACTTTCAAACAGTAATTTAGTGTCTTTAGGCTCACCGGGCTACATTAGCTTTTTCCTTTTGAGATCATCCCCAAATGTCCCCATAGAAAGGATTTGGCATATAACATCTGGGGGCATGTATAGGTAAGTAAACCCACCCCCCTTACACACAAACGTGTACACTTTAAGTTGTATTAATCTGCACTCTTACTTCTTGCGATGTCTGCTACTCAAACATCAACATACTGTATAACAATGTCAACCTGGTCTCATATTATCACATTAAAATACCTCATTTTTAGAGGTGCAACAACAACAATTTTTATTCCCTTTCACACAAATCACATATAAACTAGCAGTTCTTAAACACATAATTTCCGTTCTGTTCCTCACAGTGTTATCTTTTGACATCAAAACACTTTTACTATACTGCATGACTTGAAAAGTGACACATTTTAATGTTTGTATTGTAACTATCTAACTACATTTACATCCTTGTTTGAGGATGATCAAATTGTTGAACTTGTGAAGAGCTTTGCTTCTGCAATTGCATTTTTCATGTCATATTTCTTTTTTATGACACTGTCGGTTAGGTTTAGGGTAGGGAGGTTGATTTTCGGATTTCAAACTAACACTAGAGCATTAACCTTTAAAACCTAATCTGCTTTTATCTCATGTTTAGCTTTTATGACACTGTCATAAGGTTTATGGTGTGGAGGTAGGTTTTGTTGATTTAAATCTCAATAGAACATTAACCTTAAAAACCTCATCTGTTTGGGAGAAAAAAAAGCACCACACAGTGGATATTTCACCTCAGAACTGCAGCAATACTTGAAATCAAGTAATGTCATTTTGCAAAAAATGTCTCCACTGTCATGCAATTTATTTGAAGTTTTTAACTCCTGATCCAGTAATGCCCACCTCATGAAATACTTTTCTTAAATCTGTACCTTCTCTATATTCATTTTATTATTGTTTAGTTTAGATTGCTATCTTAACATACATGTCTCATGTTTTAGTGATCTGGGCTTTGGCGCAACATTTTGATGCATGATGTACCCTGTGAAATCAGTGAAATAACAAATAAAGTAAACGTGACTCGAGGGAGAGAGAGAGAGAGAGAGATGGCAGTTTGTATTAGAAATACAACCAAGGTATTCAGAAAAGGCCTATAAAGATTTATCCTTACCATTAGAAGAGACATGACTGACTGTATCAGAGTATTTGTGTTGACGTGACTGGCTACAGATCCTCCACTTCAACAGCAGGTGCAAAAACTCAACAATAAATTACTTTCCTACAGTTTGTGTATGTGTGGATACAGAAGCAGCATTTCTGTAATTTCTCTGAACAGCTGAAAAATGTAATCTGTTTCTCTGTCCGATTTCATTTGGAAAAAAGGTTTTCAAGATTTGAAACGTATCTGATCAGAACACTTTCTCAAACATTTATTTAGTTGCCTAAATTGATTTAGAGTTAATGCAAACAGAACTACAGACAGACTGACTAAATAAATGCGCTTGTTCCTCCAAACAGCGAGAACAACAGACAGAGTGAATAAAGACAGGCAGAGTGATTGAAAAATGCTAAAAAGAAAGAAATGTTCTTTCAAAGAACAAAGTTCCCTTAATAAATGCCTGCTAAATATATTCCGTGTGTGTGTGTGTGTGTGTGTGTGTGACTGTGATGCTCGTAGAATAAAAAGCAAATCAATGGGTTGTGAATTACCCACTGCACACACAGGTTTTCCATTTGGGAGGTGTCTCCATGTCATTAAAGCTTAAATGCGAAACCCCATTAGCAAAATAAAGCATTAAAATAAAAGGTAAAATTACAACTGAACAGTAATCTGTGAGAGCTAGATTTCATCCACCTACGTGCAAACACACACATGCATACACCTCTATTCACTTACAGCATTTTATGAGGTGCCAACCTGACCTGGCACTAAGTCACTCTAACAGTTTAAACTTGCATAACCGCAGACGTAAGTAATTCTGCGATTCTGATCTGCATTAACGGGGTGCCGTCTGAAACTAAACGAGAGATAAACAGCACGCGTGTGTTCTTTCGGGTCTTATCTACAGTATGTGCACGATGTGTTGTGTTATATAAATACGAAAACAATACTTTTAGTGATGTGCTGCCCTCTGGATCCATTTAACTGTTACTCAGACCAATCATCCCGCACTTCCCCCTTGCTCTGCTGTAGCCGACTCCAGATTTTACCCAACACACTGTGCACGACCCAAAGTAATATCATTTTACATTTACATTTATGCATTTGGCAGACGCTTTTATCCAAAGCGACTTACAGAGCACTTATTACAGGGACAGTCCCCCTGGAGCAACCTGGAGTAAAGTGCCTTACTCAAGGACACAATGGTGGAGTAACGCAAGGAAAAAGTCAAGAGAGCTGGATCTAGATGCAGTGAAGGATTTTTAATGAAATAATAAACAAAAACAAAATAACAGGTAAACCAGGAACAAATAAAACGTCCACGATGGGAAACAAAACATAAACAAGAGAAAACAGCCACGAAGGGCACGGGCAGAACACGGTAGGTCAAACACATTCAAGAACATACATTCAAAAACTGACAATACTGAACAGAAATCAGGGCATTAAATACACAAAGACAAATGAGAACATTAAACACAGGTGAGGAACAATAAGGAACAGCTGGAGGTGATCAGAGCAGGGTATGATGGGAAGTGTAGTCCATGGGGAACAGATGACAGAGGTAAAACACAGGGCAGACAACAGTGAATCGTGACATAGCACCCCCTCTAAGGGGCGGATACTAGACGTTCCCTAAAAAAAAAAAAAAGAAAAAAACTAAAAAAAAAACACAAAAACAAAAAAACAAATCATATATGGAGTGAAGGGGAGGCTCGGGGAGGCAGGCAGTCCAAGGAGGGCACAAGGGGCAAGGGGATGAGGGGAATAGCGCAAAGACAGGGAGGCAGGGCCAAGATGGAGCCAGGGACCAGGGAGACCAGAGCAGGTCAGGTGGACGGCTAGGAGACCAAGGGGATGACCTCAAGGTGGGGACTGGGTCTGGAGGCCTGGGAGGTGGCCACAGGACAGGGACTGGGTCAGGAGGCCTGGGAGGCAGCCACAGGATAGAGACTGGGTCAGGAGGCCTGGGAGGCGGCCACAGGACGGGAGCTGGGTCAGAAGGCCTGGGAGGCGGCCATAGGATGGGGACTAGGTCAGGGGGCCTGGTCTCGGCTACCACCGGACCAACCAACAATGTAGGGAAAAGTTAAAAAACTTAAAAGTGACTACAGAACCATCAAGGACCACAACAGCCAGAGTGATTCAAACAGAAGAAAGTGGAAGTGGTTTGCCCAAATGGACGCTATCTATGGCAAAAGTCTGGCGGGCAATGGGTGGGAGAGTGCCCTGAACTCAACCACAGCAGAGGATGGTAAATTTTTTTCAATTAACTCTATATCCGCTTGAAAGCTTCACTTTATTTAGTTGACCAGCTACTGGAAAGCTTGATTCTAAAACAACCAGGACAATTTAACTGTTACAACTGTGACGATCAGCTTATATTCCCACCCACGTTGAGGTGGCACTAAACTGTTGTGGAAAAGCAAGCTCAGAAAAGTAAAGCGAGTGAGTCGAGTCGAACCATAACATGCAGTGGAAAAGTGCCATACCAGCTTACAGACGGTAGGCAATTAAGGTCACAGTTATAAAAATTTAGGACACTAAAGAGAATTTTCTACTGACTCTGAAAAACACCACAAAAAAAAATGCCCAGGGTCCCTGCTCATCTGCATGAATGTGCCTTAGGTATGCTGCATGTAGACATAAGGACTGTAGATGTGGCAAGGGCAATAAATTGCAAAGTCCATACTGTGAGACACCTTAGACAGCGCTACATGGAGACATGAAGGACAGCTGATCATTCTCGCAATGGCAGACCACATGTAACAACATCAATATTTATTGATATTTAAAAACATTTAAAAACAACCATGGTTGACCAAAGTGTTGTCCAAGGTAAAATGGTAATTACAAGAAAATAAAAACATACAAAGTAGACAAAAAAAATAAAAAGAAGATAAAACCGGTCACAATATTTAAAGAATATTGAAAACTAAAGAGAAAAATATGTCTTTAGAGAAGACTTAAAAGTTGAAATTGAGGGAGATAATCTAATATATAGAGGTAGACTATGCCATAGTTTCGGTCCAGTAACTACAAATGCTCGATCACCACGTTTTTTAAGTCAATTCTGTACTTTACAGGAAACCAGTGCAAAGCAATTAGAATGGGTGTAACTGACTCATACTTGCGAGTCCCCTTGATAAGTCTGGCAGCAGCATGTTGTACCATCTACAGACAAGAGAGGGAAGACTGAGAGACGCCATAGAGAATTACAATAATCTAAATGAGATGTTACCAAAGCATGAATCACAGTTTGAATGTTCTGCGTGGATAAAAAAGGATTTACTTTTGTGAGAAGGCGAAGATGATAAAAGCATGACTTTACAACCGCACTAATTTGTTTATCAAATTTTAAATTGTTATCAAATTGTACACCCAGGTTTCTGGTGCATTGTGTTTTATATGGGGCAAGAGAACCTAGGTTGAGTTCAGCAGCACAATTTTCATTAGGCCCAAATAAAATACATTTTATTTTACCTTCATTTAGATTCAAGAATTTATTTGCTAGTGTAACAAGGTTAAAATAGTTTTATTTCACAAGATTTTTCTGTTATTATGCAGTTAAGGCTGTTCTACAATTGTTTAAACAAGTGTTTCTAAAAATACATTAAAAAGGGTCTGTAAGGAGGTGATGGTTCGTCGGATCTCGCCGCTTTCCCGCTTCATCGAGGGGATGCACGGAATGTTGCACGGAGATTAGACGACGTCGGATCTTGCTGCTGTTCCGCTTCATCGAGGGGACGCACAGACTGATGTTACAGAGATTTGAAGACGTCGGACTTTTCCGTTTTACCGCTTCACCGAGGAAACGTATGACCTAAGCCAGTATTTTTGAACCAGCAAAATTAAGATGCACCAAGCAAATATTGATTTGATTTGAAAGCATCTTAACTGTTTTAAGTGATTGATCAATTTATTAGAGATGTAAAATCAAAGTGCTGATTCATTTATTCAGTTGTGAATTATTTTTTTAATTTTTTTTAGTATGGTAATTAATGATGCACTCTAACAATGATACCAGTAATTTTGGTGGCTATCATTTGGGGAGAGGCAGAGGGGTTTTTGCCATTTAGTGGTCCGTGTACTCCTGGGAAGATGAATAACTTTGATTATGATGCTAACAGAGTACATTTTTCTACTCCAGTGTCTCACGATATACCACCACTTGAAATGAGCTTATCAGAATCTACTGTAGCACTATCTAATGAACAGTTAAAACAACTGAGCTCTGATATCAGTCAGTCGATTAAAGCCAGCTTGTTTCCTAACAGTCAGCTACCTACATCCGCCTTGTTTCATGATTGTCAGAGGTGCTCACAGGTGAATCAGTGTGGTGCCACCATCATCGATGCTTCAAAGATGAATCTTGTACTGAAAATTGGTAGAGAGCCACCTTACTTTCGTGGTGACAGCTCAGATAAGCATTCAGTCTTTGAATGGGAAGATTTGATGAGAGCTTACCTTGAAAAAGGGAATTATTCTGATTTAGAGCGCATTGATGAAATCATAAACAAATTGATGGGCCGTGCAAGGGATGTCATTCAGATATGGCTTCGCAATAGCACCTCAGTCTCTAGGAGTGGTGATGTAGATATGGTGTTCCGTAACCTCAAACAGTACTTTGGGGGTGCGATATCCACAGGTTTTCCTCTGGCTGACTTTTATGCTACCAAGCCATATCATAATGAAGGCCCTTTTGATTATTGGATCAGATTAAACAAAGCTGCTGACCTAGCTGAACAGCATCTTAAAAGTGAGGGCAGAACATTGCAAAATCGGGACATGGAGCTTGCAGTTATGTTCATACGTAATTATCCCGATAAAGGTCTCTCCATGATGTTCTTGAGCAAATCACAGCGCGAGTGGACAGCTGCAGAGGTACAGGACCGTTTGGATGAATTTGTAAGAGACTGCAAAGTTTATGTGTGTCAACCCTCACAACAAACAGCTAGTTCTTTCATTACTGATGTAGGTGGTACACCACCTGGTAGAACCCAAGTGGTTAGGACTTCAGGGGGTGCAGTTGAGCCTGATCATGCAACATGTGAAAGTAACACAATGGATAGGATACTAAATACGCTGGAGAAAGCATTGTCATGTAACGCACAGTCCTCCAAAGCAGTTGTGCATCGCAAACAGAATGTTAAGAGACCACAGGTGTGTAAAGTCTGCCAGAGTTTTGACCACAGCACGGTTGCTCACTGTAGATTGCACAAATTGTGCTTCACTTGCTACCTTCCTGGACATACACATGACATGTCTCCATCTGGAGGAGGGCGATGGTAGGCACATGAGTTCAACCTCCTTTGATAGTGATGACATTGAGTCTGTATATGCTTTCTTTTGTGAAAATGGCCCAAAGTCTAGCAAAGTAATCTTGCAAAACACCATGAGAACAGCTCAAAGTGAAAGTTTGTTCTACACTAATATTTTAGTGAAGGATAAAGTTGAGTTGAAAGGAATGGATACTGGGTCGATGGTGACTACCATCAGTGCTGATATAATACCCATGTTAAAACAAGCAGGTGTGATGACAGAAGACATGCTGGCCCCTGCAGATATCGTTTTAGTGGGTTGTGGGGGTAAAAAAAACAGTCCTTTAGGACTATGTGATTTGAAACTTGAAGTTTATGGGTACAAGTTTTTAGTCCCGGTCCTGTTTGTTGAAGGACAGATTGATCCCATTGTTTTGGGTACAAATGTGCTTAAGCCACTTATACGACATTTCAAGTCAAATGATGGATTTTGGCGTGTAATGAGTAAACCTGATGCACCGGGCCAGAGTGACAGTAGCCAGTTTCTTCGTCTTCTGTCTAAACTAGAAAGATGGCGAGGGGAGTCCATCCCAGACAAGGTCGGAACTCTGAAGTTGAAAGGTGCTGTGACTCTTCAGACTATGACTGAGCATTTGGTGTGGGATCGTTTACCGACAGGTACAGTGTTATCAGCTGGTAGTATGGTAATCGTTGAGCCATGTGCATCACCATGTGTGAACAAATGGATAATTGTTGGGCGAATAGTTTCTCCACTGTGGGGAGATGGGTGGCTACCCATGAAGATTATCAACCCCACTACTGCAGAAATAACTCTACGCAGAAACTCAAAAATTGCAGATGTTTTCCCCTGCGTTGCTTTAGAGGATTTTGATCAGTTGTCTGATACTTTGACTGTTCACCAAAATGTGGGGGAAGTGCGAAGTAATAGTTCCTATGTTAGCCTTACTGCCAGAAGCATGTGCAGTGACATCTGTGATGTGAATGATAAGCTGGAAAAGCTAGGGCTTTTCCAATTGATGGCTGCGAAGTTTCTTTGCAGTGTAAAGAGAGACTTGTTGATTTGATTGGGGCCTATGAGTCTGTCTTCTCGAGACATCATCTAGATTGTGGTGAGGCGCAGGATTTCTGCCATCGTATTAGACTAACAGACGACCGACCATTCAGGTTACCATATCGCAGAATATCGCCTGCTCATTATCACAAACTGAAAGAGACCTTGGACGAGATGAAGGCAAAAGACAATAATTCGTAAATCCTTTAGTGAATTTGCCTCTCCCTTGGTTCTCATGTAGAAAAAGAATGGCGATTTACAAATCTGCACAGATTTCAGATGGCTTAATGCCAGAACTGTTAAAGATGCCCATCAGCTTCCACATCAGAGCGATGTCCTGGCTGCGTTGGGGGGAAACATGTTCTTTAGCACCATGGACTTGACGGCTGGCTATTACAACATACCCCTCCATGAGCTTGACAGGAAGTATACTGCATTTTCATCACCGTTAGGATTGCATGAGTACAATCATCTCCCACAAGGACTGTGTAATAGCCCAGCCACGTTTATGCGCATGATGCTTACCATATTTGGTGACCAGAACTTTTTGAGTCTTCTGTGTTACCTTGATGATTTGTTGGTATTCGCCAAGTCTGAAGAAGAGAGTTTAGCCCGATTGGAAATGGTTTTTCAACGCTTGAAGGAGCATAACTTGAAACTTTCACCTTCAAAATGTCAGTTTTTGAGGCGCTCAGTTAAATTTCTGGGTCATGTAATTTCCCAACATTGTATTTCGAGGGATCCAGATAAAGTGAAAGCAGTAGTCAAGGTGGTAGAGGCTGATTTAATGGAGTTAGATGGTGTCACTCCATCGCCTTCCAAAATACGTTCCTTTTTAGGGATGGTGATCTAATACCAGCATTTTATTGAAAACTGTTCTGTACTGGCCAAACCCTTGTTTACTCTGATTGGTGGTCAGAAAAGGCATCGGAATTCAAAAAGTAGAAAAAGGCCTTTGCTGTCCCGCAAACTTGGACCAGATGATTGGACCCAGGAGTGTAAACAGGCGTTTCAAAATCTTAAGACAGCACTTGTTGAGGAGGTACTTTTGGTTCACCCTGACTTTAGTAAGCCATTCATTTTATCTGTTGATGCGTCTACAGCTGGACTTGGTGCAGTATTGTCTCAAATTCATCACAACAGTGACAAAGCACAACCAATAGCTTTTGCCAGCAAGTCTCTAAATCATGCTCAGGCAAAATACCCGGCACATCGCCTTGAATTATTTGCAATGAAATTACAATTTGTAATAAATTTAGCCATTGGTTGCGTGGTCACAGGTTCACTGTGTGGACCGACAACAATCGTTTGAAGTACATACTGACCAAGCCCAGGTTGGATGCCTGCGAGCAGCGCTGGGTGGCGCAGTTGGCACCATTTGACTTCGACATACAGTATATTCCAGGTACAAAGAATGTGGTAGTTGATGCCCTCAGCAGAGAGCCTTTTGTGCAGTCAAAAATGTTGCATAGACTAACTAGAGCTCCTTATTCTACCCTTATTCGGCAGGCGGACAATTTCAAAACGGATGAAGTTCAGACTATGTTTCGGCTTTCGGCAGAGCTCCCTGAGATGAGGGATTCACACCCCTCATCTCAGCTCAGACTTACACTGGAGACGCTACCGTGAAAGCTGTGTGTAATGCAGGAAGTGTACATGTGCGCAGTGATGAGATTTCTGCAGTCCTGCAAACACATCAGCATTGGGAAGATGCAGGTACTATAAGAGCTATTTCACATGTGCAGCACTTAGAATCTCTTGTCGCAGTGGGGCTGAACCGAGTTCCCTTTTTCAATGATGAACTTCTTACCAACCAAGTCAATAATGCTGTTGTGGGTCGGGTCAAGTTTTTTATTGACCGTGGTTGTCGTCCCTCTAGGCGCAAAAAAGTTAATGAATCACGTGGGACGTTAAAGATATTGAGACAGTGGGATAAACTGACCACACACCTGGGGATAGTGTATCGTGTGTCCAAGCACCCAGTGACAAAACAGAAAGCTTACCAATATGTTGTGCCTGAATCGCTCCGAATGGCGGTATTGAAAGGCATTCATGATGATGCGGGCCATCAAGGTCAGCAGCGCTCATTGGGGTTGGCCAGACAGAGGTTTTATTGGGATACAATGGAGAAAGATGTCAAGGATTACATCCACAACAGTAAGAGATGCATTGTGAGCAAAGCTCCTGAGCCAGAGGCTAGGGCTCCATTAGTTTCCATTACCACTTCTTCGCCACTCGAATTAGTCTGTATAGACTTTTGGTCAGCTGAAAACCATAACAATAAATCTACTGATGTTTTAGTAGTCACTGACCATTTCACAAAGTTGGCGTGTGCATATCCTTGTCCTAATCAATCTGCGAGGACAGTGGCGCGGGAATAACTACTTTTGCGTGTATGGTTTTCCTGTTAGCATTCACTCTGACCAGGGCGCCAGTTTTGAGTGTTTATTGATTACGGAGCTGTGTCAGTTGGCTGGTATTGACAAAACGCACACCACACCATACCACCCAATGTGCAATGGTCAGGTGGAATGAATGAACCATACTCTTGGTAACATGATCCGTGCACTGCCCCCCAGATCTAAAGTCAGATGGCCGCAAATGTTGAACACCTTGACATTTGCATACAATTGTACAGTTCATGAAACAACAGGTTTTTCGCCTTTCTTTCTCATGTACGGCCGTACTCCGAGACTACCTGTTGACCTTATGTTTGAACCCGTACTTTTGATTGGAGAAACAGTTGACATTGACAAGTATGTGCAGTCACTCAAGCGAGACCTCTGTGAAGCTATGAAACTTGCACAGTCACATTCAGAAAAACAACAACATAAACAAGCAGAATTGTATAACAAAAGGAGTAAGGGACGATCAGTTGACATCGGGCAAAGAGTTTTGTTGGCCAACAAAGGCGAAAGAGGTAAAAAGAAACTGGCAGATCGTTGGGAAAGTACAGTTTGTTTATGTCTTGTTCAGTTTATGTCTTAGTTGTTGAATCTTTGTATGTTTATACAAATATTTACACATGTTAAGTTGCTGAAAATAAAAGCAGTTGAAAGTGAGAGGATGTTTCTTTTTTTTTTTTGCTGAGTGTGTAGGCTATATAGCCCTTGTCCACTGGACAATGTGTTAAGGATGGTACCTATTTTAAAGCAATGTTACAGTTACAAAAATATAATTTGTTGTATAATACAATTATGTGGCAGAGAGCTATCTGTTCGGTCTGTAGAATCAATGGATTCTCTGTTTATTTTTGTCAGTAACCAAAACGGCATCATCAACAAACAACAGTGCCAGTGTTGCATGTTTGGGAGTTCTCCTTTCATGTTTAGATTCATGTTCATGTTTTCAGGTCCTTTATTTTGAAATTAGTTCACTTCCTTGTCTAGTCATGTGATTATCCTGTTTCCCTTATGTTCATATGTCTTGTTCTCATTGGTTTATTGTCTTGTGTAAAGAAGTTCATGCTCACGGGTAATCACACGGCGAGAAACCGGCTTAACATATAAATGATAGGTTTAATGTAAAACTCAAAATACAAACACATAAGACAACGGACATGTCTGTGAACTATCTCTCTGGGGGGGGGCTCCCGTGCGGTCTGCCGGCGGGTCATCCCCATCAACCTGGACGAGGGAGGGGGCAAGGGGAGGGAAACAACAATAATTAAAAGTGTGGAGGGGGGTCCTTCCTGCACTGAGCAGTACCTCCCCTCCCACAAACACCATAATTTAAAAAAGAGGGAAAAGGCCAACGCAGAGCGGCAGTGAGAGAGAGGAGAGAGAGATAAAAAAAACTTACTCGCCGGTTCTCCGATAAGCCGGAGCTTGTTCCTCAGCCACTCCTCCACCCTCTACCGAACGGCAGCCGCGCCTCTCCAGGCGGATCCGAGGCAGGCCTCCAGCCCCTGGCGGACAGAACGCCCCGCCGCGTTCTCGGGGAGCCGAAGGGGAGTCCCCCACCCCTGGCAGCGGTTCTCCCGCTCCAGGCGGTCGGTCGCGATCCCCTCCCCACTCGCGGACGGCGGTCTTCCCTCAACCCCTCCGCATTTCAGCGGCTGGTAGGGGCATCCTCCGTCCCTGGCAGCGGCCCTGACCACTCCAGGCGGTCGGCTATAGGAGCCCCTTCTCCCCTCGCGGTCGGCAGCCGTTCCTCCGCGTCCAGGCAGCTGGGCTCCTCGTCCCCCAGCAGATGGCCGCGGCTGCTTCTTTGGGGTAGTGGCGAGAACTCCGCTACGGCGTATCCCTCTTCCTTCCCGGGTTTTGGCACCAATGTAATGCTCACGGGCAAGGAAGAGGCGAGAAACCGGCTTAACATATAAATGATAGGTTTAATGTAAAACTCAAAATACAAACACATAAAACAACGGACATGTCCGTGAACGATCTCTCTCTCTCATGTCCGTCTTCCGCGGTCGGCCCTTTAACCCTCTCGGAGGCTTGATTAGCCTAATACGGGACCGGGCGTGTTGAGTCACGAACCGGCTCCGCCCTCAACCATGCCACATGTTGTTACCTAGTTATCAGTCTTGTCTTTTCATTGGTTCATGTTTTAGTAGTCTTGTTATTACTTTAGTCTTGTTATTGGTTGTCATTGTCATGTGTTTTCCCATGTCCTTGCATTTATGGCCTCATGTTTGCTTGTCCATAGTCAGGTATTGTGATTGTTTAATCGGGTAATGGTGTCCTTAATGCTTGTTCTTTGTTTGTTTTTCAAGTCTCTTGTTTTGTGTCTTTTGTTAATTTGGCACTGTATAATAAACTGCACTTGGGTTAACAATCATCTCTTCTTCCTCCTGCTTGCCCTGCCTTAAACGTTACAACTTTTGATTTATTTTCAGACTACCCTAGCAACTTTTTCAAAGCAACAAATTTAGCTACTTTTAAAGATTATTTGGAACTTAGCAACTTTTGAAAAGTGACTAAAATGCACATGGTTTTTTTTCCCTCTAAATGAGACAAACAATCATTCACCATGCGTCATGGGAGCGCTTGTTCACTCAGTCACGTTTTGCAGGTTTTGTTGGCTGCGGTTCTCTGATTTGTGGATCTTTCTCTTCTGTGCCATAGGTAATGTAGTAGTTTACATGTATTCTGCTATTAAATAAGATTTTTAAACAATTTGGTTGAAATAACACAGACGGAAGGCTTCGACAGAAGCATATACCATCGTTGTACAACCTCTTTATAGCCAGGGACAGAGGCATCAGCTAGTGTTGCCAATTTAGCAACTTTTCACTAGATTTAGCACATTTTTGAAACCCTTAGCGAGTAAAAGAGCCAACTAGTGACTATTTTTACATTCTTCCACATCTGCATATATGTTTATTATGTCAAATGTGTACATTATGAAAAATAGTGCAATATGTATATGATGTGTAAGAGGACTGCACATTGGTGGAACAAGCATTCACTCCTTTCACAGATAAAACAAAGTTGAACTGATTTGACATGCTATTCATGTAGGTTATGGTGTTATTCTAGTCATTTTATATGTAATATTGACAATATGAACTCTTATCCTTGAACCTAAATATGAACATCATACAAATTTATATTAATGAATCTGAATCATTATGGTTTACACATACAATTTCAATAAAAATACTAAAGAACATTGATTAAATGTGTGTTTATACAACAAGACCGTAAATAAGAGAATAAGTAACATATTGTTAGATAGTTAGGCACCCAGACAAATCTGACAATGGAAGTGAATTTATGAGGGTAAGTTAAATAAGTGAGCCACTATGTTTGTGGATGGCATACTCACATTTCCATCAAAGGGGAAAGGTAGATCCCAAAATTGCTAAAAGATTTAACTATTTTACTTTGTAATACACTTAAATGTTTATTCCCACAGTGCAAGTATTTATTTGCTCATGTACTGCAACAAGCAAATTTCTGCTTATTTTTGTATAAAGATTAATCTTATCTTTAATAATATCCTTTTGCTATAGCATATCAATTGTAATATCCTTTATCCATAACAACATGGGTTTACCTGTGGGCAGAATCATTTCGACAATCTCATCTGAACACCTGCTAAAATGATATTGCTCTCCCTCACCTCAGCATTTTGAGGTCACATCCCATTTATGCTGGTGACATATCTCCCTATGGAGGCTTTGTCCTCAAAACCATTTGACTGTAGCTTTAACAAAATGGGTTTACCTGGGGGGGATTATCATTTTGGCAATGCTATTATTACACCTGCCAAAAGTGGAGTGCCCTCCCAATCTCAAGATTAAAAGTTTACAGAGACATCACATTTACACTGGGGAAATATCTTCCTATGGATGCTGTGTCCTCAAAACCATTTGACTTTAGCTTTAATAAAATAGGTTTACCAGGGGGGAAAATAATTTTGGCAATGTTATTATTTCACCTGCCAAAATTGGAGTGCCCTCCCAATCTCAGGATTACAGTGTCACAGAGACATCACATTTACACTGGGAACATATCTTCCTATGGATGCTGTGTCCTCAAAACCAATTGACTGTAGCATTAATAAAATGGTTTTACCTGGGGGGATTGTCATTTTGGCAATGTTATTATTACATCTGCCAAAATTGGAGTGCCCTCCCAATCTCAGGATTACAGTGTCACAGAGACATCAAATTTTTACTGGTAACATATCTCCCTATGGAGGCTTTGTACTCAATACCATTTGACTGTAGCGTTAACAAAATGGGTTTACCTGGGGGGATTATCATTTTGGTAATGCTATTATTACACCTGCCAAAATTGGAGTGCCTTCCCAATCTCAGGATTACAATGTCACAGAGACAACACATTTTACTGGTAACATATCTCCCTATGGAGGCTTTGTCCTCAAAACCATTTGACTGTATCTTTAACAAAATGGGTTTACCTGGGGGGATTATCATTTTGGCAATGCTATTATTACACCTGCCAAAATTGGAGTGCCCTCCCAATCTCAGGTTTAAAAGTTCACAGTGACATCACATTTTTACTGGTAACATAACTTCCTTTGGAGGCTTTGTCCTCAATACCATTTTACTGTAACTTTAATAAGATATGTTTACCAGGGGGGATAATCATTTTGGCAATGTTATTATTACACCTGGCAAAATTGGAGTGCCCTCCCAATCTCAGGATTACAGTGTCACAGAGACATCACATTTTCACTGGTAACATATCTCCCTATGGAGGCTTTGTCCTCAATACCATTTGACTGTAGTTTTAATAAAATGGGTTTACGTGGGGGGATTATCATTTTGGCAATGCTATCATTACACATGCAGAAATTGGAGTGCCCTCCCAATCTCAGGATTAAAATATCACAGATACATCACATTTATGCTGGGGACATAACTTCCTATGGAGGCTTTGTCCTCAATACCATTTTACTGTAACTTTAATAAAATATGTTTACCAGGGGGATAATCATTTTGGCAATGTTATCATTACACCTGTGTCCTCAAAAGCAGGTTATTCAGAGGGCCTGTGTAGCTCAGCGAGTAAAGACGCTGGCTACCAGCCCTGAAGTCACAAGTTCAAATCCAGGTCATGCTGAGTGACTCTAGCCTGGTTTCCTAAGCAACCGAATAAGCAACCAAATTGGTCCAAATTGGGGTAGAGTCACATGGGGTAGACTCCTTGTTGTTGCTGTAATGTGGTTCGATCTCAGTGTGGTGAGTTGTGCATGGATGCTGCGGTGAATAGCGTGAAGCCTCCACATGCACTACATCTCAGCAGTAATGCTCAACAAGCCACGAGATAATATGCATGGTCTGAAGGTCTCAGACGTGAAGGCAACTGAGATTTGTCCTCCACAACCCAGACTGAGGTGAGTCTTTACTCCACCACGAGGATTTAGAGTGCATTAATGAATTGGGCATTCCAAATTGGGGAGAAAAAAGCAGTTTATTCAGTTTTCAGTGAGGATTTACACTATATTTATGCTGCTGACATCTGTACCAGTGTGCGAGTATGAACATTGTCTTCAAGATCCTTTCACTCACAAACAGACAGGTGACAAATTAAAGGAAAAACTAATATAAAGTGCCTTATTAAGATGTTGGGCCAACACGTGCCAACAGAACAGCTTCTTTGACCCTTGGCATTTATTGTACAAGTCATCATAGGAGAAAGGTGATCATTCAGAACAACTTTGTATTGAGTTGCTGAACATTGAACTGAAAAGGCAGTGATTGGAAGGGATTGACACTTCCCTTTTAGGGGCCAAGTGAACATAAACCATGCCAGAAAAATTCCTCCCAGAGCATAACAGAGCAACCGGATCCCCTCACTTTATTCAGGTTTTTCCTTTAATTTGTCATCCGTCTGTATCTTTGAAAAAATACATTGTAAATGCATATCACTTTGCATCCTTTAGCCACATCTTAGTCAATCGACTTCCACATGATCTGAGAACAAAACTGAGAGCACCAAGAAGGATGAACGATTCCCACCTTTTCAATTTCTTTGCCCAAGCCTTATCTTTCACTAGAATAAAAATTCTGCTTATGGCCACATTCTGTATAATTATTTGTATTGCTTCATTTCTTCACTTGTACTGCATGTACATTTATGATAGAATATTTTAATTTAATTTTCTTGCTGTTAATCAGTGTTTTGATTCTTGCTTTTAATTGTCATTTGTGTATGTCAGTAATGTGATTCCATAAACACCAAGACAAATTCCTTGTATATTATAAAGATAAATGAAGTTGTAATGTCTATACAATAACGTGTGAAGTAAGCATTTAAACAAATTTGTTCACATCTTCTTTGTAATCTTTACATGAAATTATGTAATCTATAAATAAATTACAGGCCATAGTTCAATCTGCTGTATTGTTATTTAAATGTTCTTGTTCACATTAAATATGTAATTGACCCACTAAAACAAATTGAATATCATAATTTATTATAATTTCCATGTGTATGAATTTTCTGTTAATCTTTCCTTTAACTTTTAGATTCTGTAGATTTTCAGTTCTATTAAACTTTCAATACAATTATTATTGGAAACTGTTCAGCAGGTGGCTGCCTTTTACTCTGTGGTCTAAACAAGCAGACAACTTTTTAAGGTAAAAAATTCACACTCTAGTATTCAGCAAACAGAGAATTAACAAAGAGAACATGTATAGAGAACACCAAACAACACTTGATCAAATTTAAAACATATGAACAGAAAATTAAACTGATTACCTCAATAACTCAGTAATACTCAATTTAAAAAACTATAATACAGTCAGACACAGATTTTTCTCTTCAGTTTTTACAAGCCAATCAGATGAAGCTTGTCACCTTCGCTGATATATTGGTGCAATCACAGTGGAACCACCGCAGGCACACATCACAGCAAATCTTAACATATTGATGCATACAGTTATTTAGGTTTCGATAAGCAGACTTAACTATTAAATCATTCATATAAACATATTTTCTCATTAACTCTTCAAATAAATTATGTTTGAAAACAACCAAAAACAATCAATGTTAAAATTGAATAATTACCCAGTCAGTTCCATTATCTTTTTCACCACAGAAGTAACACAGGTCTTTCAGGTCATCTAGAATAAAATTATATTATAGTATTACAGTAAATGTAGTGTTATGTTATAGTATGACAAAAGTGTATTTAAAACAACAATAACTTAAAAGAGATTTTTACAGTTTCTACGTACATACAGTCGTATGCAAAAATGTGGATAACTCGAGCCAAATTACATGATTTGTTGATTTTCCAAGTAAGAAAAAGACCATACGATCTTTTCAGTGGGCACACTTAAACTAGACATATTTCTGCAAACTGATGTGAAATTTTTTTTGTAATGTATTTGCTAACATATGCACATATGAAATCTACTGAAATATATGGATAGATCTAAAACATGCAGTGCATGCAGACACTCTAAGAATATTGCATTCTGTAAGGAAGAGTGAGGGAGAATTCCTAAAGGAAGAATAGAAAGACTGTTAGCAGGCTACATAAAACATTTGGAAGCTGTGGTTTCTGTAAAAGGTGGTGTTACTAAGTACTGACTGAAAGAGTTTCCAAACTTTTCATCTGCCACATATATACAGTTTTAATTAGTTTTTAATCTGTTAAATTATGCAATTAAATAATAAATGTGCTCAGAAAAGTTTGAAGAAATATATTAATTTTAAGGGTGTTAACTGAAAATATTGTGTTGTTCCCCGTCTGTCGCTCACTTCGACGTTGTGTCGAAGAAGCGACACTAAAGTCTCTCTTGAGCGCCGAATATGCCTCTGATCTATGAAAAAAGGCCAATTTGCTTACCCCGTCCCGGACATACGGGTATAAAAGCGGGGAAATACATAGTTCATTCAGAAATTTTCTTCTGAGCCGATGGTTGAACTGCAGCGAGCTGCGAGTCATACACCCGTTCCTGTTCCTCTGACACTTTCTGCTGTTGGATCTACAGCGCACTACAGCGGCTTTCTCCTTCCTTGCATGGCAGTGCAATCTGCCCCTGGGCGCTTCGACAGTGCAAGAGCATATTAAAAGAGTGATATTTCTTTTAAAAGAGCAATACACAGCGGTGTTGAATGTCCTTTTCAGGACGCGTCTTTATAAAGATGCCATTCTGCCCTTGTGTTATTTCTGGATGCGGTGATTTCTCCCCACCTCTCACGGTCATAAAAGCTGCCTTGCGTTTCTGGGCTGCGATCACATGCAGGCAGCGTTTTATGAATGGTTCATCTTCTCAGTGCTAGAATACAGCCAAGGCAACAATGCGGTCGCGGCTTTCTTTTGTCATGAGAGAAAGCTATACTTCAGCCGCCCCCCCCGCGCCTCGCCTCCTTCCTACGGGATTGGGGCAGGCGCCGTGGCGATGAAGGCGATTTGGGGATAATGAAGGGTTGCGTTTCGCCAGGTAAACCCCCTCGAACAACCTGCTCCCTGGCACGCTTGCTTGCTTCAAATTTATTTTCACATTCTCAATAACAGAGCTATTTCCTTTGTCTCTGGGTCACCTGGCCCGCAATTGCCGTTCTCATGGCAACCTGCCGCCAGATTTAAACTGTCCCAGCACGCTGGACGTGAACCCCCTGCCGGCCGGTTCAGACGAGTCTAGAGGACGCCTACGTTGGACCTCCTCCTCAGTCGCTAACCTGCCCCCTAACGGGTGTGCGGAGCAAGGTAAGTGCTTCAAGTCTTTTCTCAGCACTAGAGACTCAGGACGCATCTTCGCCTCCCGATGCGGTACTACTTGCTCCGCCCCGCTGCAAGCCCCGCCGGGTACGTCAAAAATAACTGTCCCCTTGGTGCCTCTAGCATGGAGTTTGGATGCATGGCTTTCACCTCCCAACCTGTCTCGCTGGCTGGCCCGGACCATCTGACTCGGTTACGCAATTCAGTTTGCCCCCCCTACATGGGCGTCCGCTTCTCCGCAGTACATGGCGAACATGCCAAATCCCTGCAGAAATCGCTACTCTTTTACTTGAAGACACGATTGAGCCTGTCCCTCCAACCAAGATGAAGAAGGGTCTCTACAGCCCTTACTTCATCGTACACAAGAAAGGTGGCGGCTTACGACCGATCTTGGACTTGCGAATTTTCAACCAAGCTTTGCATAAACTCCCGTTCAAAATGCTCATGCAGAAACACATCCTAACCTGAGTTTGGCATCTAGATTTGCATCTAGCCTCCATATGTCCCCAGTGTACCAAGGAGCATCATTGCTCACTATAGCTGTGTCTCCTTTGGAAGACTGCATGCTAGGTAGGACACGTCCTTTGAAGGCTGCAGTTTAATCCTGAGATTGGGAGGGCACTCCAATTTCTGCATGTGTAATGATAGCATTGCCAAAATGATAATCCCCCAGGTAAACCCATTTTATTAAAACTACAGTCAAATGGTATTGAGGACAAAGCCTCAATAGGAAGTTATGTTACCAGTAAAAATGCGATGTCTCTGTGAACTTTTAAACCTGAGATTGGGAGGGCACTCCAATTTTGGCAGGTGTAATAAGAGCATTGCCAAAATGATTATCCCCCCAGGTAAACCCATTTTGTTAAAGATACAGTCAAATGGTTTAGAGGACAAAGCCTCCGTAGGGAGATATGTTACCAGTAAAAATGTGATGTCTCTGTGACATTGTAATCCTGAGATTGGGAGGGCACTCCAATTTTGGCAGGTGTAATAATAGCATTGCCAAAATGATAATCCCCCCTGGTAAACCCATTTTATTAAAGCTACAGTCAAATGGTATTGAGGACAAAGCCTCCATACGGAGATATGTTACCAGTGAAAATGTGATGTCTCTGTGACATTGTAATCCTGAGATTGGGAGGGCACTCCAATTTTGGCAGGTGTAATAATAGCATTGCCAAAATGATAATCCCCCCTTGTAAACCCATTTTATTAAAGCTACAGTCAAATGGTTTAGAGGACAAAGCCTCCATAGGGAGATATGTTACCACTGAAAATGTGATGTCTCTGTGACACTGTAATCCTGAGATTGGGAGGGCACACCAATTTTGGCAGGTGTAATAATAGCATTGCCAAAATGATAATCCCCCCGGTAAACTTATTTTAATAATGCTACAGTCAAATGGATTTGAGGACACATCATCCATAAGAAGTTATGTCCGCAGTCTAAATGTGATGTCTCTGTGAACTTTTAATCCTAAAATTGGGAGGGCACTCCAATTTTGGCAGGTGTAATAATAGCATTGCCAAAATCATAATCCCCCCTGGTAAACCTATTTTATTAAAGCTACAGTCAAATGGTTTTGAGGACAAAGCCTCCATAGGGAGATATGTTACCAGTAAAAATGTGATGTCTCTGTGACACTGTAATCCTGAGATTGGGAGGGCACTCCAATTTTGGCAGGTGTAATAATAACATTGGCAAAATTATTATCCCCCCTGGTAAACATTTTTATTAAAGCTACAGTCAAATGGTATTGAGGACACAGCCTCCATAGGAAAATATGTCCCCAGTGTAAATGTGATGTCACTGTGAACTTTTAATCCTAAAATTGGGAGGGCACTCCAATTTTGGCAGGTGTAATAATAGCATTGCCAAAATGATAATCCCCCCAGGTAAACCTATTTTATTAAAGCTACAGTCAAATGGTTTTGAGTACACAGCATCCATAGGAAGATATGTCCCCAGTGTAAATGTGATGTCTCTGTGACACTGTAATCCTGAGATTGGGAAGGCACTCCAATTTTGGCCGGTGTAATAATAGCGTTGCCAAAATAATAATCCCCCCTGGTAAACCCATTTTATTAAAGCTACAGTCAAATGGTTTTGAGGACACAGCATCCATAAGAAGATATGTCCCCACTGTAAATGTGATGTCTCTGTGAACTTTTAATCCTAAAATTGGGAGGGCACTCCAATTTTGGCAGGTGTAATAATAACATTGCCAAAATGACAATCCCCCTAGTTAAACATATTTTATTAAAGCTACAGTCAAATGGTTTTGAGGAGACAGCCTTCATAGGAAGATATGTCCTCAGAGTAAATCTGATGTATCTGTAATATTTGAATCCTGAGATTGGGAGGGCACTCCAATTTCGGCAGGTGTAATGATAACATTGCCAAAATTATAACCCCCCCTTGTAAACCCATTTTATTAAAGCTACAGTCAAAATGCTTTTGAGCACACAGCCTTCATAGGAAGAGATGTCACCAGCATAAATGTGATGTGACCTCAAAATGCTGAGGTGAGGGAGAGCAATATAATTTTAGCAGGTGTTCAGATGAGATTGTCGAAATTATTCTGCCCACAGGTAAACCCATGTTGTTATGGATAAAGGATATTACAATTGATATGCTATAGCAAAAGGATATTATTAAAGATAAGATTACTCTTTATACAAAAATAAGCAGAAATTTCCTTGTTGCAGTACATGAGCAAATAAATACTTGCACTGTGGGAATAAACATTTAAAGGGTTACTTCAGGATTTAGCATTAAGCTTTGTATCAGTAGAAAACCAGTAGTATTTTCAAATTACCGAGCTCCCCCCCCCCCCCCCCACATATCCCCCTGAGACGAGAGATTTATGTATTTTTAGTCTGAAAAAAATCCTCCGATGACGCAAAAATCGTCATTTTGCATCATCGGAGGATTTTTGGGCCAGAGGCTTAAAACTACAGCCAGTATTAGTAGCTAGTTCCACATGTTTTCACCACGCCCATATGGGGCGGGATCTCACTCACAGAATGTGAAGATAGTGTCAGCCATCTTTCTGTAGAAGCTAAGCTAACAGGCTCTTGCTCTGTGTAGAAAGTTTTTATACAAGTAGGCTAATCACGATGGCGGAAGGTAGTTTTGAAGTTGAAATGGCAGAAGGGGATTTCGAAGATCTGTTGCGAGAACCTGATGCTCGCGGCTACCTGTACGAGCCGCAATACAGCGATGAACAGAGGCGGCCGGAGCAGCTGCTGTAGCAGGGGAGCAAGACCTGCTTGGCGGTCAGGAGGAAGAGCCCGGCCAGACTTGAGTTGGGGCGGACTGGTGGTGTCAGTGCTCTCGCTGTGCGCCTATGGAAACAGATAGAGAGTCCTATTGCTGTCGCGAATTTCAGCGATGCTATTTTCTTCTAGACGAGATCACTGAATCCGCTGATGAAACTGCACCGCTAACTTTAGCATGTATAACTGAGCACCCAAGTTTTGTACCACACATGGACAGGGGAGTCCTGGAAACTTATTTTAGGATCCCGAAGATAAATTGGAAATGCCAGCCAAAGCACGCAGGGACAAACGGACGGCTTAGTGTAAAGTGAGTATTTTGTTGTTTTTTCTTTTTGTTACTAAGACGTCATGTACAGAGTTTTGGACACCCGGAATAATCATAATGTTCTTCCCGCGTAGTCAGTCAATTTATCAACTAACTCACGATTTATAGAGTCACGATGTATCAAAGCAAGCCTAGTTGTATCAAATTTTCAGATACTGCCACCTGTGGTTTGGGAGTGGCCTCGTAAGGGCAGCAAAGCAAGTGCATTCTGGGAGTTGTTGTCTTTCAGCCACATGAGTAAAAAATACATTTTCTGCCTTTTCTCAGTCTAGAATGCTTCAAATTCAAAAATAATTTCACATTTATACTATATAAATGACCAATTTTAAATACACATTCATCTTCCCAGAGGTGAAGTATCCCTTTAAGTGTATTACAAAGTAAAATAGTTAAATCCTTTAGCAATTTTGGGATCTACCTTTCCCCTTTGATGGATATTTACGGTCTTGTTGTATAAACACACATTTAATCAATGTTCTTTAGTATTTTTATTGAAATTATATGTGTAAACCATAATGATTCAGATTCATTAATATAAATTTGTATGATGTTCATATTTAGGTTCAAGGATAAGAGTTCATATAGTCAATATTACATATCAAAATGACTATAGAATAACACCATAACCTACATGAATAGCATGTCAAATTAGTTCAACTTTGTTTTATCTGTGAAAGGAGTGAATGCTTGTTCCACCAATGTGCAGTCCTCTTACACATCATATACATATTGCACTATTTTTCATAATGTACACATATGACATAATAAACATCTATCAATGCACTTTAAACAAACGGATTATTCACAACTGCAACGCTAGCAACATATGGTGTAATGCTTGCACTGTCGAAGCCTCTGCTTAGTTTCAGTTTTGTTACGTCATCAAAATTAATTTACATAATATTTAATGCACACTTTATTGCATTTAAATAACTAATTCCTACGTTGCCTTTGGGTTAATTGTGTTGAAAAAGATTGATTATAAATGCTTTGTAGACGGAAGAGTTTTAAACTCGCTGCACCACTGTTTCGTCAACTGACGTAATGCGCGTGCACGCGAGAGGCACTCCGATGGCAGGGATTCCAATTTCGGCATAGCACCCCGGGCAGTCGGAATTATGCACAACTCTCTGGTTGCACAATTATCTTGATCAGGACAGTGAAGACGCACATATAATTCATCTAACAATTAGGGGAAGCAGTTCCCTCTTTTATTTAAGAATGCTTTCCCGTCAGTTAATGGCAATAAGTTGTGCTTGTTATTTTCTCATCAGCAAAGGAGAACGAGGTAAAAGATTTCCCTATACTCCTATCGTATGTGTGGTTTCTTATTGGTATAAAAGAAAAATAAATAGTTGCTAGAAATTTCAATCCGGAAATGTAACCCATTATATGCCTGTTTTATATATAGGGTATTATATAGCCAATGTTGCCATATTGATACTTTAATCTAAAATAATAATGGAGTTAAGATAATTTAGATAAAATATTTAATATTAAAACAGCTTGCTCCACTTTGAATTACCATTAGCTATTAGCTACTGTAACAGAGACTATTCGCCTTTCCAAAAGGCCTATCGTGCATGATTCTTTCTGTAAACTATTTAGTAATATACTGTGTTGGGGAACTCCTGTTTTATGTTTAGCAAATAATTTACCATCAGGCTTTTGCTGAGGCTTGTTTTCATTTGTATGCAGTGAAATCAGTGGGAGATCAAATTTTAATGGCATGGAAAAATTAATATTGCCAAAGGGATTTGGCAAAATCAGATTGTCTTACTTCATGTGTAAATACAATATTAACTGTCTTGAGCAGCATCAGCTGTGACATGCAATAAATTGAATGCTTTTTAACTTGACAAAAGATACTGCTGTTGCAAAATGGAATCTAGAAAAACAGCTACATAAATGCTAAGTCATTTAGTCTATAATATGGCGAGATCGATAAAGACTATATGTGTTTGGCAGGGACCCTAATCAGGCTAATGGAGCCTAAGTTTTGTCTGGAAGCTGCAGTGTGAAGGAGAGAGAGAGATTTATTGCCGTGTGTGCGTGTGTGTGTGTGTTTAAGTTAAACCGGATCTCGCTTCCTCCTTTCCATTTATCCCACTAATGGACATGTGCATCATTTGGATGCGTCATAGAGCATCTCACTGGTTTTCAGCATCATAACATAAAGAGCTTTTGTAGGATGCTTTTTCAAGTAATAGTCAAAACTTTAATAATCACCATAGCAGGTCAGTGCTTGCATTAGTGTTTTTATATTTTATTTTCTACTAATTTCACATAATTCTGCTTTAAAAGATGTTATTGACTGATGTAGTTATTCATGTTCACTAGCCACAGTAAGGCCTGCGGGTGTGAGGATTACTTCTGATGAGACTCCTGTTGTTGGATACTCTGAGTTTACCTTGGTGACCTGCATAGCTTCCAGATCCCAGCCTGCAGCCCAGGTCTCATGGCAGTTGGGCAACTTGATTGATTCTGTGAAGGTATTGACCAACACTGTTAAACATCTGGATGGGACATACACAGTCACAAGCAGTTTGTCTGGAGTCCCAACTGTAGAGATGAATCAACAACATGTCCAGTGTATAGTGAGACATTCTACATTGAAAGAGGATCTGGAAATTGATCACAATATTGTTGTTCACTGTAAGTAACATGGGCCCTATAAGAAGACCCAAACTGTTAATATTTCTAAGACAAAAGTTTAATTGCAGTGATCTTTGACAAGTGTGGTTAGACATCTGACTCTGAAGATGTCTACATAGCAGGTTTTCTCTCTTTTTGAGCAACTTCCTGTATGGTTTATACTGGCTGATGGTGAGTGAGAGTACAAAGGGAAATGGAGCAATCACTTGTCATTTATTTCAAAGTAATCACAATTTAAAAAAAATAATTATATTGATGTTTTTAATTATAATTTCTTTATTTAGGATTCATTCAAATTTTTTAAGTGGCAAACTTAATTTTGTTAGTTACTGGTTACTCTTTTTTTATATACTGTACTTTGCAGTATGTCTGTTGATTTAACGTGTCAATTTTGTGCTATTAATTATTTAAAAAAAATACCGCGTTAAACAAATTACCGCAAATAATCATGCTCCATGATCCATACATACATTTCGTAATAATAAAACCTGTTTCTATCGGAGCAATTCAATTTTAAAGTACATGCAACTTCAATATGTTTCAGGTCAGTATACAGGACACTGACCAGGCCATGTCATTGTGCCAATCGCAAAATGTTCCAGAGGACAGTGATCACTGCCTAAAAATAGGCTACCCAGAATCCAAAAATGGAAAGAGTTGTTGTTTGTCTTTGTCGTGCACAGAACGGGGGCAGCTCCTGCTCACTTTCGTTTGGAACGAGCATTCAAATGCGTCCCCAACTACAGTGCCCTTTATGGGAGCAAAAATGTCGTTTGAATTTGCCTCGGAGAATCAAAATGACGTCAAGGAGCGTCAGCTCTTTTTATTTAATTCTGTTTGTGTTTCATGAAGTTACCAGCGAAACACGACAGAAGATCTGTTTACAGCATTTTACTCTAAAAGCTTTTTTTTTCACCAGGCCATTACTTGATATTAATTTAATATGTGAGTGATATAATATGTGTTGTTTTCTGTTCTGAAATTTCCGATTGACAGTTTGAGTAAATATTTCATAAGTTGTGGAAACGGAACATTTCTGATTTGTCAGCTAATTAAAAGCACCTGGTAAGAGTTGGTTATATTGCCTGTATGCATTGAAAAGTCTTTAAAACGACACCAATTTTGCGTTATTGAGGCAAGTAGTTATTAATTATTTTGATGATTTATTTTTCAGCACGGATCATCATGCCAAAAACATGTTTATGTATTATTATTATTTTAGCGACTCAATAGAAAGTACAGCAATTTCCTCATTTATTTTCTAGAATAAATAATATGTAGCCTACATTTCAACATATTCACATACTTTGAACTCATTTTTGATGCTACAATACTTTAATAAATACTTTAGAATCCAGAAATTATTTTGCTTGCATTGCTTTTATTTATGAAACATACAGTTAGCTTTTTGGCTGTGTACTCACAGAACTATAAACGCAAACCAACACAGGTCAGATAAAATGCCCACTCTTTGTATTGTAAATTAATCAACAGATTAATACTCGATTTATTCCGCATTTCTGACATCACATGGCACACCAGCAGTGTAGACAGCTTTATTAATTATAATGAGAGCGGTCTCATCATTTTCAGTGATAGAAATTTAAAGGTATATTTCATAGAATACTGCCGTTAACTGAAGGAGCTGTCTGAATCAGGCAAACCTAGTTTGGTTTTTGTTTAAACTAACAGACTAATCACTTTCAGGAAAATACCATATAGTATTACCAATTTTGGACATTTAGGCTACTCATTCAAAACCATGTTGACGAGGTCAGAATGGAAGCAGCAGAGATAAAACGATAAAGAGTGTGAAGAGATTAAATAAGTGAAAGAGTAATGAGGCAAGAAAATTATTAGAGCCCTATAACAAAGAAAAAAAAAAAAAAAAGACTGTGCCGTTATCAGGGCAATGGGACTGAATTATTATATTCATATTTCATGATACTGTCATACTACTCCAAGATACTTAAAAGAATACCATGGTTGTAAGAGCCAAATAGGAACTAGTTCATCTCAAATAATAGCTTAATTTAAAAACAGTTAAGTAGTAAAAAAAGGATTCATGAAAATTCGTTGCAAATGTATTGGTTTAAAATGCATAATTTAGTAATGTTTAGGTATGATAACATTTCAGTATTTGTGCTTCCAATCAGATAGCACTACGTCATAGCGTAATTATGGGATGTAGTTAGTTTAGTTTGAAGTTAGAGATGGTGGAAGCAACACAGTTTTTTTTTTTTTTTTTTACCGTATGTACCATGTCTATGTAATTTTACATTAAGGAAGTAAACATTTAAAAAAGAAGACCGTTTGGTTTGCTCGTGTTTCAAATACTGGTTGTAGTTATACTGACTTCAATAAGTGGCAAAAGAATTAGAAGCAACGAGACGCCACAACAATGGTTTTATTATGACACATGTCAAAAACATGAGATTATCACAGACCATGTCTGAAAAATAATATAATACAAAAAAAAAAAAAAAAAAAAAAAAAAAAAAAAAAAAAAAAAAAAGTATAAAGTACTACTCTTACAAATAATAAAATAAATATATATAAAAATAATATATCAGTGCCCCATTTATCCTTTTGCCCCTGTCCTTGCTAAGGTCTGTGTATGCCACTGTTGTTTGTAATATCTCTCATCTACAATGTGCATAAAAAAAAAAACTTTTAAATATTAAAGTTTGTAGAAGAAGATTATAAAAAACTTCCTGTATTTCTATCTCTTAATTTACAGTATGTCTTTCATAATGAAACTGTACGTTTTAATCATAAGTGTCATTTCACAGATGGGACAGATGGGACATTTCCCTAACACTTTTGTTCCTTTGCCAATTTTATCCCCAACATTTTTTGAAATAGCTCTCACCACGTAAGAGTCTAATACAGAAGAAACATCTCCAGTTATCAGATTGAGCTTTATTGCCAAGTGTTTACATGTACACAAGGTTTTACAGTGAGACACAGAATAAAGTACTCCTTGTTACTCCTATCACCAAAATAAAATCCCTTGTGTACTTGAGAACACTTGGCAACAAAGCTCATGCTGATTCAGATTCTAATAACTGATAATCTGATTTTAATATCTAAAATGTAATACATATTTTATAGAATACTGCCTTTAACTGAAGGAGCAGTATGATTCATGCAAAGACAGTTTGGTTTTTGATTAAACTAATAGACTAATCACTTTTAGAAGAATACCACAGTATTATCATTTTTGGACATTTGTTATTGAGCAAGAGTTTCCATTTTGAATTTTGTGTTATTGTAAGTGGCAAGTAAGTACTGGAATTTATTTTAATGTTATAATAGTTGCTCATTGAGGCTGTTATTAGACAGCAAAGTTCCTTTCAATGCAAATCAGTCTGGCCGGTGGTTATCTTAGGAATGCTCATGGGCAGCTATTTTCTAATGATGCAAGCAGCATAAAAGTACAGCTACTATCTATGTAAATGTGGGGAAAGACCGAAAGCTGAAATCTCCAAATGTTGTAATTTAGTCATAACTGTACCAATGTTCATTGTATGAAAATCCTTCCCAGTGCCTGAATTTGTGTTCACAATATACTGATTCACAACATGGAGCTTGGGAGCAAGATGAGATGCACCCTTTGTGTTTTTACAGTGTGCCTCAGCATGGGGCATTCAGCAGATCTCACAAGTATGTACCTTAGCAACTGAAAAAGAGAGGGACTGAGTTCGGAACTGCATACTACCATACTACTCTTACTAGTTCTACCATTGACAAGTATGGGAGAAATAGAACAAGTAGAATGGGTCGGATGCAATTTCAAACTCAGCCAGCTTCACAGCTGGAGAATGCATCTCAAGACACAATTTTTATAGCCGCTGGAAGTGATAGTGCTGGGGTGCTGCAGTCCACCCTGTGAAGCGCTGTTAAAATAGTGTGCACTAAAAATATGACTTTTTTTTTAATTGTCATTTGAAAACAGCCAGATTTTATGTTAATCTCATTAACAATTATAATGACCCAAAATGTTGAGGAGTATTTTTCCCATGGCTATGGCGATTATTAAAGTTTAGACTATTACTTGAAAAAGCGTCCTGCAAAAGCTGTGTATGTTATGATGCTGAAAACCAGTGAGATGCTCTTAAAGCATCCATATGAAGCACATGTCCATAATACGAACATTAAAAATAGTGCTGACGCAATGCAAGAACACACATGTGAAAACAGGACAAATTGACAAACTCAGTTGCAAAATGGATCTCTGTCAGATATAGGGTTGCTCAATGATATGGGAATAATAATAATAAACAATATGCAGGCTTCCAAAGCAGCTTTTTGATTAATTGCGTTTAATGTCTTTAACTGATTGGCATGCCATAACATTTTTTAATCCATTGCCAGCCCTACTTTGCAGTCATATGTTTGTGTGTTTTATAGATCCACCTCAGTTGGTCTCTGTGACACCACTTGAGAACTTTTTTAGTGCTCACGGATATCAGTGTGAGGCGGATGCCAATCCTGCAGCCACACACTTCAGCTGGTACAGGTAGGATGTCTGATCTTGTCTTTTAGTAAGTAGAAATGATGTGACACATATTAGGATTTTTGTCATTACAGGTCATATCAACACCTCTAATGAAACAGCAGTGTTGTCCAGAGTCTTTACCTTAATGTGATTGTTAAACTAGCACATAAACTTCAATTAATGAAAAATAAGTACTCTTATTTCAATAGTTTACTCTCAAAAGACACGATTGCAAAGTCCCCATTGTTAATGTTTTTGTGGACTGTTGGTAACGGTAAACACAAAGCAGTTACTGCTTTGTGTTTACCATTACCAACAGTCCACAAAAACATTAACAATGGGGACTTTGCAAATGTTTTTGTGGACTGTTGGTAACGGTAAACACAAAGCAGTTACTCAGTACCGCTGCTCCCTATGTGCATATTATGGAGTCTGCGTAGGGCACCAAATCCCAGGGAACACACCATCTTACCCTAGGGGGGCACCAGAAACTCCTCCGTCTGCCCTTCCTCACATGTAATACTTTATATAAAGACATGATAGCAATTCCGGAAAACAGACAACCACATTGCAGCTCGCACTATACCTCACACTACCCCTCCCTGAACGATAAGGCATCAATTTAGCCAGCACCAGCCTTGTAGTTTCCGAGTTGGTTTTGCTGTAGACACTTGAGGGTTGCTGCAAATGGACTGCGAAAGGATTAGAATATGGAACCAATCCTAAGGGATTAAATAAAAACCATATTAGAAAGAGATCCTTTCAGAAAATAGAATTAGGAAGTGAAAGATGCAAGAACTGTCTATACAAAAACTGACAGTGGATTAACCAGTAAACAGTAAGGGAACTGCATTAAGTCCACTCTGTCTCTGTAGTCTTTCTTTGCAAGCCTAATTGTCTTTTGATTATACTTTGACTTTTTGTTAGCTATCAGGCCTCTAGATTTAGGCTTAGTTAGTTAAAGGCTGCAGTCAGCTCTCTGCCTGACATGAACCTCTATTGACCCAGGGCTGGTCTTTTGGGAAATGACTTTTGGATTGCGACCCACCAGTTGAGAACCATTGCACTTGTCAGGTTTTAAAACTCAGATTGCATTAAACTGATTCTATATTCTAGTAAACATTAAAGATTCACAGACACATCTCTGTCTGCTCTTTCCTCTCCTTGGAGTAGGATGAACCAGGCAATGCCTGATGAATCCATTAAAGTAGAGGGGAACAAACTGTACTTCTTGAAATTGACACCTGATCTCAGTGGCCTGTATATCTGCAATGCTTCAAATGAGTATGGTGCTGGATTTGGCTCACTGTACTGGCACAAAGGTAAATGCTTTGGGTATTCACAAAAATAAGTTGAAATGAGAGTGATATAGTATGTCTGACATGCCCAAGAAAAGTTATGTAATCAAATATTTTGAATGGGCATGTTTTGATGACTGTGATACGGTTTGTTTAGGCTGTAGTTTTTATCATGGGTTATCTCTCTTCTAGGAGAAAAGATAGAAGACATCCATTCAGAGTTGTGAACACTTAATCCTGACATAATTCACCTTTTCTCGCTGTCATTTAACAAATATTTAATTTAAACAAACAGGAATTTGATTGATTAATCGATGATCGATTATTCGTTGTGGTGAATGTCAATTAACCAATTTCAGCACACAAGCGTTCAGTAGTCATGCCAGCAAATAGAGAAAAAATCTGCCTATGCAGTCGCTTGCATGTTGCATGTCACATCCTGTCAGCAAAATAGAATAAAAACACAGACGCACATTCTTCACTTCCTAGCTTGTAAAGATGAACCAGGCTTAATATATTGTTGAAGCATTTCTCTATAGAGAAATGCATACATAGGGGTGCCATATAACCACCACCCCCTCCAGAAGGCAAAAGAGGGCCACCAATGTAAGTGTTGCATATGTCGTCGAAAATAGGTAGTTGTGCCACTGTGCATGTATTTACTTCGGTGGCTGTTTCATGTTTCCTTCTACAGTAAGGAATTTTTATTTTTGTCCAATGTTGATGTTTTCAAGTTTGCATTATTTAATTTGTCAAAAATCAAACTTTGTAAAAATAAAGTCTTGATTGAAGAAAATATGCATCTTGTATTTTTTGAGTTTCAAGCTGTACATTACTTACAGTTTAGTATTGATATCGTCATTGATTAATTGTCATTAATGATGATATCATTTTAATTAATTGAAGTCAATAATTGTCAATGAAGAAAATGTATTAAAATTTGCAACCCTATAAACAACATATTACATTTATTTGTGAATAATGCCAACTATGGATTAATGAATTCTAGTTTTGTATATATGTTTTTGTATTTGTTACAATACAACCCATACCTCTTTACAAAAGGGTATTTTTGCATTTTTAGGACCAGAGCTGCTCTCAATGACAAAAGCTGTAGGTGAGGTTAGATGGAAAGTTTAGTCACCATCTTTATGTACAAAATATCACAGGGATATAAACAATTCCCAAATCAAGGATCGCAGTTGTTAAAACACTACAATATACATTCAGTACAAGATTGCTGTATTTTAGAATGTTTATTATAGTTAGCTTTTTATTTTTATTTGTCTGTTCTATTTTTATATTGTTGATATAATCTTTTAGTGCTACTGTGTACGTCTGTGTTTTTTGTGTGTTCTGGCTGCTGTGCATGGAGTCCAAAACAAATAACCTGAGTAGCGCAATAAAGTAAGCCTATATTCAATTAAATTCCATTCAATACAAGTAAAATGGTCATTATTCATAATGGAGTGTTTATCCTGATTTGATACTATTTGGGTGCCCACATGAAAAAACATTGGGCAGTAACAAAAGTGACAGAACTAAATTACAATGATTATTAATTATGTGTTTTTTATATTACATTTTTAATGGTTTTTGTTTTGTTAAATCATGCATGTCGTAATCAAATTATATTTCCTTTTTGGCTAGACAGTTTTGTCTAAGAATTAAAGTCATTGTGGCACATGAAACGGAAATTGACACAAAACATTACTAGAATAGTTTTCCACAACCCCACATGAGCTCACATAGAAAAATAATAATGAGTCTTAGTGGTTGCATGGACAAATATAAGGCCCTGCTCTCAGACAGAGCATGATGTACCGTTTTGCTGGCAGATAAGAGCGACCTTCATCAAATAGAGTACATACTGTGACAGTACGCAGCTTCGGCTATTGTATGCAGATTATACAAATAATAGGACATATTGTATAACAGAATGGCGTATGTAAACCACTATCATCTCAACTGTTTTGAGCGTGTTCAGCTAAAGGTTTTTGTGACCGCACCATTCAGCCACCTGATCAACCTCTTGTCTGTATTCAGACTCGTCACCATCACGGATGAGGCCGATGACCACGGTGTTGTCTGCAGACTTCAGGAGCTTGACATTGGTGTCCTTTGCAGTGCAGTCATTCGTGTTCAGGGAGAAGAGCATGCATCCCTGAGGAGCACCAGTGCTAATAGTGAAGGTCCCGGATGTGAGTTTTTCCAGTCTCACTAGCTGCTGTCTATCTGTCAGAAAGCTGGAGATCCATCAACAGATTGGGGTGGGCATGGAGAGCTGGGTCAGTTTGGTCGAGAGAAGATCAGGCATGATGGTATTGAAGGCTACACTGAAGTTTCACAAATAGGATCCTTGCATAAGTCCCAGGACTGTTGAGGTGTTGCAGGATATAGTGCTGTCCCATATTAGCAGCATAATCCACAGACCTATTTACTTAGTATGCAAACTGAAAAGAGTCCAGCAGGGGTTCTGACCATGGACATGAGAGTGACAGGTCTGTAGTCATTAAGTGTTTTTTTTTTTTTGTAGACCGGAATGATGGTGGAGCATTTGAAGCAGCAGGGAAGTTCACATTGCTCCAGTGATCTATTGAAGATTTGTGTGAAGATGTGTCCTCACAGACTTTCAGACAGGCAGGTGAAACACTGTCTGGGCCTGAAGTTTTCCTAGTCTTTTGTTTCTGAAATACCCGGCACACATCCTCCTCACAGATCATAAGTGCAGATTGAGTAGAAGGAGGGGGGTTTCAGTAGGTATTGCTGTGTGTGTGAGGTGAAGATCAGAGTGGATTGACAGACTGGGCTTTTCAAACCTGCATTAAAACAGATTCAGTTCATCAGCCATTAGTTCACTCTGAGGTTTCTTGTACTTGGTGATGCTTTTCAGGCCTTTCCACACAGATGCAGGATCGTTGGCTGAAAACATTTTTTTCAGCTTTTCAGAGTAGCTTCTTTTAGCCACTCTAATTTCCTTAGTAAGTGCGTTCCATGCCTGGTTGTACAATAATTTATCCCCACTTTTGTAAGCATAATCTTTGGCATGACAAATGAGTTTTCCTGTAAACAATGGTTTATGATTATTGAATGATAAAAATGACCTAGTAGGGATTCACATAGTGTATTCTCACCGAAACGGATAAATTATGTCACAGTATCTATTAACTTGTCCGGGAGATGGGGGGTGCCCCACACTTTGGCTGAGAGCTGGGCCCAGGTTGAGGTGGAGATGCTTTTCAATCAGGTGCTGGGGGAATGATTGTGTTGAAGGCTGAGCTGAAATCTATGAACAGCATTCGAACATATGAGTCCTTTTTATCTAGGTGGGTGAGGGCCAGATGGAGGGTGGTGGCGATGGCGTCGCCTGATGAACGGTTTGGACGATACGCGAACTGCAGTGGGTCTTAATGTGCCTCAAGATGAGCCTCTCGAAGCACTTCATGATGATTGGTGCGAGTGCGACGGGACGGTAGTCGTTGTGGCAGGACACTGAAGACTTCTTTGGCATGAGGACGATGGTGGTGGCCTTGAAGCACGTTGGAACAACGGCACTGCTCAGAGAGATGTTGAAGTTGTCGGTAAGAACATCTGCCAGCTGGTCTGCACATCCTCTGAGCACTCTGCCAGGAATGTTGTCTGGTCTAGCTGCCTTCTGTGGGTTAACTCTATGTAGAGTTTTCCTCACATCCGCTGTGGTAAGACAGAGCACCTGGTCATTGGGAGGAGGGATGGTCTTCCTTGCCACCACGTCGTTCTTCAAACCAAGCGTAGAAGTCGTTCAGCGCATCAGGAAAGGAGGCATCTTTGTCACAGGCAACTGATGTTGTCCTGTAGTTGGTGATGGCCTGGATGCCCTGCCACATGCACTGCGTGTCACCGCTGTCCTGGAAGTGACTTTGGATTCTCTGGGCGTGTGCGCGCTTTGCCTCTCTGATGGCCTGGGACAGTTTGGCCCTCGCTGTTCTTAGGGCTGCCTTGTCGCCTGCTCTGAAGGTGGAGTCTCCGTCCTCAGCAGCGTCCGCACCTCCGCAGTCATCCACGGCTTCTGGTTGGAGCATGTGGTGATGGTCTTTGAGAAAGTGACATCATCAAAGCACTTGCTTATGTAGCTGGTCACTGATGCTATGTATTCCTCCAAGTTGGTAGAATCGTCATATGTTGCAGCCTCCCTGAACATGTGCCAGTCAGTACACTCAAAACAGTCCTGAAGAGCAGAGATGGCTCCTGCTGGCCAGGTTTTCACCTACTTCTGAAGCGGTTTTTGTGCGTCTGACCAGCGGTCTGTATGCTGGAATTAGCATAACAGAGATGTGGTCTGAGTAGCCGAGGTGGGGGCGGGGCTCCGCCGGGTAGGCGCCTGGGATGTTTGTGTAAACAAGATCAAGCGCGTTCGCCCCTCTCCTTGCAAAGTCCACATACTGATGGAATTTAGGGAGCACTGTCTTGAGATTCGCATGGTTGAAATCTCCGGCGACAATAAACAGTCCGTCGGGGTGAGCGTTCTGCAGTTCGCTGATAGCCCCATACAGTTCACAGAGCGTTTCCTTGGCGTTAGCGCTGGGGGGAATATAAACTCCGGTTATGAAAACAGTGGTGAATTCCCGTGGAAAATAAAAAGGTCTGCATTTAACAGTCACAAGCCCCACCAACAATGAGCATTTGGATTTTAAATTCACTATTGTTTTATATAGAATTGTTCTATACAGTAGGCCTATTTAACACAATTACATCAGAAGTAACTATAATTAAATTAATGAAAATTCTAATTACAGCAATTAATTACTTAGTAATGCATTACACCCAACTCCTTTATAATATTTTTTAAGGTGTCTGATTTTTATAATGTGTTGTTTTCATGTTATACTTTTAATTTTTTGTATGCACCAACCTCTATCATTCAGTGTGGATTACAGTATAGTGCTGTGCAATTGTTTAACCTTAAAACATGCGACATGCATCACAAGATACATACTCTTTAGTTTCTTTTAGGGGGAAAGAGTTTCTCACCCAGTCTTGTTATTATTTATCATAGTTGGGTCTGTTTTTGAGTGTGTGGGTCACATGACATGGTTTAAATCTTCTGTGATTGTCAAGTCATCCTGACCTAAAAACCAACATGGCAGCCCATGGGGACATGCTGGACCATGCAGGACTTTGTGATAATTAATTATATATTAATCTTACTTTAGTTAAAAAAAAAAAAATAAAAAAAAAATACAACTGCTAATATTAATTGTGAACATTGTGGTGTGGTGTAGTGGTCTAAAGCACATAACTGGTAATCAGAAGGTCGCTGGTTTGATCCCCACAGCCACCCCCATTGTGTCCTTGAGTAAGGCACTTAACTCCAGGTTGCTCCGGGGGGATTGTCCCTGTAATAAGGGCTCTGTAAGTCGCTTTGGATAAAAGCGTCTGCCAAATGCATAAATATAAATATATATAAATATAAACATTGTCTTAAGATGCTGAAGAAGAAAATTAAGTCACATGTTGTTCATGCTGTTAAGCACATTTTGAAGTGTGTATCCCCTGAGATACATTGCCAGATTAAGGGCAGAAAAATGCAACCTTAAAGCTAAACTTTTCTCAGTTTTGTTACACACACACACACAAAAATGTAAGATATATTTTAAAAAAAGACGGGAAGTCAGAAACTCATAATTTTTTTGCATCAAATAAAACAGAAATATTGATGACTTTTGACTTGTTTGTACCTTAATAGGACAACGTATCCTGGGAGATACAACTCATGAAATCCAAAATATATAAAATATATAAAAAAAATCCTTCGCATATATTTCACTTAAATCCAAATTATATAAAAAAAGACATGAAAGGATTTTGTGCTAATTATTTTCCAATCTTGCCTGTTTTATGGTTAGCAAATAATTTACCATCAGGCTTTTGCTGAGGCTTGTTTTCATTTGTATGCAGTGAAATCAGTGGGAGATCAAATTTTAAAGGCATGGAAAAATTAATATTGCCAAAGGTTTAATAAACATATACACAGATTGTCTGACTTCATGTGTAAATATTATCTGTCTTGAGCAGCATTAGCCGTATGTTTAGTTGTGACACACACAATAAATTTAATGCTTTTTAACTTGACAAAAGATACTGCTGTTGCACAATGGAATCTAGAAAAACAGGAATTTAGCTACATAAATGCTAAGTCATTTAGTCTTTAATATGACGTGATTGATAAAGACTTACTGAGGTCAGCCGTTGTTCAATTATTTGTATTCAATTGCTATAGGATTTCATTTCTTTAAAACTACTTTAAACAAAACTGCCTATGAAGATATGTGTGTGGCAGGGACCCTAATCAGGTTAATGGAGCCTCAGAGAGGGATTAAGTCTGGCTGGAAGCTGCAGTGTGACAGAGAGAGTGATTTATTGCTGTGTGTGTGTGTGTGTGTGTGTGTGTGTGTGTGTGTGTGTGTGTGTGTTTAAGTTAAACCGGTTCTCGCCTCCTCCATTCCATTTATCCCACTAATGGACATGTGCATCATATGGATCTCATGGCAGTTGGGTAACTTGATTGATTCTGTTAAGGTATTGACCAACACTTTTAAACATCTGGATGGGACATACACAGTCACAAGCAGTTTGTCTGGAGTCCCAACTGTAGAGATGAATCAACAACATGTCCAGTGTATAGTGAGACATTCTACATTGAAAGAGGATCTGGAAATTGATCACAATATTGTTGTTCACTGTAAGTAACATGGGCCCTATAAGAAGACCCAAACTGTTAATATTTCTAAGACAAAAGTTTAATTGCAGTGATCTTTGACGAGTGTGGTTAGACATCTGATTCTGAAGATGTCTACTTAGCAGGTTTTCTCTCTTTTTGAGCAACTTCCTGTATGGTTTATACTGGCTGATGGTGAATGAGATTACAAAGGGAAATGGAGCAATCAATTGTCACTTATTTCAAAGTAATAAAGTGACACGATGAAAAAAATAATCTATTGATGTTTTTCATTATAATTTCTTTATTTAGGATTATTTTTTAAGTGGCAAACTTATTTTTGTTAGTTACTGGTTACTCTTTTTATACATTGTACTTTGCAGTATGTCTGTTGATTTAACGTGTCAATTTAGTGCTAATAATTATTTTAAAAAAATACCGCGTTAAACAAATTACCGCAAATAATCACGCTCCATACAGAAATTTCGTAATAATAAAACGTATCTATCGGAGCAATTCAGTTTTAAAGTACATGCAAATTCAATATGTTTCAGGTCAGTATACAGGACACTGACCAGGGAGTAGGCCATGTCATTGTGCGTCCCCAACTACAGTGCCCTTTATGGGAGCAAAAATGTCGTTTGAATTTGCCTTGGAGAATCAAAATCAGCTCTTTTTATTTAATTCTGTTTGTGTTTCATGAAGTTACCAGCGAAACACGACAGAAGATCTGTTTACAGCATTTTACTCTAAAAGCTTTTTTTTTCACCAGGCCATTACTTGATATTAATTTAATATGTGAGTGATATAATATGTGTTGTTTTCTGTTCTGAAATTTCCGATTGACAGTTTGAGTAAATATTTCATAAGTTGTGGAAACGGAACATTTCTGATTTGTCAGCTAATTAAAAGCACCTGGTAAGAGTTGGTTATATTGTCTGTATGCATTGAAAAGTCTTTAAAACGACACCAATTTTGCGTTATTGAGGCAAGTAGTTATTAATTATTTTGATGATTTATTTTTCAGCACGGATCATCAGAAGTATGCCAAAACGTGTTTATGTATTATTATTTAAGCGACTCAAGAGAAAGTACAGCAATTTCCTCATTTATTTTCTAGAATAAATAAGCCTACATTTCAACATATCCACATACTTTGAACTAATTTTTGATGCTACAATAATTTGATAAATACTTTAGAATCCACACAGCAAATGTCAGAGTGTTACAATCCCAGAGTTTTGATGACCAGAGAATAATTTATACCAGTTTCCAACTGACGCATCCAAAGACGTCGACATTTTGAGTTCTTGGGACTGTAGGTAAGAAACCACCAAGTGAATAATGCCAAATATTCCTGTTTGTCTTCTTGTTTTAATTCTCATAACTAAAACACTAAAAACGCAAATGTAGACGCAGAAGAGGCGTGACGTCTGGTAATATAACTTACTATAGGCCTACTAATTGTAGCTAAAGTAATTGCGAATGTTTAATCTGGTAAAACTGATTTTTTTTTTTTTTAGAGGTTACGTTAATCAAATGATCGACAATTAAATTAAATTTCAAAATGAAAATGCAGCATTCATTTTTTACTTAGCTGCCACTCCCAATCTCTGGCCTTGTGCAGAAAGCTAATTTTACAGACTCCCGTCTGAAATGATTGAGTCTCACTTTGTTTGCACCACATTTGGTATTGTACGTGTTCAATAAACCAATTGCATTTTTATGTTGTATGTGAGGAAAACTATATACAGCAATGCTTTTCAAAGTGCAGTACCAAGGAAAGAAGTACATCTTACTCAATGGAGCGTCACATCCAGCATTTCTCAGGGAGGGTATGTTTGTGTTTCTGCTTCATGTAATCACATTCATCACATACACTACATTTTAAATTCTCCATGGTATTCTTCTGTTCGTTCTCTTAGAAGTTTAGATCAGAGGTCATGTTAACCGAATATTTTCCGTCATTGACTGCTTTTTTTTATTTTTTTATTTTTTTTTAGCATTGACGGAAAATCTGAAGGCCGAATCAGGGTTCCTACAGAGTCTTGAAAGTTTGGAAAATGTTTGATTGTAACTTATTTCTTCAGGACGTCAGATGTAAAAACCGCCTGGCAATCGTTATTTATTTATTTTTTTAAATTTTGCTAGGCAGCCTCTGTTGCGAAATCCCCCCACACCGCACGTCACTTGTCAATCCATGTATTTGGCGCCTCGTGTATTCGCCTGCCGCGCAAACATCTACATTAAGATATGTTGTTTGCTGTCATTTTATCGATAACTGGTTAGAAGATGATAAATAAAAACTGATTGCGTCAAGGATCAACAGACAGAAAGGCATCCTGTTCTGTATGCAAGAAACACACTGATGTGTGCGCTATGGGAGAATCAGCCTTCACCAACAATTCCAAAGGTAATCGGAGACAAATATATTTATATGAATTAATTATTTAAAAACAGTATTCAATTAATTAATATCGAATCAATATATAATTGTAATGTATGGAGGTGTGTGTGTGTGTGTGTATGGGGTGGGGGGGGGGGGGGGGGGGTGGTGGTGATGTTCTTTCCGTCGTGCACATTTGTGTGAGCACTCTGGTTGGTTTCTATTTACACAAGCAAAAGTTTAAATTTGCAAAGTTTGCAGCATTGTAGCCAATTGAAAGTTTAGTTTTTCATGATGCTTAGAGGACTAAAGTTTCGGGAGTGACCACAGCTTTTACCAGAGTGAGTTCAGTAAATGATCGTTCAGTGATAGTAGTAGGGTCATTCTATGAAACGGGTGCCATTTGTGTCACTCACTCACTCACTCACTCACTCACTCACTCACTATTTCAGTCACTCACTCACCCACTCTCTGTGTTTAATGAATAATGTTACATATAGAGGAACACTTTGTCCATACCACCCCGTCACAGTGAACCACCCTGTCACATCAGTGACCACCCCGTCACAGGGTCATTTTGTTAAAATTTTATGGAAAGGAAATGTGATTTTTTTTTTTTTTTTTTTGGAGGATTAACATATCTGTCAAGTTGTAAGTTTAAAAAAAAAAAAAGTTTGTTCTAAATGAAAAATTTGAAAATTACAAAGTGGAAATGGCACCTGTTTGGTAGAATGACTCAGTAACCATTACAACGGAGGGGGCAAACAATCTGATAAGACAATATAGACCTGTGCATCATATCTTACTGTGTAAATACAGACTAATAGAGCTGCCACTGACAAGACTAAATAAAACAAATCAGTGTTGGCTGAATACGTTTAGATTCAGTTAAATAGTCTATTGATAACACTTAAACACTCTTTTTCACGTGTCCTTTTTAAAACAATTTTAATTTATTAAAATAATATTTTAAGGTATTTAAGGAAGATATTAATGTATTATATAGGCCTACTTATTATTATCATTATTATTATTTCAACCATCTACAAAAAACTCAACCAAACCTACAGTTTACAACAAATAAAAATACAACCACATTTTTTAAAAGTATACAAAGAGAGATTTAATATACATAAGTTGTATTCATATTGAAGATTCTAATCTTTTAGCTTGTAGTTTTACTAAAAGGACGCTGTTTATACTGTTTATATTCTTTCATTTTGTTGCTGCTTGAAAAATGGATTTAGAGACCTTAAAAGTGCTTAAATTAAACTTAAAAATCTGTACAAACCCTGACTATGAAAAGTGACGCGTAGTCTCTGATTAACTGTTCTCTTCGTATATTTAAAAAAAATGCATAATCTAGCCTATTTTTTTTTTCTATGTCCTGTAAGTTCATGATTAAAAATGAAGATGTGAATTAAAATGAAAGCTATTAAATGTCTTATAATTAAAATATGAAAGTTAAAATAGAGTAATAGATTTTGGTGGAATTTTTATGACCATATCCATCAAAATGCAGGACAATGTGAAAGTCTTAACGCAACCACTGGTTTAGATATACGTTTAGATGAAATGTTATTCTTAGCACCATGCTAGTCTACCGTAGCTTTGCCCATTAAGACAGAAATAGTGCTAAAAAACATAATTGTTCTCCCAATTTGTTGCATTTTGAAACGCAACACTGTATGTTTTTCTGTATTCAAAGCTAAAGAGAAGTTCAGCATACCCCCTGAGACAAACATATATGTGCTGGATGACAGTGGAACAGAGTTTGACAAAGAGGTCCTGGTGGAAAAAAGCAGACATCCTGTTGACCATTGTTAATGTTCTTTCAGTTTCTGGTAAATGATTGTACAAATACAGTGTGAATTGCAGGGTTAATGTGTTAACATTGTAATTTATTTATTATCACAAAACCTAAACAGTAGGTTCTCACCAATGTCCGATTTGTGCTTTCTCTGTTAAAGGACCACTTTGCAGATTTCCAACCTTATCTCTATCTGTTCACATTAGGAATATGTGGAAAAACTACATTTTAGATCAAATGGATTAGCCGGTAAGACCGTTGACCCGAGTACTTCTCAAAAAACAGTCAGTCTTGCCATCTAGTTGTTAATGTATCATGGCCTAAACTGCTTAAAATCTGGCCACATTAAAACTCATGTAATTTATAGATGGCAAAGAAAACAGTTTCCTGGAATCAGTCTCACCATGCTCTTTTTTTTTTTTTTTTTTTTTTTTTTTTTTTTTAACCTCTCCTCACTTAAACCTGTGGAAACATTGACTGAAATATTTTTTTTTTTAAATGATGATGACCTGTTTGCCCTTTTCAGACTCTCCTGTCCAGTCCTCGTGCACAGACACCTTGTCACTATCATCACGCTCATCGGACAGTGATACTTCTCTGATGTCCCCAAAAAGTCTACATACTGATGACAGTTCTTCACAAGCCAAAGAGGTTGTTTTTTCAGAACATTTCTCCTTATGTTGTAAATACTGTCTATTTTTTGCATAACATTTTTTTTTTGTAACGTTTTTTTCCTGTTGTCAAGCTTGTTAAAAGAATTCTGAAACAAAAGCCTGGAGGGGAGAAAATCCTTACAAAATATGTGTTACATTCCATATTGTCTTTTTTTGTTTATTTTTGAAATTATTGTTAAGTTCCTGTTTCCCAGTCTTGTCATGTCCTGTTTTCCCTCCATGTTCATGTGTCTGGTTTTCATTGGTTCATTGTTTGATTGCTTTATTATCAGTTCTAATTTTGTCATTGGTTTTAGTTAATTGCCTTGTTATCTTGTTTAGAGTATTATCTGTTTGCCCATTGGCTGACGTTTCCCCTTGTTCATGTATTTAAGTCCTCATGTTTGCTTTGTCTCTCGTCGAGTATTGTTGTAATCCTGACCTCTGCCTGTTGTTATCTGGTTATTTCCTTAGTCTGTTCCTGTTCTTAGTCTAGTCATTGTCTCCAGTTCCTGTATCAGCATAGTTTTGTTAATAAATCTGCACTTGGGTCCTTCATATCGTCTTCATCATTGCCTTGACTGCTACCAATTGTGACAATATGCAATGACAGGAGAGCTGAAGGACCGAGTACGCCGTGATCTCTCTCTCTCTATATATATATACACACACATGTACGTGGTTAGTCATGGGTCATGTATGGCTTTAAAAATGGCAGTAAAAAGCAATAAATTACATTTGATGATACCTGCAGAAAACCTGATGGAGCATGATTTGGTAAAGTGTATATTCATAGTATTCAATTGGAGATATGGTGGTTGTAATCAAATAGGGGATTATCATTAAATGACAACCATGGCCAATGCTATGGAGAAAAGAGCACAGTATGCATTGGGGATAGTAACACTGTTCCCCTCTCTCAAAGATCCCTACTCCAAAAAAGGCTATGTGCGTACATATTTAAAAGTAAGGTTAATTTTAATAAACAAATGAATAATGTTCTGGTGCATTTTAGAAATCTCACACTTCTTTTCTAAAGATCTCTATTGATTCATGCTGAAACTATTTTTTATTTTGTACATTTCCATCTTTGTTGATACTGTCTTTAGGAACACTTTTTTGACATAGACAGCAATGAGGGCTACATTGCCTGGAAGATTAAAAACACACAGCGAGAACTCCGTAATGACGGTACCAGTGAGGGTAGGAGAAGGAGCTCTCACTACAGGCAGCAGCGGACCAAACTTAGAGTGAGAAGTGACTAAAGTGCAGCAGTTGGAGGGAGACCAGTGTTGTGAGGCCATATCTCTACTGAAACAGCACAGACAACGAACAGATCTTCATGAAAATGAGAGAGAACTTCCAGCACAGACAAAAGTTGATCCATGATCTTGAGCAATGCAGCACAGTGCTTACTGTGTTCCCAAGCTTCCTTGACACAAAAGGCCTCGTAAGTTTTTTTTTTTTTTTTTTTTTTTTTTTTTTTTTTTTTTTTTGTAAGCACATTTATTATGTTTTTGCAATGTCAAGAACAGCTGTTCAAAGATGAAAACGGTCACCTACCTCTATACCACCATCATCAAATACACATTTGCTTGCTTCCTCCCCTTTAGGTGGCGCAAGACTTTGACCTGTTGTTTGGAGCTGAGACTTCATCAAAACTCCTTGAGAAATGGGATTTCCTGAAGGCCAAAGTAATAGAGCAAGCCAAGGACCTCAGCAAGACACCCCTGCTTGACCACCTCATCCAGTCTGCAGAGGAGAACACTGATGAGGATGACGAGGTCCCAGGTAATAATTGACATGAATCTGGTGTGTATCTTTCAAATGTCGACTTATTTAATTTACCATGACAAATGGTTGTTTAGACAAATAATATTTTCTAGGGCTGCAACAACTAATCAATAAAATCGATAATGAAAATAATCGAGAAAGAATTTAATTATCGATTAGTTGGGTCTGTGACGTCACTGTGGAAAATCCCAGTCAGTGATGTCACTTCACAATGGTGAAAAACGCATTCCTATGCATAAAACGCTTCTGAACAACAGAGCAGAGGTCGCAGAGTTAGCTGCAGCGGGAAAATTGCACAATCCAAATCATGAGAATATTTTATATTAAGTGCTTCGAACTGACTTGTAATTGTATTAAAGTGGATTGTCTTGTCAGATGCTGCGACAAATGTGTGTGATGTTTAATGTGTTTCGAGATGTGTTTTCCTCAGCATTTTACAGAGTCTTGACAGTAATTGAGTCTTCGGTAAACTTCACTGAATGAGCGCACGTCCGTGCATCAATCAAACGGCGCTCGGAATGGAAGCGCAATAATCCTTGACTAAAATACTAACTTTGATCAAATATGTTGTTTGACGTTATATTTAGCTTTAAACTCTACGTGAAACGAAAGTAATTGTCATTTTATGAGAGCAGTAACTCTAATGAGATTATGTTATTGGATATAAATGTTAAAAATCTCATACATTTACTGAATAAAGTCACTTACCTGTGTTCAGAAAATTTAATGTGTTACTGTAGAACATTCAACCTCTAACCAGTTTACACTTAGTTTGTGCTTTTGTTTTTATTTGTAGCATTTTTTAATATAGTGGTTTATAATGTTATTATAAAAAAATCTATATATTTTCACATTGTTTAGCATAGCCCATGTAGATTAATTTAAATGTTTGAAGGAGAGCATTGTGCAGAATAAAATGTACCTGATAAATACCCAGAAAATAAAAATTGGCCTTTTAATCCAGCTAATTGATTAATAATTGACAGATTAATCGATTATCAAAAAAATTGTTAGTTGCAGCCCTTGTATTGTTATTGAAAAGAGTTTTGAGTTTTAATATTGATGTAGTATCAAAGGCTTTGGCCAGGTGTATATCATGCTTAAAGCAGGTGCTCCTGCCTTCTCAGGTTGGGATAGTGACATGGCCTCACTGCTACTGCTGGTCTACCTCCTGCCACCACCTCCAAGTGGAAAAAAGTGAGCAGTAAAGATCAGTACCCGGGAAGCTGTGGACTATGTAGTCAAGTTTAATAAGGTCAGTGTCTGCTGATCTCCAATGACAATAGCTATTGTCAAAAGGCAATCGTGTAACCCTCCCCAATGTTTCTTTTCAATGTCACCTCCACAGAATTTTTTAATTTTAAGTGATAATTTATGTTTTGCCTCCTTGAAGTGCATAGCAAAAAGAGTGCGGTTCACCTCTTTTGACTTCAGTCTTGTGCTCGTTCATTCTTATTTTTAGTTGTCTGTTTGTCTTGCCAATATATTGGAGTTTGCAGGGACATGTGATAAGGTAACCAACATTGATGACCTCTCTGTTTATTCTCTTTGTGTGACCGTGGTACAAAAACCTTGGTTGCCTTATCACATCCTGCATGGGAAAAGCCAACTGTGCCATCAAAGGTTTCTATCAGAGTGTGTGACTTATCCATCAAAATGTGATGTTCAGTGTAGATAAATTTCAGTTTGTTGTTATCTTACAGTCATGTCGCAGCCTTCAGGAGCACTCTGGTCCAAACCAGCGGAGGCAGCCCTACATCCTGGCAGTTGGGACGACAAGAAAGGACATCCATGTGTACTACATTGCATTGGATGGTGATCTCCTTCCCTGCAAGGGCAAGTCTTCCCTGTCAGCCTTTGAACTTTTCAAAGCACGTTATGTTTTCGGAATCTCCTATGACCAGGCCTTAAATGGAATGTACACATTTGTGCAGACCACCATCTACAACATTGATGTAGGCCATTCTCACGAAACTCCCAGAGTCAGGGACCTAAGAACTAAGCTCCTCAATTAAAGAGTTCTGATGTTTAGATGCTTTATTTGCAAGTCTAGTTTTGTTACCATTCATTTAGACTGTGAAGTTGATCTGACTTCTTGGATCACTTGTTTTGGAACGGCGTATCGTCCAGGCCTTTTAGTTTGCACGGACAAAGAGGACGAATTGCCAGTATTTAGTCAGATAAAAGACATTGCATTAATTGAGAATATTTTTTGTAACAGTACTTTCAGACACTTTGTTTTGCAGAGCATTTTCATTCCTTTCATGTGATACAGGGAAATGATCAGAATGTTTCCATGCTTAAAGTTGATAAATTGCACTTCTTTAAGCCATTTGATCTGCAAACTACTTATGGTTTTGACAGAGATTACCAGTACGTGGTTCCTGTACATGTGTTTGTATGAGTTTGTGGTTTTTGAACATCCGTGAACATTGTTTTTCACAATAGTCATTTTGTGTCAAATATTGTTGTCAAGATTTGAATGTGTCTACTGAAGTTTGACAGTGTTGAAATGGTGACACCAATTGGAGTACATTTTCACTCTCTAATTGTTAAATAAAACAGACATAAAAAGCATTGACTTGGAGTATTTTTCACTCACTGAGGGTTCTAAGTTTACACTGCAGGTGTTGGAAACTATTGAAACATTGTAAAAAAAAATAATAAAAAAAAAATACCAGCTTTAGAGTACATTTGTACTCTCCAAGTGTTAAATAATGAGCTCTGCAAAGTCATTCTTTTCCTTACCGAGGGTTCTAGGTTTACACTGCAGGTGTTCAAAAGCACTGAAACGGTGTCAAAAAGTCCTAGTTATAAGACTACATTTGAACTCTCCAGGTGTTCAAATTTAACACTATTTTGAGAGTATATATTTTACACTTTTTACAGTGTTTATTGAACTCCGAACTCTTGGACCTATATATATACACCGAAACAAGTGTTCAGTGTACTCCTATAGAGTACATTGAACAAAAGTTCAAATACTGGTTGTAGTTAGACTGACTTCAAAAGGTGGCCACTACATTAGTCAAAAAACTTGCTAAAAGAAGTTAGCACGGAAAAACGGGTGATCCTCCAAGGCATTAAGATACGGTATTGAAAACTACCTTTTATCTATATGGATTGTCAAGGAAAGATGTGATACAGACACACAAAGATAATGAGTGAGTTTGAAAGAAAACGAAAGTAGGTCAAACCTGTAATGGCTCTTTGTTAGAAACTGTAAACAGTGAATTTCTTCCTGCAAAAAATGTAGGCCTATGCTGATAGCAAGCTTGATTCAGTCAATGTGGAGTTGTGGTGATCTTTAAGAAGATGTTCTGCACTCGGTTTATAAAGAAAAATACCTTTTGAAGAAAGTGCTTGAACTGTTTGCACGCTTGCAACTAAAGCATTAACTCTGCAATTTGTAAGATGGCTGAGGAAGGTAAACATAGATGTATCGAGGATACAATGGAACAGGGAAGGCATTAGAGGAGAGATTGCAGAGGTGCGTTGCACTGAGACTCTGACAAGCAAAAGAAAAGAGTTAGAGACAATGATGAGTGATGCTCAAAATTTACAAAGGGTGAAAAATATGATGGAAAATGATTTTGCAACGTAACTAAATGAGTTTAACTGTCTCAACAACGAAGTTGCAAATCTTTTGACTGAAGATGAAAAAACATTTGATCAAGAGAACTAGTTCGAACTTAAAATGGCAAAAATTAGAGGATTTATGAAAACGACTAAAAGGTGGATTGCAACCAAAAATGAACCCATACTGCCAGTGGAAAATGTACTGCAAGAAGAGAATAATGTGGTTGATTATTCGCAAGAAACAGTTAAACCAAATGACAGCGTTTCACAGGTAGGGGTCAGCGATGTTGCACATGCAAGCCAACATGGATCACATGTAAGTCGCACCTCAGCTGCATCACGACTATCGTCAACAAGAGCGAGACCGAAAGCGGAACATGCAGCCCTGCTCGAACGTGCTGCAGCGCTAAAGAAAATGCAACAGCTTGAGTTTGAAGCAGCTAGAATCAAAGCTGAAAAGGAAGAGTTAGAGTTGGAAACTGCATTAGCTGAGAGCAAAGCAAAATTAAGGGTGCTTAAAGAATATGAGAGATCTGAAGATGGTTTGAGTAGCTACGCGACAGCACAAAAGCCACGAGGTGGACATGTGAAGGAAAGAACTAGCATTATGCTCCCACAACAAGCTAATATGAACATTCATGTTCAACCACAAACACGGCACTCCTTAATACAACAACAGTCTCAACCAGTCTCCAATTATGTGCCTAATGCTCAAGCTAACAGGTGATGACATACTAGCGGTTATGCAAAAGCAGAATGTAATCACTGAGTTACTTGTAAAACAACAGCAGCTATCTCCTTTACCAACAAAAGACATTCCTGTGTTCAAGGGTGATGCGCTACAATACAAATCTTTCATGAGGGCGTTTGAGCACGCAATAGAGCAGAAAACCAGCAATGATCAATATAAATTGTGCTTCTTGGAACAATTTACGGCCGGTAAACCTCAAGAGCTTGTTTGCAGCTGTGCTCATATGACTCCTAACAAAGGGTAATGCGAGGTGAAGCGATTACTTCACAAGCACTATGGGGATGAATTACGGATTGCCAGTGCGTACATTGACAAAGCACTCAAATGGCCTCAAGTGAAGTCTGATGATTGGAAAGCATTGAGCGCCTATGCATTGTTTTTGATTGGATGTCACAATACTATGGAAAACATTGAATTCTTAGAGGAGATGGACAACCCAACCAACCTACAGACAGTGGTGTCTAAGCTACCATACAAATTGAGGGAACATTGGCGTGCTGAAGTTTATGACATGAAAGAGCGAAGAGGCAGGAGAGCAACGTTAGCTGATTTGGTGAGCTACATAGACCGCCAAGCTAGAATAGCGATGGATCCCCTCTTTGGTAATATTTCAGACAGCCACCCAAACCCAAGTGAAAAGACTGACCAAAAGGAAAAGCATCATGGAAGGAAAGAGGTCCGTGGAAGCAGTTTCGTGACCAATGTTTCCACCGAAACCAAAGGGCCTCAAGAAAAACATTAAGCCAGCGAACTCAAGTACATCTGTGAGTGCCTTTGAGAAGTCGTGTTTGTACTGCCAGCAATCTCACACCCTTGCCCTTCATGTAGCAAAATCAAAGACCAACCACATAAAGAGCGTGTGGATTTCTTAAAACTGAAGGGTTTATGTTTTGGATGCTTAGTTCCGGGTCATCTTAGCAAATTCTGCAAAAGAAGAATTGAGTGTAAAGAATGTGCTTTAAAGCATCCAGACATTCTGCACATAATAAAAGAAGGTTCTGTCTCACCTGAAAAGAAAGATGGTCGTCATGGAAGTGAAGTATCGTGTGCTCAAGTTTCTATTCTGCAAGAGTTCTCTAGCCTCACGGGGCCAGAGAAGCGGAATGTGTGCTGTCAATAGTACCGATGAAGATCAAGTCAAAAAAGAGTAACAAGTGTGTTGAAACGCCTTTCTGGACCCGGGAAGCACTGCAACGTTCTGCACAGAAGACCTGCAAAAGAAACTGAACATTAAAGGGAAACCGACACGAATACTTCTTAGCACCATGGGTCAAGGCAAACCTGGAGAACAGAAGCTCATGAACAGTTTCGTCATATCAGACCTGGAAGTGTGCCGGCTGGAAGACACCAAGTTCATTGAGCTACCTAAGGTGTTCACTCATAGCAACATACCTGTTCACACCAAGAACATACCTAAACAGTCAGATATCCAGAAGTGGCCTCATCTCAATGAAGTACGCTTGCCAGAGATAGAAGCAGATGTAGGTCTGCTTATTGGAGCTAACTGTTCAAGAGCAATGGAGCCATGGCATTAATTATTAATGCTGAGGATGGAGGCCCTTATGCCGTGAAGACTGTCATTGGCTGGGTTGTGAATGGCCCCATAAGAAAGGAACTGGATGATGCAATGAATGAAACGCCTAAAACGTTTTCAGTAAACAGAATCTCTGTGATGGAGATTGAGAAGCTACTGGTCCAACAGTATAACACAGATTTTCCAGAGCGTAACCACGTTGACCGAGAGGAGATGTCTCATGAAGACAAACAGTTTTTGCAGTTTGTGCAGAAAACTAAAATTTTTGAGAACGGACATTAGAGCATTGGACTGCCACTCAGGAATGAGAAGCTCCAAATGCCTAATAACCATTGTGTGGCGGAACAGCGCATAGCCTGTTTGCTCAGAAAATTCAAGAAGAATCCTGAATTCTTTGAAGAGTACAAGGGCTTTATGGAGACCATCATTGGCAAAGGTTACGCTGTCCAAGTTCCACTCCAACAGCAGAACCAGGATGACAACAGGCTGTTTTACATACCACATCACGGGGTGTATCAACCGAAGAAAAGAAAGCTGCGGGTAGTCTTCGACTGTACAGCTTCGTTTCAGGATAGGTTCCGAATAGTGAGCCACTCCAAGGACCCGACTTGACCAACATGTTAGTTGGTGTCCTTTTAAGATTTCGTGAGGAGCCAATAGCTATGATGTCGATGTTTTATCAGGTCAAGGTGACGGAACGTGATGCAGACCTACTCTGTTCTTTTTGGTGGCCCAACGGCAAGTTCAACGAGCCTATGGAGGAATTCCAAATGACCGTGCACCTCTTCGGAGCCACTTCCTCACCAAGTGTTGCCTCATATGCACTGAAAAGAACTGCTGAAGATCACAAGGCTGATGCATCTCCAGAAGCTGTTCAGACAGACCTGCGCAATTTCTACGTAGATGACTGTCTGAAGAGTGTAGCTAAAGAAGAAGATGCAGTGACCTTAGCTAGAGATCTTCATACCCTGTGTGCCAGCGGAGGCTTCACTTTAACAAAGTGGATGAGCAATAGCAGGAAGGTGTTAATGTCAATCCCTGAAGTACATAGAGCCAGTGTAGTGAAAGACCTGGATCTAAAACATGACGCTTTGCCAGTCGAGAGGACCCTCGGTGTACAGTGGGACACAGAAACTGATACTTTCACCTACAGTATGAACCTTCAAGACAAGCCGATGACCAGAAGAGGCATTTTATCAGTCGTGAATTCCAACTATGACCCCCTTGGCTTTCTGGCTCCGGTCATCTTGCCCGCTAAACTCCTGCTGAAAGATCTTTGTAAAGAACAATACGAATGGGACGAGAACATTGCCGGAAAACACGCTGAAGATTGGAAAAGATGGATCGAAGATGTCAGTCATCTCTCTACCTTCCATGTGAGCAGGTGTTTGAAGCCTACAGATTTTGGATGCACTACTGCAGCAGCAGAGTTACATCATTTTTCAAATGCTTCAGAATCCGCATATGGCACTGTGTCTTATCTGCTGCTAGAGAATAGCCAAGGTGAGAAGCGTTGTGCATGGGGAAGTCAAGAGTGGCCCCGCTCAAACTGGTCACCATCCCCAGAATTAAGTTGACCGCAGCAGTTGTTGCTGTTAAAATAGACAAGATGTTACATCAAGAGCTTAAAGTTCCACTGCAACGATCTATTTTCTGGTCAGACAGCACTACAGTGCTCAGATATACTGACAGTGAAACTGCTCATTTCAAAACCTTTGCTGCGAACAGAATCTCGTTGATCTGAGAAGCAACCAAGCCATCGCATTGGAAGTACGTCAGAACAACAGAAAATCCTGCAGATCAAGCCAGCAGGTGCCTGAAAGCTAAGAGTTTGGTGCAAGGAGGAACATGGATCAATGGGCCGGACTTCTTGCTGAACAATGAATGTGACTGGTCGGAACAGCCTGTGCGAAGGAAAGAAAGCCTTCAAAATGATCCAGAAGTCAACAATGGAGCTACAGTCAACATGATCAAAGTTTAAGAAAACATGGAACCAATTAACGAACTGATCAACGATTACTCGGACTGGCATAAACTAAAAAGATCAGTGGCCTGGATTTTAAAGGTGAAGGAAAATCTGTGTAAACTGAAAGAGGAAAGAAAGGAAATATCAAGAACTATCAGGCAAACTGAAAAGGACTCTGAAAAAAAAAGATCAAAGTTAGAACAACAAATGAAGAAATCCAAAGCAACAGAAAAGAAATCACTTACCTTGGACGATCTAGTTGCTGCAGAATCAGAAATTATCCAATTCAGTCAAAGACAACAGTTTGGAGAAGAAAGCAAAGTTCTGGAGAAAGGTAAACAGCTCAGTCACAGCAGTCAGCTGTTCAAACTGGATCCGATTATTCCAGATGGCACATTAAGGGTTGGCGGAAGACTCAACAAGTTTGCCATGTCAGAAAACGCTAAACATCCAGCAATTCTTTCAAAGCACAGCAGAGTTGCTACACTGATTTTTGAGAGACCTACACCAAAGAACAGGACACTGTGGATGCAGTTATGTCTTGGCACAACTGAGATGCAGGTACTGGATCCCACAAGCCAATTCTGCAATTCGAAAGATAATCAACAAATGTACAGTGTGCCGCAGGAGTAATGTAAAGGGTGGTGAGCAAAAGATGGCAAACCTGCCCGAAGATAGGCTCTTGCCAGATAAGCCTCCTTTCACAAATACTGCCGTTGAATTCTTTGGGCCGCTTGATACCAAGCAGGGCCAGGGCACAGTCAAAAGGTATGGCATGATGTTCACTTGCCTCACTCTCAGAGCAGTGCACATCGAAGTTGCGGATAGCCTCAACACAGACTCCTGCATTAATGCAATTCGTCGCTTTATGTGCAGGAGAGGTCAAGTCACCATCATGCGTTCTGACAACAGCACAAATTTTGTGGCTGCTGAAAGAGAGTTGAGTGAAGCCATTCAACAGCTGGATAATGACAAGATTGAAAAAGCCTTGTAGCAAAAGGGAATAAAGTGGATATTCAACAGCCCGGCCGCTTCGCACCAAGGCGGGGTTTGGGAAAGACAAATTCGGACTGTGTGAAGAATCCTTAACTCCCTTTTGAAAGAGCAAGTAGTGAACGATGATTGTCTTTTGACAATAATGTGCAAGGTTGAAAGCATCATCAATGGCAGGCCTCTTACAACTGTTTCAGATGATGTGAACGACGTAGAACCTCTAACACCTAATCACTTATTGCTGTTGAAATCTCAACCCAACATGCCTCATGGGATTTTCAGCAAAGATGACATGTACACAAGAAAGAGATGGAAGCAAGTCCAATATCTTGTGGATTTATTTTGGACTAGATGGACACGTGAATACCTTCCAATTCTTCAGGAGTGCCAGAAATGGCTGAAGCCAAGAAGAAACTTCATGACGGGAGATGTTGTGCTACTAGTGGACAGTTCTTCCCCACGGAACTCCTGGCTCATGGGAAAAGTAGTTGAAATGTTGCCGGACTCCAATGGAACAGTAAGAAGAGTGAAGACAAAGACCAAGACTAACACTCTGGAAAGGCCTGTAAACAAACTGTGCTTGTTGGAAGAGGCGATGTCAGAAGAGTGAAGAGAGAAGAAACAAGTTGATAGTTTATGGATATTTAGAAACCGTTGGCTCTCAGTGTTTAAGTTTATAATTGCTTAGTCCTCCTGCCTAACCAATTAGGGGCCGGGTAATGTAAGAGCTAAATAGGAACTAGTTCATCTCAAGTAATAGTTCAATTTAAAAACAGTTTAGTAGTAAAAAAGGGAATCTATTTCATGAAAATTCGTTGCAAATGTATTGGTTTAAAATGCATAATTTAGTAATGTTTAGGTATGATAATATTTCAGTATTTGAGCTTCCAATCAGATAGCACTACGTCATAGCGTAATTATGGGATGTAGTTAGTTTAGTTTGAAGTTAGAGATGGTGGAAGTAACACTTTTTTGACCGTGTACCATGTCTATGTAATTTTACATTAAGTAAGTAAACATTTAAAAAAGAAGACCGTTTGGTTTGCTGGTGTTTCAAATACTTGTTGTAGTTAGACTGACTTCAAAAGGTGGCAGAAGAATTAGAAGCAACGAGATGCCACAACAATGGTTTTATTATGACACATGTCAAACAAATGAGATTATCACACACCCTGTCTGAAAAATAGAAAATTTTAAATATTTTTGGTGCTTTTTGTTAGGAATATAACAGCTTATTTTTTGTCAAAGGAAATAATGGAAAGAAATGATGTTCATAATACAAAACAAAAAAGAAAAAGTTAAGTATAAAGTACTACTCTTGCAAATAATAAAATAATAAAATAAATATAAAAAAATAATATATCAGTGCCCCTTTTTATCCTTTTGCCCCTGTCCTTGCTAAGGTCTGTGTATGCCACTGTTGTTTGTAATATCTCTCATCTACAATGTGCCTTAAAAAAAAATACTTTAAAATTTTAATGTTTGTAGAAGAAGATCATAAAACACTCCTTCCTGTATTTCTATCTCTTAATTTACAGTGTCATTCATCTTTCATAATGAAACTGTACGTTTTAATCATAAGTGTCATTTCACAGATGGGACAGATGGGACATTTCCCTAACACTTTTGTCCTTTGCCAATTTTGTCCACACCATTTTTTGAAATAGCTTTCGTCGCGTAAGAGTCTAATACAGAAGAAACATCTCCAGTTATCAGATTGAGCTTTATTGCCAAGTGTTTACGTGTACACAAGGTTTTACAGTGAGACACAGAATAAAGTACTCCTTGTTACTCCTATCACCAAAATAAAATCCCTTGTGTACTTGAGAACACTTGGCAATAAAGCTCATGCTGATTCAAATTCTAATAACTGATAATCTGATAGTAAATTTAATACATATTTTATAGAATACTGCCATTAACTGAAGGAGCAGTATGATTCATGCAAAGACAGTTTGGTTTTTGATTAAACTAATAGACTAATCACTTTTAGAAGAATACCACAGTATTATCATTTTTGGACATTTGTTATTGAGCAAGAGTTTCCATTTTGAATGTTTGTGTTATTGTAAGTGGCAATTCGTACTGGAATTTATTTTAATGTTATAATAGTTGCTTGTTGAGGCTGTTATTAGACAGCAAAGTCACTTTCAAGGCAAATCAGTCTGGCCGGTGGTTATCTTAGGAATGCTCCTGGGCAGCTATTTTCTAATGATGCAATCAGCATAAAAGTACAGCTACTATCTATGTAAATGTGGAGAAAGACCGAAAGCTGAAATCTCCAAATGTTGTAATTTAGTCATAACTGTACCAATGTTCATTTTATGAAAACCCTTCCCAGTGCCCAAATTTGTGTTCATAATATACTGATTCACAACATGGAGCTTGGGAGCAAGATGAGATGCACCCTTTGTGTTTTTACAGTGTGTGTCAGCAGGGGGCAGTCAGCAAATCTCACAAGTACTTACCACTGAAAAAGAGAGGGACTGAGTTCGGAACTGCATACTACCATACTACTCTTACTAGTTCTACCATTGACAAGTATGGGAGAAATAGAACAAGTAGAATTGGTCGGATGCAATTTCAAACTCAGCCAGCTTCACAGCTGGAGAATGCATCTCAAGACACGATTTTTATAGCCACAGGAAGTGATAGTGTTGGGATGCTGCAGCCCACCCTGTGAAGCGCTGTTAAAATAGTGTGCATTAAAAAAAATTATAAAAAAAAACATTTATTGTCATTTGAAAACAGCCAGATTTTATGTTAATCTCGTTAACAATTTAATGACCAAAATGTTGAGGGGTATTTTTCCCGTGGCAATGGCGGTTTTGACTATTACTTGAAAAAGCGTTGTACAAAAGCTGTGTATGTTATGATGTTGAAAACCAGTGAGATGCTCTTAAAGTATCCATATGAAGCACATGTCCATAATACAAACATTAAAAATAGCGCTGACGCAATGCAAGAACACACATGTGAAAACAGGACAAATTGACAAACTCAGTTGCAAAATGGATCTCTGTCAGATATAGGGTAGCTCAATGATATGGGAATAATGATAATAAACAATATGCGGGCTTCCCAGGCAGCTTTTTGATTAATTGCATTTAATATGTTTAATTGATTGGCATGCTATAACATTTTTGAATCCATTGCCAGCCCTACTTTGCAGTCATATGTTTGTGTGTTTTATAGATCCACCGCAGTTGGTCTCTGTGACACCACTTGAGAACTTTTTTAGTGCTCATGGGTATCAGTGTGAGGTGGAAGCCAATCCTGCAGCCACACACTTCAGCTGGCACAGGTAGGACGTCTGATCTTGTCTTTTAGTAAGTAGAGATGATGTGACACATATTAGGATTTTTGTCATTACAGGTCATATCAACACCTCTAATGAAACAGCAGTGTTGTCCAGAGTCTTTACCTTAATGTGATTGTTACGTTTACATTTATGCATTTGGCAGACGCTTTTATCTAAAGCAACTTACAGAGCACTTATTACAGGGACAATCCCCCCCGGGGACTGCTCAAATGGAGCAACCTGGAGCAACATTGTGCCTTGCTCAAGGGCACAATGGTGGTGGCCGTGGGGTTCGAACCAGTGACCTTCTGATTAACAGCCCAGTGCTCTAGCCACTACGCCACCACCACTCTAATTTGTGATTGTTAAACTAGCACATAAACTTCAATTAATGAAAAATAAGTACTCTCGTTTCAATAGTTTACTCTCAAATGACACAATTGCAAAGTCCCCATTGTTAATGTTTTTGTGGACTGTTGGTAAGAGCAGTACCGCTGCTCCCTATGTGCATATTATGGAGTCTGCAGAGGGCACCAAATCCCAGGGGACACACCATCTTACCCTAGGGGGGCACCAGAAAGTCCACCGGCTGCCCTTTCTTACATGTAATACTTTATATAAAAGACATGATAGCAATCCCAGAAAACAGACAATCGCCTTGCAGCTCGCACTATACCTCGCACCACCCCTCCCCGATCGATAAGGCACCAGCCTTGTAGTTACCGAGTTGGTTTTGCTGTAGACACTTAAGGGTTGCTGCAAATGGACTGCAAAATGATTAGATTATGGAACCAATCCTAAGGGATGAAATAAAAATCATATTAGAAAGAGATCCTTTCAGAAAATGGACTTTGTGTTGGCTATCAGGCCTCTAGATTTAGGGTTAGTTAGTTAAAGACTGCAGTCAGCTCTCTGCCTGACATGAACCTCTATTTACCCAGGGCTGGTCTTTTGGGAAATGACTTTTGGATTGCGACCAATCAGTTGAGAACCATTGCACATGTCAGGTTTTAAAACTCAGATTGCACTAAACTGATTCTATATTCTAGTAAACATTAAAGACTCACAGACACATCTCTGTCTGCTCTTTCCTCTCCTTGGAGTAGGATGAACCAGGCAATCCCTGATGAATCCATTAAAGTAGAGGGGAACAAACTGTACTTCTTGAAATTGACACCTGACCTCAGTGGCCTGTATATCTGCAATGCTTCAAACGAGTATGGTGCTGGATTTGGCTCACTGTACTGGCACAAAGGTAAATGCTTTGGGTATTCACAAAAATAAGTTGAAATGAGAGTGATATAGTATGTCTGACATGCCCAAGAAAAGTTATGTAATCAAATATTTTGAATGGGCATGTTTTGATGACTGTGATACGGTTTGTTTAGGCTGTAGTTTTTATCATGGGTTATCTCTCTTCTAGGAGAAAAGATGGACGACATCAGAGTTGTGAACACTTAATCCTGACATAATTCACCTTTTCTTGCTGTCATTTAACAAATATTTAATTTAGGCAAACAGGAATTTGATTGATTAATCGATGATTGATTATTCGTTGTGGTGAACGTCAATTAACCAATTTCAGCACACATGTGTTCAGTAGTCATGCCAGCAGATAGAGAAAAAATCTGCCTATGCAGTCGCTTGCATGTTGCATGTCACATCCTGTCAGCAAAATAGAATAAAAACTCAGACGCACATTCTTCACTTCCTAGCTTGTAAAGATGAACCAGGCTTAATATATTGTTGGAACATTTTTTCTCCAATGTTGATGTTTTCAAGTTTGCATTATTTAATTTGTCAAAAATCAAACTTTGTAAAAATAAAGTCTTGATTGAAGAAAATATGCATCTTGTATTTTTTTGAGTTTCAAGCTGTACACTACTTACAGTTTAGTATTGTTATCGTCATTGATTAATTGTCATTAATGATGATATAATTTTAATTCATTGAAGTCAATAATTGTCAATGAAGAAAATGTATTAAAATTTGCAATCCTATAAACAACATATTACATTTATATGTGAATAATGCCAACTATGGATTAATGAATTCTAGTTTTGTATATATGTTTTTGTATTTGTTACAATACAACCCATACCTCTTTGCCAAAGGGGATATTTTGCATTTTTAGGACCAGAGCTGCTCTCAGTGACAAAAGCTGTAGGTGAGGGTAGATGGAAAGTTTAGTCACCATCTTTGTGTACAAAATGTCACAGGGATATAAATAATTCCCAAATCAAGGATCGCAGTTGTTAAAACACTACAATATACATTCAGTACAACATTGCTGTATTTTAGAATGTTTATTATAGTTAGCTTTTTATTTTTATTTGTCTGTTCTATTTTTATATTGTTGATATAATCTTTTAATGCTACTGTGTACGTCTGTGTTTTGTGTGTGTTCTGGCTGCTGTGCATGGAGTCCAAAACAAATAACCTGAGCAGCGCAATAAAGTAAGCCTATATTCAATTAAATTCCATTCAATACAAGTAAAATGGTCATTATTCATAATGGAGTGTTTATCCTGATTTGATACTATTTGGGTGCCCACATGAAAAAAAACATTGGGCAGTAACAAAAGTGACAGAACTAAATTACAATGATTATTAATTATGTGTTTTTTATATTACATTTTTAATGGTTTTTGTTTTGTTAAATCATGCATGTCGTAATCAAATTATATTTCCTTTTTGGCTAGACAGTTTTGTCTAAGAATAAAAGTCATTGTGGCACATGAAACGGAAATGGACACAAAACATTACTAGAATAGTTTTCCACAACCCCACATGAGCTCACATAGAAAAATAATAATGAGTCTTAGTGGTTGCATGGACAAATATAAGGCCCTGCTCTCAGACAGAGCATGATGGACTGTTTTGCTGGCAGATAAGAGCGACCTTCATCAAATAGAGTACATACTGTGACAGTACGCAGCTTCGGCTATTGTATGCAGATTATACAAATAATAGGACATATTGTATAACAGAATGCGTATGTACATTTGCAAGTGGTAATGTATGTGCAAGGTAGGGGTATATAAAGTTATTGAATTAAATAGATGAAGGTATTTATTTATATTATTGCACTATGGGGGGAGTATTGAGGCAGCTTAATTGTTCATGTGAAAAATGGCCTGAAGGTAAAAACTGTTCTTGTACCTGGATGTCCTGGTGCTCTGTAGCGCCGGCCAGTGGGCAATAGTTCAAAGAGGAAGTGGGCAGGGTGTGTGGGGTCCAGAGTGATTCTACCTGCACTACTTTCCTCACTCTGGAGATGTACAGGTCTTGGAGGGTGGGCACCAATAATCGTCTCAGCAGTTCTGACTGTCCGTTGTAGTTTCATTCTGTCTGATTTGGTGGCTGATCCAAACCAGACAGTTGTAGATGTACACAGGACAGACTCAATGAGAGCTGAGTAGAACTGAGTCAGCAGCTCCAGTGGCAGGTTGAACTTCCTTAGCTGGCGAAGTCTGTAGTGCAGAGCAGTGGCGGTTGGTGAAAAATATCTTAAGTGGGGCTATGTCATATTTGGCATTGTCAATAGTCTGGTAACCATGGGACAGGTCTTTTAGCATTGTGGCTCCCAGGTTGTGGAATGCTTTTCCTCAAGACATCCGTCAAGCATCCACCCTTCTCTCCTTCAAAAACCTCTTAAAAACACTTAAAAAAAAAAAAAATCTGAATATTACTCTTCAGCTCACAATTTTAAAGGTCCCATGACATGCTTCTTTTTTGTAGGCTTTGATATAGGCCTCTGCCTTGTTATGGATATTGTAAGAGGTTATTGCAAGTAACCTCTGAATATTACTTTCTGCCCTTGGTGTGTCTATCTTTGATGTTGAGGTTTATTTTTTTCAGTTTTTTAACCTATATTGTAAAGTGACCTTGGATGTTGGAAAGGCTATATAAATAATTATTATTATAATTAATAACCACCCAAATACAATTTAAGGATACCAGTGCTCTGTGAAAAAGTAATTATTTAATGCCAATAATAAAAGGTTGAGGCATTCTTGCACAAAAACAAACGTATTGCATAAACTTTCCATTTGAAATTGAACTCAAACAATATACTTAGTGATTAATTAATTAGCTGATTAAATATAAAAGTATTACCCACAACAATTTTGAGTGATTTTTCAAGCAAATATTCCACATGTACAGTAAATAGTAGCATGGGCGCGGCCGCGCGCTTGCTTGGGGCGCTATAAAAATCGCCCATAGCTGACTAGATTTGAGCTCGCTGATTGGCTATAGTTTATGTCAGACATTTATATCTTAAATCAGCGATTGGCTAAACTGCTCCAGAGACCCGCCTTCCTGGGGCGATTTCTCCAGCGCCCCAGAGCTGATGACACGTGCACTACAGGAAGGGGACGTGTAGAAAAACCAGATATTTAGAATTTCTATTTTATTTTTCACATAATACTGGGTGCATTTAACATCTCAAACACACAAATATTGACAATTTGTATACATGATTTATGTATTTACTTATTTATTTATTGCATTTGGCTCATAAACTGGGGGGGGGGGCGGCGTCCTAGCGCCCTCTATTGGCCAGCCGCCCCTGGTGCAGAGGGATTCCTCTGAACCCACTATCATTTCAACTGTTTTGAGCGTGTTCAGCTAAAAGGTTGTTGTGACCGCACCAGACAGCCACCTGATCAACCTCTTGTCTGTATTCAGACTCGGATGAGGCCAATGGCCACGTGTTGTCTGCAGACTTGAGGAGCTTGACATTGGTGTCCTTTGCAATGCAGTCATTCGGGTTCAGGGAGAAGAGCATGCATCCCTGAGGAGCACCAGTGCTAATAGTGAAGGTCCCGGATGTGAGTTTTCCCAGTCTCACTAGCTGCTGTCTATCTGTCAGAAGTGCAGATTGAGTAGAAGGAGGGGGGTTTCAGTAGGTATTGCTGTGTGTGTGTGAAGTGAAGATCAGAGTGGATTGACAGACTGGGCTTTTCAAACCTGTAGTAAAACAGATTCAGTTCATCAGCCATTAGTTCACTCTGAGGTGTCTTGCACTTGGTGATGCTTTTCAGGCCTTTCCACACAGATGCAGGATCGTTGGCTGAAAACAGTTTTTTCAGCTTTTCAGAGTAGCTTCTTTTGATCCATGTCTGTTGCAACGCTGTGTTCATGCATGCCTGTGGCGAGATATAAACACTTACCCGAATGAACGAGGAAAACTCTTGCAACAAGAAGAAATGCTAACAGTTGATGATGAGCTCTTCTAAATTAGGACAGCACATCTTCTTCAACGCTGGCACATCTGTACACCAACTTTCATTGATGTAAAAGCATGTTTCCCTTCCTCTCGCTTTCCCCAATAATGAACGTTTCCCAATCTGTGGACGTTTTCAATTCAGGATGGGTGTTTTTATCTTCAGACTCACTTCAGAAAGTAGGGAATTTCAGTGTTGTAGTAAAGTAGTTGAAAAATGTCCATCCCTGTTTGAAAATCTCCACTGATTGTTAAACGCCCATTTTTGTTCTGCTGAGACATAAGTATCCAAATAACAGGCGAAATGCTAAAGTCTTACAACAGTTGGATGTCACATTCATACACTGCTTTGTTGTATTTATTTGTGTCCTACATCCAACCCTACATATACAATTATCCCTACCTTTAAACCTAAACCTAATCACAAACATAAACTAATTTTAAGTTTGTAAAATTGTTAAATATACCATAACTTACAAGTTCTATTGAATATGATTGACAGTGAGGACAAATGTGATGAAAATGAAGAGAAGAATCCAGGGATATGCTAAGCGAATAGATTAACTGGTTAGCTTGGGAGCTGGAAAAAACAGAACAGAGAAATGTTTAATCTCACCATTTCTATGTTCTGTTTATTTATATGATATGTGATGTAAAATTGAAAAGTAATTCTTTGTTATATTTATATAAGACAAAGACAACATATATTAAAGACAACATATATATATATATATAGTTCTATAGTTACTTTATTAATGTTTAGAATTATACAAATTCGAAGCAAAAAGGAAAAAAGTCTCGGCCGTACTGTTTTCACTCCTCTACACAAGGTGGCAGCAATCTGGCAGTCCGTGTTCAGACTATCCGATACTGATTCACCAGTAGAAGAAAAATCGCCCACTGCCTTTCTTTATTCAAGATGGCAGAATACCTGGCGTCGATTTTTGGAACAGAAAAAGACAAGTAAGTGGTAGCTTATTCTTGAAATATTGCATGCATTTGATTACTTGCAATAATCTTCAGCACTGTTGCTAATGGGCACAATATAATATATTTGGCTACAAAATAATATACAAACGCCTCGTGTGGTCGTCCGCTGACCTAATGTTTTCCAACATCGCGCCCAATAATTCAAAATGATAATACATATTTGTTTTACACTGTAGATTTTTCACCGGCATATGAAATATGTAAAAAAAAAAACATAATTTTATGTATAACATTGTTTATTGTATTGTTTATCACATGAAGTCAGGGCGTCTCTTTCATTGCGTTGCTTGTAGCTCTTTCTTTTTTATAAGCTTATCTAAAATAATTTATTAGTATAATTGTTTGTGTTTCGGTTACAGTTATGATGTGTCGGACTATTGTTTGGAGGAACAGTCACTAACTTGTGTAGAATCAAATCCAAATCATTATTGTGAAGTGTTTGTTTTGTACCTCTTGTTTTGAACAGAGTTAATTGCTCTTTCTACTTTAAAATTGGAGCATGTCGTCATGGAGACCGATGCTCCAGACTCCACAATAAACCAACTTTCAGCCAGGTAAATAGTTTTATTATAATAATTATTATTATTTATACAACGGGTTTCAACCTTTACAGATGCTGGATCCCCCACCCAGACTCTCAGCCAATCCAACAAACCCGAATGTAAAAATGCTAGCCTATATTTTTCTGTAAAATTACTTTAAGAGCATTACCTAACAGTACTACATCAAATTGGTTAGATAGTTAAGAAAATTCTACACTTGACAATTCATGCATATTTGATATTGATAAATATATTTTTGGTCATCTAGCACTTCCGTAGAGTAACTTCAGTGACCCCCAGTTGAAAACCCTGGCTGTGTATGCATTTTCATTGGATGCAGTAGTACTGCTTAATGTATATTTCCTCCCAGAGTAATCTTGTGAATTTAATGTGTTTCAGACTATTGCTCTATTAAATATTTACCGGAACCCACAAAACACAGCTCAGTCTGCAGATGGCATAAGTAAGTTTTTACTCGTCTACACTAATGAATTGATATTCAGGTGGGGTGTGTGTGTGCGAGAGGACTGTATGTTCACGTACATGAACTGCATCCTCTTTACTGTTATAACTGCAGTTGATTTACTATATCACCTGTGTACCATGTCCTCTCTTTCATCAGATGCTGTCAGTGACGTTGAGATGCAGGAACATTACGATGAGTTCTTTGAGGTAGGTGTCCTGTCTATGAGATTTGTGGAAAATGGTGAGACAGATGACCATGCCCACCAGAATATTGACACATTTCAGATTCTGCAGGATTCCCACAGTCATGGAAATACATTGAATTTACAATTTGCGTGTTTTAGGCTCGCAAAAGTTATGGAAATTAATAAAATCGAATGGGTTTTTATGTCTTGGAAATTTCTATTGTGAATACACATTTTTCATTAGATATTGCTCTGTGTAAAGCTTGTGTAAATTTAACTGAAGACATCGCAGTCGAGTCGATTTCATTGAATTGGTAGAACCAGCTCACAAATTAGTGGGAATGATTCTTTGGCGAATCAAAATATTTTTTTTACATTTCCAGTATTTACAAACGACTGGAAAGGTCATGAAAATTCCTTGATCAAAAAGTTTGGGAACCCTGATTTTGACTATAGACTCCAAATATTACTGCTGTTGGAATAACGTTGATATGACTGTATTTTATGACTGTGGTATGTATTATCAAGACCGTTGTTTCAAAATGATGGAAACATAGAGGGCATAGTGTTTGTTATATCATTAGTGTTATGATACAGTTTATATAATAAAAAGTATATAAAACTGCAGTTTTTATTCTAAATTGTATTGTCTACAGGAGGTCTTCACTGAAATGGAAGAGAAGTATGGAGAGGTTGAGGAGATGAATGTTTGTGATAACTTGGGAGATCACTTGGTGGGAAATGTCTATGTGAAGGTGAGACTAGTTAAATATGTGCATACTAATATCAGTGCAATTCAAATTATAAAATGGATAATTCCAATAGATTGGATGAGCCTAAAGCCCAAAGTATACTTCAGACAGACGTGAACACTTGGCGTCTGTGTACAGGATATGTGACGAAAATTTTGTGGCTCTACCACTGAAAGCGTGCGGCCAGATTTTTCAAACCACGCATACTCTGAATGATGTGCCTGCAATTATTTGCATTCATTAGTGGATCCACAAGGTGGCAACACTCGCAGTTGAGCTGTTGCTGCCATGAAGAAGCGGTAGAATATGTAATCGCCACTAAACGACAGGAGACAAATGTAGAGACAACAACAGTGGATGTGTTCTTCAAGAGCGTGTGTGACGTGGTCATGAGATACCTACATTTTTAAAACTTAAGTGTGAAGGAATATAAAGACATCTTTATGTGTCAACTTGATGTCGACCAATATGTCATATTTACTGGGTAATCGGGCCGATAGTTGAATTTTTTGATGCAGCTTTTGGAAAATGTCAAAAGCAGTAGTCTCTGATAGTTTTTTATTTTTATTAATTCCTCCGTGTCTGTCTGAGTTTTTGACTCTGCTTGGCTGAATGCTTGCACTAGCACAGTAATTGCACGCGCCAGGGTTTCCGGTTTTGGACCGTTTAAATGTCTTGCTGTCCAATAAATTCAAACATGATCGGACACAATGTCAGGTGAAAATATTAACACGATGAGTCAGCAACACCTTTAGTTAACGCACAAGTGTATAGTGTGACAATATGCCAATGATAACAGTGCTTCACTGTCATGGATATTTAAACTTTCCTGAAGTATGCACAGTCCTAATCCTACAGCACATTGTATCCCGCAGACTGGCAAAAATACCCTGCGTTATTCCTGTATCACATGCCCAAAATGAGAAGGTTCTCACTTCAGAATCACATTAAAACAGCCTTGCGATGCAATCTTCTGAAGAGGAGTAATGAATGAAAAAACAGCTATAATGAACAAACGTTTAATGTTCATTTGATTTGATCATGACAATATTAGCCTATATAGCACATAAATAAAAACATCGAAATGAGATGACGGGAAATTCTCCAATTTGTCCGGCAAACTTTATCATTCCCGAACACATTGGCAGCACCCAAATTTCTTAGCGGAAACTTTGGGAACCATTTTGTAGTTTTTTTTCCAAGTTTCCCCAAAACCTTTCTCTGTTCTGACAAAATAAACTTCTACCATGCTTCCAATGTAATGGCGTAGTTATGTAGTTAAGAGCATGGTAAAATATATACATTTGATATTGGTATATATCATGTTTGTAGGCCTCCTTGCTCGCACTCGCTTTTTCAGTTCTGCCCACAAATTTTCTATTGGATTGAGGTCAGGGCTTTGTGATTGCCACTCCAATACCTTGACTTTTGCCATTTGGCCACAACCTTGGAGGTATGCTTGAGGTCATTGTCCGTTTGGAAGAACAATTTGTGACCGAGCTTTAACTTTATGGCTGATATCTTGAGGTATTGCTTCAATATACCCACATAATATTCCTTCCTCATGATGCCATCTATTTTGTGAAGTGCACCAGTCTCTCCTGCATTAAAGCACCCCCACAACATGATGCTACAACCCCCATGCTTCACTGTTGGGATGGTGTTCTTTGGCTTGCAAGCCTCACCCTTTTTCTTCCAGACACAATGATGGTCATTATGGCCAAACTGTTAAATGTATGTTTCATCAAACCAGAGGAGATTTCTCCAAAAAGTAAGATCTTTGTCCCTATGTGCACTTGCAAACTGTAGTCTGGCTTTGTTTTGGTGGTTTTGGAGCAGTGGCTTCTTCCTTGCTAAGCAGCCTTTCAGGTTATGTCGACATAGGACTCGTTTTGCTGTGGATATAGATACTTATTTACCTGTTTCCTCCAGCATCCTCACAAGGTCCTTTGCTGTTGTTCTGGGATTTGCTCTTTTCGCACCAAACTATGTTCATCTCTAATAGACTAAATGCGACTCCTTCCTGAGCATTATGATGGCTGCTTGGTCCCATGGTGTTTATAATTGCGTACTATTGTTTGTACAGATGAACGTGGTACATTCAGGCATTTGGAAATTGCTCGTAAGGATGAACCAGACTTGTGGAGGTTAACAATGTTTTTTCTGAGATCTTGGCTGATTTCTTTAGATTTTCCCATGATATCAAGCAAAGAGGCACTGAGTTTGAAGGTAAGCCTTAAAATACATCCACAGGTACACCTCCAGACCTGCAAGCGGTTATGCATTTTGACCTCAAATTATGCCGGTACGATTTGTCACTCTAAACTATGCAAAAACCTGGTGACGCCTCTGTGCACGCGCAGTACTCAAATCAAGCAGCAGCAAAAGAAGAGTTTGACCAATCATAGCGCTGGGTTCATTCCCCAAATACTAATCGGGTATGATTGACAAATGTGCCTATCATTAATTAGAGACTGCAAATCGACAGCAACACAATCCTGCTCGATTCCCCTTCCACTCCTGCCGTCTTACTGATTCCTTAAGCGAAGACAGTACAGTAGTCACTTTACTTCTAACTCCTTAAGGTAAACGGGTTGTGGTGGATGTGGAAAGTTGAAATATTGAATTGAGTTAACTTAATCCTCTGGAGTCAACGATCACGTGGGCGTTATCGCATGGATTCATTTAAAATACTCCGTCATTCATGGTCACTCAGATAAGAGGAAGACAAAATTCAGCCTTGCGAATTATAAAATGCTCAAGTAATGCTGAACAATAAATCTAAATAAAATTGAAATCACTATATGGCTTGGTGATTATGCAAGTGCTGTTATTTAAATAGTTTGAGGTGCAGTATGTTCCAGAGTGAAGAGTTCCAGAATTGTTCAGGCGCGTGTTCTGTGCTCACACACGCAGTGTTTTTCCATCTCGAGCGGCTCATTTCACTGTTGCTGCTCACAAACTGTGTGAGTTTGTGCCACTTATAACGTGCACTTGACCACAAGATGCGCAAATATTTCCCCTGATTTGTAATGAGAATTGTTTATAAATCAGCGCTTGTGAAAACATACCATGGTTTTACTGTATGTAAGTGTTTTTTTTTTGTTTGTTTGTTTTAGCAGAATGAAGAAATTAAAGGCAGACATACAGTAAATATGAATATTGTCCTAGTTTTGGTTCTATTATGACCAGTGTTTCCTCTAAAATACTGCCTCAACAGGAATAGCACAAAGGTGTGTGTGTGACTGAGTGCAGACCTGCTAACATTTGGAAAATATTTAACATTAATAACGTTATTCGAACGCTATGTAATTTGCAAGCTAGCTTGCATGTTCACCTGGGGCCGGTTGCACCAGCTTTGCGCAAGTTAGAACTTAGCCTAGTGGTAGAGTAAATGGGCACTAAGTCACAATTGACGCACTACTAAATATTTGAGCGTTGCACCATTAAACTTGGGTAGGACGTAAACCTACATATAAACTAAATATTTAAGGAGGCCTCCGACCAGGAGTAACTGATGGAATAAAAAAGTAGACTCATTTAATGACATCAAAGAACTAGCCATCAAGGAGCTTCAGGTAATAATTTATCTATCTAGGAAGGCCTACATTTCTAGATATTTTTGAATTGAATAGGCTAATTTTTTAATTTGGCCTATTTCAGGATGTGTAAATTTAGTTTTTAAACAAAATGGAAATCCTGAACTCAAACTTGGGTTGTACTCATATCTCATTGACAGTGTTTTACATCACAACATAATTGTTTTTAATTATTATTATAATAATTTTTTTACATATGTAAATTAGGGATGTGTGAGACTAGTCGACTAAATGGTACAATGCTGCTAGTCGGCATTGGAAATAATAGTCGACTCGTCTGTTAATATTGAATTCCCATAAAACATTTTATTTACACTTTGCGTTATATTGTTTTTATCATTACTTACAAAAATAATTAACACAATTATTTAATAAGTGTTTATATGGAGGATGATTTCATGCTTCTCTTTCACTCACGGTGCTCACAGATCAATGTCCCGATGAGCAAAAAAATGGTATGTTATCAAACCCTGTGCCCCGTCACACTGATGGTACTCAAAATTAGTGGTCGACCGATATGGGATTTTTAATGGCCGATGCCGATATTGAGAAAGCAGTCTGGCCGATTGGCCGATATGAGGCCAATACAATACATGTGAATACAGTAAATGAGTATGGTAAAGTATTCCCACAGGGGAATTGTTTTCGGTCCAGCCATCTAGCAGAATGAAAACACACACACAAAAAAACATTTTAGATTAAATATACTTTTAAGTATATTTAAATAATAATGATTTATGTCTGTTTAGTTTTGCTTGTTTGTTTCTTTGAAACTTTGTAAGCCGTCACATGTATTTGCATGCTCGATTAGCATCAAATCCGACCGGAACATATGTAAAGGTATACTGCACACAATATTACGCCAATCATGGATAATTAAATACAGCAGATAGAGGTAGTGAATAACTTAATTCAGATTTTTTTTTTTTCCAAACGTATTATTACTTACCATACAGTGTTCTCTTCTCATCCCAACACATTCTCACACCCAACTCGTCACATATGGACGCTTGGCCAGGACCCCTTGGCGTCACTTTTTAACGCACTGGGTATACCTTTGGCGTCATTTTTCAACGTGCAGGGCAGAGAGTCAAGCGGCGGCGGCGAGTCAAGCGTTGTTAAACTCACCGATGAATGCGGTTGCCTATGAACACGTTAAACCTTTGCGCAGAGGGCAGTTTGATATCAGATTGCGAGGGTTTTTAAACATAAAAAAAAACAGTTGGAGAGCCAGATCAAGATGATCTGGGGGCCACCATTATACTAGCCCTGGCATAGATCATTTATTGTAGCCAATTCCTTTTTATTTTTATTTATTGTAGTCTCGAGCCATTCACAGCAGACAACAGGTTGCGGTGAGCTTACCCAAGACGTCAAATTTCAACGCTACAGGCTCCGGTTCAGAGTTCTATAGAAGTCTATCGGACTACCCTGCACGTTGAAAAATGACGCCAAAGGTATACCCAGTGCGTTAAAAAGTGACGCCAAGGGGTCCTGGCCAAGCGTCCATATGTGACGAGTTGGGTGTGAGAATGTGTCTCACGCGATCACTGATCTGTAGTGCACGCGACCCAGCTTTTCAGTCCATGGGACAACAGCGTCTAGTTTAAACGTAACCGAGAACAGCGCGCGCGCATCTGAGAAACAGCCAGTCACAGGATTTTTGACTGTTTGTTAAATGTTTTTGAGTTTTGTTTGAATTCGTTTATATCACATCTGTGACCCCCACTGGAGCTACCGCTGGGCTGCGGATCTGACATATCACGGTACTGTTTGAATAGACTTCGCTGCACGCTGGAGTGTTTTTGTGTGTAACACAATGTAGCGTCAGGTTAGAAGGCGAATGCTGATTGGTCATTTACTGTGTCTGTCAGATGTCTGCTTCACTTCTGAGTGGCTTGTCTTACGGTGCTGGGCGGAGCAGAGCGAGCGTATTCAGTTCATTCATCCTAGCTCTGCTCGCGCCAGTGGAAAAAAGCGCTAATGCACTGTCACAAACTGTTTTGAAATATATCGGCCAAACGGAAATATTATCGGCCGATGCCGATATCTAAAAAAAATTACAAATATCGGCCGACCACTACTGAAAATGTCCAAGGTTGGCAGGTCTGCACCTCCAATTCAGTACACTAATTGTCTAAAGGATTGACATCATTTTGTGGAATTTTCTAAGCTGCTTAAAGACACAGTTAACTTGGTGTATGTAAACTTCTGACCCACTGGAATTGTGATAAAGTGAAACATTCTGTCTGTAAACAATTGTTGGAAAAAATACTTGTCATGTACAATGAAGATGTCCTAAATGACTTGCCAAAACTATAGTTTGCTATAGTTTATTTTATGTAATTAAAATGTGTGGAGTGGTTAAATATTAGTTTTAAAGACTTCAACATTATGCCTCCTACACACTACACAACTTTCAAAGACGTCAGATCGTGGTACCGTTCATATTACACAACTGTTTGTCTTGTCATGGAAGGCGTAACATTTTCAAATTACTAAACATTTCACTATTGATGAATCCCTGGCGACTCTGCCTGGACTCCAAATTATGCTTCACAACAGAGTACACGCGAGAAGTGATACGAAAACAAATGCGTGATCATATGTTATGAATTTCAGAATGTGATGTTTGTTTTTAATTGCCTAAAGGCAACATATTTTTTATTGGTTAGAATATGAAAAGTACCTCCTGATAAATCTACCTATTTGCTGCTTACCTGACTGTACAAGAGAATTGGCAATTTCTCTCCAACTCTTCTCTTTCTCCACCCGGTTGTGGTACAGTTCAGATGAAACATCAAATAGGCACTGGTGCTCCTGCCAATGTTCCACTAATTTTTCCTCCATTTCTTTGGTCCAGTGAGACGTTCTTGATGCCGCAGCCATGCTAGTTGATGTTCTGTTTTAGGCACATCAGGAATCCTCCTACTGAAACTTCCTGTGCCCCGTTTCTTGCTCTCTCATTGACTGTAGGTCAACGCTCCAGTTGTATTCAGTCAAGACATATTTCGCATTGCTCGATTTGGAATGACAGACGGGTCCAGATATTTAACATTCCAGATATCTTACTGACGGCAGCGACGTGTCTGTGCTTCTCTCAAATCACGTCTTTGTTTGTTTATACACTGCGATCGTCGCTCATGGGAGCGAGCTCCGATTTGCCTACGATTTCAGGATTTTGTCTGCGATCTCCACAATTCTGTCAGCGAGTGAAAATTGGGCTTAAAATCGTGTAGTGTAAACTCTGCATTAGTATATGTAAACTTCTGACTTCAACTGTATATAATCAATGTGTTCATATGAGAGCACATATAATATATAGAATGCCATTCTAAAATTACCTTATAAAAAGACAACTTGAATTGATTTTATTTCTATCCCTTTTTCTCTCTCCCTTTCATATATTTAATATGACAATAAAATAATAAATATTGTCAGTAACGATGAAACATACAAACGCTATTTGGATTTGTAGGGCTGTGTTTTATGTTACTGCTGAACAACAAACACATACAATTGACCTGTAATTTTTCATTAATTTCAGATGGCAAAGGCTTTAAAGAGAGTGCCAGAGTGAGCGAAATGTATTAATGGATTGCCACTGAAAGTAATCCTAATAATTACTATTTTACATTGAGTGGAAAGTTTTCTGCTATTGGCCTGTTTTCCTACCTTGTTCTCAGTATTGAAAAAAACCCACTATCAGTCGACCTCTAGTCTAAACTCTTGAAGATATATAATCTAGTATTTCATAGCATTCTCTGTGCGCATGCACCTACCGCCTGTGTATGGGTGCGCAGTCAAATGGAGTATACTTAGAAATGCTAGCAGATTTTAAGCATCAATACTGAAGTATACTTTAGGCTAAACACCCTAGGAACACTCCTGTTGTAAAATCACTGTTATGCATAGCCTCTCCAGATTTATTACTTTATGGTTAATTGATGCTAAGTAAAAAAAAAAAAAAAACTGCTGTTTTGTGTGTAGTTCCGTCGTGAAGAAGATGCTGAGAAAGCGGTGATTAATTTGAACAACCGCTGGTTTAATGGCCAGCCCATCCATGCTGAGCTTTCGCCTGTCACTGACTTCAGAGAGGCCTGTTGTCGACAATATGAAATGGGGTAAGTAACTGAATAACGTGCAGAGAGTGTACATATAGGAACACGAAACAAAAACACTTCCTCACATGCTGCGTTCCCACAGATAAACATGTTTACACTTGCACCCTCTCTCCATATACCTGTTGGTTATGTCACATGACGCGTCACGTTGCACATGATTTATTGGTTCAGTTGGAGGTGTACTTGTATAAAGTGTCAGTCTTTCATTCTGTGCAAGCTTGTTAAATGGCTTTCTAAAAGCTTTTCTGTGGCTGACTGCAGTACTTGTGTCTTCCTGCAGAGAGTGCACTCGAGGTGGTTTCTGCAATTTCATGCACCTGAAGCCAATCTCAAGGGAGCTCAGAAGAGAACTGTATGGTCGTAGAAGAAAGAGGTCAGTTTGTAATTTCCATATTGGTGTTATTGGGCTACTGTAATTATAGATTTATTAAGACAGCACTTATAATAAACTGACTTTTGCCATTTAGGTTTTTTTGGCGTGAAACATGAGATGAACAGAAAATTATATTATTATATATTAGTTATATATGTATATAAATTGATAGTTATGCCTTACTGAAATGTTATTGCCATACTAGTAAAATATATTCTTTCCTACACAGGCATCGCTCCCGCTCACGTTCTCGTGAGCGACGCTCTCGTTCTAGGGACCGCAATAGAGGTGGTGGAAGAGACAAAGAGAGACGGAGGTCAAAAGATAGAGAACGCTCTGGACGATTTTAAACCTTTCTTCTCCAACCCAACTTTCATTCCCCAAGCTCTGTCCAACTCTGTCCTGATTAAACTGATGTGATGAATTTATTTCCTTCTTGATTTCTTTGCCACCTTCTTTTTATGCAAGAATTGTTTGCTTTTCAATAAAGATACATTAGTAGTTTTACCTCATTTCAGGAGTTATTTATATTATCCTATATATATATATATATATTATCAAATAAGCTGTTTTCTTGGCATGATCTGCCAGTCTGTGTGTGAGTTTTTACATGTACCTTCTCACAATGAAGGCAGTGCTTGTCCCATTCTGGGTTTTATGAAAATGATCAAACTGTTCTCAAAGTTGCTGTAATCCTTAGAGGTGACTAATACAGCTCAGAAAAGCTAATTTAATGGCAGGGAAGGGCAATGTCCATCTGCCTAATAGAGTCCAGTCAATTATGAGTTCAAGCTGTAAATATCAGCAACAAAACTGAACCTAAGGGAATGACCTAATAACATACAAGTGTCATAACAAAATTGTAACCCTTATTTCTACATTTCAAAAGATAAGAAATTAAGGACAATGTGATTTGCTTCAGAGGTTAGTTTTTAATTTAATTAGTTCTACATTTCAGAAGATCGAATCCTAAAAAATAGAACTTTAATGCTAAAATAGAGATTAAAACTTGATCACATATAGAACTTAAAGTGCTTTTAAGGCAAGGCAGGTTTATATAGCACATTTCATACACCATGACAATTCAACGTGCTTTAGATTTACATTTGTAAGAAAATAAAAACCAAGAACATGAAATAAAAAGTAATAAAATAAATTTGAAAAAGAAAAACAAATTAATTAGTTATTCATCCAAAAATGAAATTTCTCTCATCATTTACTCACCCTAGTGCCATCCCAGAAGTGTGTGACTTTCTTCTGTAGAACATAAAGACTTTTAGAATTATATCTCTGCAAGTTCATATAATGCAAGTGAATGGTGACCAGAACTCCAAAAGCTCCAAGGAGATAAAAGTTATCCATAAGATTCCAGTGGTTTAATCAATGTCTTCTGAAGTGATCAAGGCCCAAATATAACTCCTTTTTCACTATACATCTTGACATCTGCAATGCAGTCTACTGCAATCAAGATTTTAAGCTCAGTTACACTTTCTACAGCAACATCTTGCACTCTGTGCATGCGTCAAGCACTAGGAAGTTTAATAGAGCTTGAAATCACGATCATGCCTAGAGACTTCAATAGCAAGATGTACAGTAACATTTCAGTCTGTTCTCACCCAAAACTAACAGGATTGCTTCAGAAGACATTGATTAAACCACTTGAGTCTTATAGATTACTTTTATGCTGTCTTTATCTCCTTTATTGAGCTTTTGGAGTTGTGGTCACCATTCACTTGCATTGTCTGGATCTACAGAGCTGTGATATTCTTCTGAAAATCTTCATTTTTGTGTTCAGCAGAAGAAAGAAAGTCATACACATCTGGGATGGCATGAGGGTGAGTAAATGATGAGAGCATTTTCATTTTGGGGTGAACTATCTCTTTAAGTAAGCATACAAGATATGCATATTAACAAATAACTTGATATTAGTGCATTTTTTTCTACCAAAAAACGTTAGAAATACCCCTGTGAGGTCAGTTAAGTGCATCTGAATGGTAAAAGTCACTGCTAATGTCGTGGAATATTCACGATGTTTCTCTCTCTAAGTTGTAAGAAAACTCTCGGAGTCCCAAGTTCCAGATGCCAAAGTTATAGTTTATTGAACACCAACAAACTACATGAGACCGGTCAGCTGCTCGTTCTCACTTCATTATCCTAAGTTCCCAGTTATATACCTTTTTGTTGTCATTCTGCTCCTTATCTCTAGCCAATGGGATTATTTCCCTCAATTCTTTCTCCTGCCACCAATATGTTTTATGTTGCTTGCTAATTAAAATATTGGTGGAAAATCCCTCACTCATCTATTTTTAAAAACGTATATCTTTCACATTCAGCTGGTAACTCCTCAATTTTTGACAAAGTCACTGTTCAAGGAAAGAATGCTTTTAACTTAGAAATATGTGTGTAAGAGAAAAACAGCCGTGTCCTCAGCACACATCCCTAGCCCTTGATTTAAACATCTGTGTACGAGAAATAACAGCCATGTCCTCCTCACACATCCCTAGCCCTTGATTTAAACATCTGTGTACCCTCTTAATGAGGGGGCTTCTTTTGCTCACACGCACAATATTATTAGATCAAATGAAAAGGAGTACAAGCTCTAAAGATATTCATTATACTTTCAGTTTGCTAGAGCAGACACCATGACTGGTCGAGAGATATACAACTAGCCTAATTAAAAGAAACACAGAAATACACCATATATCTGTTTTTAGAGAAGTACACAGAGAAACACAAAGAAATACACCACATACTCCCCCCTTTGAGACTTACAAAAAGTCTCAAACACTAATGCCCTCCACCAGAGTGCAGTCACACAAGCCAGCCTGTCTTATTCCATCATGTGGCCAAAATAGGCCACGCAATTTCTTTATCCAATACTTTCTCTATGGGGCTGCACTCTGCAGGACTTGGGTCCAAACATCTCCTTCCACATTTGGCTAAAAAGGAGTAAAAGAACCCAATCCTCTAGCTATCACTGTTCTTGGGGAGGGTGACAACAAATTAACTTTGTGTTATAAGCATGTGCATGAAATTGTAAAGCCTTGCGTGATGTAGAATACAATTGATTACATACTGTCTAGATACATTAACAATCACTAGAATAACTGATATAGTAATATGCATCCATTGGTGCCAGAGGAACTCACAGACATTTCTGGTAGCCTGGAGTGCTATCTGGTGGCGTGTTGGAGCAGACAGCGGGTTTTTAAACCACCAGTTGAGTCTATTTGCTCTTGCAGCTAAGCACTGAGGTGCTCGTCGCTCGATCCTTCATGTCTTCTTGTTGTAGCCATTCTTGTTCTCTCTGGGCAAATACTCACAATAACAGTTGTCATACATATTGAAACATAAGTAGTAATCCCAGTATCTCTACTTGATTAAATCTATCACGGTGTTTTACAGACCCCTTCCTCTATATTATTAAATCAAAGGATAACTTTAATAAAAGAACAAAAAGATGTCAAAAACAGAAAACATATTCATAATGCAAAAGAAAATACAATTACCAAGAAATGTCCCTCTTTAACAATCACATGAGAAAAAATGTTAAGTACTCAGGCTCTTTTTGTAAGCTTAAATATCGCTTTTGTTTCCCCCTTTATTTATTTTTTTTTTTTAATGGTCTTCAGGATTGTTTTCAATGGCTTTCAAAACTCGTCAAGTTCATCCAATCCCTGCCCTAAGCTATATTGTCTGGTTTCCATACTTGTTCCCAATTGTGTCATTGAAACAATCACCATTTGCTTAGCTACTGTTTGAGTCATTATAGATCTTAGAATGGGAATAACACAACAGAACAATAAGCCAAATAAAGTCACTCCTACAAGTATCATTATCCCTATCTTCATGAGCCCCATCTTCCATGATCCAAAAAGATCATCAAACCATCTCCCAAACGACTGATCTCGTCCTGCATTAACTTTAACTTCTGTGCGCAAGTTATGCAGTTTCTTCATTGCCTGTGTAAAGGTTCCTTCTGGAGATGTATTATTTGGTGTGTAGGTGCAGCAATCTAATCCAAACATAACACATACTCCCCCTTTATCTGCTAATAACCAATTTAGTGCTTGACGATTTTGCCATGCCATTTTACTAGTGGCTGCTAATTGATCTCCTAACGCCTTTAATGCCTCATCAGTATAATTGATAAATCTCTGCTGATTATAGAAAATATAATTGATCCATTCTACATTTTTGTTAATTGTAACCCATGGGAGTATCGACTCAAAGCCTGATTTTATCTCATCTCTGGCTTTAAACTCATGAGGTATTCCTCTTGGTTGGCCAATTGAATCTAGGTAGACCTCAGGATCTGGGGTGTATGCTCTTTTCACCCTTACTGTGTTATGAACTATGGTCTTTGGTGCAGCTTGGAAGTCATAGGGGTCCCATTTTACCATAGTTACTTCTTGTAGTAGCCTTACTCTAGCACACAATCCTTTCCAACCTTTAGGTAGTGCGGTTTTCAATTGAACTCCCCCACATAACCAAAAATAGTCTGCTATAGTCTCCGTTTGTTCTATATGTAGCAGTATCGCAGGCGATACTATAGTGTGATTTTCACATCCTGTAATGCATTTGCCAATAGCTACACCCAAACATTCCGGTATTATATGCGCAGTAAAATTTTGTCCCAATGTTGCTGTTGCATATTGGAGTCCACTAAACCTGATCACATCGTTAGTAAAGTACATTTCTGTATCTAAATGCCATATTACTGCGCAATTTCCCTTAAATTGTCCTACATTTGTTGTCCCTTTTGTTTTGTTAAAGCATTCGTAACTCAGTTGTCTATTTATTTTATATAACGATGGGCTTTCTTTTTTCTTATTATCCACACGCACATCGAATCTCTTACATTCATCTCCCCATCTTATCTTTTTCATAGCCTAGATTACTCAACAATGCCAAACATTCTGCTGGACAAAACACAATTCGGTCTGAGTCACCACAATTTTTGGCATAATGTGCAGCACAATGCTTATAGTCATATTGATTTGGAACTACTATCAATTCCTTTAGCGGAGAGGGCGAGCACATTATACAATTTGTCATGCCTGCTTGCTTAGCGGTATATCTAGCCCATTTGTACCAGTCATTTTGTTGTGCATGTTTTAACAATCCTCTGTTCCTACTGACTCTGTGGGTTCCATATTATTATCTAAGTCGATCTGTGCCGGCATGTTTTGGTTAATTATCTTGTCAGGTATCTTTGTAGGCTTATTATATTGCTTGGTTTCATAATGTGGACTTTTGGGCCAGGATCCAGGTGCACGTTTTTGTCTACTTTCTTGTTTTATGCTATCTAGTCCCTGCTCAGTCTGGGAAATAGAATGCAAGGTCTGAGGTGTTGATTGTAGGATATTCATTATACCATGGTCTCATGGATGGTCCTGCATCTGAGAAGTCTGGTCTTTCCTTGCTTGTTTCTCCGGTAGGCCCTGTGTGGGAGGCAATATCTGTTCCAAATACGTTAGTAACAGCATCATCCACACCATTACCTTCTTGAGTGTCCAGTCTTTCTTCTGCCTCCCGCAACACCTCGTCCAATGGCTGCGTTTGTTGGCCTGTTTCATTTCCTTCAAGTGATTCTGTGTCTGGTTCAGTAAAATGAACACTTTCTGCCTCTCCTTCCGCACTTTCTGGTTCCTGTTCCTCTGCGACATGTACTTCCGTCTCACTTTCTGTGCTTTCCTGCTCCGCTGTGGCACGTACCTCAATCTCTCTTTCTGCCTCAGTGTGCTCTTCCCCTACGTGCGATTGTCCTTCTTCTACTTCCGCTTCACTTTCTTCAGATGCTCTAGCCGGTACCTGTGGATCTGCTGCGTCCCCAGGTTCTTGGGCTTGTTCTTGCTGCATAACCACTTTTTCTCTCTGCTATATACAAATGGAACGGTTTAGCGTAGTCTGGGGTGGCTAGTGCAGGTGCTGTTTGTAGTTCCTTCTTTAGTGACTCAAATGCTACTAGTGCATCTGCATCCCAAGTTAGCTTACTTCTAAGATTTTGCTGTCCGGTTTGTTTTATCAATGCTCGCAAGGGGTTTGTTTTAATAGCATAATCTTCTAGTCATTCCTAAAAAGGTCATCATTTGTCCCACAGTTTGCGGTCGTGGCGCTTTGCTTATGCCTTCTAGTTGGCTTGGCGATATTGCCTTGGTTTGATGCGCAATAATTCGTCCCAGGTATTCCACCTGCGGTAAACAGTACTGTAACTTGTCTTTTGACACTTTATGTCCTCCCTCAGCCAATTTAGTGAGGACTGTAATTGTGTCCTGGTGACACTGCTCTAGTGTTGGTGAGCAAATCAGTAAGTCATCCACATACTGAATTAATGTGCTATCAATTCTAAGATCTTCTAGGTCCGCTTTTAATACCTGGTTGAACACATGAGGGGAATGCTTGAACCCCTGTGGTAATCGTGTGTATGTGAATTGTTTACCTTGATAGGTGAATGCAAAGAGTTGTCTGCTTTCTTCTGCTAGAGGAATACTAAAAAAGGCAGAACACAAGTCAATCACAGTGAAATAATTAGCAGCAGGGGGAACATTAGTCAACAGTGTATGCGGATTGGGCACTTCTGCTGGCCAATCCTCTACTGTTTCATTGACTGCCCTTAAATCATGTACTAATCTCCATTTCGTCTTGTTTGCCTTTGCTACCGGTAGTATAGGTGTATTACAACAACTTGATGTCTCAATTAGTACACCTGCCGTAAGCAACCCATCAATAGTACTTCTAATCCCTAACTCTGCTTCTGATTTTATTGGGTATTGCCGCTTTTTTATTAACTGTGGCAAATAGACACTCAAGCAACTCTTTTTTAGAACCCACTAACCTTTTTTTTTTTTTTTTTTTTTTAATTATGAGGGTATTCTCTGGAAAATTTGGGGGAGTAACCAATCCGATAGGTAACTCTATAACTTTGCCATACGTTTGTAATATTTACTCTTCAAATCAATAAATCATTGGTTAGCTGCTGGATTTAAATTTAGACCCTCAGAACAATTTAGACACGGGTTTGAACCCCATTGATGGCATTCTGGAAAATCATAAAGTGACCGTATAAGACTGAAATCAATTTTTCCAGAGAAATTTTAATCCACATCATAAATGGCAGATCAGTAATGATTACCAGCAGTAATGAGCGCAGGAGGATCAATCAGATAATAGCCCACATCATTTTCAGTCTTTGTCTCTGGATTTCCTCCTGCAGCATTAGTAACTTCTATAAAATCATCTTGCCCAGCCATCTGCAATGGTGAGAAACTAGTTCCAGAATGAGTTAGTGAAACAACATACACATAATGATGACAAAAGAAACACAGAATAGACACATGAATATGAAGTTATTAACATTCATATTTGAGGACGTTATGATGTTCAATTTAATCTTAACCTTTCTCCATGGGCTTCACCTGCCCCATAGACCAATTTTTAAATGATCCAAATCATTCTTACATTTATTTTTCTTTCATTTTAGTCTCAAATGCAGCTTCTCAGTGTACTCATGATCAACCAAGACCTATTCTGTATATACCAAACAAAACAAAAACAAAAAAACAAATAAGAGAAAAATAAAAGAAAAATGAAATATCTATCTATCTGCTATCTATCTTTTTCTAAAGTCGGGGCCCCTTTCTGTCTGACTGAAGACACCAAGAGAGGCTTGTTTCCCCTCAAAATCATCCTCAATGTCTTCATCAGACAGTTCCTAACAAAAAATAAAAAATCTCTGTCTATCTTTTGTTTGTTGATCAAGTCTACACCGACAGCACTGCACTCACATTTATATTGTTCTCCAGACACTTTTAAAATCATAGAAAAATCAACTTTCTAGTGTATAATTTAATAATGTTGAAATAATTTTTTCTCATAAACTGGACCGGACAGAACATAAAACAGACACATGATTTCATAAGATACAAAATATAATTTTCTTATTAGTTATTTTATCATCATATCATTGGCCCTCTTTTGCCATTTGCTTGAATATAACAACACTTATCTTATACACAACCTTTGTTTAAAATCCAATTACTTATTTGACTTTAGTTTAATGCAATACACTTGACTCAAAGCTTTATTGTTTCTCCAGATAATGTGATTTCCCAAATAGAATTCAATCGCTTTAAAATGATTTAATTTTTTATATAATCTAAATATTCTTACTCGTCACCTAGATATAAAAGGAGTTATGATCTGGCACATGTCCATTCAACAGCTGCTCCCTCTCAGTTTAATTAATCTCACATCAGGCTTCCTTCATGGCATGAAAAGAACAGCCCAACAATAAACATCGTCCAGTCAGCTAAGAGTTAACTTTTTGATTTCATGCACATTTTTGTTTTACGTGTATTTGTTTGTTTATACTGTATTATATTTATCCTTATACATACATATATATATTCATACATGCACACATACATACATATATACATACATCATCATACATACACATACACACATTTTTTATCATTGGTTTTAATTCTACAACCAGAATATTCATTAATTGCCCTTTTTGTTTTTAATCATCAGATCTCTTCTGCCTCTCGTATTGATGGAAGTTTGAAAATAGCATAAATAGATTTTCTTTGCTGTAAATTGCACACATACTCCTCATTAATTACACAGCAGAGGATCAATCTCTCTATCTGGATCCCAAATTCTAGAATTTTGATTATACTAAAACAAACCTATTACTTCTGCCCCTCCTTTTGCTCTCCTCTTTTTATCCCTCTCCTTTTATTTCCATAATAACCACTCGTTATTTACAGTGGTTGATTACTATATCTGTTACTTCTTCGGTTTTATATTAAAACCCATATACTTCTACCCACAGCTGTCTCATCCATTTTGGGTCTCTGTTCAAGACAATTTCTTCATTGGTGCTAATTCTCCTTTACTCTTTATTAAAAATCACCTTAAACTTTTTTGTAGTTAATTTGTTCATAACTCCAGAAATGATCACTAATTCCTTGTTATTATTAATCTTTTTTAATTCTACTTATTTTCTCCTCTCATCCTGCCACCAAATTAGGATTTCTGTTTCATGAGGAAAACTGAGACAAGAAAAAAAGTCTTCTCCGTTTCTGTGCAACCCGATATCACGCCGAGGCGTGAAATAGACACGCCGGTCCACTCGCGGATGCGTGTCGGTGTCACGCTTTGCCTCCTCCAGGCGTGTACATGACACGCGCGCGTCTACGTAGAATACCGTCAGGGGGCGATCGTTTCCTCGACGCCAACAACTCTCCGCGCACCAAAGAGGAAGCGATACCGTTGTCGTCGCGTTGCACGTTCGTGCGGGCGGGATGCCGGCCAATTTCGCCGGTTACTTTCACTTGTGACCATATGTGACAAATAAAGGTTCATTACAGTGCTGCTTTCATGAAGAAATCCTAACGTTGCTGTAGCCTAACGTTGTTATATGTGTGTGTGTGTGTGTGTGTGTGGGCTGTCGAGTATCTTGTGCTGATGTAAATAAATACATAAATATATATATATATATATATATATATATATATATATATTTTTATTTAAAAAGTGTATTTATGTACAAAAATATATATCCCGCTAACCGGAACTGGAGAACGCGATATATCGCTTCCTCTTTGGTGCGCGGACAGTTATTGGCGTCGAGGAAACGATCGCCCCCTGCCGGTATTCTACGTAGACGCGCGCGTGTCATGTACACGCCTGGAGGAGGCAAAGCGTGAAATAGACACGCATCCGCGAGTGGACCGGCGTGTCTATTTCACGCCTCGGCGTGATACCGGGTTGTTCTGTGCATGCTCACAGCCCTCCCTTTACAGCTCTGTCTCTGCTCAGCAGCCCCTCCCCTACAGCTCTTCACAGCACTCAGTCTTTAGTACTGTATGAGAGAGATGTTACCTGCTGCAATTTCTTTCCAGACAACAAACGGATAAAACTCTCCTGTCTCTGCATTTTTCTCTAGTCTTGTTCACTGCAATGGAAAACATTTTGCCTTTTCTTTATCTTTTTCCATTTATTCAACTTTTTCTTTTCTGAGTTTCCTCTCTCTTTCTCTCCCTCACATGGGGCTGTCCGGTCAGCCTCCAGTGAGTAAGAGCAAGACAAGGAAATAACAGAGAATCAGATACCATTTGTTTCTATAATTTTCAACAGTCTTTTTACTCAGTAAATTTGTTGCAGTTTATTTGTCCCATTTCACTCTTGGGCATTTCTTTATTTTATCTGATTCTCCGCTCCACTCCGCCTCTGCACACAATACCTCATCAACACTAGAATCATGCATTCAAACAAACACACAAAACCAGCTCAATTAGTATTTGTAAGTACACAGGCACTAACAACATAGTTAGTCATGCACATTATTCATATTCTCAAACACACACAGAGTTCAACAATTCCCTGTTTTCTGCTCAGTCCGGGTTCCGTCAAAACACTGCAAAAAATAATCTAATCTACCACCTGGAGGAATTACAACGCGAATTTTCACTCCACCCGCGTTAGGATTTTTGCCTGTACAGGTCTTCACATGCCTCACTTCTGGGCAAACACTTGATTAAATGCACCTAACACGGGAATTTACACGCGCCGTCGCTCTTCCGACTGTCGCACTCCCGACACACCTCTACAGGCTTTTTCTTTCTTCTCTAAATAATTACCCCCCTTCCCCAATTTTTGAAATCTGGAACTCACCTCTATCTTAGCCAATTAGTCCAAATTATTCTATGTTCGGACCGGCAAAAGTCTTAGGGAAGCTACTTACTGGGACTTGCTATCACAGATCACACAAAAACACCTTAAGCAAAACGCTTACCTCGATTTATGGCGCCAGTGATTTTTTGTGCGACCCGTTCAGCGTCCTGTCAGTAACCTCTGGCCCCTTGACCTCAATGCCAGCCCCACGTTGGGCGCCAAAGAATATGTTGTGGAATATTCACGATGTTTCTCTCTCTAAGTTGTAAGAAAACTCTCGGAGTCCCAAGTTCCAGATGCCAAAGTTATAGTTTATTGAACACCAACAAACTACATGAGACCGGTCAGCTGCTCGTTCTCACTTCATTATCCTAAGTTCCCAGTTATATACCTTTTTGTTGTCATTCTGCTCCTTATCTCTAGCCAATGGGATTATTTCCCTCAATTCTTTCTCCTGCCACCAATATGTTTTATGTTGCTTGCTAATTAAAATATTGGTGGAAAATCCCTCACTCATCTATTTTTAAAAACGTATATCTTTCACATTCAGCTGGTAACTCCTCAATTTTTGACAAAGTCACTGTTCAAGGAAAGAATGCTTTTAACTTAGAAATATGTGTGTAAGAGAAAAACAGCCGTGTCCTCAGCACACATCCCTAGCCCTTGATTTAAACATCTGTGTACGAGAAATAACAGCCATGTCCTCCTCACACATCCCTAGCCCTTGATTTAAACATCTGTGTACCCTCTTAATGAGGGGGCTTCTTTTGCTCACACGCACAATATTATTAGATCAAATGAAAAGGAGTACAAGCTCTAAAGATATTCATTATACTTTCAGTTTGCTAGAGCAGACACCATGACTGGTCGAGAGATATACAACTAGCCTAATTAAAAGAAACACAGAAATACACCATATATCTGTTTTTAGAGAGGTACACAGAGAAACACAAATAAATACACCATACTAACTGCTGGCATTTAAACATGTCGAGGGCACGACTAAATGTCGCTATGTAATTGGTCAAGAAGAAAGTACAGACACCCCCACCATAACCAATTAGCGCTCCGCCCCATTCAAGCCACACTGCTTCACGATTGGACGCCTGCTTGACTCTTAACGCATGTGAGCAGCTGGCACGCCTTCTCTTTTACACTACGGGAAGGTCATCTGTGCAATCGAACCTCATCATCTTACAACTTCTACTCTATCTGAAACGCAGGTGAGTAAAATACAACGGTTTTCATTTCAGCCGCTGTAACCATTTAAGGAAAACGTTTAAATAATATCTTCACAAAGACTCGGTAAGAGCATCAACTTGTCACACAAAGACACAATGATGTATGGAGATGATGAATGAATACGTCTGAAGATGTTATATTTTGTCAGAGGGTTTTCCTCTCTTACATTGTAAATAATTTGTATTCGCCTGTTGTAAATTACGATAATGCGATGTTGAGTGCTTGAGTACGCGAGCATGATGAAATCGACCTCCTGCTTCTCAGCATTACGATTAGCACAGCCGCTATTGCGTCATCTTACGTTTTAGTATGTAGTTTCATTAATATAGCGTGTAATTATATGTTTTCATGCCATGCCTACATCTACCTGCTGTGCATATTGCAATATAGAATTAATTGATTCAATAATTGTTTGTTGCCCATTATCATATTACACTTTTCAGCCACATGACCACGCAGCTTTCTGTTTTAAAGTTTCTTTTAAAGCATAAAAAGTACTTTAGACTATTTAAAATGCTCGTGTGTGCGCGCGCGTGCGTGTGTGTGTGCGCGTGCGTGCATGCGTGTGTGTGTGTGTGTGTGTGTGTGTGTATATATATCACAAACATAAACAATTAAAGGATTATTTTTATGAATATTGCTTAATTTTAATCTAAAATCTTGCTGTTGACATACACACAAACACTAAAAATAAATACAAATAATTATTTATTTATATATATATATATATATATATATATATATATATATATATATATATATATATATATATATATATATATATATATATATATATATATTTGTATTTTATTTTTTTTAGTGTGAGTGTGTATGTCAACAGCAAGATTTTAGATTAAAATTAAGCAATATAAATAATTAAAAAAATTAAAATAGTTTTTCATAAGAGTATAGCATTTCAGTGACCATTTCCAAAATTATCTTATGTCAGTCACCCATATAATAATTATATACATGTTTTGGATTACTTGTCTACTGAAGATTAGGCTATTTGTTCTCAAAGATGGGATCTCAATTCAGAGATTTCAAGTGGAACCTTTAAACAACTGTACATTGTGTATCCGTTTTTGTGCTGTCCTATCATTATTAGGCATACATCTGTGGTTATCCAGTGCTATATTTTCCTAAGGGTGGGAACATTTTTGGGAAGCATTAGCTTCTAGGAAATTGTCTCCGTGTTGTTGCCAGGGTTTGTTTGAAAGAGTTGTCTGGAAATAAACTCCAACATACAAGTTCACTGAAGGGTGACTGTGGAAAGCAGATGTGTTGTGGTTTTAGCTGAATCTTTCTTTTTAGAGTGTGTGTCATGTTGGCATGATTGTTACTTATGATGCTTTCAGTTTATACTGTATCTTTTCAGCAGAAGAGGGTTTTTTTTGTCAGGAACTCTCTGTCGTTTTCTTCATGGATATCATACTGTTTGGCAATGGTAAACATTACAAAACAATTAGTCCTAGAAATTAAACACTGTGCACAGTGTTTTTCCTCTCAGAGAAGCTCAGTCAGTCCTAAGGTTTACTTTTGGCTGAACTGCTCTTTTGGTGTTGTGTTTCAGCTCACTTTTTATTGGCACTTCCTGGCAAACCTACCAACACGTGAGGTATAAATTTGGTCGAGCACAGCCGTTCGGTTCTCAAGAGAGATCCAGCCATCTCCAGCTCTTACTTAATGTGTTTTGTGCCGAAAGAAGTTTTTCATAGAGATAACATTGACAGTTTTACAGTTTGTTACCCAATAGATCTCCAAAGGGTGTTCTATTTGATGTGTTCATCTATGGTAATAGCTTTTTATTAGGGATCAACCTATGCTTATCCATACTGTGGATACAGATTGGAGTAATATGTGCTTGTTTTACGGTCTTCGTGATTGTTGCTCTTTTGAGATTAGAGAAAATGATGGTTCTAATCTAATAGATTAATATTGTTATCAAGATGTGAGTGTTTTTGTACACATACTGAATGATACAGTGTTGCTTTCTTCCTCTCTGTCTTTGATGAGCAGTATTATCATACTTTTGAGATAATTGTTTGACGTCTGTGAAAAGATCAGTTGGGTATATGTTTATTTATTTTACAGGATTATTTAAACCCTGCTGAAAAAACGTTATCTTAAAGGTACGGTATGTAAGATTCAGAAACCCTTGTTATTAATGACACTTGTGGCCGATAAGTGAACTGCAGCCAGCTACCTGTTGCTCGTGCATAAACTCCATAAGAATGAGAGCATAGACCAAATCAATTGCGTAACATGCAAAAGACTAAACGTGATTCACCGACATCATGCTGACAGATGAGATGGTGTAAATAAAATTACACAGTTGTGATTGTTATACAGTCTCAAAGTTTGTTGTAAATTATATTTGACTCTTCAGTGTTGGAACAGGGCTAAAACAAAGTGTGAATATAGGTCTGACGATGCAAGACTGCATTTATACAATAGCATATGTCTGCATTTGCTAGCTAGCCAGCTTTGTCATTAGCTGTTAGCTAAATTTGGTGGATGATGATTTCTAAAATAGACATTATTAATATGTTGCCACAAATCAGTATTGTTGTGATTCCATCACAACTGATATTTTGATATCAATCATTCAGCTATTGTTTTGTGAATGTAAATATTTTCTATACGTTACACTGATGAATGGGTCTTTTTGAATTAGCTTGAACTTTGTTTAGCATTCATTTTCATGTGTTGTTGTAGTTTACTATGCTGAATAATTACAGATTAACATTGATTATGACAGTTACTGTGCAGGCAAGATCAATTAGCTAAAGTTGCACAGATCAATCCTTATGGCACTATATTTCACATGCTTTGCAGTTATGTAAGCTTACCTGTCCAATAAGAACGCCAATTCAGGGTCCATTTTGATACCCAAAAACAATGAAGGTCCCTCCAGGAATCAAATGCCCCGCCGATGTTCACTCTAGTTTTTGTTTGACCACGATCACGTTCCCACTTTGCCGGACGGGATTCAGTAGATAAATTATTTTTTTTTTTTTTACTTTATTTATTTTTAATTTGTTTTTGCTTAATCAGAATTTGTGTAGGAGTCAGTTTTGTTCTGGGAGCCAGACGTTTGCTGGATTCCATCTCTGAGATAATGTTACCTGTTGATAATGAAAGTTGTTACTGTTGAATAGCGGAAGCGAAGCACTGAGGTAAGGCTCTCGGGAGCGCGCATTAACGCCACATCTTTTCGACTTTCCCGTCAAAAGCGACCCGACCCCTTCGCATGAAAATCAGTCTACAGGCGTTAATGGGCAAACTAGGAAGTCTGGGAAAGACTCAATTTTTTAAGTTGTTACAAGCCATTCACACATTGGCCAAAAAAAAAAAAAGGCGAATATTGCATCAAAATTGTTACACATTGCACCTTTAAAACATCTTAATGCATTGGTGTTTCAGCAAACATTATTTGCCTACATGCCTGAGGTCTTTAGCGATCTGGCAGATATATCTCTCACAAATTGGATAAAAAAAATGCCCATATCAAGACAATTAGAAAATATTATATTCTGTTATATTTCACCAGCCTAAAATGGTTGGTGGTCAAGCTGTTTTACCGGTCTTGCCAAAATAGTGTTCAGATGGCAACTGGCAAGTGCCCCAAACCCCTAAAAAAAAAACCTAACAAACCAGATGTGCCTGACCAGGTTGGGATCCCAGCTTTTAAGCAATTTTTTGAAAGAATGAAACTATCAAAGCTTTTAAATGAAATTTTGACAGCTACAACATTTGGTTAATGTCTTTTAGGCTAGTACAGTTTCCACATAAAGCACACTTTTGATTGGAGTATTTGAGGTTGATTTTGAGCTGTATTAACAAGTACATTTTGTGTGAAAGTATTTTAAATGTTCATTGCACTGGTACAGGTTTGGCTGTCTCTGTGGCATGTTGTGATCAGTTGATGTTACGTAAGAGCTTGGATGATACGAGTTCTGTACAAATATTTTTTTTTAGTTGAAAATCTACAGCGATGCACCCACATAAATGGGGTAGGGTCTCCTAATAATATTTATGACAGTCATTTGTGCAGTTGGACAAAAAAAAAAAAAAAAAAAAAGCAGGTATAAAGGAAAACCTGTTTTCTCTCATAGGTAAGCCATGCCATCGGTACCATCTAGTTCAGAGACCGCTGGGAGTGGGTCTGTCTGCCCACATGCTGCCAAGGTCCTTAAGAATGGGGACTCTACCAATAGAGAACCTGTGATCAAAAGTGAAGGCAAGCTGAAAGGAGAAGCAAACGTGAACTTTAAGACTGGACACAAATCGGGTATGAATGTCTCCCATATGAATGAAACGAACAATCGCCATGTAAACAGTGTGAATGAAGAGCAAATGGAGAATGGATCTGAGGTCATAATGGAGAGGAAATGGATTCGCCCAGATTTGCCCAGCAGATGCACCTGGAAACTTGGTGACCCAAACACCGAGTCACCCCACAACCACATCCAACGGTAAGCTAGTGGCACCATAAAGGCCACTACACTATTTTACACTGCACCTGGGTTGTGCAAATTTAAAGGTGCTGTTTCTTGGTGGGTCTTTTAATATTTTTCTCCCCCCTGCTGCTACCTGTCATTTTATAGAATGGTGCAATAGACTATGTGCGAGTATACTGTACACCTGAGGCATCCATAGTAATTCATGCCAGATTGATTGCATCAAGCAAGGATGTAACCACATACTGTATAAAGGGAAATAAAGTATAAATAAAATTAAAAATAAAATATTAATTTAAAACATGACACAGAAACGCACTACATTCATTCCCAACTGCAGTTGCTAGAAATATTTATTGGGATTATTCAGCAGTCTCTGATCTTTTTTTTTAGGAAAATGTCCATTCTCATATCTACACATTTGTAGTATTTAATTGTTTGCTTTTTTTTTTTTGCATGTTTGTCATGCTTATGTTAATCGTGTTAGTGTCTTAAACAGGAGGGATTTGCATAGTTCTGCTGTAAGGTAAACTGTTTTTAGGAAGAATGACTATAAATTCAAGATTAATAGAGAAAGATGGGTGTGGTTATCCAATGTTGGTGTAAACCAATGCCACAGTCTGCAGAGACATGGTGATTTCAGTCATTTATTCAATTCTAATCTACTAACTTGTGGTTGGTGATGGTTAACATTTCCCTTAATGTGTGTTAATGGTAACATGCACTCACTGTGAGCACATTATTAGGAACACTATTCTGATGGTTAATGTGAACATTAATTTAAGCCCCTGTCCTGTATCTGCATGCCTTTATGCATTGCACTGCAACCACATGATTTACTTTTTAGACAATTGCATGAATATGTAGGTGTACAGGTGTTCCTAATAAAGTGCTCAGTGAGTGTGAGTGTGTGTGTGTGTCAAACCAAAATATGTTCCATTTTCTCCCAGGACAAAGACCCCCAGTATACTTCCCAACATTCTGAGTATGATTGGAGAGACACCACTGGTTCGCATGAACAAGATTCCCAAAGCTTTTGGCCTCAAGTGTGAGCTCTGTGAGTATATGTTTATTATAGGTGCAGAGGCAGAGTCTCTTCACACTAGTTTGAGCTCTCAAGTCAAGTAATTTTATTTATACAGAAAATGTAAATGCAACAGAAGTTGGGCAAATGTGTTGTAGAGCAGAAACGAATACACCAAGCATGTGGGCACCAGCTTCTAATTTACATGTTGCGCTATTTCAACTATACCCTTTACAAACAAGTTTTTAAATTCAACCATATGCCATACAGCTTTCTTAGACAAACATTTGAGTACACCCCATTCTACTACAAGAGCTCCGTTATTCTTAAAGTGGGACTGTCATTGGATGCCATCAGTAACATTGATTTACTGAATCTGATGTGGAAGAAATTGAATGGCCTGTGCAAAGCCCAAACCTGAACCCCACTGAAGACCTTTGAGATGAATTGAATACTGACTGCAAACCAGAACTCATCACACAACAGCATTGCCTGAGCGCGTTGATGCTCTTGAATGGGAGCAAATCCCAATGGCCATGTTATTATAACATCTAGTGGAAAGCCTTCCCAGAAGAGTGGAAGCTATTAGGGAAGACCAACTCTCTATTAATGCCCATGATTTGGAAATTAAATGCTCAACAAGCACATTTACTAGGTGTGGTGATTGTGTGTCCACATACTTATGGCAGTATTGTGTTTTAAATAAGCAAATATTAAGCAAAACTAATTGTAATGAATATCTAATAGAACAGGATAAAACAATACATATAGAAACAAGATAAGTTTAAAGAAACAAGCATTTAATTATTTGTAATGTTACTATGAGGACCTGTAAGGCAGCCATTAAAATGCATGTGTCTGCATGTGCTGCTGGGTGAGTAGCTGTGTTTATGTAAAGGAAGGGGTAGCTGTACTGAGTATGAATCCACTCCAGAGGAATGCAGGTGTTATGTTTCATTCTTGGCTGAGGAGGACGTGGAAGGGTGAGCATTGCCAGACTGACTATACTCCGTCACAGAATCTGGAAGGGATATCTTCGAGGTTATTTTTTCCCCCACTACCTACTTTTCCTTTTTTCTTTTCTTTTTTTTTTTTCTTTGGTATAAAACGAAATTCCAATGGAAATTGAAAATTCCATTTGCTATCCAATGAAAAATGTATCTCTTTCTGGGCCACTTCAGTCCACTCTCCATCCACACAGTTTTTACATACTATTTTTTGCACAAAGTTCAAGTTTGCTGTCATATATATTTTTTGAAAATACTACAAAAGAAATAAAAATATCAAATGCGTTTCTTCTATGCATTGTTGCTTCCAAGTAATTGCATTTCTTGTCTAATCTCAATTGGAGACATCTTACGAGTCACCTGACACACTGGCTGCTTCTGGTAGGCAGTATTACCTACCACTGCACAAATGGTATCCTCTTTTAGCTAATGGCGGGTATTAATTTCACACCCTGTGCAAAATGTAATTTTCCATAATGATTTATGCTCTCAAATGCTTGAATCTTTCATGCGCTTTCTTAGAAAGAACAGAGTTTCATATGATTGGAGGAATGACTATTTCTGGAATATGCATCTTACTATTTGGGCTGTTAGTTAAAGATCTTTAATGCAAGCTAATCTTCAGCATGACAGCTGAGAAGACTGCGAAGGCCATAAGAGTTATCGGAGTCTTGATCCAAGCATATTTTGAAAAGTACATGTGATCTTTTTAAGGGTTTATTTACATATGGCCAGGTTGTTGCATCATGTGTGTTTTGGCTTTGGTTTGGAACAAAAACATTCCATCAGGAAGGACAGGAGCTGAAAACTGGTTTAAATTAACTCCCATGCATGTTTCGACAAGCACAGTCTCACAAAATGGCTGCAGTAATTTTTACCTTTAGTGAAAAGTGAGTTGGTGAGCATGGTCAAAATTGTTGTTAATCCCCTAATTTTGTAGAAGTCTAAGCCTTTTGATTTTAAATGCTTTAAGCATTATAATTCAATACGGTTAAATACAGCTGGTGATTTCATGTGAAACGGATTACTCTTTGACCAGTTGAGCTGAGAAGCATTAGAATTAGAGACTTGAAAGTAGCTGACTAATAGCCTCTGAGACTGTACATATTTGCATGCGTGTGTGGTTGGGATGGGGGGGGAGGGGTCTGTAAAATGGGGACATGTGTATGTTATGCTCAGACCATACATTGTAATATTGTTTTCCCCATAATAAAGGAATGTTCTAGTTTCTATAACCTGTGACATCCTGTTGACAATTCAATTGATTTCACTTGCAAAAACAATGGAAACCCTAAAGGGAAGTTGTGCTTGAACATTGTATTTAAGACTAGTCTAATAGAATCCCTTATTTAGTCTGTGCAGTTGTAATCCAATCTTTCAACCCCTGTCATGTCTTCACCAATTTTAAATGATACGATCAAGGATGCCAGAAAGGTACATGCTTTAACTGTCCTCAAAGTACCATTTTTATGGAGCAAACTCTATCCACGTAATGTCATTAGCACATAACCAGAAGTTAAAGTTTTAACTGCTAAAAAGATGATTTCAGACAATATTACAGCTCTAACACAAACACAAAGTGGTTTACAAAGTTTTTTTTGTTGACTATTTTAAATCAATGTCTTCATGTAATTTCAGTGGCTAAATGCGAGTTTTTCAATGCTGGCGGCAGCATAAAAGACAGAATCAGTCTGCGCATGGTAGAGGATGCTGAGAGAGATGGTATGCTTAAACCTGGAGACACCATCATTGAGCCCACATCCGGAAACACAGGTGTGTGTGTGCCACCATTTGGGCTTTCTTGTGGTGTTTATTCTCATTGTGTCATTTTATTATTAATCCTTTTTAAGCAACTACTGTGTATATATTCAACCGTGCCATGCTGAAATGCTGCCTCTACTCTGTTTTGATTGTGTAGTTCAGACACTGGAATACTAATAGTACCAGTCAAAGTATATAAAAAAAAAATGTAGTTTTTAACAAAATGTGTTATTCAACATGTCTAACATTTTCGAATAAAACTGACGTGCCATTGTGTGTGGGGTGTGTGTGTGGTCAGGTATTGGTCTCGCCCTGGCAGCTGCCGTTAAAGGTTATCGCTGCATCATTGTCATGCCTGAGAAGATGAGTATGGAAAAGGTGAGATTGTTTTGAAGACACTGTGTGAGTGTAATGATATAATGTCCATGTAGTCATTTGTGTTTATGTGACTTTTTTTTTTTTTTTTTTTTTCTGTTTGTGGGCATCTGTTTATGTGCGTCCTTACCCGGGGTTTGTGCCATTGAGAATGCCTTTTAAATTCCAATTAATTTCCTTCATTTCTATTGGATGCAGTGTTGGACTATATGAATTATCTGTGTAAATGCGTAGCATTCCAATTCACTTAATTCCACATCTTGTCCTTCCAATTCAACGTCCTATTGGGCATGGTCAATGCTATTAAAAATCCTTTCATGCTCTCAGGTGGATGTGCTCCGAGCTCTTGGTGCCGAGATTGTTCGAACCCCTACCTCAGCCCGCTTTGATTCTCCTGAGTCTCATGTGGGTGTGGCTTGGCGTTTGAAGAATGAGATTCCTAATGCTCACATTCTGGACCAGTACCGCAATCCTAGCAACCCTCTGGCTCACTTTGACACCACTGCAGAAGAGATTCTGGAGCAGTGTGATGGTAACTACAATGTTTGTGCTGGCACAAAGTTGTGCCTTTTAGTGATTTGTCAAAAATATACACCATGTCCTTGAGTTATTTGGCTTGGTTGTTTCCAGATGAATGACTGCTTCAGTTTCACATTGTAGATAGACACCAATTGTTGTGTCTGCCCTCTTTAGGTAAAATAGACATGCTGGTGGCTGGAGCTGGCACTGGTGGCACCATCACTGGCGTCGCCCGCAAGCTAAAAGAGAAATGTCCTAACATCAAGGTGAGCCTCGGATCTATTTACAAATTCTGAATAACGCTTAATGAACAAAGGGGCATTTCGGTGCCAGGAAACGTTGTTTGAAATCATTGGGTCTTTTGTTTTGACACTTTAATTTTTAAACAGTCATGTACACAACATTTGCGCACATTGGATAAGCAGGTAAGAATGCTGGTAAAGTTGCTTATGTGCAAAGTGAAATGGGGCTAATGTGCAAACATCTACCAATGTTGATCAGTTAATGACATTCTATGTTTATGACCAATTAAAGAACACAGTTTAAGGCGTTCACATGACCTTGCGGATTGTCGGCTTGTTAAGCATGAATGCTGTTAGTGCATTTAAATGAAATCAGTGATGCACAAAAATTGCAATTCATACAATGATTAAAAATGCATCTTCTATGACAAAGTTTCATTAAAGAAAAAAATCCTATTGAAAAGAAAATATTATACATATTTTCCTGTCTGTCATACAAAAGTGTTGTATAACCCACATGCAGAAAGCCGTTATGCGACCAAAGAATCCACAAAAAAAGGGTCAGATATATTGAACCTTTTAACAAAGGGAATAAAAGCCATGAAAACTTGAGGATATTTGAAAAAAATTAAAAAAGAATAGATTTGTTTTTATCCTGGACCAAAATATGTTTCAAAACTTAATGGTTGAGAGGTTACACTCCCATGTATTCAAAGTGCAAGTAAAATATTTTATTACTTCGTTACAACAGTTGATATTTACAGTTGGTTTAAACTAGAGCTGTCAAAATTTAATGTCTTAATGGTATGCTACATAATTAAAATTTAATGTGTTCATTTTGCTTTATCGTGATTAATGCATTTACCATTAATGCAGCATAAACACTTTTTGGCAGAACCTTTGCAGTGTGTCTGCACGAGTCATTACACTGACACGTGCAACACAAATGCACAGCAGTGATTCTGTGTCGGTGAAAAAGGGATGGGGATAGGAGATCATAATGCTATTTGTTGTACAAAACAAGCCTAGATGGTACTTGTGAGAAAAATCAAGTATTTTTTCAGCTTGGTAATGTGCATTTTATTTAACACAGAAGCATGTCAAGTCTTAACTATCACGGAATGCAGAATGAGGCTATTTTGTCTAAAAGCGCTTTTTATGGTGAGTTCAAAGCAGCAGTTGAAGCTAGCACTGGCAGCCTGATGTGAATCATGAATGCAGCTTCACAAAGCAGATAGCTATGGTCTACCGGCTGATTAACATTGTGGAGGATGAGAGTTTAAGAGATTTAATGCCCATTACAATGAAAATGAAACTTATGTGGGTTCTAGTTCTTTCAAGAAGTCAAACTCCCTCTTAGACTTTGAAAAACATGTCATGTTACTTGAATTGATGCATGTTGTTTAGTGCATTTCTATCTTTATACTGTGAAAGGCTTTGTTTTGAAAACTGTTAATAAAGCGTGCGTGCGTGCGGTCAAATTTCAGCACTTTCAAAATTCTGTTCGACTGACAGCACTAGTAGAAGTGTGAATGGTATGAAATATTTAATACCGAATTACATAAAGAACATTTCACGTCTGTTTTAAACTAGAATTGTAAAAGATTTCTCCTTTCCATCATCAATTTTGTCATTGATCAACCCATAAACGGCTTCGAGTAAAGCTCCAAGCCTGTGGATCATCCACATTAACTTTCCCTTGAATGAACTAACCCTCATTTTGTAGACAAGAGGAATTTATCTCTATTGACTAGGTTTATCTGCATACAATTCATACTTTTATCTTGTTTATTAATGAGAAGAAATGCACTTTCTTTGCCAAAACTTCTGTCTGTAAAAAATGTGTAATAAGTGTCATTGTGCCCCAGATTGTTGGAGTGGACCCTGAGGGCTCTATTCTTGCTGAGCCGGAGGAGCTTAATAAGACTGATAAAACTCAGTATGAGGTGGAGGGCATCGGTTATGACTTTATCCCAACTGTCCTGGACCGATCTGTGAGTGTGTATTTACACAACAAATGTTTGACTGTTTGATGTTTACTGATGGCAACTGACCCTTCGCTTAAGCACCACCGTAAAACATTACTGATCAGTCCTACCTTAGCAAGCTGTTGCTATCCACCATATTATTAGACAAGCTTGTGTTCTTCAAATTGACTCTGATTCTGACATGCAGTCTCCAGAATCATGTTGCAGTTTAATTAAACAATTACTTTGAATAGCGGCTGATGAAAGATTCTTTGCCATGTTCTTTATTTTAGCCCATTTAAGAATAATATCCATAAAACAAAAATAAAACACTTTACAAGCACATTTGACTGTAATCGCATCGTTTACTGCAATCTCTCATTCATTCTAATGGGTTGTTCCATATTGCTTGTCTGAATGAGCAATAGAAACCAAGGGTGGTGGATCTAAGAGAAAGTGTCAATTACATACGATTATCTCTTGCTTTGTCTCAGGTGGTTGATAGTTGGTACAAGTCTAATGACGATGAGTCTTTTGCCATGTCTCGAATGCTCATCAGAGATGAGGGGCTTCTCTGTGGTATGTAACTTGTAGTTACATTTACATGTAGTCTCTTACATTGAATGTGTGTGAAATGTTAAGTGTGTAGCTAAGCTCTGTTCTCGTTCACTATGTAGGTGGCAGTTCAGGCACAGCCATGTCTGCAGCAGTGCATATAGCCAAAGAACTTAAGGAAGGTCAGCGCTGTGTGGTGATCCTGCCCGACTCCATCCGCAACTACATGTATGGTTCAGTGTTCCCAGCGTTCTAATGTGCTTTCGCTGTGCCGTGAATGTATGTTTTGTGTTGCCTGGTTGATTAAGCAACCACAATGCTATTGTGATGTTTTAGACATCAACCTAGACAGCTGGTATTTAGGAATTGCATACTAATATAGTACACCCACTTTGAATGCAATATGTCCACTGAGCATCAGGGTTAAAGAGAATTTGGGGCACTTAAAGTGACTAATACAGCTGAAACAGTGAGGTTAAGAAATGTGGTTTGTTATTTGTAACCTCTCGTGCATTTCTAATGCATTGTATAGATCACCCAAAACTAAATATTCTGTTAACATTTATTTATTTATGCATAAAACTACAGCTTCAAACATTCCCCCCAGGTCTAAATTTCTTAGTGACAAGTGGATGTGTGAAAAGGGTTTCCTGAGAGAGGAGGATCTTGTTGTCAACAAACAATGGTGAGCACTTACACACATGCACGTAGACATGTTCTCTCTGGAAGCACCTTCCTATTTATGATTACCTATATAGATACAGTCGGAGTCTGTTATCACACTAGGCTGCAGTACTATTATAGTTAAGCTTCTAAATGTAGAGGCAGGACACCAGGCTCTTAAATTAATATGTATGTGTCTCTTCTTACCATGGACTCTTTCCCCTGCCCCCTTCTATCTGTAGGTGGTGGAACTTGACTCTGCAGGAACTTCGGCTCTCCGCCCCTCTCACTGTGCTCCCTTCTGTTTCCATTAAGAAGACCATTCAGATTCTGAACGAGAAAGCTTTTGACCAAGCACCTGTGGTGGATGAGGCTGGGTAAGTTTTTCCATCCAGAAACCAGTTAATCAAGAACTTGACCAGTTTGTCAAGCCTCTTAATATTTGAGTCATCTGGCCATGAGATCACACTTGCATACTAATGACATAAATTAATGGAATGTCACAATGTGTATTTATTGCCACAGAAGGATGTTTTAACAGAAATATGAATTGGGATCAAGGGTCACTGTGCCAGCTTCTTAGAAATGTAATATTTGTAGGACATGTTGGCTTCATACATTTTGGGAAAACCTATAACATTTCACCATAAATTTTGATTTAATGACTTAAACATTACTAAATATTTTTACACCTTAAGAGAATATTTTTGAATCATGATTATCAAGACGTTTTCTTGAATTTACCAATTTACATCTGAAAGATTTTCAGCCTTTTAAAGTGACTTTATTACGATCTCTTTTTTTTTGGACAAAAAATGCATTTTATTCAGAAATTTAAGACATGTTCATCAAAGAAGAGTTTAATTGTATGGTATCCGAGGGGTGCAACATCACAGCCAACTTAGTAAAACAAATAAAAGCTGAAAAGGATGGAAATAAGCCACAACAAAATTAATCAAATACAACACAAAAAAATAAGTTATAGAAACACTGTACTTATTTGTCCTGTACTTAAATGCACTGGCCAATATCTGGTTGTGTTTCTTCCAGGACACTTGGTCTAATCCGTACCATGCAATGATTCGAAAATCATGTCACAGAACCTGCTGCTATTCTTTCTTACCAGCAGCTCTTAAAAGGTGTCCTGGTCCTGTGAAAATGGGCTGGATGGGGGGGGGGGGGGGGGGGGCGTTAAAATTCTTATAGCACTAACTGATGCAGTGTGTAGCTTCTCATTTCTTAGAACCATTTCTATACAACCATGTTGGAAGACGTATCCTGTGGTTGTGGAAAAGATGCTACTGTGTTTCAGAAGTTACTGTGTTTCAGAATTATTTGCCTGCTTCAAGCAAAGAAAACAACAGGAGACTGCTGAAATCTCTGGAATTGGGTTTAAAAACTGTCCAATGCATTATTAAAACCTGGAAGGATAGTGGTGAACTGACAGCTTTGTGGAAAAAATGGGGTTGGAAGAAAATACTTGAATGATTGTAATCGGAGATCACTAAAACTCAGTCACATCATAAAAAAATAGACCGTAGAACTCATGGCTATGATTAATAGTAAAAGAGCGCATTTCCACATGCTTGATGTGACAAGAACTTACAGGATTGGGACTAAACAGTTGTGTGACCACAAAAAAGCCACTTGTTAGTGAAGTTAATTGGAAAAAAAAATGACTTCAATTTGCTAGGGAGCATAAAGATTGGACTGTGGAGCATGCTAGAATTACAATGTCATGTGGTCTGATTAGTCCAGATTGACCCTATACCAAAGTGATGGGCATGTCAAAGTAAGAAGGGAAGCGCATGAAGCGACTTACCCATCATGCATAGTGCCCACTGTACAAGCCTCCAGAGGCTTGTATTATGATCTGGGGTTGCTTCAATTGGTCATGTCTAGTCTCCACAACGTTATGCTGCAATAAAATGAAGTCAGCTGACTCTCTGAATGTACTTAATAACCAGGTTATCCCATCAAATAATTTTTCTTCCCTGACGTCACATGCATATTCCAGGATGACGATGCCAATATTCATTGGGCTCAAATTGTGAAAGAGTGGTTCAGGGAGGATGAGGAATAATTTTCGCACATGAATTGGCCACCACATAGTTCTGACCTGAACCCCACTGAAAGTATTTGGGATGTGCTGGAGAAGACTTTACAGAGTTGTTTGACTCTTCCGTCATCAATACAAGATCTCGGACAAAAATTAATGCAACTCCTGGATGGAAATAAATGTTGTGACGTTGCATACGGTTGTCCAAACAATGCCACGATGAATGAGCACCATAATCCAAGCTAAATTTGAACAAAATATTAGAGTATGGAACTTTTTTTTTTTTTTTTTTTTGGCCAGGCAGTGTATTAATAAACATGCTACAATTACTGCACTGAAACAAAAAAGAAACGTATAAAAACATTACAATTGGTTAACAAACAAGTAATGTTCAAGTCATAAAGCATGACAAGCAATATGAGCTTCAATTACCCTACCAGAAAACATATCCAAGCAATATAGTAAGTAAACAACTTTGCCTAACAGATAAACATCCATCTGACTGCTGTATGGCACTACTGTTCTGATCTGTGACTTACTGAACCGCGTAACTTCTCCAGCTGGAACACGCGACAGCCGGTACTACTTTCTGTTTTTATGGACATGATGTAAAGATGCAAGCATGAATAAAATAATCCTACAATTTCATGCCAAAACCATCCCAACAGCTCAAAATATAAATTGTTTTTGCATTATTCCTCTTTTATAAGTTGCTTTTGGATAAAAGCATCAGCTGAATGAATAAATATAAATGTTAATGTTTTGTCTCTGTAGGCAGATTCTGGGTATGGTCACGTTGGGGAACATGCTCTCTTCTGTTCTGGCTGGGAAAGTCAGGCCATCTGATCCTATAAGCAAAGTTCTTTACAAACAATTTAAACAGGTGGGCACACACGCATAACTTGCTGTCATACTCTAGACGAAGCAGGAGCATGAAAAAAGTATTCACACAACGTGTTAAGGAAAGCTTTCTTTTTTCTTTTGGGTCTAAAATGCACTTTCTAGAATATTCTTCTGCTGTTTTGGCCACTTAGTCTTGGAAAAGCTAATAATGCTGAATAGTGTTTTGTGTTTTACAGCATTAATGGATGCTTTGTAGTAACCAGTGCTGACAGAGATGATCAGATCCCTCAATAGTAAAAATATTTTCTCTCCTCTTAGGTGCGTCTAACAGATAACTTGGGCAAACTCTCTCGTATCCTTGAGACTGACCATTTCGCTCTTGTTGTGCATGAACAGATTCAGTGTAAGTAGTAAAGTGCCTCAACTCTGTTCCACATATTCCTTCATACTAATCTGCTTATGTAATTTATTTCCTGATTAATACGCCTCATAATTTTATTTGTACTTTTAAGTCTTAACTTGGTCCTACTTGTTAATCATGCTGCAAAGATTGTTTGATTAAAAAATGAATAATATAAGGTTTAAAATATAATTGTTAGACATTAGTTATCTCTGAGCATATAAAATCAAGCTGTTTACAAGATGTGCTGTTGTCAATCTCAGGCTGTTGAGTAAAGTACATGACACACAGCATTCTAATAAATGGGTAAAAAAAATATTCTAGTCTTTCTACACAAACAGCAGCACTATTCTGGAACAGGAGTTTTATTAATGGATCTTATTCTTCGATCGAATAGAGTCCTGACATGGAACACTTGTTTTCCTGGATTCCAGATAATTATGCCCTCTTTTTTTTTGGCAAAATTTCGCTCATGGTGTTCTTGTTCAAGGACATTTATACCGACCGCGGCATACTCTGCCAAGTATTAGTATTGCACCATACTGAACTTTGCTTTTCTAACCAAACTTGGCAAACATTGCATAATGATCAAAGCCCTACAGTCTTTACTCTGCAATTGCCTTATGTTTATTTGCAAGCTCCTGGACATTTTAGGCTTTTAAAATAATGCTTGCATAACTTTCCCAAGCCTGTAAAGTCTTTAGTTGGGATATGATTTTTTTTTTTTTTTCTTTAGGAAAACGCCTTGCTTTTGTGTGTGTGTGTGTGTGTGTGTGTGTGTGTGTGTGTGTGTGTGTGTGTGTGTGTGTAAAGACTCCTCTGAAGCGATATGATAGCTTTTTGTGAGGAACAGATCGAAACTGTAATTCACTGATAATCTTCACATATGGTGCCTACAGATCAAAATTGTTCTTCATCCCTCACATCACATATGGTACCAAAAAAAAAAATTATTTTGTCTTTGCAGTGTCTGGTGACCGCAGTATGAAATGCAGTTTCTGTGTTACAGATATGAGTGATGGAACCCCCAAGATGAGGCAGATGGTTTTTGGGGTTGTGACGGCCATTGACCTCCTAAACTATGTGGCTACACGCGAGAGGAGAGAACGCTCTCTGTCCGAGTGCTCTCTGTCAGAAGAGCCTTGAATGACTAAATATGTGAGAACAGAATGTCGGAGTGTTGCTTTGTTTTCATTTGTAGTTTATTATTCTGAAAGTGGTATGCTTAATTTTTAAATACGAATCATGCTTTTATATGTAAGAGCCAATCAACAGTTTTACAGATCATCTGACAGATTTTGTACTCCATCTCTCTCTTTCTAGATACTGTTCTTCTTTGGTCTTCTTTTAATTCTTAAACTGCCATTAATGATGTGATTTTTTTTCATAAGAAATGGATATATTTAAAGTGTAATGTATTTAATTCCTTAAAGCGTGCCTGCTGTATAGTTTGGGGTGTAGTTAGTTGAAGTATTTGTAATGGGGCTATGTTCAGGCTCTGTCTAATCTATATATGTATCGCCACCTAGTGACTGCAGTAGTTTACAACAGACAGTGAATTAATTTTACCATTCATCCTCTGCTTGGAACACTCTTAAATATCTGCAGTGTGTAGGGAGTTTGCAGTCATGATTAACAATAACTGATAAAGCAAATAATGAATCACACCCAGACAAGGTGACTAGTGTTCAACAGATCACTGTGTTGAGCAAATAGTTTTTTTTTTTTTTAAAGCCAAGAAAAATTGTGTGTATATAGGAATGTATGTGAACTGAATGAATGTAAATGAGAGTACATTAGGTACCTCATGTTTACAAGTTCGGTGCATTCTGCTGGAGGTTTCTCACTCTCTTCTGTTATGTTGTGCTGGATTGTTAATTTAGATTTTCTTTAATCTGATTACTGTAAGTACTGACTACAAATAAAGGCTATATTTCTTGAAGGAAAGGTGACTGTGATTCTGCTCTTTGCCACAAGAGTTCGGCAGTGAGACGCTTTATTTTGAGTCTAGATAATTCCTGTTAGTACCACTTTTTGCCTAGTTGTACATTGGGGCTCTATTGGGTGAATTACTAAAAGTCATCCACTACAAATGACTAACTGCTATAAATTATAATCTGATCACTTTATGGATTAGTTAATTAATAAGTAATCACATTGTAAATGACTACTAGGGATATATATATATATATTCTCTCTATATATATCTTAAAAGTAATGTACTTAAAATTAATTACTTTCATTGAAGGTAAATTTAATCTGATTACAGTACTGAATAATTAAAAATATAATGTGTGGCACTACATTTATTTGCTTATGTAATTAGATTACAGTAACGGAATTTATTTTCTACTTTAGTAGTAGTTTATGCAAAACCTGATGATCCATGTGATCCAGCATGATTGTAGTGTTCTAAAGAGCATATTGTGATTGTTACTGAATGCGTATTACATATACATAACCTATACACTTGACTAGTGACTTAGATATAGTGCAGAATCCTACATTATATCTTCACTTTGTAATAAATGTGCTTTTTTCAAAATACTAAAACGTTCCTTGCATTGGTTCAAAAGGAGAGATTTTTCCTTTTTTTTTTTTTTTTTTTTTTTTTTTTTTTTTTTTTTTTTAATATTTGTGATCACAGACTTTTGCACCCAACTGTATGGGTCATTTCTCAATATTTGTCTTGTCTGCTCAATGCAGTCATGGTTGCCAAAAGCCATCAGTGTTGCATATCAGCCCTCAGTGTAGTTTTAAAGACAATCATACTAAATAAATTGCATGTTTCCAGACTCCGTTTAATCTTCATTACACTGTTAAAACATTTATTTGGTACTGTTGAATAAAGCGTATTCATAGTTCAGTTTCTATTTCAATGGCAGAAGAGCAGTATTCAGCAATGTATTACTTGGTCTTCTTTTTTTTTTTTTTTTGGCTTATCCTTCATCTGAAAAATTATCAAACCTGCACATTTTCCTTTATCTTTGTACCTGTATTAATCTTGGTTATCAATGTTCATTTATAAAAAATATATATTATTGTTCATTGGTAGTTCATGTATCACAGTAAATTAATGTTTACACAACTTTTAATGTTAAAATTTAGTATTAGGATTATATGTTGAATTTAACATTTAAACAAGATAAATCTCTCATTTGAAAGTTGTAATATTCATTGTTAGTTCATGTTAACTAATGTTAACAAACATAACCTTATAATCAGTATTACTCTTATAGATTGTAATAAAATGCATGTTTCCAGAGTCCACAGTTGCATTTTGTAAAATAGTTATCTTTATTACACACTTTAAACAAATTTATTTATTACAGTCAGCTCACATGTGTACTTTACAGCCTTAGTATGTACCTGAACACTATTATGTTAAAGATTAATTATGTAACTTTTTCTGTGTTAAAATATATTGTGGTGGGGCATGGTTAAGAACCAGTTTGTTTTGTCTCTAATAGCTCTAGTGAGAGTGAAGAATGAATTTAAGAGTGAGCCATAAGGCAGTCACTGGAGAGAGTTACAAGACACGATGAGGTGTTGAAAAGCTGAATTTATGTCTACTGAAAAGCATACTTTCTGAGCGTGATCTCTGATTAGTGTAAATATTGAGTTTCAAAGAAATAAAATATACCGTTTGAGTTGTATTTGCCATCTCCCACTTCCTCCATTTCCCTAATTGTGAACATTGTTACACTGGTGCCGAAACGGGATTAAGGGAGGAAGAACGCTGCCTCGGATCCCTCACCTCTGAAGGGTGTGGTCAAAGTGGGACATACCGCATACCTGTGAGTATTAAGGGGGGCACATACCAGGCCTTGGTGAATTTGGGTTGCATCCAAACCTCCATTCGTCAATGCCTGGTTCATGATGAGGCTTTGGGTGCTAGTCACAAGGAGAAGGTAAGGTGTGTGCATGGGGATCTCCACTATTATCCTGTGTTGAGCATGAAGATTAAATTTCTGTGGTTAGTTCGCGGCTCACCAATCCGCTAATTTTGGACACGAATTGGCCAGCGTTTTCCACATTATTAGGGGAAATTTGCGTAGATAGGTCCTGTAACAGAATATTTTGGTGTGGGTTTTGTGATGCGCTGGCTGGGGCCATCTACATCATTTTCATGTCAGGATGACGTAAAGGAGCCTTTAGAGGATTTCCCGCAGAGGATTTCACTCTGGAACAGACGTGACACTTAGACACGCCTTTGACCATATGAGAGGGATTGGTGGTCACCATCTTCAGCCGGACATTGCACTCGCCTATCCGTATTTCTCTATTATAAATGACTGGTTGTATCGAGTGATGCAGGATGATCAGACAAAGGAAGATACGACCCAGTTATTGATACCGAAGAATCACAAGGAAATGTTATTCCAGACGGCTCATTATAATCCAGTGGCGGGTCACTTAGGGGAGGTAAAAACACTGAAGCGGCTAATGGCCCGTTTCTATTGGCTGGGTATTTGCGAGGTATCTTAAGCCTCATGGTATCTTAGATGTTGTTAGGGAAAATTGGGAGGAGGGACCTTCAAACAGCAAAAACAAAATTAAATAAGTTCTTGACCTGAGAGCAAAACTACACACATTGAGGCAACTATCACAGGAGAATTTGCTACAATCTCAAGAATGTCAGACCTGTCTGTATAACAGGGGAGCTTGGCTATTGGAATTTACACAGGAAGATAAAGTCCTTGTATTACTACCGCATCAAGCTCTAAATTGCTCACAAAGTGCCAAGGGCCACTATTTAAGACCATAGAGGGAGGTGGTCCCCATGGCTTTGGCGATGGTGGTACCTGAGAGGGAGGAGCTCGGGTCAGATGTGAACTTAAAAGCCAATTGCGGCACCAGGTCACTTGCAAAGACCTCCTCTCACCGTTGCAAATCACAGATGTGCCCCAGTTGGAAAGAGTATTCCCTTTCCAGTCATATGAATGTCATAACACACCATATCGAAACAACCCCAGGTGTAGTGGTACGCAGTCATCCCTACCGATTACCCGAGAACAAAAAAAAGTGGTTGGAGAACAATTAGAGGCCATGCTTGATATGGGGGTAATAGAAGACTCCCACAGTGACTAGCCCAGCCTGGTGGTGCTAGTTCCGAAGAGCGATGGCTCGTGTGGTTCTGTGTGGATTATAGAAAAGCCAATGTGGTGTCTAAATTTGATGCATACCCAATGCCTCGTATTGACGAACTGCTCGATCGGTTGGGCACGGCTCGGTTTATTTGTCACTGGATTTAACAAAGTGTTATTGGCAGATCCCCTTAACACCAATGTCTCATGAGAAAATTACCTTCTTCACACTGTTTGGCTTACACCAATTTGTGATCCTTCCGTTTGGTTTGTTTGGGGTCCTGGCTACATTTCAGTGCCTTGTAGACCAAGTCATCATACCGCACTCTGAGTACACCGATGCCTATCTGGATGACATCATTGTATGCAGTAATGATTGGCAGCGCCATTTGCAGCATCTGAGGGTGTTTCTGAGGTCACTATGATGGGCGGGACTCACGGCAAACCCCAAGAAGTGTGCAATTGGATGGGCGGACTTACGGTATGACCAATCTCACTAAAAAGGAGCCCCAGACCTGTTCTGGTGGTCAGAGCCATGCCAAAAGGTTTTTACGGAAGTGAAAGCTGTTCTTTGTGGAGGGCCAATGTTACATGCTCCTGATTTTTCTCTCCCTTTTGTTGTAAAGACTGACATGTCGGACAGGAGGTTGGGAGCTGTCTTGTCCCAGGTGGTGGAGTACTAGGCAGGCCAGATGGTCCCCGGTCTGTGTCAGGCGATGGGGGTATGTGGTGTGGGAGCATGGTTAAGTGATGGTTTGTGAATGGAGAGCGAGATCTGGAGATGAGAATGGTAACGATCATCACTTGGCAATGATTGTCTCTAACTGATGTTAGTCGCTGCAGTGAGAGTGGAGACAGGTTATAAGAGTAAGCCAGACGGCAGTCACTGGAGAGCATTACAAGACATGATCTGGAAAAAGACTGTGTGAATTTATGTCCACTGAAAAGCTTATTTTCTGAGTGTAATCACTGAAAAGCTTAAATATTGAGTTTCAAAGAAATAAAACATACCGTTTGATTCCCTGTCTCCTGCTTTCTCCTTTTCCCTAACTGTGAACATTGTTACAAAATACTTTCTCCTATTTCAGCTTAATATGCAGATACAACTATAAGAAAGCCATTCATAGGTTAATTTTCTTGAAAACTGTAAGCATTGTGTCTCCGTAGTGCCTCAACCAATGGCGTGAATGTGGGAAAGGGGACGTATACAGAAAACTGTTTTGAAAACAATGTTTATTTTTGCAATTCCATTAAGTGGGCTAGTGGTGCAGAAATTAAACACTTCAGCTTTAATTACCTCAAACTGAGCTCTTTATCTTAACAAATGTCTTTTTAATTATTGACATCTTGTGATAAATTACATTAACATTTGTGTTCAGAGCTGTGCTTTGTAGGTTACAGCATGACCTTAATAAACTGTCTATGCAAAGGTAAATTATTTACCTGTTTTATGTTTGTTTGTTTTCTAGCTGAGTGTCTATGAAGATTATTATTTGCACTTCTGGGTAAGTTTGTTTTTCATTTCTTATTAGATCTCTGCCTTAATTCTAGGCACTTAATGACCAAAGTCCCCCTTGTCCCATATGTGCTTTATCCAGGGTCAGAAGGAATGTGTGTGTGCTAGTTTGACATGAGAGGAAGCAAGCCAGAGCGATTGATTTGGAAATTTAAAGAACATGTGCTCTGCATTGATTGAAAACATGAAGTCAAAAGAAAGAGGCCAGCTTGTGATGTCGTGCAGGCCTGCATGAGTGCACGTCAAGGTTGTTTTGGAAACGTTTCATCTTCTAGTCGGGTCTCCATCCCATCTACTCTGACCATCAATAACGTCATTAGTTGTTTCTTTGAAGCTTCCTGGCACTGTGCCTCTTTATGTTATGGGAAATCCGGCTTTGCTGCCGTACAGGAACACTCCCCACTCAATCAACACTACAGCATGAACAAACATCACTATGGCTGATCTTGAAGTGATTTTTAAATTTTCTGATTAACAGATGCCATATAAAACCTACTGTAAATACATAAAAATATTTTAAAAAGATGGAACTAGAAATGTTTAAACATCTCAAATGCAAGCAGCATGCTTCTGCTATTTATTATTATTAATTCAGTGTGACACCATTCTAACATTCTTCACTGTCACTTTAGTTCCACTTCCACTTTAGTGTTGATGTCTCATAGCTTTGTGTATTTAATATCTGGATATATTTGGCCAATTTGAATATGGTTTGTTGTGAACTTGTTTTAAACTAAATTTTACAAACTACAACCTTGTTTTCATAATTTAATCTCTTATTTAAAATGGTTGTATTTCCTAATATTCCTTTTATGATTAATAATGGACCGACTGCTTCATGCTGATTTGACTGTGATTGTTGGTTCAGATCTGTGTTTCCATGGTGAGGAGTTATTGCTGCAGCTGAACTGGATTAGTTTTGGTAATGGTGTCATTGCCCCTTTAACAAAAACACTCCAATTCAATAATAAAATATACAATCCAGACAAATGAACAAATGAACCTAATGATACACCTCAATAGGTAGAGTGGGTTATTTTTGTTTTGAACTACATTTTTCTAAATTTAAAAACATAATTAATTTGAATCTATGATATATATGTATAACACTGGCAGCCAAATGTTTGGAATAATGTACAGATTTTGCTATTATGGAAAGAAATTGGTACTTTTATTCACCAAAGTGGTATTCAACTGATCACAAAGTATGGTCAGAACATTACTGATGTAAAAACATCCCCATTACTATTTGGAAAAAAAGTCATTTTCGATCAAATCTTGACAGGCCCCATTTCCAGCAGCCATCACTCACACATCATGAGTAATTATGATAAATTGCTAATTTGGTTCTAGAAAATCACTTGACATTATATCAAACACAGTTGAAAGCTATTTGGTTCATTAAACAAAGTTCAACATTGTCTTTGTGTTTGTTTTTGTGTTGCCACAGTGTGTCTTAAGTTCAATATTATGTCAACAATGGCAAAAAGAAACCGCTTTCTCTAGAAACTTGTCAGTCAATCATTGTTTTGAGGAATGGAGGCTATAAAATGCTTGAAATTGCCCAAAAATACTGAAGATTTCATACAAAGGTGTACACTACCATCTTCAAAGACAAAGGACAACTGGCTCTAACAAGGACAAAAAGAGATGTGGAAGGCCAGATGTACAACTAAACAAGAGGATAAGTACATCAGAGTCTCTAGTTTGAGAAATACAGTAGATGCCTCACGTGTTCTCAGCTGACAGCTTCATTGAATTCTCAACACCAGTTTCATGTACAACAGTAAAAAGAAGACTGAGGGGTGCAGGCTTTATGGGAAGAAATGCAAAGAAAAAGCCACTTTAAAAAAAGAAAAACAAAAAGAAAAAGATATAGTGGGCAAAGAAACACAGACATTGGACAACAGATAATTGGAAAAGAGTGTTATGGAGCTTTAGTGGGATCAGCACGACTGTTAGGTGCATGAGAAGTGCCCGACAAGACAGCCACATCTATGACAAGTGCTACAGGAAGTGTGGGGTGAAATGTCACCTGTGCATATGGACAAACTGACAGCTAGAATATCAAGGATCAGCAAAGCTGTCATTGCTGCACTTGGAGGATTTTTTTTAAAGGGGACTTGATGAGAGTTCTGAATATTTTTTTCAAATTGTAATAGTAATTTTTCACATTATTAATGTCCTGACTATATAATGTGATCAGTTGAATGCCACTTTGGTGACTAAAAGTACCAATTTCTTTTCATAAGAGCAAAATCTATATATTATTCCAAACTTCTGACTGCCAGTGTGTGTGTATAGTTAATATATATATATATATATATATATATATATATATATATATATATATATATATATATATATATATATATATATAAAATGGTCAGTTTTGGATCATTATCCAGAGGACATTGATTAATACTAATCAGACAAATCGCTCCATGCGTACTTTTACCTGAATTGTAATTTTGTTTAGTCCCCCTTCATCTGTGTACACTTAAATTAACACTATTCTCAGTCAGAGAGAGTGTATCTGGTTAGGCTGACCAATGCCACCACATCCAGACAGTACGTTTATTCCCCATAGATTCCTATGTAAATTTAATTGGAATATATTAACAATAATCAGGGGTATTGATTAACACTATTAGTTATTGGTATTGTATTATATTGGTAAGACATTATAATAATGGTGCATCATTAATAGGTAACTATGCAGGAATTAATGTAGGACAAATGAGTAGTACTACATTAACACTTTGGATACTACTATTAATTAATATGGAAACATTACAACATACCATGTCTAGTAGAGTATCAAAGTCAAGGTTGTAACCATATATTCAGGATTGATGGGGACCAAATGTAATAATGAACCATGGAAAAAAAAAATTATCAGTAGACCAATATTATAACATTGGGTGGACATGTCCCCCTCAATGTCTATGGTGGTTTCAGCCATGATCATAGTTATCTTACTTTACAGAAATATAGGGATTTATGTGCCCAACCTGTGTATTCCTTGGGATATCGCCTGTTCATTACAAATGATTAACTTCTGCATGTTTGATATTGCTGAAGGTCTTTTTTTAACAATACTGATAACCCATAAGTAATGAGTCAAGTGTTACCACATAAACATGAAGGAATTACTAATTATCTGGACCATTTTTCTAAAGTGAGGGTCATGGAAACACATTATTAACTAATAAGATCTTACTGTTTCCTTCCATGGGAGTTAAAGGTTATCTGGAACATTATTATTAAGTGAAAACATTTATACAATTTATACAGTACAACATTAATAGTAACTGAGGTGTTACTTGTCAGTTAGTAATGAATACTCAAGTGTATGTTCCTACATTTTATTTAATCAAACCGATAGTTAACAAACATTAAAAAAAACTGTCTGGTATTAAATTATGAATCATTAAAATAATTTAACATAATTGCATAGGCTACAAACCTTTAGCAGGACAATGCTTTTTATTGCTGGTGCTCACGTTTACTACATGTTTTAAAAGTCTTATCTCTTAACATAAAATTAAATAATATAATTATGTGTCTAAAGGACAAATGTGTTGATCTCCACAACACTTCAACAGAAAATGGAGAGAAAACCGGCGCGCAGCTATGAGGCCGTTACGACTCAGTACAATTTACATTACATTTATTAATGTATATGATGAGTGCCTTCTTACACAACTTAGTTGAAACCTCTCTACAATAATGCCAATATTCTAATACTGGCTATGCTGTTTGAGCCATGCCCGCTTCGGTGCGAATCTGTCTACTATAAAGCAGGTGCACAAACACCATTTCCTCCGAATTTCTCCCTTCAAAACAGCAATCATCTCTTTTTTTTCCCCCAATTTGGAATGCGTTCTAAGTCCTCGTGGTGATATAGTGACTCGCCTCAATCTCGGTTGCAGAGGACGAATCTCAGTTGCTTCCACCTCTAAGACCGTCAATCCACGCATCTTATCACGTGGCTTGTTGAGCATGTTACCGTGGAGAATAATCTCCACGTACACTATTACCACGGTAATGCGCTCAACAAGCCTCACACAACTCACCACGTGCCCCACTGAGAGCCAACCACATTATAGTGAGGAGGTTACCCCATGTGACTCTACCCTCCCTAGCAATTGGGCCAATTTCATTGATTAGGAGACCTGGCTGGAGTCACTCAGCACAAGCTGGATTCGAACTCGCGACTCCAGGGGTGGTAGTCAGCGCCAATACTTGCTGTGCTACCCAGGCCCCCAGCGATCATCTCTTGTCTAGAAGCCCTCTAACTTCGCCATCAATATACATGAGTCAGCGTGCCTACAGTGCTCTGGCGAACTTCACACCGCCTCACTTCTCTGGTGAACGGGCCTCAGCATCCTGATTCCCCGCAGCACTTCAGCAGGTTTTGTGTATCCTTACAAAGCTATTGTGTATTGTATATTGTGTGATATAAATATATATGTGACGAGTAGGAGGGTGGGGCCAGGCCGTGGCATTTCGAGAGTGAGAGAGCCACATGCAGCTGCCATTTATGTGTGTCTTTTTGTTAAAATTAAATATTATTTTGATGTTCAGCCGGTTCACCTCCTCCTTTCCCATCCTTAACCTTTGTTACATTGGTGCAGAAGCCAGGGAAAGAGAAGGGATGCGCTGTCGTGGAGTCCTCGCCACTGTAATCCACCCAAAGGATCAGCCGCAGCCATCTGCAGGGGGATGGAGGAGTTGCTGATGGCCACCTGGGTGTGGAGGAATGGGCGCCGTATGCGAGGGGAGGAGGGGCTCACTGCTGGCCACCTGGAGCGGTGTGGCACTCACTGCGGCATTCACATGTCAGTCGCTGTCCCACGAGAATGCGGCGTGATGTTTTCTTTGTGGTAGGTTATGTCGTGTAATGTCACGTTATGGGATTCTGTTCCCCATATGCATATAACGCAATGTCAAGTGTACTGAGTCGTAAGGGAACATCTCAGTTACATGCCTTAACCTTAGTTCCCTGAGATGCACTCCCCATATGCTTTAATAAATACAATGTCTCATTCCCTTCATCGTAGGGAACCGAGGTTACATACGTAACCGAGACGTTTTACATGTTTCCTCCTTTGCCTATGTTCGGTCTGAACAGAACAGAACTTATGTTAAAGTTTACCATGTGCAGGACAGGAGTGATGGGAGGGTGGCGCAAAATCGAACTCAATCTTCTTTCACTTTCAGCGTGAGCATCAAATATGGCGAACCCTGACTGGATTAGAAGTTTGATGGATGTGACACTTCTTTTTTTTCATTGAATCCATTGTTACTCAGAAAAAAAATGCACTGCACATAAAATTAAACACTTCTTGTAAGATGAACCTACAATATCTATGACTAAATAAATAATTGTAAAAAAAAAAAAAAAAAAAAAAAAAATAATAAAAAAAAAAATATATATATATATATATTCACGTGTATATTCATTAATGATGTGTTACCATAACCCTCACTTTAAAATAATTAGTAATTCCTTCATGTTTATGTGGTAACACTTGACTTATTACTTATGGGTTACCAAAATTATTTTAAAAAGATCTCCAGCATTATCAAACATGGAGAATTTAATATAATTTGTAATGAACTGAAGAGATAAATGAACTGAAGAGATATCCCAAGGAATACACAGGTTGGGCACATACATCCCTATATTTCTGTAAGGTAAACTGACTATGATACTCTAGCAGACACTGTAGTCTTGATTTAGCAAGCTGTTACATTCATAAATTAATTTCCAAAAAGAACACACATGAGGCACAGGTTTCTTTGAAGGCACATTTCATGATCTTGTTCACAATAAAAACATAATATTTCACATTTTAGACACATGTTAATGTTTTAATTAGTAATTAATTGGTAGTTATTTTATATTAGCCATAGTTAGTTAATAGTTCTCAATGAGGGAAATCAAATTCAGTAATTATTGATTACCTAACAGTGAACTACCTCAGTCATCAGTTCACTATTACTTACTGATTGGTTAACCATGTTTCCATATTAGTTAATTGTAGTAACTAAAGTATTATTTCCTGCATAGTTACCTATTAAAGATGGATCATTATTATAAAGTGCTACCATAATATTTAGCCCCTACTGTCTAGGTACACTTACAGTAGATAATGTCAAACAGTAAGTCAGAGTGCAAAGGCTCCAGAAACGTGCCCAATTCACTGTTAACGGTGGGCCGTTAGTGTGTACTACTAACTCTGATAGCAGATTTGAGGTAACATAGACTTAAGGTAATCTACTAAAGCCAAGAATTTTAGAAAAAGTCAGAATAAAACAGATCTTAACCATTTATTAATCTGGTAAATATGTGTCAGGCCAATTTCTAAATGAAAATATAATCAATACAAAACACCCAATGTTCAAATATTAATCTTAAAGGTGCACTCAGTAACTTTTGTCTTTGTGCCCTCTTGGACTTAAACTGACACCTAGCGGCTTGAATGCAGCATCATTTAAAATCAATAGTTTTCAGTTTCAGATGCCAATTTATTCATATTTAGAATTCAGAAATATAGTATTCACTGTCAGCCATGATTACTTTCATCAATGAGTGAAAGTGTCAAATAACAGGACAGTTACTGAGATTAAGCGAGGAGTATTCGGCTGGTCATGTGATTCTAAGATGGCAGCCCCCATGTGCGGACACTCTTATAAGGCTCCTGATATGTCTGGAGTCTTCATTTTAATGTAAGTGGTCATGATTTCCTACATACAGTATATTGCTGTCACTGTGAAACTCACAAAGGCAGAGAGATGAACACAATCGGAAGGTTTATTGAACAGATGCAGTGAGTCGAAATGTGAACAACAGGTGAGACAATCCAGAAACAGTAGCAATGGTGCGAGTATGATCCAGACAGGGTTATGTAGTTATGTATAGATGATAGGTAAACTCACAACAGTCATTTGATCTTTTCAGGGAACGTAAATAAACACATGTGGTCACGGGTAGAACATGGACAATAACAGACAATGATTGTGAGAGAGAGTGGGTTTAATATTTTCATGCAGTCATTTCTAAGTGATTCTAAAGAGAATGGAGTGGAGGAGAAGGGGAGAAGAGACATATGTTGAGAGACCTCCTTGATGTTGGCACCCCATATAATTAAATAATCACCAAAACTATTTAATTCGTTTGTGCTGTGTTTGTGCTGATTTGTGTCGCAAAAATCAACATTTGTGCTGGTTTGGTGTTTGAGATATTAAGCATTCTTGTTTGGGCTCTGTGACGTAACTCTCCACCCAATCTTGCTCAAATCGATCCAAACCGGTGCTGGTCGTTTGTGCTCGGTTTGTGCCAGTTTGTGCTGTTTAAGCAAACGTTGTAACTATTTTCCTTCCTTAGATATAGCAAAAATGTTTTCGGGGCTGTGATGTCACTTTCCACCCATGTCGCCCGAATCAATCCAAACCAGTGTCATTCGTTTGTGCTCGATTTGTGCCGGTTTGTGCTGTTGAAAGAAACAATCTAACTAATTCCATTCCAAAGAAATAACAAAATTATCTCCCGGATCTGTGACATTAGTCATGCATTTTCAGTCATCTCGTCTCAATTTCTGACTCGTTAGTTTGTGCTCACTCGGTGCAAGTTTCTTACTGTTACTGTCATTGTTTTTTATTTTTTAATATTTTTAACAGTTTAATCATTGCAGTAAATTCAAGCTTCAAATCCAAATCACATATGCCCTGTATTTGTTAGTTAGTTTTATATTTGACATTCGTTTGACATTTCCCATTAAACTCTCCATGCAAATCACATTTTCAAGCCAAACCAACCTGGACATGCATGAATAGGTTTTCTTTGCCTAGCACAAAGCTGAAAAAAAAAATCTGATTTTTTGTTCATATAAGTTTTATTAGCCCTATAAATCATTTAAACAATTTAACCATTTAATATTATGACATCACAACAAATATGAAATGTTCTTAAAAATATCCCTTTCGTGACACAAGACTCTATTTGTGGAATTTACATTCTATATGTGTTCAAATAAATATAGTAATGTAAAAGTTTGTAATATTCTAATTCCAATAAACTCAATGGCCGTTGACAGAGACATGAAACCAACTGTAAAATACTCAGAATATTATTCTTTATACAGCACAAGACTTGTTTTTGGGAGTACACATTCAGTCCTTTTTTAATTATATGGGGTGCGAACTTCACTGAGGTTGTTGAGAGGGAACCAGTGAGAAAGGAACTTCCCATTCATTCGCTCTGTGGGGTTTGTTACCTCAGGTGGGACTGTGTGATAGTGTCTGTGTGCCTGTTCTCGCAAGTCTATATGTTCTCCAGTGAGTGCTGCCCTCTGAATGCAGAAAACTTGGCATCCTTACAAAATGCAGGGACACATGACAAACGAATCTAAAATGCCCCCGCACTGAGACAGTCAATCTGCGCATCTTATCACATGGCTTGTTGAACGCATTATGCAGAGACATAGCACGTGTGAGGCTTCACGCTATTCTCCGCAGCATCCACAACTCACCATGCGCCCCACTGTGAGTGAACCGCATTATAGTGACCATGAGGAGGTTACCCCATGTGACACTACCCTCCCGAGCAACCAGGCCAATTTGGTTGTTAAGGAGACCTGGCTGGAGTCACTCAGCAAGTCCTGGATTCGAAATCATGACTCCAGGGGTGGTAGTCAGTGTCTTTACTCACTGAGCAACCCAGGCCCCCATAAATTTCTTTCTTTAATAAAAGTAGATAAAAAAAAATTCATGCTCTTATGTGTATTATTTTTAAACATTCAATCATAAAATACAATAAAAAGGGTAACAGATGCATACTATGGCTATGGTTAATATGCTAGCATTAGCACATGAATGCTGGATGTATACATAACAAATTATCTAATACATATCTCTCTTTCAATTATTATCGAGATGTTATAACAGCTTCTTTTACTTATGTCATGTGGATTCCATTCATGGAATGAGGTAGAAAGCATGATTTTTAATGAATATGCAGCCTGAAGCAAATGACTGGTACAGATGCAGAACTGTTTAAATGCAGACAACAAATACCAGCGATCAAACCAGTGGCGTAGTCTGGGCCATACGCATGTATATGCTATATGCTTTCTTATTTCCCCGGGCTGTTTGCATATAACGACCAAGGATCAATATTTGCATATACCCTCAGCAGGGTCACGGGTTACATATTTAAAATACAAAATATAAGTAACTGCATTCCACCACAGTTGCTTTCAAAAAGTATTTTGATTACTGAAGAGATTACTTTGCATTTTATTGTCATTTGTTTTATTTAATATTTAGTCCTTTCAGATGGAAAAGGTTTATACATATAAATGATGTAATCCAAAGTGCATTTGAACAGCGGAGAAACACTTTCTTGTGATTTGTTACATTCATACGAGCAGACAGAGAGGTAAGTTTGAAGTAAGTCTGAAGTAAGCAGAAGTAATAGAAATATACCTTGTGTAAATTGTCATCTTTATGCTAAGCTAAAATGCTATTTCTAGCCATTTTACATGCGCATGTTACCAGGCACAATTATATTTTTTTTATCAAGCAAATTCACATTGGATTATAATTTCTTTTTTTCTAATAAAATCTTTGATATGAGGGGAAAAATCCCATTCTTGATAATAATTTTTGTATTGTTTTCCTGTAAAAATATCTAAAAATCCTTAAAACAAGATAAATTTAATATATCTTGTTTTAGATACAACACTGCATAAGATATTTAGGGTATTTTTTCTTAATGTACTGGCAGAATTTTTTATAGTCAAAACAATTGAAAAAATCTACCAGTGCTGAAGAAGTAATCCAAAGTATTTAGAATACGTTAATGACCTTGAGTAATCTCAATCTAATCTAACCTAAAAATGACATTTTTCAGCATGTATTCTGTAATCTGTAGTGGAATACATTTCAGAAGTAACCCTCCCAACCCTGGCCCTCAGGATACCCACTTGTTTTGCTGCATCCACATTAATCTACTGTCATATTAGCTTCCCTTTAACTTTATTGGATGCTGTTTTGTAAAACTGGAGATTCTTTGTTGTAATTGATGCATTATCACTTGAATTCTACCATTCCCCACCCCAGAAAACTGTTGTCACCGCCATCATTGACTGAGGAATTGACACAGAGAAGAGAGTGACAGAGAGAGAGAGAGAGAGAGAGAGAGAGAGAGAGAGAGAGAGAGAGAGAGTGTCACCCTCATGTTAAAGCAGTATCAGGTAAAATTAATTAACAAAATATGCCAAACATTGTGTAAAATAAGAAATTGTCCTGTAATTAAGGGAAAAAACTGTATTCCGTATGAAATCCATATGCGATGCTGTTTGTCCCATATTTTAACATCACACACCCAAACTACTGAGAATGTTTCACAAATTGAGAGAAATGGAACTGAAACACACACACATTTTGCTTGAGATGTGTGAGATATTGGATGTTACTTTACACGGACACTACACTTAAAAGAAACGGCCGGGGGAAAGATCAGTGACAATCAGTGGACATCTTATGTCGTGTTTTCTGTCAGAAGCAAGATCATTTTTCAAAATCATATAGCATTCGAGTGCATGTTAATTGTTTCCCACCACTGGGATTTACCTATTCATGACATGCCATTACATTGTGTTGCATATGTTAGAGCTTGTTCTGGAAGAAAGAGAGAGAGGTAAGAAAAACTGCATTACTGCATTAATTCAAAATAAAAGTACAACAGTACAGGTTTAGTTAAAACACTTAACAGGATTTTCTTATATTTACCTTATGATAAACACTATTTGCACTATAAAACAATGACACTGATCCAATGAGAAATACACTATTTTCACATTAAGCCTTTTCTCTCCCTTTCTTCTTCCTGGTCTCTGTATTAAAGTGTTTTTCATTTTAAATTTAGTAGGGGATGTTCACACTAAACGCATTTTTTGCATCTGTCCAAGCTGTTTTTCAATGTAAAGCAATGTCTCGCTCAGGAATGCCTGTATATATAGGTCATTCCTACAATTCTGTGTCATTTAAGTCCTCAGTACAAGTGTGTTATTTATATTGTTTAATTTCACCTGATTACAATTTTGATAAGCTTGTTAAAAAGAACAAAGACTTTTTAGAATGTTACACACATCTGTGGGCTTAAAAGTCAAATGTTAAATAATTGAAATCCTTTTTCTATTGCACTGTTTCACTTCCTCATGTCCCAAAACATCTTTGACAAAAATTAATGCAAATCATAGGATTTCTATTTTCTCCCCACATTCAGAATTCAGAGTTACATTCTCTCACTAACATGTATTCATTTATAGTAAATGTGTAATTTTAACACTGACATTGAAGGTTTTTGTGTGTCCCTTGATTTATTGCGCACCTTGTTATGTCATGATACTGTGACCTTTTATTGAAGATATACTGTATGTTAGGAAATTACATCACACACACTAGAGGTGTACATCAGACATTCTGCAAAATTACTTTTGAGTTAACTGAAGTTTATAACTCTACCACATATGACTAACACCAGAAAATAAAGGAAAACATAAATAAAACAGTAAAGCATAATATGTTCACCCTATTATGGGAAGATATATGGGAAAATAATATAATTAGAAAACGTCAATATACAGTATTTATGTTAAAAGAAATAAAATCACAAATATTAGTTTATAATAATTAAATATGTTTCCAAGATATCAGTCACAGACCAAGAATTGGCTCATTTATCCACTGAATGTCCACCCTGTTATTGTCCACCCTGATGCTGTCCATTTCACTGGATGGACATCTGAATTTTTTTGGAATTTAGCTTGACCAGAGTGACTAATACAATCTTTAATATGTCCATGTAATGATAAACATGATGAAGCTTGTAAAAGTGTTTTATTTTTCCAAATTTCAAAGCCGGAATGTCACCGAATTGTAGGAGTGACCCATTTACGATATGTATAGAGTTGCAGCTCTGCCACTCTATATGCAGTCTATAGTAACAGTAAAGTACAGTTTATAGTAACAGTAAAGTACAGTCTATAGTAACAGTAAAGTGCAGTCTATAGTAACAGTAAAGTACAGTTTATAGTAACAGTAAAGTACAGTCTATAGTAACAGTAAAATACAGTTTATAGTAACAGTAAAGTACAGTCTATAGTAACAGTAAAGTGCAGTCTATAGTAACAGTAAAGTACAGTTTATAGTAACAGTAAAGTACAGTATATAGTAACAGTAAAATACAGTTTATAGTAACAGTAAAGTACAGACTATAGTAACAGTAAAGTGCAGTCTATAGTAACAGTAAAATACAGTTTATAGTAACAGTAAAGTACAGTCTATAGTAACAGTAAAGTGCAGTCTATAGTAACAGTAAAGTACAGTTTATAGTAACAGTAAAATACAGTTTATAGTAACAGTAAAGTCTATAGTAACAGTAAAGTACAGTTTATAGTAACAGTAAAGTCTATAGTAACAGTAAAGTACAGTCTATAGTAACAGTAAAGTGCAGTCTATAGTAACAGTAAAGTCTATAGTAACAGTAAAGTACAGTTTATAGTAACAGTAAAGTCTATAGTAACAGTAAAGTACAGTTTATAGTAACAGTAAAGTCTATAGTAACAGTAAAGTGCAGTCTATAGTAACAGTAAAGTACAGTTTATAGTAACAGTAAAGTCTATAGTAACAGTAAAGTACAGTTTATAGTAACAGTAAAGTGCAGTCTATAGTAACAGTAAAGTACAGTTTATAGTAACAGTAAAGTCTATAGTAACAGTAAAGTACAGTTTATAGTAACAGTAAAGTAAAGTCTATAGTAACAGTAAAGTACAGTTTATAGTAACAGTAAAGTACAGTCTATAGTAACAGTAAAGTACAGTTTATAGTAACAGTAAAGTACAGTCTATAGTAACAGTAAAGTACAGTTTATAGTAACAGTAAAGTCTATAGTAACAGTAAAGTGCAGTCTATAGTAACAGTAAAATACAGTTTATAGTAACAGTAAAGTACAGTCTATAGTAACAGTAAAGTACAGTTTATAGTAACAGTAAAGTACAGTATATAGTAACAGTAAAATACAGTTTATAGTAACAGTAAAGTACAGACTATAGTAACAGTAAAGTGCAGTCTATAGTAACAGTAAAGTACAGTTTATAGTAACAGTAAAGTACAGTCTATAGTAACAGTAAAGTGCAGTCTATAGTAACAGTAAAGTCTATAGTAACAGTAAAGTGCAGTCTATAGTAACAGTAAAATACAGTTTATAGTAACAGTAAAGTACAGTCTATAGTAACAGTAAAGTACAGTTTATAGTAACAGTAAAGTACAGTATATAGTAACAGTAAAATACAGTTTATAGTAACAGTAAAGTACAGACTATAGTAACAGTAAAGTGCAGTCTATAGTAACAGTAAAATACAGTTTATAGTAACAGTAAAGTACAGTCTATAGTAACAGTAAAGTGCAGTCTATAGTAACAGTAAAGTACAGTTTATAGTAACAGTAAAGTACAGTCTATAGTAACAGTAAAGTGCAGTCTATAGTAACAGTAAAGTCTATAGTAACAGTAAAGTACAGTTTATAGTAACAGTAAAGTCTATAGTAACAGTAAAGTACAGTTTATAGTAACAGTAAAGTCTATAGTAACAGTAAAGTACAGTCTATAGTAACAGTAAAGTGCAGTCTATAGTAACAGTAAAGTCTATAGTAACAGTAAAGTACAGTTTATAGTAACAGTAAAGTCTATAGTAACAGTAAAGTACAGTTTATAGTAACAGTAAAGTAAAGTCTATAGTAACAGTAAAGTACAGTTTATAGTAACAGTAAAGTCTATAGTAACAGTAAAGTACAGTCTATAGTAACAGTAAAGTGCAGTCTATAGTAACAGTAAAGTCTATAGTAACAGTAAAGTACAGTTTATAGTAACAGTAAAGTCTATAGTAACAGTAAAGTACAGTTTATAGTAACAGTAAAGTCTATAGTAACAGTAAAGTACAGTTTATAGTAACAGTAAAGTGCAGTCTATAGTAACAGTAAAGTACAGTTTATAGTAACAGTAAAGTCTATAGTAACAGTAAAGTACAGTTTATAGTAACAGTAAAGTGCAGTCTATAGTAACAGTAAAGTACAGTTTATAGTAACAGTAAAGTCTATAGTAACAGTAAAATACAGTTTATAGTAACAGTAAAGTAAAGTCTATAGTAACAGTAAAGTACAGTTTATAGTAACAGTAAAGTACAGTCTATAGTAACAGTAAAGTACAGTTTATAGTAACAGTAAAGTACAGTCTATAGTAACAGTAAAGTACAGTTTATAGTAACAGTAAAGTCTATAGTAACAGTAAAGTGCAGTCTATAGTAACAGTAAAATACAGTTTATAGTAACAGTAAAGTACAGTCTATAGTAACAGTAAAGTACAGTTTATAGTAACAGTAAAGTACAGTATATAGTAACAGTAAAATACAGTTTATAGTAACAGTAAAGTACAGTCTATAGTAACAGTAAAGTGCAGTCTATAGTAACAGTAAAATACAGTTTATAGTAACAGTAAAGTACAGTCTATAGTAACAGTAAAGTGCAGTCTATAGTAACAGTAAAGTACAGTTTATAGTAACAGTAAAGTACAGTCTATAGTAACAGTAAAGTGCAGTCTATAGTAACAGTAAAGTCTATAGTAACAGTAAAGTACAGTTTATAGTAACAGTAAAGTCTATAGTAACAGTAAAGTACAGTTTATAGTAACAGTAAAGTCTATAGTAACAGTAAAGTACAGTCTATAGTAACAGTAAAGTGCAGTCTATAGTAACAGTAAAGTCTATAGTAACAGTAAAGTACAGTTTATAGTAACAGTAAAGTCTATAGTAACAGTAAAGTACAGTTTATAGTAACAGTAAAGTCTATAGTAACAGTAAAGTACAGTTTATAGTAACAGTAAAGTAAAGTCTATAGTAACAGTAAAGTACAGTTTATAGTAACAGTAAAGTCTATAGTAACAGTAAAGTACAGTCTATAGTAACAGTAAAGTGCAGTCTATAGTAACAGTAAAGTCTATAGTAACAGTAAAGTACAGTTTATAGTAACAGTAAAGTCTATAGTAACAGTAAAGTACAGTTTATAGTAACAGTAAAGTCTATAGTAACAGTAAAGTACAGTTTATAGTAACAGTAAAGTCTATAGTAACAGTAAAGTACAGTTTATAGTAACAGTAAAGTCTATAGTAACAGTAAAGTACAGTTTATAGTAACAGTAAAGTGCAGTCTATAGTAACAGTAAAGTACAGTTTATAGTAACAGTAAAGTCTATAGTAACAGTAAAGTACAGTTTATAGTAACAGTAAAGTAAAGTCTATAGTAACAGTAAAGTACAGTTTATAGTAACAGTAAAGTACAGTCTATAGTAACAGTAAAGTACAGTTTATAGTAACAGTAAAGTACAGTCTATAGTAACAGTAAAGTACAGTTTATAGTAACAGTAAAGTCTATAGTAACAGTAAAGTGCAGTCTATAGTAACAGTAAAATACAGTTTATAGTAACAGTAAAGTACAGTCTATAGTAACAGTAAAGTACAGTTTATAGTAACAGTAAAGTGCAGTCTATAGTAACAGTAAAGTGCAGTTTATAGTAACAGTAAAGTACAGTCTATAGTAACAGTAAAGTACAGTTTATAGTAACAGTAAAGTACAGTCTATAGTAACAGTAAAATACAGTTTATATTAACAGTAAAGTGCAGTCTATAGTAACAGTAAAATACAGTTTATAGTAACAGTAAAATACAGTTTATAGTAACAGTAAAGTACAGTCTATAGTAACAGTAAAATACAGTTTATAGTAACAGTAAAGTACAGTCTATAGTAACAGTAAAATACAGTTTATAGTAACAGTAAAGTGCAGTCTATAGTAACAGTAAAATACAGTTTATAGTAACAGTAAAGTACAGTCTATAGTAACAGTAAAATACAGTTTATAGTAACAGTAAAGTACAGTCTATAGTAACAGTAAAATACAGTTTATAGTAACAGTAAAGTGCAGTCTATAGTAACAGTAAAATACAGTTTATAGTAACAGTAAAGTACAGTCTATAGTAACAGTAAAGTCTATAGTAACAGTAAAGTACAGTTTATAGTAACAGTAAAGTCTATAGTAACAGTAAAGTGCAGTCTATAGTAACAGTAAAGTGCAGTCTATAGTAACAGTAAAGTCTATAGTAACAGTAAAGTACAGTTTATAGTAACAGTAAAGTCTATAGTAACAGTAAAGTACAGTTTATAGTAACAGTAAAGTCTATAGTAACAGTAAAGTGCAGTCTATAGTAACAGTAAAGTACAGTTTATAGTAACAGTAAAGTCTATAGTAACAGTAAAGTACAGTTTATAGTAACAGTAAAGTGCAGTCTATAGTAACAGTAAAGTACAGTTTATAGTAACAGTAAAGTCTATAGTAACAGTAAAGTACAGTTTATAGTAACAGTAAAGTAAAGTCTATAGTAACAGTAAAGTACAGTTTATAGTAACAGTAAAGTACAGTCTATAGTAACAGTAAAGTACAGTTTATAGTAACAGTAAAGTACAGTCTATAGTAACAGTAAAGTACAGTTTATAGTAACAGTAAAGTCTATAGTAACAGTAAAGTGCAGTCTATAGTAACAGTAAAATACAGTTTATAGTAACAGTAAAGTACAGTCTATAGTAACAGTAAAGTGCAGTCTATAGTAACAGTAAAGTGCAGTTTATAGTAACAGTAAAGTACAGTCTATAGTAACAGTAAAGTACAGTTTATAGTAACAGTAAAGTACAGTCTATAGTAACAGTAAAATACAGTTTATATTAACAGTAAAGTGCAGTCTATAGTAACAGTAAAATACAGTTTATAGTAACAGTAAAATACAGTTTATAGTAACAGTAAAGTACAGTCTATAGTAACAGTAAAATACAGTTTATAGTAACAGTAAAGTACAGTCTATAGTAACAGTAAAATACAGTTTATAGTAACAGTAAAGTGCAGTCTATAGTAACAGTAAAATACAGTTTATAGTAACAGTAAAGTACAGTCTATAGTAACAGTAAAATACAGTTTATAGTAACAGTAAAGTACAGTCTATAGTAACAGTAAAATACAGTTTATAGTAACAGTAAAGTGCAGTCTATAGTAACAGTAAAATACAGTTTATAGTAACAGTAAAGTACAGTCTATAGTAACAGTAAAGTACAGTCTATAGTAACAGAATGCCACACGACTTAAAATCTCACTGTGTTGTGGCTTATTTCCATTGTGTTTTCAGTATTTACTTGCTATGGTTGTGTTGTGCACTTCTCGGCCACCGTACCTTAGTCATCATTGTTTATTCACTTAAAATCTTGAGTTATGAGAAACTTAATGCAAACGTGCGGCAGATTTCACACTCATTATTTTTATTTGTGTCAAATTTGCCCGAACTCTCGATTTTTGTAAGGGTTGTTATATTCTAACTGTTATGTCATTTGTTGTCATGCATTTGACAGGGTTGTAAAGTCTTGCATTGAGAGCTGCTCCTGAATGTCATATGCAGAAATATATCACACTCTTATGCAGAATGAATGCTGAGGGAATCAAAACTGCATCTAAACTGAGCTCTGCCCTCATGGATTGAATTTCAGGAATAAGCATTGTGTCGGGGTGATGAGTTTTTGTTCAGACATCCATTACCATTCCGCTGACGTACAACATTTTATCACAATTTCATAAACGTTTCATTAATTCACAGCACTATACTATATCCCCACACAGCCCAGCAATGACCCTGCACAGTGTGGTTTATTTAGGCAGAAAGGCCCCCTGACAACTCAAGGAGGAGACATGCCTGGAGAACTGTAAAGCAAATTAACTCGCTTACTCTTTCACAGACGCTATGAGTGTTCTTCTCTATTTAACAGCCTCCTTTACACTCATTACATGTGCTGTGCACAGCTTTGCTCACTCACACATACCTGTAGCTTCTCTGTGTGATTCACGCAGGCTTCTGCGTCACTCATGTCACTGCCACTGAGAGAAAATTAATTTGAAGCAAATTCTTGATAATGTGATTATTTTCCATAGCAACACAGAGCCAAACTGACACACTTCCTTACTGAGTGATTTCAGCCCTCCTGAGAGTAAAATCATAAAAAAGGTCATTTCTATGTCTTAATATGTCATCATATGTCATATGTTTAACTAGTAAATAAATGGTAAATGGTCTGCCCTTTTATAGAGCCTTTTTAACTTTAGTGGTATTCAAAACGCTTTACGCTGAATTTCATTGACCCATTCACACACACTCACACACCAATTACAGCAGAGCTGCCATGCAAGGCATTAGTCTGCCATTGGGAGCAACCTGGGGTTCAGTGTCTTGCCCAAGGACACTGCGGCATGTGGAGTCATGTGTTCAAACCCAATTCAAACTTTGCCCTCAGACAAAACACATATGCGGACATGACTATTTGTCTCACACTGGAGGGATCAATTCAATACACTGCTACCCAAAATGTTTAGAATAGGTTTTCAGATAAATAATTTGGGACTTTGTAAAATCACAGCACTGACTATCCAGTTAACCCTTTCAGGAACACCCTGGCAAGAGAAATTCAAAACAGTACTGTAATACTGCAAATACATCTTACATTAGTGGATAAGTGAATACTTCTGCATATGCTGTTTTGATCAAAAACCTGACCTTTGAAATGTCACACTGACAAAACATGCAAGTCCATGCACAGTAAAAACCCAATTTCCAAAAGCTTTATTAACAAATGCAGCAAATGTACAGGTTACTCACATCAGCGTTCTCATCAGCTCGTCTCAGGTCTGGGTCAGGCCATAATATCTCATTAAGGTCACACATTGTTTGCTCTTGCCAGGCAGCATGGGGAAAATGCCCTTGTGTGCCTTAGAAAATTCTGGATAGACTCCACAGACACATCACCACAGGCATCCACCATTGCCTCCAGGAGGTTTTGCTGTGCATAGGAGTTGAGGTCCTACACTCTCCACCACCATGCTCAATCTGATTCAGAAATGAGGAATATGCTGGCAAAAATGTGTAAAATGTAGTGTACTGTACTGGAATGAAAGAATGTGTAATGCTGTTACTGTACTGCAATTACTGTAACATATTACTATTCAGTACTGTACTGATATGCTTAACTCTGTTTTAATTCCTTTCAATATGCATATGGTACAGCTGCTTTGTCCATATGTGGTTCTTCTGAGTGATCCAGTCAATGGTGGAAATGCTGATGCTTTCAGATCCTTGGAAGACTACCTGGTCGGGTTTGAATTTCCCTTAAACCGATGGCATTATTGGCAATCAACATATTCACCAGGGCAGTCTCCTCCTCATCTGTGAGAAGTCTCCACCCACCTCCAATAGATGGCTGCCACTCAATTCTGCAAAAATGTCATTTTACCATTACTGACCTATAGTCTATACTACACTGAAAACAAAGTGAAAAAACAGTCTATATGCACTACAACATTACATGTATCACAGTAACAACAAGGCAAATGAACTGAATTCCCTTCTGAAAGGACAGACAATGCTACCATGTAACAGCTTAGGTTGGGTTGCACTAGCTGTCCAGCTTCTCTCATAGTTCTCCCATGTATAAGCACATGATGAACTAGGGTGTTACAGATTTCATCTGAGATTACTTGTCTTTGTTGTCGTCATCCTTCTCTTCCTGTCTGTTGTCTTGCAACTTCGGCATTGTTAGGATCCATTGTTCCAAAGCACATGGACATGCCTCTAAGCCCTTTTTATTGACCCTGCAATTCTGATAGAGAAATGTGTGCTCTTTGATTTTAGGTTGTGATGACTTGAGTTATTAGAGAATTATATAGAAAGCATGTGTTTGCTGAATTAACATATAGTGGTCACTTTTGTGTTTTGTTTGTGAGTTTTAAACATTGAAACATGTTATTGAAACAAATAATAGTGTATATGGTTATGGGAAATAACAACATTTATATAAAAATTAAGTAAATTGACCCACAGATGTGTTCAGGTTTAAAATTATTCAAAATAAATTCTTTATTTTACTTTTGAGGGAATAATGTCCCAAAATCCACATATGTGCACATCTTGTTTATCAGCATGTTGAAGACCTGCTGACAGCATATACCCCCTGCTGCTGCTATAGTGTTCACCTATGGACTTCAAACATTTGTTGTGGCTTTGTTTGTCGACACAGTTTGTATGTTGGAGAACATACAAACTGACTGCTAAGACTGCTAAGAACACGCAGTGGCTTTTCAGGCACAATCTGCTGTCAGCCTAACTAATCATTATGTTCTGAAGTTCCTGGTATAAGGCAGTTTTGTTTCAAATGGTTTTGTCTCAGATTTTACATTGGACATCAAGTGGTGACCCAACACAGATTCAAAATTGTATATTTTACAAAATCGCATTTTGATGGTTTCATGCCCTGGTTTATTTGTTGTACAAAATACATTGTGGTCAGCACAAACCATGTTTATCTGTGTTTGAAGTGAACCAGTATAATATAATTTGGGGCGTCTTTTTTTGTTGTTGCAGTTTTGTTAAAACAAGACAAAATATCTTACGTAATTTTGCTTCTCAAGTAGGCTACATATATTTTGTTTTAAGAATATTTAGATATTTTTTACTGAAAAATAAGACAATAATACTTTGTAAGAAAACGATATTTTGCACTATTACATGGTTATCATTCATATAGTTTCCCCATTTATCCACAACCCTTTCAGAGCATACCTGCAACTCATTTTTGAGTTTCTTTTCAGTTCTTTCAACCCATTTTTGGGTCATGACCCACCAGGAAAGAAGGAATATGTTTGTAGAATTCTATGAAACTAGCAGGCTGGACAGCCTCCAAGAGTATGACAAACTTTATTGCACTACCTGGTCTCAAAGAATCATTTTACTATACCTAAATGTTTGCAAAACTACTTTTTACATGGCTCATTCTACATATCACGGCAGTTCCTGGTGAAATGAAAACTAGGCGCTACAACAACATTGACTTTATTCACTTTCACAAAATCACAAGTAAAACAGCAAATGTATCAGTTCATAAACTGTTCCTCACACAATGCATGACATTTAAAACACTTTTACAAAAGCACAAGACTTGTAAGGTGGTAAGCAATTGCATTTTTCATTTTTTGTATGACACTATCGGTTGGGTCTTGGGTTAAGGTTTAGGGTAGGGATGTTGGTTTGTTTATTTAAACATGAAATAGAATTAACCTTATAAACCTCATCTGTTTTTCATCACACATTTGCTTTTTATGACACTATCAGTTAGGTTAAGGTTATTAGGTTTTATTAATTTTAAAGTCAGTAGAGCATTATCCTTTAAAACCTTATCTGTTTTGTGAGATTTGGGTGCTTTTTAGTGACACGTTGCAAAATGAGTTATAAATTAGGTAAATTCATTTTGCAAAAATGATGCCATAGTTACATAATTTTCATGAGATCAGGCTGTAAGATTTTATCTGCCAGAATCCCCTTCCAATCAAGTGGTTGCTGTCATGCTTATTTTTGCTGATGGTGGTCATGACAGATGACTGTGTGTATAAGATTCTTGCAGTGGCAAGTGGGAAGAACAGGAAATGCATATGAAAAGCTTAGGCTACGTCCACATGAATCGTTTTTTCGTTTTTATTTTTGAAACGCTCTCCATTCACACTGCTATTTTCGCAAATTTTCCAAAGGTTTCTCCCCACACTGAAACGTCTGAAAACACTAAAATCCCCTTACTGCGCACATGCAAAAAAACAAAAACAACAAAAAAAAAAACACAGGAAGCATGGCTCTGCTTCATTTCCGTGTAAGATCTGAAACGCAACTGTCGTCGTGTTCCTGTCTCTTTGAAGGAATGCAATGTGAAGGATGACAAAGAAACATTTATCTTTCACAATGCTATCAAAATTGATAGCAGGTACAACAAAAATGATTCAACGTGGGCTGCCATCTTGTTTGTTTTGGGTTGAATGGATCACATGACTGCGTCACATGACAGCAAATATATCATAGTTTTCAAATATCTCCTTTTTTCCTGTCCACACTACAAATGTAAACATACATTTTAAAATTCATCCACTTGGGAGAGCGTTTTCAAAAAGCTGTTGGACAAAAACAAAAGTTTGGACAAACCTATCCGTTTTTTATTAGCCCTATTATTACTTTCCACAATTTAGAATAATGGTTAAGTCATCAAAACTATGAAAAATAAAAAGTATGTGAAGGTAAAAAGTATGAGAACTGCTGTATTGAGTATTGACCATAAATGTTAAACAAATCAAACATATATATTTATATCTTAATAAATATATACATATAAAGAAATATATGTATATATGTCAAATGTACTTTTTAATTATTTAAAGAAAAAGCATACCCAAAAATAAAAATTCTATCACCATTTAGTCACTCTCATTTCAAAACCTATGATTTTCTTACTTGAAAGTGAAAAGTGACCACAGCTGTCAAAGAAGATTTTCAGTGAATACTGCTTTAAACATTGGACTGTTCCTCACAGAAAGCCAAAATACAACCCAAAGGATAAGGTAACATAAGTGCTAGACTGTCTTTCTTGTCTCCTTCTGAACTCTTGACAGATCTGTCAGTTTCAAACCAGTTCATAGTGAATGTAGAAGAGAAGTTGACAGTGCATAAGAGCAGAAACTAAATTAGCATATTGGTCCTGTCAAACCATCCAGTAGAGAGGAACACAAGTTTGTTCCGTCTTCCCCTACAGACATAGAAGCACACACAGTACACACTCGCACAACTGCCAGATATGCAACACACCTCCATTTACTGGCAAAGGAACACAGACTCCCCATGCATCCACATTCTCCACCTGGAAACTGGATGTTAAATGAAGACTGAGGTGCTGTAGACGTACTCAGCCCCCCAAGAGAGTGAGACCAGAGGAGTCGGCCAGGACGGCACACAATACGAGGCATTGAGAGGAGCCACTTGATTCTGAAAAGCAGGAGAAGGTGGTGTTGTGCATACGCTCGGGAGGGTTGTTGGGATGGCTGATGGTTGCGTAGATATGGCGCAAGGAAAACAACCTTGTTTTCAATTTGTGTCTTTTGCGTCATTCATCTGAATGCCATAAATCATGTAAAATGACATCCCATTAGCCCCCTCCTAACTTCCAACCTCCCCTACCTTACTCAGTATTCACCTGCATCTTCAAATGATGTGGTATGAAATATTACCATTTAAGGCAAGAGAGAAAGAGAGAGAGGAAACAAGAACTGTGAATGATGAAGGAAGTGGCTCAATAAGAGTCTAAATATAAAGGTTATCAGGATAGTAAATGAACAACGTTGTTGGAATCAGTCAGTGAGAGAACAGGCCAGAAAAGGTAAATGGAGGGCAGGGTGAATGGAAGGGAAAAGGAAGTGCTGTGAACAGTTGATGATAAATACTTTCTCTTTGACTCTGCACTGACGCCACAGCTAGTGCTTAGAGCGTAGCTTCAGGCAGTGAAGAAAAACATGTGCTTGGCTTTTCACCTTTCACTTTCAGAGTCTAAAACTGCCTGATTGTACATCTAAGCTCTACATTGCTAGCTGCTATGTCTAATAGTGTTTTGGGTCGTCTGATTGATCCAATCCTGCAAGAACGATGCAACGCACGCCAAATGAGAGAAGCATACCTGATGAACAAGACTCGCCAATAGAGATTGGTTTATCGTAAAATAAAAATAATAATAATAATAATTATATATGTATAAAATAAAAACAAAATGCTGTTTATGCATGCCTATGGTTAAAATACAACTGAGTATATACTAAGTGTCCCAAACATAGTCTATTAGCTGTTACATGTAACCATTATTGTGCATTATGCTTCATCTGTTGTCTTTATCAAACATGGCTTGTATATTAGTCTCTTATTCGTATTTTCCACCATTGATGTCCAACAGAGTGATGTGCTACTTAACAAGACGCGGCCTTACACAGCAAATTATTATTTCACCAAATGTAGTCTTTTCTGGAGTTTTTTGTACTTTGTACTTTGTATTGTGTGTTCTTGTTTTATTACTGAGCTTGCTTGTATATGTTTGCTACATTATTATTTTTCTCATTTGTATGGAGGTCTTATCATACTTTGAACAAAGCATGTTCCACATTTCCATAATGCGTACTTCATTTAGATTACATAATACTATATTAAAAACAGAACTGACTGAATTAATTCATATAGGTCTTCCATTTTTATAAGGCCACTGCCATCAGGGAATACCATTGCCATGAAGGAGGGTGTACCTGGTCAAGTTTTTTTTTGTTTTTTGTTTTGTTTTTGGTAATTGTCTTAGATACTGAAACCATCCAGTATTCCAAAATCATCCAAGCATCAATGTAAATACTAATTATTTGGAATATTATATTTATGATAAATATTTGAGATGGCAGTTCACATTTTTTTTGTATCTGACAGTGCAGAGGTGTACCTGGTCTGCAACTATGTTTAGGTAGGTGGCACGTGTCAAATTGATATCCACATCAATAGCCGGACCCAGGGTTTGCTGGCAGAACATTGCCCAGAGCATCACACTCCCTCAACCAGCTTGTCATCTTCCCACAGTGCATCCTGGTGCCATCACTTCCCCAGATAAATGGCACACATGTACACAGCCGTCCATTTGGCCATTGTCAAAGTCGTTCAGGTTTTTACTCCTGCCCATTTCTCCTGCATTCAACTAGTTGACTACAAGAATTGATTGTTCACTTACCATCTAATCTACTCAGACCTTGACATGTGTCCTTGTTAAGAGATGATCAACGTTATTCGCGTCACCTGTGATTGGTCATAATGTTTTGGCTCATCTGTGTATAGACATGTACAGTTCTACCAAATGCATAAATACAATGTATTTGATAGCTCCAATAAAGAAGCAAGCACCTCTGTCACACTCACTTCTATACTTCTTTTCCCTGCTGTTAGTGTATTTTAATGCAGTCAGTTTTCTCTACTGCCTGTGGAACCATCTTACTCTGCTCTGATTTGGAGTATTTGTGGCTCATTTGTCGCAGATAAGAGTTTGTGGCTCATGCAAAACTGACCCCGTGTCTTTGGGCAGAAAGTTCTGGGGCAGTGATTAAAAACCTTGCAATGCCAAAATAATTTCTGACCTCATTTGTATGTGTGTACTGTAATTATGTTACAAGCCCACTGAATGAGCTGAATGAGTCAGCTGCCCTGAAGGCTAATGTCACTTAGTTGGCTTTTGGTTGACCCTCATATTTTATTGTATAAATGAACCGATCTGCTCATAATCTGTGCATAATTGCTTGTTTGAACTATTATCAACTAATGGCTTTATGACTAATGTTGACAGCAAAAAAATCTTTTTTATCTTGGTATTTATTTATAGTAAAAAGAAACATCTCAACTTCCTTAGAATGTAATTAAATAAATAAAATTTACTTGAGAAGAAAAATGACATATTAAGTCTTTATAGGCAATCTAACAACATTTACTGAGGTTTATGCTTAAAACAAGAAATAAACTCTTTGCTGAAGAAAAAAAAGCACTTCGTTGTCAACACTTCCTATATTTTTTTTACCACATTGGCAATTAACCGCATTACATTTAGACTACTTAGTCATTACTTAATCTTCATTTTACTTCTCAAGTCAATATATCTTGTTTTAAGTGTATTTAGGTATTTTTACGGGAAATCAAGACAGAGACTGTATACTGATTATAAAATCTCTCTGTGTGTGTGTGTGTGTGTGTGTGTGTGTGTGTGTGTGTGTGTGTGTGTGTGTATTTCTTGTCATTGTGTTTTTAATTGTCTCGGCTGGGTCTCAACCAGAGGAGGGCGCCCTTGAACGCAGAAGTCAATTTCTGAGGCACAACAACTCACAAAACAACCTTATAATGAATATGTTGACATTGGTCTTAGTTGATCATCTTTACGCCATGTAAACCAATGAATATATGTATAAAACTTAAAACAAATGGCACGATAGTTGCCAACATTGTTTAATGCATTGATATCTTCTACAGAGAAATGAGGTTAAAAGCAGTTGATGATTAAACTTCTAAGGAAAGCACTGCAGGGTGGTTTATTTGTAATTACAGAGATTACGAAAGCAGCTAACAATGCTTCTACTCGACGAAGGGCTCGTCTTTCATCATTACTAAAACGTGTATGAATCAACACAAAAGCAGCTTTCCAAAGTTGCTGACGCAAGGTATTATTAGGAGGGTTTTTCCTTCTCTGCGGGGAGACGCTAACTGCTTTAGATTGGTATATTCAAGGAAAATAGCTTTCATATTTGCTCCCAGAGGATTTTTTTCTGTTTGACCATGTTTCCAAACATCAGAACTTCTGCCACACTAGGCAATATTTTAACTCAGAAACAGCCATATATTAGCCACTGTCGTGATGCCTATCTATAAAAATTATTTTAGCTCATGTCAGGGTAAGTGCTATTAAGCAGTTATTCTGGAAAAGGGCTTGGTGATAGGTTTGCATGATAAGAAGAATCTGACAATATTTATGTTTCATACTTTGTAGAATGAGTGAAATTACAAATGAACACTTAAAAGCTTTACATACGTTTTTAACCACTTATTACCCGCAATATCTGACATTTTCAATTTAATAATGAATTAAACATGGTTGACAAATACTACTGCATATATGGTATTTATTTAATGGAATTAGTAGCCAATTTGTTGTTGTTGTTTTTAATGCAAATGCTACCTCCATGCTGAAAGGTTTCAGTATAAATCCAAGATCACTGTTTTCATCAGTTTTTTTTAGAACTTGGGTTCAGTCCAAGCAATTGAACCAAGTGCAAAAGCACCCATATTATTCACAGTCAACCATGATTACTTTAATCAATGATGGAAAGTGTCAAATAACAGGAGGGTTACTGAGATTATGCGTTCGATAATTCATGTCTTTAGGAATTAAACTTTTTTTAATGAGGAAAAAATTACTGAGTGCATCTTTAAGTCCATCCATCCATCTTCTCAAGCCGCTTGTCTTATACAGTGTCACGGGTAGTGCTGGAGCCTATCCTAAATGTCTCAGGCCTATCACCACCTTTAAGTCATATTTTAAAAATCTCCTTAAGATGTATATCATAAAGATGTGGAATGGTTATTAAATCAGCATTGGTGAGTACCTAATGACAGTGGTTCAAGAAGGGACAAACTGCAAATCAGCGACAGGCTGTTGGGTGCCCAAGTCTCATCGATGCACAAGGGCAATAAAGGCTATCCCTTCTGTTGCGAACTGACAGAAGGTCTACTGTGGCACAAGTCGCTGAAAATTGTAAAGATGGTTACAGGAGTGCATCACACCCTACTGCGCATGGGGCTGCGTAGCCAAGATGACCCCTGTTCCCCAGCGAAAGTGCCTCGAATTGGCACGTGAGCGTCAGAAATTCATCTTGGAGAAGTGAAAGAAGGTCACCCGGTCCATTAAGTCCTGTTTTCTTTTACATCATGCGGACGGCCATGCACGTGTGCACTTTTTACCTTGGGAAGTGATGGCACCAGGATGCACTGTGAGAAAACAACGGGCTGGTGGAGGGAGTGTGATGCTCTGAGCAGTATCCTGCTGGGAAGCCCTGGGTTCGGTCATTCATGTGGATGTCAATTTGTTACATGCCATCTACCTAAACATTGTTGCAGACTAGGTACATCCCTTCATGGCAATGGTATTCTCTGATGGCAGTGGTCTCTTTCAGCAGGATAATGCTCCCTGCCATACTGCCCATACTGTTTGGGAATGGATTGAAGATCACGATAAAGAGTTCAAACTGTGCCCTGGCCTCCAAACTCCCCAGATCTCAATCCGATTGGGAATCTGTGGGATATGCTGTACTAACAAGTCTAATCCATGCCGGCTCCACCTCGCAACTTATAGGACTTGAAGGATCTGCTGCTAATGTCTTGTTATACCACAGGACACCTTCAGGGGTCTTGTAGAGTCCATGTCTTAACAGGTCGGCTGTGTTTTAGCCGCACACGGAGGACCAACAGCAAATTATGCAAGTAGTCAAAATGTTTTGGATATATTTGAATATATTTTGATAGTTAAGTTAGTTCTTTAATTCTGTGGTTCTTTATTTATTTTTTTATTATATTTTTTTGGGGGGGCATGGCCCCTTTGAAACTAGAAATCAAAAGCACCATAAAAGTTATCTATATCATCCATGTGCCATATTTCAAGTCATCTGAAGACATACGGTAGTGTTGTGTGAGGAACAAACCAACATTTAAGTGTTAATTTACTGAAATCTTCCTCTTCGCCCATTCGTATCTGTTGCATATGCGAGAACACCTTCGTTTACATTAGCACAGTGATGTAAGCGAACCTGACAGCACATTAAGTCAGGGGAAAAGAAATTCGGCACGTTCATTTTTCATTTGAGTAGGGCAGTCTTCCTAACCTCATTTCACAATATCTCCACACCCCTTCAAGGTGGTACACCCCACACTTTCTGAACCAATGCTCTAATTATTTTGCATGAACATCAAGCACTGGCCACCTGTTCAGAGCATTTCCCTGGCTTCAACCCAAGGTAGCTGGGATAGGCTCCAGTAAACCTATGACCCTGCATAGGATAAGCAGTTAAAGTGTATGGATGGATGGATGGATCATTATTAACTTTGGACCATGTTAATAGCCCTTATTGCAGATTCAAAGTTTTTTGGTAGTGGCCATTAAAGTTCAAAGCAATTCAAAACTCTTCGGTCTTGTCTTTAAACCAGACATCTGTGGAGAGTTAGTTTCACTAGGGTTGGGAACCAGTTCCATTCTTTAAAAAAATACCAGAATCGCATGATCTTTGTGACTTTCAGTTCCATTAACGGTTGTCCTGTGTGCAATTTTTACGCTGTGGAACATCGTCCTGAAAGTATAACTGTGTTTCCAGTAGCACACCTCTGCAGCAGTGCTGCCCTCTACTGACCCTACAGCTTAAAACACACAGCTCTACCATTGTATTTGATTCCCGATCTTGAGCCGGCTCTTCCGAATCTACAGCACAAAACATACAGTACAGTGCTTCAGGTATAGTTGGATTCCCGAAAGAACCATTCTAATGAGGTGGTTCTTTTGAATCTACAGTGCAAAACATAGCCCTTCCATCTATTGTCCAAGATACAAGTAATCTTTATACTGATGTGCAAGTTATGATTGTCCATCCCCAACCCAACTGTTCACAAGCCTGAAGTACAACATTAGGCTACAAAATACAGTCGAAACTATCACTGAAACTGTTACTGTTTATTTAATGATCAGCTGTCAGTCTTAAATCCAGCAGTGCAGTTACTGACTAGTATGACAATGTATAATTAAAGCTAAATGAGAGATGTTGTGAAAGTGGAATTTTATAAAAAAATAAATGGATGATGGTTTAGGTTTGTTTATTTAAAATATAGTTAGGATATGTTATTGGACTGTAATTATGTCTCTAAAAAGTCTGCAAACACACCTTTTACAAGAATTGAATTACATTTATTTCTGATTTGTTATGTCTGCTCTGTAGAAATCTGAAATTATCTCATCATTTGAGAACAGACTGCAGGGTGTAGTAAATACAAATATAATTGCATTTCTCATTTCCAAATAATTATTTTAGAAAAAGAATTACTGGAATCGTTACTGGAACCATGAAGGAACCGTTTAGAGTAATTGGAACCCGAATCGTTCAATTCTTTACGATTCCCATCTGTAACCAGCAATAGTGTGGATTAAGGCTGCTGATTGCAAAACATTTGTTTACAAAACTTTTTTTGCAGTGAAGCGATTTTGTGTACTTCCAAGTTCGTTCAGTCATCAAATCACATCTTAATCCATCTTATTGAGTTCTTAGTCTTCAGTCAATATTTGAACCATTTGTTTAAAAAAAGGAAACATACACAAGTATGAAAATAAATAATTTGCAGTTTGCGTCATTCATTGGGCTCTTCTCAATTACATAAACAAATTTTGTTTATTGTCAGTGGTGTGTTAAGAGATACTGTTCATCAAGTTCTGTTTATCTAAATTGTGTTGTTTCATGGAGAGAGAGAGAGAGAGAGAAAGAGAGAGAGAGAGAGAGAGAGAGAGAGAGAAGTTTACTCTAAGATATGGCACTGTCTCGCGCAATGCTTAGAATTTTGATGGCTCAGTGTGGCCTCAATTGCACTCACTCATCTATGTCATCACCAGTCCCCAATAGTGCTGCACCACAGGCTGCACAAACAGAGGTGACAGGCAGTGCAAATGGGCAGAATAAAAATCCGGGGCTTGTTTGTGTGACTTAAAATCATTGGAGACAACGTGGCACATTCCCCTCTAAATGTACAGCTGTTTATCACTTATGTAAATATCTTGGACCATACGTTTGGTAAACTGCCAAATTTCCAAGTCAGACAATCGTGACGTGATGTTAAATAGGCATGTTCCTTTTTCCACTAAGGAGGCCATTTCACACATTCAGTGAAGCACGATTTCAAATCCTGTCCCTGGACATGGCCAAGTTCTCAAATGCCTAAGGGGGAAAGAAAATGATCAAACTCTTCACAATAATATTACACAATTGTGCAAAAATTTTGGTGTTATGATTTATGTGTTTGGATGCTTTGGGCTCTGCTGCCTCGCGTATTGGATTATAAAGAAAACAATAAGATTAAAGCTGTGGTTGCAATAGGCTTTTAGCATGTGAAATTTCTTCAGACACCACAACGGACAGGATATTCTGGGATTTTTGTTTTGATAAATAGCTAATATATCACAAATAATGAATAACCATCCCGTTCTGTACCATCTACTCACTTTCCTGCTACAATAAAAACATGCATCTTTGAAATACATATTTTTAGTAAGCCAAAAGCTAAATTTTTATGATGTTTTGATCTTCTATTGATCACATGCCATATGAATTCACAGGTCAGGGTTCACCCAATGTGAATATTTGGTGCACAACAGAATGTGAAATATCTTCACATGAGCTTGCATTTCCAGTCTCCTGCGTTTGGATATGGAAGTGAATGAAATAGAAGCATTTTTAAAAGTAACTATTTTTCACTTGACACATCCTATTAAAAACATGGTGCTTATGATGTGAAAAACAGTGAAACGTGATGCAAGAACCAAAGACTGATGCATGTGGACATAGAGCAACAATTAATAAAACGCGCAGACACATTACAAAAACACATTTTGTGAGAACAGCCCTAAGCCTGCCTTTTGATGATTGATTAACTTAATTTATGAGCTCATGTTCAATGATATGGAAATAAAGCAAACAATACTGTATATTTACATCTTAAACCAAATTTGTAAAGTCAATGCTTTGCTCATCTGCCACAATATTCCAATGCCTCCAATTTATCTTCATTAAGGGGCTTTTCTCAGCAAATATCAATATATGCAATTATTTACAATTAATTTAAAGCTACACTATGTAATTAATGACAAAATGACAAAATCCTTCTTCCACAGAGTCCATAATAAAACCCAAATCAACATCAGCTTGGCTTTTCAGAGGTGGCGACAACTGAAAGGATTTCAAAGCGACCTAGAGATGGCTTTTTTCTTACTCAGGTATAATATTTTATTGATATGTTTTATGTATTTGTAATTGTGTAATCAGACACACGTCTGTGTTTGTGTGTAGTGAAATACAATAATTATACTCTAATCGGTGCAGAACATTTCACTTTCTTGCACACGTCTATTTTACTTTATAACGGCAATCATTTATTATCATAAATAAAACCTTTAATCCTAGGCTTGTGAGTCTTGAAATGATGTTGGTATCACTGGTTGGTAACAATGACAATAAATTAGTTACTACCATGGTCTATTTGGCTAGAATATCCTACAGTTATAAAAACTTTACAACGTTTGACCTTATTAGACTAGCAATCATTATGTCTAATGTTAACAAAGTTGCCTAACTTTTGTAACATAATTGATTTCAAAATATCAATGTTTCCAATAAATCAAAACAACAGCATAAGATATGACACTTACCTGCTCAAATGACATGCTTTCAGATATCCATCTTTTCCTTTGTTTCATTATTTATTTGTACATTCACTCTGATAAGATGTCCTGTATTCATGTGACACCAGTGCCTTGAGCCACATTCATCCACGCAGAGGAGCCGAAACACCACTTGTATCATTACCAAAACAATGTTCTTCAGCAAGACACATGCAGTTTTATTTTTTAACCGCTAGTGGGCCAAAAGTTACATAGTGTAGCTTTACGTGAAAATTTATAATTTTACAATTGACAGCCCTAAAAAAATTGATACACAAATAAAGCAGGACAGTATCAGTTATTCCATTGGAGAGGCCACTGTGCTAAAATAGTACGAGGGGAGAGGATTTGTAAAAAGGAGGAGCAGGCTACTCTGTTACCACGACATTACACAAACCACTGCTAGTCACGTACCATGCACTTGTGTCACCTTAACCCTTTAAACGTGACAGGAAACTCGATCAGCACATCCCTCATGGGAATGTGAGACAGAATGCTGGCTCTCCACACAACACCTCTAATTCCACGGCCTGCTACGAGACAGTCAACACAATGCCTTTCGGGTTTCTGTCTTAACACCTTTCAATGTCATTTATGTTATGCAATCTACTAAAGCAATATCACACTAGCAAGAGTGCTGTATGTCCATCTATCAGCTGAGTGCTAAAGTTAATCACAGTCGTGCTGATAGATGTAGACAATACAAATGACTGTTTTAAAAGGGGGGCTTGGGTAGCTTGGTTAGACTACCACCCCTGGAGTCGCAAGTTCGAATCCAGGGCGTGCTGAGTGACTCCAGCCAGATCTCCTAAGCAAAAAAATTGTCTAGGGAGGGTAGAGTCACCCAGATTGAGGCAAGTCACTATGCTACCAAGAGGACTTCGAGTGCAATGGGAATTGGGCATTCCAAATTGTGGAGAAAAAGGGGAGAGAAAAAAAAGGACTGTTAAAAAATGCTTGCTGTCGCTTGTTTGAAAGGTGTGCCCAAGCCTCTGTTACTAATTCGAAAGCATCACTTTAGAACAGCTTGGACTGTTTCTAACAAGTTATTGGAGAAACAAGGATGTGTGTGTGTGTGTGTGTGTGTGTGTGTGTGTGTGTGTGTGTGTGTGTGTGTGTGTGAATGAGAGAGAGAGAGTGATTGAACACATGATTACCTGCGTATGTTGCAGTGATGAACATGCTGCAGCTGTTAGTTTAACTCTATTCCTCAACTGTATTGTGGCATTAATGCAGAGCTCCGATCATGGAGTGGTGGAACCATACATGCTATCGCAATTATATTATGAGTATTTTACTCACGTTCAAGTCTTTTGTTGTCAGAAACAATACATGGAGGAAGCGAGTTTCATTCTTGAATGCACTGCTTGCCCAATTATTAGGCAAGTGAGTAATCTGATCTTAACATTATTTCCATGCACATTTTCTGACTCCAAACCATATAAACTTGAATGCTTATTGGATTCAATCTTTTTCAGGTGGTATGTATTTGTGTAATGAGGGAGGGTGTACATAATTATTAGGCAGATTCTTTGGGACAAAAAATAGTTTTAACTGACACTGAAAAGTAAAATATTGTAAAATAGGATAGGAAGCAACACTCTTGAAATAGCTGAACTATTGAGGTGTGACCTCCTGACAATCAAACGTTTTCTTGCGAATAGTCAACTGGGGCGCAAAAAACACATGGAGAAGAAAAGGTGCAAATTAACTGCAAAAGACTTGAGAAAAATTAAACGTGAAGCTAACAGGAACCTATTACTCTCCAATGCTACCATATTCCAGAACTGCAACCTACCTGGAGTGGTTGCTGCTTCAGCTAAATTTGATCGTGAACAAATCAAGAAACTGACAGACTCCATGGATGGAAGGCTCATGGCAGTTATTGAAAAGAAGGGTGGCTATATTAGTCACTGAATATTTTTTAAAATAAAAAACTTTGTTGCACCTACTCTAAAAATTGATAATAATGGAGTTGGGAGAAATTATTTTTGTAATTTAGTAGCCTAATAATTGTGCACACTAATAGTTGCCTAATTTTTGTGCACACTTATATATTCCAGAGAAAGACAATACCCACTTTTTCTTTGTTAAACTTTCAGGTTTGAGTTTCAGTAACATTTTGGATTGACTGAGAGCATTGTGTTTGTTCAAAAATAAAATTTACTCTGAGGAATACAATTTGCCTAATAATTGGGCATGCAGTGTATTTCTTAGGGAACTCTTTATTTTGACACAGACACAGAACTTTTTCCTTCCTCCAGCATGTTAAAAGTTTACATCTTCTCATAACTTGGAAACCTGTATCATGTAGGTGCTCATAGAATGTTTGATTACTCTGTCTATTGTGACTCTTAGCTGAGATCGGCAGTAATGCTGAAGCTGTTAGTTTAACTCTATTTCTCAGCTGTAGTGTAGTAGTAATCTGAGTAATCATGGAGTGAGATACAATTCCAGAGGACTTCAAAGAAATGTGCGCACTGACTGACAACACAGTTTCTCAACATAAGCTCAACTCGCTCGTAGATGATCTTTTGTCACCACTTGTTGGCTCAAATCTTTAATGTCACAGGGATGAATGAAAATGTACACATCTGCACTGCTCTTACACGTTATTTCAGAATGCCACGAACACAATCGGAGTGATTCATACAGTAAAGCATCCCATTGCTGATGGTGTGAGCAATCAGCACTCTTGGAACGCCTATCGACCAATCAGAATCGAGGACTGGAACAAACTGTTGTATAAAACACAATACATTTTATTGTAGCATACCGTTTCCAATTGAATTAATCTCTTTTGTACGCAGTTCTTTCAAATTTGTTAGTCTTTGAAGAATTGTACATTGGTTTTGCCAAGGTAAAAATCTTGGAACAAAATTGAGCGCAACAGTCTGGTTTTGGTTCATTTTGAGTAATTCCATTGGGGAATTGATTTTTAATTATAACTTAAATACCCAAGAAGGCAGGCCTATTGTGAGCTCAGAGGTTGTTAATCAATTGTAAATGCTTCTGCTGAAGCCATCAGTCCATATTATTTCATCTTCATTTATAAAAAATGTTGTTTAATTGCAGGATTTCTGGTGAAGAAATTCATGACCAGTGAACATGAAGGGAAACAATTCACCAATCAGAAAATAGCAGCTAACAAAGTGCACTAAAAGAGCTCTTCAATGAAACACTGCGAATGACAAAAGAAGTCGTTCTACCTATACTCTCAAACTTCTTATATATGTGCAAATATCTGAATATTTACAGTAAAATTTAAAAATATATTGTTCCTACACTTATCTACAACTTTAAATCAATAGTTTTATATTTTGAATTATGCTGAATTATGAAAATTCGCAATGCTTCATGGGATTGTAGTTCATCACTTCATTACAATAAAGACGTTTAGTACACAGTTATGTACCTTTTTTCCGCAGGTTTATTTTATTTATTTATTTTACATATTACAAATAATTTATTGCTTCATATCAAAGTTTTTAATGTTGTGATTAACATTGGAGCAGGCTGATGTTTCATGGCTAAAAACAGTTTTTACATATGACATCCCTTAGGGGGAAGTAATTTATGGGAAAAAATACTTCCAAAACCAAGACAGCTCCAAAAAGTTGCATACAGCACTGAGTGTAAGATGAGTCATCAATATTTTTGCTTTCTTATGGAGAAAGACTGTAAATTAAAAATCTGTATAACTGCTAAAAGTTAATTTTGTAAATGTTCTGAAGCTCTCTTGAATTTATATAACTGCAAAATGTCTAGGTTACATATGTAACCTCCATTCCCTGATGGAGGGAACAAGATGTTGTGTCCTCCCGGCCACGTCGCTGAGCCGAGCCACTTCCGGCTCCTCAGAAAAATCCTGAATGAAGCAGACGTATTTCCCCGCCTTTGTACCCGTATGTCTGGGGGCGGGGTATGCAAATACTGTCTGCCAACATCTCATTGGCCTTTTTTCATAGATCAGAGACATATTCAGCGCTCAAGAGAGACCCCTAGTGTCGCTTCTTTGACACAACGTCGAAGTGAGCGACAGATGGGGTACAAACAGAAGTAGACTACAAATACACAAAGCTAAAACAAAGTTTCTTTAAAAACTTTTCAAACCAATTCAACAACTTTTATATTGATGTTATTTTTAATTTACACTGTTATTAATGTGTTGGTTATTTATGCCTTTTTATTTATTTATTTTGCTTATTATTATTATACTGTCACATATTTAAAATTGTGGGAGAAGGCAAAGTAGACCAGATCTAAAATGAAGAACGAAGCAATAGGAGTGGAGGCCCAGGAGAGAGGGGGTGAGAGGTTTTTACTTGCTCCAGTGCTCTCAGGGTCAGCTGTTTGCTGAATGACGCACATTGAGCCCCAGTTAATATTGTACAGGAGGCACTCGAGTCTGACTGAGAATTCCATTACAGGCCTTTCATGCTGAGTTCACTAGGCAGCTGTGCACTCATTTCGCCTGCATCTCTCTCTCTCTCTCTCTCTCTCTCTCTCTCTTTGCCCTCAGATCAAAGCCTAGGTCATTTACCAACATTACAGAGAAGAGGCATAATAGAGATCAATAGAGTGACATGCAGGAGTTCATTTCACACTGCAGTTTTAATGGGCTATCCTATACTTTGAGTCTAATTTTAGCAAGACAGTATACTGATAGTATTCTGAAGAATACTATAAAATTCTAGTAATGAAACTTCATATCCTTAAGGTGTGATTTTCACCACAAATTCCTCTAGGCCACCAGCTCTGGGCATAGAAGAGCAATGCATATTTTATAAATTGAACCCCCAAACATAAACTTAACATCAGTTGAGTAAAAATATAATGAGGGGAAATTGCAACCTCTGAATCACACTAGTCACTGATTATGCAAATGCGATTACTTTCTGGTTTCAACGTGGGATCCTAACCCAGGTTTCTCACATTGCTGACATAATGCACATCTGGTCAAACCACAAGGGAAGTTAATCACACTAGATGCAAAAAATATTTTATGGGAGATGGAGCTTTTCAGTGAGTCTGCATAATGTGGCCGATCCTAGGGAACTGGAACTCTCGGAAACAACATTCCGATTTCCCTTGTTATCTTGTTAGCCAGTTACCTGAGCGGTAAATTACATGTGAATAATTACTTTGGAGCTGCAGGAAAATGATGTCAGGACACTGCTTATTGGCACAGACTCAGAGCGTTCATTGTCAACTATCCTGACCTGTGCCATCGAAGGCAGTCGAAAAGGAAGTCTATTCAACACTTTTAGGACCCTTCTGAGAGAAAATAATGTTCACTGACAGAACATCAAGTATATCATAATGAAATCTCTGTGATTTGCTGTTTGCAAAAAAATTGTTTTTGTAAAAAATATACTGCTACTTTGAAATGGTCGACAATAATGAAAGATGCTTTTTGGCAGCAGAATAGTAGTTACAGCATCTACCAGCAAGGGCTAACTTTAGTTTGCATTTGCTTACAAAACATTGCTTTTAGGAATGATGTTGTTTGTAAATATGAAAATAGAGGCATGCCTTTTCTTTTAACTTAACTTAACTTTAACTTAAGTGCTTCAGTGCTTGGAAATTGTATTATCTTTGACCGTTCTTGTCTGGTTCATTAAGACATTTAAGTCAAATTCTTAAAGGTGAAGTGTGTAATTAATTTTTGTGCTGATAGCATCACTAAACATCATTGTAAACATAATAAGTGTTTCCACACAGGTTTCCCTGCCTATATTTCTGCCAGTATTTTCGTATAGTGACCACTAAACTGTGAATTGACCATTATCCCAGGCAACCAATTTCATTCATTGTTTAGCTAGTTTCATACCTCTCATCTCACTTTGTGGTCTCTATCTTCTTTGCTATGGCAATTGTCTTGATTTTGACATAAGAAAACACTTTCAGTTTATATCAACATTTTATATCTATGTATTTATTTGGTAAGAAGAAGGTTAATACACAGAATCATATACAGTTAGGTGGTCATTGTCATAAAATTAATCCCTTCAGGGTGATACGTGACCTGCAAACCCTGTCTGGGTTTATTTTGCAATGATAATAATATCCTTTATTTGTTCATCATATCATCTGAGGTTATAAGTGAAGGACTTTTTTAAATATTTTGATCACTTACTATCCTTGAACACACATATACACACTTATCTCTGCTTACTCTCACTTAGCTGCACAACTGAGAGCAGACTAATAATTAATCAGATTTTGAACTGACTTTCAAGTGGTTTCTCTGAGGTTCTGTGCTGTCCCATCGAGAGCTGCTAGCTGTTTGTCTCACAGAGTTGCACTGCATGACCTCAGATTCAGATTCAACATATTTCTCACTTCTGCTTATCTCAGCTTACAGTCTTGGCCAATGCATGTCCCAGAGGGGAGCGGGAGAGCTGTGTGGTCCTAAAATACCTCTGACTTACCATACACACCACTATTGCACTCTATAACCCGTCTAATGTCATTATATCCATATGCTTGCCTCATTAAAGATGGCGAACTTTAACTTGATACTTGTCATAAGCTTTTGAACTTTACTAGCGATATCAGAAGTAAACACATTCTTTCTCACTGAACAGGATTTGATTGGTGGTTATTCTTTATTTATTTATTAATGAAATACATTTTTAAAAGTCAGCCTTTCTCTATCATTTGCAATTTGGTATAACAGCACTGGGAAGTTTGTTTGTATCACTTTGCTTGTTTGTGTTCGCAGCGTTCTATAGACTACATGAGAACGTGAGCAGTGTGGAGTGGAACTGGAGTGGTGGAAGTGGCATGCGTGTTCACACTACAAAACGTAAGTTCTCGCACAAACTGACAAACTGCACACTCACGAAGTTGTAGCAGATGTCAAGATTTCAACAGAAAAATTACTTACATTTTGGGTTGTCACCAAAACGTCATGGTTACTCTTGTAACCTCCATTCTTTGAGGGAGGGAACGAAACGTTGTGTCGAATTAAGAGACACAAGGGTTCTTCCTTGGTAGCCTCGCATACCACTGAACTTGAGAAAAGGCTAATGTGAAATTGGCAGACAGAATTTGCATGTCCCAACCCCGGACATATGGGTATAAAGGGAAGCGGGCATGCTACTGTCAGTCAGGTTTTGCACTGAGGAGCCGAGAATAAGGCACGGCCGTTTATAGTGGTAGGTCAAGTGCTGTGGCAGGAGGGACACAAAGTCTTGTTCCCTCCTTCAGGGAACGGAGGTTACAACAGTAACTATGATGTTCCCCTTCTGTCACTCACTTGACATTGTATCAAATTAAGTGACACAAGGGGTCCAATTCAAAAACGGCACGCACTAGTCCACGTTACGTGAACTGCTGAGACAGGTGCAAGCATGCTGCTGCGTGCTAGAGGCAACTGTATTGGCTGCACGTAACCCTCCCCAATTCCCCAAAAGTGATGTCATATACAGGCCTTAGGCTCCCAGCACCCCTGAGGAACAGGTGCTACATGACAAGCATGGGAGCAAGACCGGCAGCCGCTGCCTTTTCTCTCTCGATGTGTCTCTCATAGGGTGTGAAGAAGCTGGGGCTATCTTAGTGCTATGAAATGCGTCGGGGAAGGCTGTCTTTCTTGGTTCTTTTCTTTCAGGGGGAAAATACCCTGCAGAGGCCACATCCTGCTCAGACTAGGTGGAGGTAACATGTGGTAAATACACCATGAGGGTTGTGAAGCCGTACGTGGGAGTGGCGCGGTGGTAGGTCCTGACTAATGAGGGGGGAGCTCTACAAGCAAGGCGACCGGGGGCAGTGGGAGAAAATCCAGGAAGCGACGCTTAGTGGCTAACCTGGGAGAGAAGGCGCACTTGATCAACTTGGTGAAGGGCGCAGTGTGCAAGCGGAACACCCTCTCAGCTGTGATGCGTTACCGTGGCTGAGCAGTTGCGGGTCCAGAGGCAAGGAAGCTGTGTCTGGGGAGTTGGAACTGTAGAGTTTTGGGGCCGGGGTGCCTTGAGAATGGCGCACACCGGCTGGATGACCCAGGGAGTGAGGAAATCGCTCTTTTATTGAGAATGTGCGCCCAAAGGCGGTGTGGCAAATGAAAATAACGTGAAAACATGAAAATCCCGGTGCAGATGTTTGAGTGCCTTGACTTGGTGGACCTGCAGGAGAGCCATGGCATTCAGGGTGGAGGCGGCCTGACCGGTGGCACTGTAGGATTTCAAGGTCAGTGATGACGTCATCCTACAGGCTCTGGAGGGGAGTACCGGGTGGTCCCGCCAGGTGGCGGCGTTCTTGGGACACAGGTGGATCGCAACTGCCCTGTCCACCTGGGGGACCTCCTTGTACCCGTGGGCCGCCCGCTCTTCTCTGAAGAAAAAATGTGACTGACAGACACACGCCCGCTTCCCTTTATACCCGTATGTCCGGGGGCGGGACATACAAATTCTGTCTGCCAATTTCACATTGGCCTTTTCTCAAGTTCAGAGGTATGCGAGGCTCCCAAGGAAGACCCCTTGTGTCACTTAATTCGACACAACATCGAGTGAGTGACAGAAGGGGAACTTATCATACACTTTCAGAAGACTTGAAATATGCCACATGGATTTCTTTTTTTAAGTGCTTTTTTAAGCTTTAAAGTGAGTGACAATAAACCTCCATATTAATGAAAAGACAAATCAATTAATTAAAACTTTAAAGTCATACAGGTTTGGAACAACATGAGAGTAAATTACAGTATGACTGAATTTTCATTTTTGGGTGAACTATCCCTTTAATTATCGCATTAGATTTAGTGTTAAGACTAAGGGTGACAAAATGTTGGTATATAAAATTTAAAACACATTTGTGTAATTAAATAAACTTGTGTACAATGCTGATGAAGGACATAGAGAACTGATGTCACTTTCTGAAAATTAATGTTTGTTCTGCAGGCCCACATCATGAGATCAGTCAATCTCTGATTTCAGAGTACGCTTTATGTACACACTCTCTTACATATACACAAAAATATTTAAAGGCAGATTCATCAATCAGAATGTGTGTGACAGAAGTTCTGACACTTTGCCAGCAGGCGTTTGGACTCATAGGTTTGAACAGGGCACCCAGTCAGAATGATTGGCATGGACCACTGGCTTTGGATCTGAATTTATGAGCACTTAATTCCCAGCACAGATCAATCCACCCGCTGTCTTACAGCTGGAGTGATGAGCGGACACGCAGAGGAATGTGTTTACATGTGTTTTATCTTCCACTGAAACTGTAATCGTTCCGCAGAAACATTAAATGATATATTATGCTCAGTAATTGTTATTTTTCTATTGGTTATCCTAGCTATTTTACAAATAAGGCCACATCCACACCAATATGTTTTCCTTTGAAAACACATTAATTTTTCTCTCATTTTTGGCCATCTGTCCACACAGAAACAGCGTTTTTTCCAGTCAAAACAGCTTTTCAAAAATGCTCTCTCAAATGGATAAATTTGAGAATGCCATCTGCGTGTTGTAGTGTGGACAGGGAAAATGGAGATATCTGAAAATGAAGATGTATTTACAACAAATACTTAATAGTTTTCAAATATCTCCATATTGTGATCTATTCAGTCATGTGATCTATTCAACCCAAAACAATCAAGATGACGGCACATGTTGTAGCAGCGTTGTTTTAATTTTTTAATTTTTTTTACATTTTTTTTTTTTTTTTTTTTGTGCCTGTTACTCACTTTGATAGCATATTAAAGGTACATTTTACTTTGAACATCCTTCACATAAAGGCAACGGAAAGTTTACTCGGAATTGCTGTCCACAGGGATGGATTATGACTTGCAGACTATTGTTGTTCATGCTCAAAAGTTGTTGAGTGGGTGGTGGGGCGGTTGGAGGGGGTGTTGGTGTTCGTTGTTCATTTCCAAAAGTTGTTGATGGCTATTGGGGCTCATTGTTCCTGGTAGCCAAGGGCGCCTGGGCACTGGCCCTATTGGCCCAGTTGGTAATCCATCCCTGGTTGTCCGATGATAGAACACGATGACAAGTGCGTTTCAGACCGTTCATGGAACGGTGATTTTTTTGCATGAGCTGTAAGAGGATTTAAGCGTTTTCATGTTTCAGTATGGATGAGCAACTTTCAAATGTCTCCAGATTAATGTCCTTTTATTATTATTATTTTATTGTTGTTTGTTTGTTTTTGTTGCTGTTGTTGTTTTCCTTTACACTATAGTAAAGAGAGTACATGAGCGATTCTTTAATTTGAGGAACTTTTCATTCCACCAGGATAAATAAATCCTCAAAACTGTTCTAGTTTTAAAGGATAGGTAGAAATTGCTTTAATCTTTCATTATTTGATAACATTTTACAGTAAGGTTGTATTCATTATTTGTTAACTACTGTACACTCATGCCTATTTTCAAGATGTATTCATTTCAATTGAATAACAAATTTTCATCTAATTGAATTGCCTAATCTTTAACTAAATAAAATGTATAAATCTTACAAAATGCAAGTTTTATTAATTACATTTCCTTCAAGACTATTCAATTCAATTAGATGGAAATTTGTTATTAAATTGAAATGGATGTATCTTATAGGCAAAAATATTTTTTGAGTGTACAGTAGTGCACATGAACTAACAAAAAACAATACCTTTGCAACACTCATTAATCTTGTTCATTTTTGTTCAAATAAAAGTATTTGTATATGTTAATATTAGTCAATGCATTATTATATTTTTGTTACAATGTTACAGTTTGTTATAATGTTGCATTAAATTTGACATTTACCAGAATTTAACTATTTGAGCTTGTCCTCCACCCAGACATTTCTCTTCAAAGAATCAAGGAATTTCTACCTCTACTTTTCCTAAGAATTAAAAAATCATATTTTTATTAATTTGATATGAATTCATAATTCATGATCTGAGAGGTGCTTTATTAGGTGTCATTACCAAACCAATCAGTATTCAAATCTAGTTGAAAATCCATGTAAGGAAGAAAACCACAGGGTAATTTCAAGAGGTGAATTTTATTTAAATAAATAGCCACATAAATAAAATGTATCTCTCATGTTCTTTCACACAGCCATGTACAATCATTCTCATTTTGTGAGCACACATACAGTAAGCAAGCAAACCAGGGAAATATAACAAAAATTAAAAAAAGAAACAAACTGGAAAGAATCTTTACAGATCTGCATCAAATATAGTGTTTCAAGAATAACTTCAAAATAACTATAGTCTTATTGAAAACAGCAGTGGAAACAAACAATATTTTTAAAACAAGCAATTGTTATCATAAAGTGCATTATTGTCAAACACAAATGAATGTATAAAATGGGGTGTTCAAACTAACAAAAGCATATGATTCACAACTCTGGTACTTTCTGATGTCCTAAAATCAAACCTAAAAAAAACTTTCACCACTATTGGATTTGTTCAGAAAAAGGCACAAGTGTTGGTGGTGAGTGAAAAACAGAGGAAAAGGATGGGTGTTAACACTGTAACATTAGCTTCAATAGCTTTATCTTCAATTCATCTTTCTCTGCACTGGTTTCAAATACTGTCATTTAATGTCCCAATTTGAAAACAACACAGTAAAGCGTGTTTCTAAACTACTAGAAACCATTGTACAAATATGCTGAATTCACAGGACATGCAATAGGATCTTTTAGAGCTATAAAAATGGTGCTTCAACCCAATGCTGGAGTTTCAATAATGGTAACACAATATTATTTCATTTAAACAGCACACAAACCCAGAGACACTTCTGAAATCTACTTCTAGCACCTAGATATCTCTTATGCAAAGAGATATCTATACATATTTTTTTAAACTAAAGATATAAAACTCTATTGCTACAAGACTCAGCTGTGTGTATGCATCTGTGTGTGCATTTTAATCAAGGAAAAACTACAAGGGCCGTTGCTCTCTACAAACATTGTTTTCAATATTTGTCAGCTAGACGAGGCAGCTACTGTATCTGTAAGACAGTAAGACTGATTTTAAAAGCGCTACACTTCATTAAAAACTGAGAAATGTTCTGTAGAAAAAAGCAGAAATGTTTCTCTTGATCTTCAATAAGCTCTTTCTCTCTTTCTCTCTTTGGCTTTCCTAGATCTGTCATTTTTCTAGTTCAGCCATTTTACAGAGCCAGCCAGGATGCAAAGGCAACCTCTGACAGATAGACTGAAAATACATACTGAAAGTACATAATGGCCAGGCTCTTATTTCCTATGCTCATGCAGAATACATAATTCAAATAATATTATACATACAATTAAAACAAAATTCTCTCTCTAAAAAAAAAGAATACAAAACAATAACATTATCAAGCATGAAGTACCTTTTGCTTTCCTACAACAGCTTCCTTTCCTGGTTTTACATTTTAATGTGAAATATTGCAGTATTCTCATATTCTTTGTTCACTGAAATAAAATAAAAAAGATTTAAAAAGCAAATATACACCATTAATGAAGGTCAAAGGTCACAAGACATTGTAATGGGCCTAATGTCTTCACACAATCTATGTTCTGATACAATTTTGAGGCGAATGATCATTTATCGAGGAGGTAATAGTGAGCTAATAGAAAAGAAGTTTTCGAAATTACTAGGCCAGACAATGTCTTCTAATTTCCTTAACTGCCAAAAATTATTGGTATATGCACTTTTGTATGATGCTGTATGATTCTAATTGACTAGTGTCTTTGTCTGGACCTGGCAAAACATTAAGCAGCATTAAAAGTCGTTGCCACAGACTGTGAAAGCATATGAGGACAGCCTCACCTGGTTTAAGTGAACATCTCTGTAGTACCTCTTGTGCTTATATCTAGCTTACTCTTATTTGTCTGTATTTTCCCCTCTTAGTAAGGCGCCTCTGATGGCCTCATCACTGTACACAAAGCATTGGCCATATAGTTTTGCTTTAGGCACAATGCATTTTCATATCGCATATGATAAAATTACAGTATTTGTTTTCCTTGGTTTTGGAAGTTAAGGATAATTCAGATACTGCATTTTGTTTCAAGAACTTATAGGAAACAAATAAAAAGGGCACAAAAAAAAAAAAAATACAAACAGCAATCAACTTTGGTCTTCTCTGGAGAGAAACAAACAAACTGACAAAGAAAAGAAAAAAGCTCAAGTCCTGAAAGGAAATCCTTGGAAAAAAAAAAAAAAACCTGTACGGAAGACATAAATATCCTATATAAAACAAGCTTCAATGTCTTTGACATAATCATTTGAGATTATGGAGGCCAGTATTACATGTTGTACAAACTGAAGTGAGTGAACCCACTCACAGATTGATGAAAACTCTCTTAAGTGCCTTGTTCAGTGGCCTGTCCTTATTGCTGTGTGGACAGGAGCACCTGGCAAGGGTCATGGGTTCAAATTAAGAGTTTAGTTATTGCTTCTTCTGGTACACTCTGGTCGTTCCAACACATATCGACAAAAACATGGAATTGCATGTTGTTCCAGAGAGTAAAATCGACATCTCTTCATAGTATCAGAAAACTATTGAGTGCATCATCAAAATGGGGATGCGATCTCTGCTCATCTTCATTGTCCATTGGCTCATTCTGGACCGTTCATTCAAGAGTGGTGTAGGCAGTCAGCATCACTCTAAAATTGATCAATAATAATTGATCTAAAATTTCTATGAGTCTTCTCATTGTCTGTGCTTTCTTTACTTGACCATCACACAGCTGCTGAGCTGCTGCTTCTTACCAACACAGACCAGATCCTGGACATCTGGCTCCTCTGTGCTAGTGCTCAGGCTCCAACCACCCTGGTGGGAAAGGAGGGAGAAAGGCCCCTGTGGCTGGATGGTGGGCTGGATCTGCAGGTTCTGCTGGGGGTGGAGGTGTGGACGCTGGCTGATGTGCAGACGAGCCTCCAGGAGATGGGCAGCGGATGCAACGGGTGAGAGGGAGGAACTGGAGGAGTCGAGAGATGGCTGCTGCCACAGGTTGTGCTGGAGAGGGATGGAGGTCTGCTGGCATGGAGGGAGGATCGGCTGGGTGGGGGTGTTGGAGAAGAGGGCAGCGGGGGTGAAGAGATTGTTCGAAGGTGGAGATGAGGGGTTGCGCTGGGAGAGGAAGTGTACAGACTGTTGGGGTGTAGACTGGACTTGGGGTTGAGGTTGGTGCTGAATTTGTAGCATCCTGTAGAATGATGGAAGAATAATGATTTTAGACATATTCAACAAATGTACGATAGCATCGAATCAAAACCACTCTATTATATCTAATTATCATGCATTGAAGACTATGCCAATTGTTTAAGTTTTATTTTGCATTTGATGTTTTTCTTTGTTCTTTATTTTTTTTAACTAATTGTTTACTTGAATAATTGAGGTTTACTCTTTTTGACCAATTAATTTCCTTGAATTTCCCAGTCATTTTTAGAATGATAAAACAATTATTCTAGAAATACCATGACTTTTTATAATGTTCTTAATTTAACCTGACATTTCAGGCCTAGAAATCTAAAGATTTAAATGTAAAAATTTGCTGATATTTCCCAATTTTCTGGAAAATTTTTGAAATAATTGATGGCTCCTTCCAATTGTTTTAATTAATATATTAATATTTATATAATTATTTAATTCATTAAATAAAGGAGTGTATTCAATGCATATACATTTGTTTCTGTAGAATTGAAATTGGTATTGTGAAATTTGACCTGCATTGGTATCGACTACAAACTTTGTTTGTTACCATGTTTGTTACCATGACAACCCTAGTACTCAATGTTAGGGGTTATTTATGGGTTCTTCTCACCTCTGCTGGTGTAGAACTTCCTCCAACATGCTTCGGCGTTCTCGGGGGCCACTGGAGCTTTGGTGGCTTGAGGAAGGGCACATGGTTGGCCCGAGTGACCCCCGGCTGCCCCTGGAGCATGAGGTTGGTGGGCACACCTGTCGTGCCAGACCTTTGATTTTGTTCAACCCCAGCAGACCTTTTGCACGCGTATTCTTCCTCAGTTGCTGTCTGAATGCCTTCAGTCCTGCAGATATCAGATTTCATAGGCCAGTTAGAAACCATTTAAACTGAGTCGTTCAATTTTTCGATAATATTTTATTCACAATATTGCCAATAACAATGTTATCAATTTTGTCAATACAAACAGACCCTGTGTAAGGGAGGTGTCTGAAGCCCTGCGGCCCTCTTGGAAGCTGGCTGCCAGCATGCTGCCTTGGTTCTGCAAGAGCAGGTTGGAGGAGAGTGCGAGGGGTGTCCCAGCAGGAGCTAAGGACCCTGGGCCAGTCCCAGAAATGAACAATGCTGAAAGGTCTCCAACAGCAGTGGAGAGAGCTGGGTTTGGGTTTGAGGAGGACTTTAGACAGCTGTCAGAGGAAGCACCGTCTGATGGGCTAACCACTATATCTGAGAGAGGACAGAAATAATTTAAATCCGAGCAGATCCTTGCATTTAGCACAGAAGGGAATGTATTCCCCTTTATGTATAAAAATATGTAGACAATAGAACAGAATGATCCTGGAATTGAGTGGCTGAGCCAAACCAGTAAGTTAGTAGGGGATCTCCACTTATTTTTGACCATGTAATGCATGCCATTTCATACTTACAGGGTGGATTGCTCTTGTGGAATCGAGAGGAGACCTCTGCGAGCGTGTGTCTGCGGGATGTGGTGCTGGGCAGATGGGGGGGCCGGACCTGCAGCATCCCCTCTTCCTCCTCAAGGTCATGAGGTCGCACCTCTTCACTAATGGTGGTCTCAAGCAGGCTGTTAGGGGAGATGGATCGGTTCCACAAGAGCCCGCTCAGACTGGCCTCCACTGGACACACCACGCGCTGAGGAAGGGAGGGAGGCATTCACATTAGCCACTGCCTGTCTCTAATGGAGGAGGGGGAATGGGGGTACACTGCATATCTGCAATATGAAACAGGACAGGGATTCTATTTACTGACAAACTACGTAGAGAGGGGGTCTATATAAGCATTTAGCAAACATGCTTGAATAGTGGAATTGATGCAGGACAATGGCAGTGAACAACAGAAGGTTTTTTTGAAAAAACTTTTGATAGTTTTTTGTCATTTGGGATGTGACATTGCGTATTGTGACATCACATACATGTGCACCCAGTACACAAAAAAACTGGTAACCACAGTAATTGTTACCTCAGGATTCTATTTCTACTTTCGTTGGTGTAATCTAAATTGTCAGATAAACAGGACGCTCAGAGTGATAGTGAAGAAAAAGTGCCATAGAAGCCTTTTCATGTCGAATTTGCTTTCTAAACGCTATCGGTTAGGTTTAGGTGTTGGTTTGGGTTAAGGATGTCTATTTTGTTCACCTCTCAATTATCTTTTAGGATACTATTGGTTAGATTTGTGTTAAAGTTTTAGGTTAGGGTTTTACTCATTAAAACATACATCTGATATACACCTTAAAAATAACAACATAATTTCACTCGCTTTTGGCACTCCCTCTGGACATTTCGCTTGGAAATTGCAGCCAGACATGTAATGAAGCATGTAAAATGCAAAAATGTTGTCATAATCATGTAAATTTCATGAGATCAGGCTGCATTTTCCATCCTCTCTTTCCACCATGACAGCTACTCTCAGTTGTTGTAGAAGGAAATCTCTAGGAATCATGCTTACACTAAAGTTAATATTGACTTTAATTAGACACTAATTACAATGGCAACTGAACTATATGTACCAAATACTGAGTACACTTTGTAAACAAACAGATCTGATTTCATTACTTGCAAAATGACAGTGTGGATAGTCAGCCCTAAAGATCTGACTTGAGAAACAAATCAGAATTGGATGCAATGTAATTAAAGCCAATTAATTGAATACTAACCTGAAACAGTGCTCCTTGTTCACATTTCATCTCTGAATGGACAGGAGTGTTCACCTTGGTGGCGACAGGGAAGCCAGAGCTTCTGAAGCAGTCAGATGACTCCATGATCACCTTGAAAAAGAGGAAAGAGGAAGAGCTGTTAGCACAGTGGGAGATCGCATCTAACAAATTAGACAAAGGTGTAACAGGCACAGTCATACACTTACCTCTGGCATGGAGGAATCGGACGCCTTCCTGGATCTCTGATTCCAGGCACCACAATGGTGACTCAGCTGCTGGCTGCGGTACTCCTTCACTCTCTCCAGCAGTAGATAATAGATAGCTGAGAAGTGGTTGTAGCTGCTGTTCTGGAGAGACTTCAGGAAGGAATTGAAAAGGTGTATTTGAGTCAGTGGGCATACTGAGCTTGGGTTTAACAGATGTACTGATACACAGGCAGTCTGCGTCAAGAGTTATCGTCTTAAAGGTTTTAAGTGAAGCTAAAGTCAACACAGCATGCCAGATTTAAAAACAGACGCTACTGTATTTATCCTTTCACTGCCAACAGTAGAGCATATTTAAAGCTAACTGAGAAAATATATTTGACCTCCACAACATGACTCTATATTGACTAAGCCCCTAGCATGCAGTCAATCTGTCTGTGATTTAGATTCCTTGTCTGTCGTTAATCCTGCCACCTCCCTCTCTAATTGTACCTCCCATTTTCTCACCTCCACAGTCCTCTGCCTGTCAATGCCCAGAGTCTGCATGATGCCTAAAACAGGCTCACTGTAGTCTCCCAGGTTGGAGTTGTAATCAGTAAGGGACAGGGTGAGGGTCTGGTGGGGTGCGCTGGGGTCCGATAACATCCAGCGGTGCTGCTTAATCTGGGCCACGCTGATTCGCTTGGCTGGATCCACCACCAACATCTTGCGAATCAGATTTTCACAGTCTGGACAAAGAGGCAGGGAGCTATCATTTAAAAAAGTTTTTTTTTTAGAATGACTCACGATGGCATTGTACATGAAGAGAGGGACCGTTGAGCTGTACCTTGTGACATGAAGAACGGTATTCTGAATCGGCCCTCCGTCACTCTCTGTCTCAGGGCAGGAAGACTGTCCCCATCAAAGGGCAGGGACCCACAGACCAGCACATAAAGAACCACACCAAGACTCTGTGAAAGAAAGAAATATGTAGCACATATTAAACTACAATCTTTAACTGTTGTAATCAGTCCGATATTTTTCCACATTTACTTATGACATAACCGACTGTGTTTACATTAATAGCTTGCCAAGATGGACGCATTGACCAAGAAGTCGCATTAAAAGCAGACACTAATTTTGACATCCCTAGTAACATGTAAAGTGAGAATTCAACAAGATTTTGAGAACCTACCCAAATGTCTAACTGTGGCCCTTCATATTCCTTCCCCTCAAAGACTTCTGGGGCAGCATACGGTGGGCTACCACACCACGTGGAGAGAGCCTCTCCAACATTATAGAAGTTTCCAAATCCAAAGTCTAGAAGGGATGTACAAACAAATGAGTTCTTTGTTGATCAAATGTCTGATTTTAAGTACTGTTTCCTCACAACATTGTATGGTGTTATATAAAAGGCTATAAGAAATTATTTGTTTCAATAACAGACTGGTCATCATACATAATTGGACATCATAACTTTATTACTGACCCTAACAGTGAAATAGCAATTCATAGTTTGGCACTGGTGAAGTATTGTACTAACAGAAATGTATGTGCACAGCAATGTGAAAGCCTCGGTCCTCTGCTCACCTGCCAGTTTGATGTTCATGTTGGCATCAAGCAGCAGGTTTTCAGTTTTGAGGTCTCTGTGGACAATATGATGCCTGTGGCAGTAGTCCACTGCCGTCAGTATCTGCCAAAACTTCTTACGAGCCTCGCTTTCACTCATCCGTCCATTAGATGTCAGATAGTCTGTAAAAAATAGGATGGTTTAGGAGGGGAGGAGGCACTTGAATAAAACCACCATATAAAGACAGAACCAAGTCTACGTTCTGTCTGGTGAGGGAGCCACATGTGAGACAGGTGAAGAGACAGATATGTTATAGCATTTAAATCCACAGGTGATGAGGACAAGCAGAGGTACAGTCGCTTATCCCTTTTACACAGTTACATAAAGCTTAAAATCCCACACCTGTTCTCTCTTTGTGCTCATTCAGTGAGTCAATGCTGTGACGGCATTGTTGATCTAAATAATTCTCTCCTCATCAGACCTCATTTTACATGGCAGCTGGACAAGAGGTTTTGAGGGAGCCACAGATGGCAGAAACAATTGACAAAGTGTTTGGTCCCACTTACCAAACATCTCTCCGTTTTTTGCATACTCTGTCACAATGTACAGCATGTCTTTGGTCTCCATGACCTGTAAAGACAAAAACAGGGACATCAGAGAATTATCCAAAAATCCTTCATAATTTCTATGAACACTAGCATTAAAATTACTTTTGAACAGTAGTGGGAAACAAGGCACTTAATAAGCAGTAACTGGGTAGTTTAATATTACTGCAAGACTACATGGAATATTTGTATTACTTAAAAAAAAATAAAAAATACATCTGTCAGCCCACAGGACCATTTAAAATGTAAATTAAGGTGATTAAAAAGGGTACAAAAAAAACTTAAAAGAATTGGTGATCATTCAAATGATGTAAATTATACTCTTTCCCATATATATATATTCATTTTAACCCAAAATATTGATATTGCTTAAAAACCACCGTTATTTGCGTCAACTACCCAATTTCCTGCACGCTACTTCTGTTTTTAGCCAAATTTCCTCTTTTTGTGAACCTTTCCCATAATGCTTGTTCATCCTTGACAGGTGACTTTGCAAAGTTATGCACCATTGCATAAGAGAACAGACAAGTATTTCCAGAATGCCCTTTATTTTTAGGTTAACATGAGCACACATGTCTTTCTCCTGTCTATTCCATCACTATCTGCCACTGAACCAGCACTGTCACCTAATGACAGCTTAATCATTATCTTCAACAACTCCTTTTGAACAATAAAACACAAATAAGGCCCAGCCTGAGCACAAAAGTATGCAATGATACAAAAGGAATTAATAGTGTAAAAACAGTGAAAGGGAGAGGATACAAGACGTCATCACTCTTTACGGAATGTCCTGAAACTTCTTGGGTGAGGCCTGACTACCACAGCGGGAGTGGAGTAAATGAAAGAATTGATAGTTTGGAAGAGAAGTGTGTCTAAGAGAAAGATCAGCATGTAAAGTAGATGAAAAACTTAAGGGGCAATAAAAGCACTGTTTGCACAAGAACCAAGAGAAAGGAAACCGTTTATCATGAGGGGTCATGGGTCACTAGTTACACATTTTTCATCTCAAGTGCTTCTCCTCAACTCCCATTGACTTATTTATGAAAGGAGAGGACAGAGCTCTGGAGCACAAAGTTTTAGTCTGATGTAAGAAAACAGGGTACATAGGAACTTTTTTAAGCAGTAAATATCTCACCACCTAGAAATCAAGGATGCTTTCTTAAAGCTTTTAAAACTGAAAGGGTGGACTGACACTACAGTCATCAGATCGGATGACATCATGCTAATTTATATTAATATAAAAGGGCTCCACACCCTTTAATTAGAGAATTTTCCAGTCAGCCATGATTATCACGTTTTAACTTTTAAATTTTTTTTGCAGACGCTTTTATCCAAAGCAAGGTATTCAAGGTCAAATTCAAATTCATATATTTTATCAGTTTGTGTGTTCCCTGAGAATTTAACCCATGATATCCATGTTGCTAGCGCCATGCTTTACCAGATGAGTTACAGAACCCAATGTATATATGTGCTATAAAAATGTCCATGACTTTCCACTACTTTTTAAGGCTGTATTGGGAACCCTTGAGAGCCTATGCTGATTTACCAGTACAGTACATCCAGCTCATATCAAAATACAAATGCTGCTGTGTGCTCAATTCCCTAAACTTCATTATGAGATATAGCAGGGGCCAACTCCAAAGCAGTGAGGTGTGATTTTATGGTTTCTGGGCACATTTTCCCAACCTCAGTATAATCCACAAAAATGGTAATCCGCAACTGAACAAAACAAACTGAAATGGTACAGGCTATGAGAGAAAGAATGTACTGACGTATGAGCACCCTGCATTTGCCTGCCACTATTTGCATGTGTGCGTGTGTGTTCCAAGCTTTGGTGTCAAAACAAGTCCAGTAATCTAATCAGATTGTACTTCTTAGACAGCTAGCTTCACGTGACTGCAGACACTGCGCTTGACTTTCACTTGTGCTAATAAAGCCAGGGATTCATGTCCAACACACTCTCTCCCTCTCTGTGCAGAACAGACAGAATCAAAAATAGTCTAAAAAGACAAAAAAAAATTAAAATAAAAAATGCAGAAATAAAATAAATCAAATAAAGTTATTTTATTTATTTATTACGGAATTATTTTGCCGAATTTTTACTTCATCTTTTATTGATTTATTTCCCTCAAAATGATACAGACATTTCATCGGGACAGTCTAAACAATGATTAAATCTGAAATAAAATCTGCAAATCATACAAGAAAATGTAACTTACCTGATAGAGCTTTATGATGTGAGGGTGATTGAGCAGCTTCATAATCTGGACCTCTCTGTAGATCTTCTCCAGGTTGGCCGAGTTCAGTCTTGTTTTATCAATTATTTTAATTGCAACCTGCATAAAAATGCAATAAAACTCACTTTGTTTTATGCATAACATTTTGTAATGCACATATATATTTGTATGTATCATTATTAGCCTATAACCATTAAAATGTACCAAATAAAAACATAATCATGCAATGATGCAGGGGGCATTACCTGTGTTTTCGTTACTTTGTGTCTGGCCAGTTTCACCACAGCAAAGTTTCCCTTGCCGAGAGTTCTGATGATCTCATAGAAGCCGACCTGCAGAGGTCTGGCCTGGGTAGGACTGGACTGAGAGCACGTTCTACTATCTGTCATAATCACCATGATGCCGGATCTGAGCAGCGAGGTGTTGAAGAATAACTTTTATTTACTATGACGTGTCTGCAATAAAGGAGAAATAATACAAGGTTACAAATGCGCAGTGTTATAACTGAAAAGGAGTGACATATTTCCACCATCATCAAATTTATATGTATTACAATTATCTTGTTTATTATTAGTTAGTAGGAACACCATTATTAATATTATCATCAACGTTTTTATTCATGAAATTCAATTACAATAATCACCCAAAATATATATGATCGCTGCGAAATCCATTTTAAATATTTTATTTTGAAAAGTAAGCTACTGGAATAATAATAATAATAAGAAGAAGAAGAAGAAGAAGAAGAAGAAGAAGAAGAAGAATTATTATTATTATCAATAACAATGACAATGACAATATTTGTAATTAATTTGCTTTTAAGGAAGTTTATAATAATAATAATAATAAGAAGAAGAAGAAGAAGAAGAATTATTATTATTATTATTATTATTATCAACTTCCTTAAAAGCAAATTAATTCTATATAGTCATTTGTGCTTGATCAATCATTATACTCTTATTCTTTAAATTAAACTTTATACCAAACACGTATACAGTAAGCAAACATCTGTAAATGTCCTTGAAATTTTGTAAAGGAAAAACTCTCACGTGAATTTCATATATTTCATCTGATCATATAACAAAACCGAAAGTGCTCTTACCTTAACACACGAACAAATTCCACTTCCTTCCACAGTAGAAATGTTTTTTAAATTTGCTTTTAAAAGTCATTACTGATGTAAACCGTGTGGTAAAATATATTTATATATATATATGTATATATTGTTTATTTCATTAAAAATAATAAGCATCTATACTAATAATACGTTCTATGTACAACGATACACACTTTAACGGAGCGAGCAGTAAAAGAAGCGCTTCTATGTACACGGTGCCGCTCGCGGACAGCTGAGCTCGCGCTCTAGCAAACAGCTCTGCACTGGCATGCAGACAAACGCTACGGCCTCAATCGTGTGATGAGGGAACTCCGCCTCTCCCCCCATCACAAACTGATCCCCGCCTTATTGACGTCACATTAGCGTCAGAGCTCGGAGCGGGGCACAAGGCTGAAGTTGCCGAGCAACTGTGCAGCCTCGGCATATGGTGACGCCACTGCTGATGGAGAGGTTGCTTGGAGATGAAGACGATGACGCCAGTGCCAGAGATGTGTCGCCGCTCTCAAGCTGTTAGTGTTATGAGGGGAGAGAGGCTTAGAGTCTGCTCCACCTGCTGGAAGGCATGCATGCACACTCGACTCACTCCCTCTGTCGAAACTTTCAACTGGCGTGTTGTTGTTGTTGTTGTTGATGTATGTGAGAAATATGCGTGCATGTTGCAGACAGGGAATGCATGATGAAGACTCTTTTTTTAGAGAAGTGCGGGGTAACTAGATTCCCAGTATTCCCATTAAACCTAATTTGCCATAAATGTTGTCTTCTTCAAATTAAGTTGCATCGGACATTCCATGAATTCCTCATTGATCATGTGAGCTAATTGTTTTCACATTTAGTTTTCTGATTTGTATATTCAAAATAAACATGTAGCCTTAATTTACGTTGGTTTAATTTTTATTTTCATTTTCCATGTGTTATCTATATGGCCTGTGTGTAATTGCATATATACGTAGGTAATGTTAAATATCATGCACCTGTTCAAATGTATATTTAAAGTAAATAGCAAGCTATCATATAGCAGATGCTAAATTATCAGAATATTTATTGTCATTGAGCAAGTACTACAAGTTGTAAAGAATATGCATCTAATTGTAAATAATGTATGCATTCTAAGGGGGAAGAGAGCTATGTGTTTTAGGGTTAATTGTTATATTTTCTCAAATATACATTGGCATTTGCATTTCTTTATCTTACAGACCTGACGTGCACACAAAAATGTGATTTTGCTTGTTAACCTCTCCCTCTGGACTCACTCACACACACACACACACACACACACACACACACCCACGCGTAAAGATTTATGCCTGAGGAAACCTCAAAAAGAAAAAGCGCCATTTGAAATGGGAGATCCAGATAAAGATCTGCTGGTAACTGGTGAATCAACTCTAAAACAGATGCACAAAGCTGATATGGTGGCCGCAATACATCACATAGTTGACAGTTGGAAACATGTGCCATTGCCTTTACCATCACCAGGTCTAAGGTTTTAGTTACTGTGACTTCACATCATCAGTCAGACAGATGAGGAATATTATCTTCCAGAAAAAAAAAAATTTAAGTTAAGGACTAATTCAAGCTAGCTCATTAATAATACTGTAAATCAGACATAAAAGCTTCAAAATAATTAGCAGGACAGCCGTCTCTTTCTAAATACTTTCTTATATGCGATGACTGGCTGTTTTAAGTCACATAGACTGCATCTAAACTTTTCATCAAACCTGTTTTTTTTCTCGCCGCAGCAATCTGGCAAAGATCGTATCTTGTTTCATGCATGTAAACAGGCAGTTTTGGCATCCATTTTCGGCCTCTTTCAAATGTGGTTCTAAATTCAATAGGCATCTAACATTTGGTCAGTGAACCTACATTTAAACACTCATTAGATAAGTTACTGAATGCATGGGAAGTTCCGTGACAATTATGAAGGGAGTACCCACATATGGTAAAGTTGTCTGGTTGGAACTACAGCTCTTTATGTGTGGTCAGAAGCATAGTTCATTGTAAGTTCGCTTTGGGGACTTACAGTAATTTCACTTTTCTGAGGCTTCTATACATTGACCACATTTATATGCATTTAAGAGAACTATTTATTCTGGGGTTTTGCAGAAAACAGCATTCTGAAACGTCACGTAAATGCGAGTGCAGACTGTTAAGAGAAAGCACAATATCACACATGGTTTCTGTCGGAGAACACACATTTTTTGTGTTAATGTTAACGCATAAGTGGTGTTAATATGTTTTTGAAGAGTGTGTATGTTCGTGTATGCTCAAGTGCATTAGGAGAACACAGAAGTCTAATGTAGAAGGAAACTCATCTATTGCAGCGCAATGTATCTGTTGCATTACACAGTGCATGCCACTTTCGCATCTTCAGCAGCTTTCTCGGATTAAAGGGTTAGTTCACCCAAAAATGAAAATTATCCCATCATTTACTCACCCTCAAGCCATGCTAGGTGAATATGACTTTCTTCTTTCATCCAAACACAATCAAAGTTATATTAAAAAATATCCTGGCGCTTCCAAGCTTTATGATGGGAGTGAATGGTACCTTAGATTTTGAAGCCCAAAAGAGCGCATCCATCCATCAAAAATGTAATCCATACGGCTCCAGGGGGTTAATAAAGGCCTTCTGAAGTGAAGCAATGCATTTTTGTAAGAAAACTATCCATATTTATAACTTTATAAACTATAATCACTGGCTTTCCGCATGTTCACAAGAGATTCGAGTTCCGGCATATGACATAGACGAACAGACAAGAGCATAAAGCGCACATTGTTTACAGCAAAGGAAAATGGCAAAAAGAAGTGAGTTGTTTTAGCTACACTGTAGATTTGTATTAGTGTTAAAATGGTGCATTCGTGCATCTATCCAGTCATTCCAATCATCCATTCATGGCAGCAAACCCTCTCAGCCTCTGCAGGCATCACCTCGCATTTCCGGCATGAGCACCACCACGTTTCCCGTACTCTCTGTCTACCAGATTCTTTTGTTTGTGCTCCTCTTCTCTTATATGTTGATCTCCTCTTCTCTTATATCGAAATCCTTTGACATTTTTCTTTAAAAATCCTTGTAGTTTTTTTTTCTTCTTTGCTCTATCCTCTGCGCTTCTGTGTTCGTTACTTCTCAACGGAGCTTACGTTACGCCTACGTCATGCAGCAGAACTCGACTCTCTCATGAACGTGCATACGGCTGTTACCGGAAGCCAGTGATTATAGCTTAGAAAATTATAAATATGGATATTTATCTTACAAAAACGCATCGCTTCATTTCAGAAGGATTTTATTAACCCCCCTGGAGCCATATGGATGACTTTTTTTGATGGATGGATGCGCTTTTATGGGCTTCAAAATCTAGGGTATTATTCCGATAATAAAGCTTGAAAGAGTCAGGATATTTTTTAATATAACTCTGATTAGAAAATTAGAAAATTAAAATTAGTCTTGTGGGATAATTACAATTTTGGGGTGAACTAACCTTTTAAATGGCTTTCTGGTGTACTCGTTTATGAGCTATTATAATTTAATATTTGTGGGAGTTATTACTCTACCCCCTGAGTAACGTCATTAATGACAGCTCAACCAACGTGGTTCGAATGATGGATGTGCAACATAGTTACTATGGTTTCAGGAAACAGTCATGACTAGTTAGTTCATTTCTACACCAATGCATCGTACTATGGTTGTTAAGCAGTTAGTTATATTGCTGTATGGGAAACACAACCCTGGTTGATTTAGTCAGATTAAAATACCTTTTGTACTTGAATAAAACCAGGTAATTTAGATGTTACACTTTTTTAAGTTACCTGATCAAAAAATGTTCCAGTATACAATTTGATGATAGCAGATTAGATGAACACAAAATTGTACAATTAATGTAAATGAACGCATTTAACAAAATTTTTACTTAAATAAAAAAAATTGAAACCAGAAATATGCACTCCATCCATTGATAAGACTATTGGTATAGATTTTGGAACTGACACTATAGGCCAAATGACCACATCTGGTAATCAGCTAATCGGGCACAGTTATTGTCTGATGAAGATCATCTCAAAATAGCAAATACTGACCAGTTAATTGGCCTGGCTGATATATGTGACTGTGAAAGTAAGATAATAAAACAGAAATTGTATATGCTTCAAAATACTAAGATCTGTGCATTAGGCCTTATGGTGTAAATGCAGCCATATTGGCATCTCAATACTATGTTTAATAGTAGTCACCTGTGATATTTTTGTGTATTCAGCAGGGGACAGGAAAACCTTTGGCAGATCTTATACCTTGCTTAGTCACTATCTGAGAAGACATGATTTATAGGCTGATCAATGCAGAAAGCACCTAGTTTTCGTACTTCACACACGGGGAAGGTTAGGGACTTCTTTTCATCTTCAAATCTCTGTAAAGATACCACAATATAGTAGTATCTTCACACCATGACATTAATGAGGGGTCTCCCTCAAAAACAGGTGACCTTTCAGAAATAGAGGACAAGCTGTCTACGCAGCAAACTGTGAAAGTTATTGGAGGAGTTTCTTGGTGTTGGTGGTGAGACACAAATGTGAACACACTTATGCTCAAACTCACAAACAAGCCTTTTCCGCTCCTTACTTACTGGTGTCAAAAAGTTTTCTGAGACATGGTGGAAATGGAAAAGAATGAGAAAATAGATGCTGGACCACTAAAGAAGTACCACAACCATTTCACAAAAAAAAAAAAAAAAAAAAATGAGACGGGGCAAAAAAACAAGGTTGAAATTTTTGAGGGGGGATGGAGGAGGGAAATCAACATGATACCTCCTCCACAGACAGAGAAAGAGTGGTTAAAAAGCAGGTCATCCCACGCTACTGGTTAATCTTTGCTCAGTCGGAGGAATGCAAACACAATGCAAAGAAACTAGCTGACTCAAATGTCAGAATCCTGTACCAAACTGTACCTTAAAGGTTAAGTGTGTATGTTAAAATACATATAAAATACATACTTTCTCCTATCCCAGCTTAATGTGCAGAGAAAACTGTGAGTAAGCATTTGAAGGTTGATTTCCCCCAAAAATGTAACAACGTGGCTCTGAGGCTCACTTGTTTTCTTGATAATATCTTGAGATAACAGTAAATGGTTAAAATAGTTTGACTTGTTGAGTCTCCCCCAGGCTACATGATAATACATGTTAATATATAAATGAAAGTGAATGTATATTGAGAAAATATTGGTTTGGGGTAAGATTAATCTGTTATTTTGGCATTTTTCATTTGGTGATTCTGGTGTCACAGAAAGTACACACTTCACCTAAGAATTTAAGCATCGCGCCAATGTTGCACAGCTCTGAAAGGTCATTAGCAATTGAGGTGTGCTGGCTTGCATTTACTGCAGCACACATTTTGCATTGCAGATGCTTTTAACCCAACCAGTTTGCATATCTCTCTGCTTTGAATATAACCTGACATTGATATGACCCTCTTTGTTATGTAACCCGGACCACGAGTCACCTGTGCTTTGTTTTGGACTCCTGAGTGAGTGACTTAATGCAGATGGACATTTTTGTTATTTTTTTTATTTTTTTTGGCCCTTTCACATTTAAGGATTGCTAAATGCTCTTGGTGTCCTCATGCAACTTACTGGTAAAATTTGGAATGTGTAATATGTATTTTGCATCCAAAGAAAGGAAATAAATAAAATTTCACAAGGAAATAATAAATAAAACACAAACATTCAGATGTGAATATGCATGGATGGCACATGGGTGGTAGCTGATATCAAATTTAATTCTGTTGAATTGATTTTTTATTCAACATGAATTGCTGTCTGCAATGTCCCAATTTACTTTCTGTAATGTGATGTATTTCCAGCGGTGGATGTAATGTGATTATAAAGAAATCAGTTATTGTAATCTAATTACTTTTTAAGTCAAAAATAGTGTTATGGATTACATTTTAAATGATATTGATTAGATTACTGTCACTCACTTTCAATTACATTATTATACTAAGGTTTAATATTTCTAAAATAGTATTTTATGTAGAATCTAGACATTATTACTATTTGTTAAACAAAAACAAAAAACACTTTTCTGTTATTTACAAGTAATTACTAATCTGATCACGTTTTTATGAAGTAATTAGTTAATGAGTCTGATTAGAATTTTTGAGAAAGCATTTGTAGTGGATAATTTTTTTGAGTAATTTACCCAACACTGCATTTTTTTTCCACAGGATATTTTTGCCATTGGGAATTTATTGGATTGTGAAAAGTGGGTGTTACATACCAAAATAGAGTTAGTCCTGAATGTGAGTTTGCTAAAACAATGTCTTAATAGCAATTTGGTTGTTGGTTAACATTATCCAATAGCCAGGGGCCTGGGTAGCTCAGCGAGTACTGACGCTGACTACCACACCTGGAGTTGCGAGTTCGAATACAGGGCGTGCTGAGTGACTCCAGCCAGGTCTCCTAAGCAACTAAATTGGCCCGGTTGCTATGGAGGGTAGAGTCACATGGTGTAACCTCCTCGTGGTCATAATTAGTGGTTCTCGCTCTCAATGGGGCACATGGTAAGTTGCGCGTGGATCGCAGAGAGCAGCATAAGCCTCCACATGCTGTGAGTCTCCGCGGTGTCATGCACAACGAGCCACGTGAAAAGATGCACGGATTGACTGTCTCAGAAGCAGAGGCAACTGAGACTTGTCCTCTGCCACCCAGATTGAGGTGAGTGACCTACTAAGTAGTAGGAATTGAGCATTCCAAATTGGGGAGAGAAGCGTCTAAAAAAATCTAAAATATTATCCAATAACCAGCATGGCCTAAGTGACATCAACAGAAAAAAGTATTTTCAGAAGAACAGCAAGTTTTATTCAAAGAAGATAAAGACAATTCAAAATGATCTAGTGTTGGCAAAAAGGTGATTAAAAATGGTGAACAATGATAGTTTCTATGATATACACATTCCATTATACATTTAACATGAAATCTTGATGTTAAATTAAAAATATTTTTCAAAAACATGTTATATACAGTACAAACTATCTACATACAGATGAGGGGGAGAGAAAGATCATTTGAATAATTATGATCTCTCCTGGCAGGTTTCCTGTGTTGCAATTGTCAACATTATGGCCCAAGAGAATGTATGGAGAGAGAGAGAGAGCAAAAAAAAAAAAAGATATAGAGACTGAATGGACTGAAGAAATAAAACTGTTAAGTGGTTACAATAACCATAATATCTTGCATAAACTTGCTAAAAAAGGATTCATTCAGTTTGAATTTTGTTTTGGTGATGATTATCTGCCTTGGACCCTCTGTAGTGTCTTTAAAACATCTTAAACTTAACAAAATGGTATCAGAAACACTTACTGTTTACTCAAAAGCCATGGAATTATCATAGTGTCCTAGTCATGTTGCCATGCAATTTTCCAACTACGCCCTATTTACCTTCACTTTTTTGTGTCACAATTGAACAGACAGCTCTCATCTTTGTGTTTCATACCTGCATCATTAACGTGTACTTTCAAAGGTCTCCACATGGTGTTGTTTTTAAAACGAATGCCATCACATCTGCTTTATAAAGCAGCATTTTGCCTTACTGCCCCATTGTTTGCAAATTCCTTGTTCTTGTGCGTCATATGTCATCATATCTTAATTAATCACACTGAAATATTTAGCTGTTAATCTAATAGAGCTGACAGAGCTATTGTGAAAGGAATGAACATGTTTAAAATCTTATCATACCAGAGCTTGACACATTGGGAGTGGCAAAATATCAACAGCCATTGTTATCACTATCTACATGGCCTTAAAAAAACTCAAATGGATGTAATATTTAGCTCTTTTGTAATTTGATGTTGTCAGAACAATTTTCCCTTGAAATTGGGGTTTGTCAAAGAAATTACTTAACTTCTATCTGTGTTTTTTGGGAAATACCACAACACCAGCCACCATTGCCAAACCTACTTAGTCATACTGAAATATCACTCAGAATTAATTACTGTACACTCCTCTAACTTAAAGCTGAAGTGTGTAATTTCTGCACCACTAGCATCACCAAATGGAATTGCAAAACAGATTTTCTGAAGATCCGCCTCATCTGCCATTGGTTGGTCACACAGGTATTGCTGCCAAAACTCACTCCATTGGTTGATGCTTAAACAGATAAATGTTTTGGTAACACCTCAGAAAAACAGTGTTTACATTTCTCTAAGGAATCTATGATTGGCTTACTTTTAGTTGTCTCTGCATATTAAGTTGGGTTAGGAGAAAATATTTTTAACATGTATACATATAAGTATTTAAAAATGGTCTTTCTCTGTTATCATCATCTTTGTTGTGTAATGTGAACACTGTATGTCATTATACATTAGACACATTTCCAAATAACAAGAGTCCTTCCTGTGCTCTCATTGCTTATACAAACACATTTGTTTAAATGTGTTTTAACAGAGTTGGCCTGTTGTTATATTGCTGTTCTGATTTAAAACCTCTTTTGGGGTAGTGGGAGAGGAAAGTGAGAACAGAGAACCTTTTCTTCATTGACTGATAATTAACTTTGCTTTCTCACTATCTGTTGGTTTTGGCAACTACATACCCACCTTGTGAGTTTGTACGTCAAAGAATAATTATCAAAGAAGTCCTTTTTGCAAACAAAAGTAGGCTACTATCTGTTTTGAGCATCTGACCTTACAGTGAATAAAGTTACTGAAAACACACAAACAAACAAACACAGAACAGATGAAGTTCATGTTTGGAAGAGGAACATTATGTTGCTGAATTCCAGTCTGGGTAATGGGTCAGAGTTCAAAGTTCAAAGTTAATAAAACAAAGCATTGCTGGCATCTATGTCAGGCAAACACAGTTCAATTCTTGTTACTCAATCATCTCTGCTGTGTTAATCAATGACCCATTAGCTAAATGAGAGGGAGTTCCAAATATGTATGGAACACCCCCTCAATGAATCAGTACCAATAATCAATTTCAAGCAATGCTGACAAATACATTTGATGCTTCATTTTGTAATTTCCCTAATTCTCCTAAATGTTTTTATCTGGAAAAATAAGATTTGCTGTGACACTTCTGCGCATAACTGTAAGTGGATAATCATCAGTAATTATATTTGTGTGATATCACAATTGAATTATAGGCTGATGTGGTGAAGCTCTAATGCTGGCAAAGTCAGAAAACAATTCTGGACAGGTCAGGACCAATGGGTCAAGGTATGGGTTGTTTTGTTCCAGTTTGCCTTCTGTGGTAAAAGACGTAACTACTCTGCTCTGTGGACAAAACAAATCTTTCTCCATTGTTGGGCTTTCTAAAAATACTAAATATTCTCACAAAAAAAAAAAAAAAATTTTTATAAATAATATATATAAGCAATATCTCATGAGCAAGAGTGCGATATGGCCCTACATCAGCACTGCTGTGATTCGGCCATGCCGTAGGTAATTACAGCAGTGCTGATTTAGGGCCATATAGTACTCTTATAGTATATAGTACTCAGAGAAAGAGAGATCCTTACGGACATGTCCATCGTCCTATGTGTTTGTCTTTTGAGTTTTACATTAAACCTTTAGTTTGTATGTCAAGCCGGTTTCTCGCCTCTTCCTTGCCCGTGAGCATGAACTTTACATTGGGACAAACACATAGGACGACGGACATGTCCGTAAGGATCTCTCTCTCCCGCACCGCCCTCTGCAGTCGGCCTTTATCCCTCTCGGTGGCTTGATTAGCCTAATACGGGACCGGGCATGTCGAGTCACGACATTACTGTACTGTTAATAGGGTTCAAAACAGTGTTACTATGAATGCAAACTTTAATACAGTGAAAAAGACACTCTATTAGCATAACATAAATATATATAAATAAATAAAAATTTCCAACATTCTTTTGAATTTTCATGTACTAAAATAAAATAATTGATGCCATGAGTGTAACTTAGTAGTGAGTTAATTTACCTGATGAACTTTCACCTTTTGCTGACCCTTTATGCTTCACAGAGCTAATGTGTGCTTCTAAATCACTTGCACCTTTATTAGCAACTGACACATAAGTGCCAGCTTTACATGTCATACATTCTGCTTCCCACGGATCTCGACCTGGATGGCCAATAGTTCCTGCAAGCCTCTTGTAATTTAACCAATTTGTGTGCGAGAAGGTGGGACATACTGACAGGGGTTACAGCGGTGCAAATATGCACACACACACAATGAAGCATTAGACCAGATGCACATCATAATGCAACTAAAGCCGAATACCGGACATTTTTGCAAATTTACAAATCCCAGCCGGATGCTTTTTTAAGGTCAGAAAAAGACAACATGTCCCAAGAAAAAGAGGACGTATGATTACCCTACCATTGCTGGTTCAAACCAAATGATGCATCCAAGCCGCCGTTAATAATTAAAAATTGTCACTTCAGAAATAGTATCACAGCTTTTTCTAACAATTTATTGGATAAACAAGGATGGATGAGTGTGTGTGTGTGTGTGTGTGTGTGTGAGAGAGAGAGAGAGAGAGAGAGAGAGAGAGAGAGAGAGAGATGGAACATGAGTGATCACCTGTTGCCACACCCAAGCAGAGATTCTGTCAGCTTTATGAAGATCAGCTTTCTCTCGCCATTTTGAACAGCACCTCCTCTCCAATGTGGAATCTCTTGTAAGAGGTAAGCGCCTTGAGTTTGTGTAATTAATCAGTCTGTTAATCAATCTCATTTTTCTCAATCGTGATTCATGCTTTTACCATTAATTCAGCATAAACACTAATGTGAAGGGCAGAAACTTTGTAATGTGTCTGCCTGGAGTCATTTAAACTGACACACACTTCACCAGACACACAATAGTGCTTCCCTGTCAGTTATAAAATATTGGAGAAAGGAGCTCTTAGCGCTATTTGATGTACGAAACAAGCCTAGATGGGACTTGAGATAGAAATGAAGTATTTTTCAGCCTATGTCAGTTGCATTTTAATTACCACAGAATCATGTCAAGTCTTGACATGCCAAAACACAGAATGAGATGTTTTTGCATGGAGTTCAAAGCAGTGCTGGACGCTTGTGTTGCCAACCTGATGCATACCATGAATGCAGCTTTACAATTGCTGTTGCAAAGCAGATAGCTACAGTCTACAGGCAGATTAATATTGTGGAGGTTTTGAGGTTAAGAGATTTAATGCCCATTGCAATGAGCATGCAACTTATGTGGAGACTTGTTTTTCAATTAGTCAAACTCCCACTTAGATTTTGGGAAACATTTAATGCTACTTGAATTGGTGATATTTCAGTGCATTTCTATCTTTATACTGTGAAAGGCTTTGGTTGGAAAATGTTAATAAAGCATTATATTGTTATCTGCGATTTATCACAATTTATCATGTCATCGGCAAATGTCATCAGCTGACAGCATATATATATATATATATATATATATATATATATATATATATATATATACAAAAAATGCATTTATGCTCTCAAAACATGTATTTATTTATTCCCAAAAAATATGTATGTATTTATTCTCACAAAAAATGTATTGATTTATTTCTTCTATTTACTTTTTTATTTCTCTTATAAGAGTGAAACTGACTTAATGAACTTGACATGACAGCTCAGGATAGATGCTAGTACAGGTTTTTAGACTGTGTGCATTCTTATGGTGCCATTAGCCAATCAGTGTTGTCGGTACATAATTTCCCCACAGATCCAGAGTAAGTCACGTGGCATTCACTGCTCAAAAAACTGCCTGTGGAACAGTGTGACCATGAGTAAAGATGGCCGCAAGCAGTTTAAGTAGTGTGTGTGTGTGTGTGTGTGTGTGTGTGTGTGTGTGTGTATGGGGATGGGGGTTCTTCACCAACTGTGCCATTGAGATTAACTGGAAGGCTCTCTCCAGGTATAATAGACCTCCTTGGTCAAAACATCAGTCGTGTCTTGTCTTAGAACTTCTGTTTTTGAGTTTCGACAACGAACATGAAAAGACTTTCATTATTGTTTTGATGGGAAACAGCTTTTGAGCACACGTGGTTGACAAGTATCAACCGATGAGAAGCGTTTATGGTATTAAAAAAATTAGGCAAAACATAATAGTCCCACACACTCATGTGGTAAACCAGTCGTAATGCATGTGACATTATCACAGGACTTTACTTTTCCATCACTTATTGCAAGATTTGACGAGCTCACATGTGATTCAGAGATATGTCATCAGTTTTGATCAGAGGAGATTACAAGGAGAAACCAAGCATTCATTAGAAGATTCTCAAACCGTATTCAACAGACTATGAATCACCTTTTGCTGGTATTTGAATCATAACATCAACCAGGGCTCATTCACACCTGATGTGTGAAATGCAGTCCTTTTGCAGATCTCGAAGTCACAATTAACTGGTGAACACAATGCAACAACTGTTTGTTACCTGGCATGCTTTCACAGGTATGGGTCATGTTCACGTACAGTTCATGTCTCTCTCTCTCCCCTCCCCCTCCTGTTTCAGAGACATGAATATGTTTGTTCCAATCCCTTTCTGCACAAAAGCCCCATGTGCGTCATTGCTGGGAGACATTCCTTTGTCCTTCAGGAGGAAATAGTGACAGAAAGACAGGAGCGACACAGAGAGTTAGGGAGAGAAAAAAAGTGAAAATCATGTTAAAAGCTATTAAGGGATTTAGAAACATAAAATGCAGAGGAGAATGGACAAGGGAGGAGAGAAAGAGTGAGAGAGCAACTAAGAGACTGACAAACAGAGAAAGAGGAGAACTTAGACAGCCAGACAAAAAGAGAGAGAAAGAGAGACAGACAAAACGGTTAAAAATGTGGTTTTATTATGAAACTGTTATTATTTTCACCCAAAATAAGGAAATTACATGTAAAACTCTTTTTATAAAATTAATAGTTTAGACTCTGGAAATTGCTAAATTCTAAGGGGATGAGCTGAGTTCAAAGCCGTAAAATGCAGATAAACACATATCTGTGCAGCACAGTTTTCTTGCATTTACTCTTCTTCTGCATATACAGTACATTGGGGTGGGACATATCGAAGGGCTTGTGCGTATTTTTCAAAACCAAATCAATGTCAATAGCATTTCTTTTATGTTACAACTGTGAACCATGCTAATTGCTATTGCTAGTCAGTAGTAAGAAAATTATGAGCCAACATGATCTCGCAGGAAATCTATGAATAATTTGTATTTTTCAACCAAATTCGGACCTGAATAGCAAGATACAACATTTGCAAACTAGTAAATGGAACACATTTAGCAGGAAGTCACAACAAAGTTTTTATCTCAGTATTGTTAGGGTAAGGTGTAGGGTTTGGGTTAGGAGTATATAAAATATATAATTAATACTTAAATGTTTCATTTGGATAATGTTTGTTCATGTCTTGCACAAATACAGTTTGTTGCAAGAAGGTGCACATGCGTTCGACCTTAGTTCCAGCTTTGGCCATTGGGTGCGATTCTGGAAGATTTTAGCTGACAATAAATTCGACCTCCTGACACATATTTTCAGCGAGATCAGTCTGTAAATCTTAAATTATTTTTTAAATTAAGTGTACACAAAGTTAAAAGGGCACTCAGTAATTTTTGGAGTTATTTTTAGTGGTGTGGATGCAGCATCATTCAAACACAATAGTTGTCATTTATCAATGCCAATGTAGAAATTCACTATTCACAGTCAGCCATGATTCATTAAATATAGGAGTGAAAGTGTCAAATAACAGAGTTAATATTGATATTAAAGGAATTTTCCAGGTTCAATACAAGTTAAGTCAATTGACAGCATTTGGGGCATAATGATTATTACCACAAACATTTATTTTGACCCAGCTCTCCTTTTCTTCAAAAAAGAAAAAATCCAGGTTCCAGTGAGGCACTTACAATGGAAGTGAATGAGGCCAATAATGTTACATTAAAATACACTATTTTTTTCAAAAGTATAGCCAAAAGACAGGAACACAGTGTGTAACCTTTTCTGAGTAAAGTTATTGCCAATTTTACAACTTTGTTGCATAACAATGTAGTCAACAAACCCTAAAACAACTTTTTTTCTCAAATAATACACACATTTGAACAGAAGAATTAATGGAAGTCCTTTTGTAAAATTATAGGCTTCAGATTTCTGTTTAAACCCTATAAGAATGGGCCTTATTCACTTTTATTGTCCCTTTTCACTTCCGTTGTAAGTGCTATTTTTGCTTTTTTTAAAGAAAAAGAGGGACGAGTCTAAATAAATTTTTGTGGTAATCAACATTATTCCATAAATACACTGTACTGTTGATGGAGATTAACTTGTATTGAACCCGGAACATTCCTTTAAGTGAGTAGTATTCGGCTGGTCATGTGATCCTAAAATGGCAGCCCCCATTAGAGGACCCTTTCCCTTTAGAATAAAACAGCTTTTGTAAGATTACTTATATATCTGGACTCTTTGAGTGCTCATGATTAATACATTTGTTTCAAAATGACAATTAATTTCTTTAGGAATAAAAACTTTTAAATTAGGAAGAAATTACTGAGTGCACCTTTAATTCTCTGAACTTTTAGGAGTACACTAGCATAGATGGCTTAAAAGATAACAGACATGGACATAAAGCCACAAAAGATTTTGAATTCATGTTTTTTTTATACTTTATATTAATACATTACTTGTCAACACTTGGCAAAACAGTCTACAGTTAGGCTAACAAATTATATTACATGGCAGAAAAAATATATATATATATATATTGGTCATTAATACAGTTAATTATTTTTTGAAATTTGGTGTCTTAGCATATCGCTATTCTTAAGAGCATTGTTCCGGGAAAAAAATACAATCAAATCAATTCCTTGTGGTAAAAGCGCCTCAATACACAGCCTCTAGTGGATTATTGCTTTAATTATTAGGCCTCACCTTGACTTTGTGCTACCCATAAGACAAATGTACACAGACACAAACAAACGTACTTCTGTAATTATTGTAAACAGTGTAGAGTGAATGATCGAGAGGCAGACAGAGGGGGTGGATATGAGAGAGAGAGAGAGAGAGAGAGAGAGAGAGAGAGAGAGAGAGAGAACATTCAAAGCAAACTATTTCTATGAAATGAAAGAGAAATTCTGGATTTTGAATAAACATGTAGGAGGTGATTTCAAATAATGGCAAAATAAATATGCCAGAGTAGATGGGGTGTCTTCAGAAGGCCAGTGAGTCAACAGAAAGACGCATGAGTAGAGAAACAGGAGAGAAATGAGGAGCAAATGAGCAGTATGCTTTATATTAATAGTAAAAGTCAGATGTATTGTATGTGTATGTCTTTCCATAAGAGAAAATATGAAAAAATACACCCAAAGCTATAAGCAGGCTCCCACCTGGAGAGCATATTGAAATCAAGATTAAATGTATGGCAAGCGTGCACACACACACACACACACACACACACACACATACACACACATATACACACACACACACACACACAGAAAAAAACAAGGTATCCACAGATATCCAAATCTGTGATTCTCCGTCTGTCGTTGTGCCGAAGAAGTGACACTAGGGGTCTCTCTTGAGTGCCGAATATACCTCTGATCTATGAAAACAGGCCAATGAGAAGTTGGCGGACAGAATGTGCATGTCCCGTCCCCGGACATATGGGTATAAAGGCGGGGAAATGCGTCTGTTTCAATCAGAAATTTTGAGCTGATGGTCGTGTATGCAGCGAGCTGCGAGTCACACACCTGTTCCTCTACCTCTGAGCGATACTGCTGTTGGATCTACGGCGCACTAAAGCGGCTTTCTCCTTCTCTGCACGTCAGTGCAGTTTGCCCCTGGTTGCTTTGACAGCACAAAACTTAAAAGAGTTTATAAAAGAGTGATTTTCTCTAAAAGAGTAATTCCCTCTAAAAGAGCAATACATAGCGGCGTTGAAAATCCTTTTCAGGACGCATCTTTATAAAGATGCCTTTCCAACCCTGTGTAGTTCCTGGGTGAGGTAGAGTGCTCTACGCTTCAGATGGCCACAGCCGCTGTCTCGTGTGTCTGGGCTGCGATCACACCAAGGCAGCGTTTGTGGATGGTTCATGCAATGTTGAAGGAACGCCACTCCAGCCGCCCCCCCGCATCGCTCCTTCTTCCCACGGGATTGAGAACGATGCGGCTGGCGTGGAGGCAATCTGGGGATGGCAGTGGGCTCGGTTTCACCAGGTATGTCCCCGCGAACCTCCTGCCCCCCCGGCATGCTCGTTGACTTCCGGCCGGGCTCGAGGCAACAGCGGCTCACCTCACAGCCAGCCTGCCTATCCACTGGAGCCCCCCGAGCTGGATAAGTTCGCCGCTGCATCGGAGAGAAGGCCGGCATCTGACGTTGATGACTCATCTGGGCTGCCGCCTTTGGGCCAGCACACCCAGGCTGAGGCTGATGCCCAGATGTCCGACATGCTTGCCCTGGCCAGCATGGGGCTGGACTGGAGCCCTCCGTCCTCCCCACAGCCATCGCGGTTCGATGATTGGTTCCTGGGGTCTGCGCGACCCCCTCCGGTCCCTTTCTTCCTGCAGCTGCGTGCCACTCACATCCCCGGCAACCTCAATGTGGTGGCGGACGCGCTATCATGACAATGCTTGCCCAGTGGAGAGTGGAGGCTTCACCCCCAGTCGGTCCAGCTGATTTGGGAATGGTTCGGCAAGGCTCATGTAGACCTGTTCACCTCCTGTGAGACCTCCCACTGCCCACTCTGGTATGCCCGAACAGAGGCTCCCTTCAGGGCAGAAGCACTGGCACACAACTGATCCACGGGGCTGCACAAGTATGCATTTCCCCCAGTGAGTCTTCTTGCACAGGTGCTGTGCAAGGTCAGGGAGGACGAGGAACAAGTCACTCTAGTGGCTCCCTATTGGCCCATCCGGGCTTGGTTCTCGGATCTCGTACTCCTTACAACAGCCCCTCCTGGCAAATTCCCCTGAGAAAAGACCTTCTTTCTCAGGGACGGGGCATGCTCTGGCATCCGCACCCAGACCTCTGGAACCTCCACGGGCACCTGGACGGGACGTGAAAGATCTAGCTGATCTACCACCTGCTGTCGTAGACACGATCAACCAAGCCAGAGCCCCTTCTACCGGGCATTTTTACGCCCTAAAGTGGCGCTTGTTAGCGAATTGGTGTTCTTCTCGGGGCAAAGATCCACAAAGGTGCACAGTCAGGTCAGTGCAGGAGAGGCTGGAGGGGAGGCTGTCTCCGTCCACCTTGAAGGTGTATGTAGCTGCTATTGCAGCCCACCACAACGCAGTAGACGGCAAGTCTTTGGGTACGCACGACTTGTTTATCAGATTCCGAAAAGAAGGTTGAATCCCTCCAGGCCAATCCTGTTCCACTCCTGGGATCTGTCAGTGGTCCTCTCGGGCCTTCAGAGACCCCCCTTTGAACCGCTAGAATCAGTTGGACTTAGGACCCTCTCTCTAAAGATGGCCCTGCTGATTGCGCTCGCTTCCATCAAGAGGGTCGGGGACCTGCAAGTGTTCTCTGTCAGCGACACTTGCCTGGAGTTTGGTCCGGCAGACACACATGTCATCCTAAGACCGCGACCGGGCTACGTGCCCAAGGTTCCCACCATACCCTTCAGAGACCAGGTAGTGGACCTGCAAGCGCTGCCCTGGGAGGAGGCAGACCCAGCCCCTTCGTTGTTGTGTCCGGTACGTGCTTTGCGTACCTACTTGGACCGCACGCAGAACTTTAGACATTCTGAGCAGCTCTTTGTCTGCTTTGGTGGACAGCGAAAAGGGAAAGCTGTCTCCAAACAGAGGCTCTCCCACTGGGTGGTGGATACCATTTCATTGGTCTATCACACCCAGGCCGTGCCCCCCCTTTACGGGTCCGAGCACACTCAACAAGGAGTGTTGCGTCCTCATGGGCAGTGGCCAGATTCTACAATCTCAGGGTATTGTCAGTCTCATCCCGTGTTTTCTCATGTTCGAGCCAGTAGAACTCGGTAACATGCTGACGGACTAACCAGGTGAATCGCTTGCAGCGTCTTTTCCCTTGGTTGTGGTAATACCGTGCTCTTTTTTTCCCAGGAGATCCCACTCACTCGGGCCGGTGGAGGAATTTGCCGACCCAATCAACTGCGGGTACTCAAATCTACCCAGTACTGTAATAGGTGCTCCGAAGGTCAGGGCTCCTACATGGACTTCCCCCCGGTGTGTATTTTCCGTGGTACGGCCCCCTTACCAGCCGCGTCTCTCTTGGGCAGTTCCCGCTGTCCCCCGGTCGCCGTGCCTGTACAAACTCCTCCCTCCAAAGAGGCGGGATCTACCACCGCGTCCATTTCCCACATGTGACCTAAAAGCCCATGTGGTGTATTCACCCTCTCTGGGCAGGTGTGGTTTCCGCAGGTTCTTTCCCCAGAAACTGGGTAAGACCCCCTTCCCTGGTGCATGTAAGGGCCCCAGCCGTTGACTCTATGTGAGAATCATAGAGAGAAAAGAGGCCCGGCTAGGCTCGGCCCGTTCCCAGGTTGGCAAGCGTCGCCTTGTTCCCCTGCCTAGGGTAACTATAAGGATTCCTACGACTTTATGGGGCTGTAACACAGTTCATTTTCACGGGCAAGGAAGAGGCGAGAAACCGGCTTGACATACAACTAAAGGTTTAATGGAAAACTCAAAATACAAACACATAAGACAACGGACATGTCCGTGAACGATCTCTCTCTCCCGCATCGCCGTCCGCAAGTGGCCTTTATCCCTCTTGCCGGCTTGATCAGCCTAATACGGGACCGGGCATGCGTAATCACGCCCCGGTCCCGCCCTCCACCGTGCCACATTGGCATTGGGGAAGGGTACGTGCAGTCTGATACAGCTGGTCATTTTGGCACGTCAAGTACCTGCCCGCTCCTGTGTCAGCAGTACACGTACACGGCTCAGCACATGGCGTGATTTAAATTGGACCCCTAGTGTCGCTTCTTCAACACAACGTCGAAGTGAGTGAACATTTTCAATCAATTTAACCCTTTTAGGAAGTATAGGGAAACCACAAACCACAGTTGTTACTATTTTATTTAATCTAATTTTACTTTATTAAATTGTATTTGCTAATATTAGTTGCTTATTTGCAATTGTTATTTTACTTTGCACACTTTCTTATCATATGTAGTTTTAGAGATCTAAAATTTGGAAAATTAAGCCACACCTAAAAATTTACAAATTGCCAAAGTTCAGCCATACAACTCTATGTGGCGCTAGTTGATATGTTCTTGGACTTGTTCTCTGTTAGCCAATCGGCTCACTCATATGGGACATGTTAAGCCAATCGGCTCATATGGCATAAACTGATTGGTTCTCTGACTTGTTATAGACATTTTTCACACTTAAGGTTTTGGAACACCAGGGTAAACTTCGACAGCGGTGAATGGGAGATCACAGCACATATTATTCTCACTTACCCATTTGATCGAAGAGCAAAAGATAAAATCCACTATTACATTTGAATGACTTTCCAGAAGAGGAAAAAAATTTAGATATTCAAATGTTCAGTGTTGTTATAACTGATAATTCACATAAATAAAAATATATAATTTTAAAAGCTTAAGTATTTAAAAGATTGTTTCACTTTCATGGTAAGTATGAATGAAAGACATTACAAACAACAGGCTTGTACTTCATATTTTACAATTGTGCTCATCATCTTACGACTTGAGAGACTTCAGAAGACATGACGATGTTTCCGATAATGCCTCCTACACACTAAACAACTTTCAAAGATGTCGGATTGTGGTACTGTTCATATTACACAACTGTCTGTCTTGTCATGGAAGTCGTAGCATTTCAAATTACACGACGAATCAGCGACAGGTGTGAACACATTACAAAACATTTCACTATTGATGAATCCCAGACGACCCTACTGTGAAACGTAATTTGGAGTCCATGCAGAGTACACACGAGAAGTGATACGAGATATGAAAACAAATGCATGATCACATGTTATTATAGGCTCCTTCCTTGCCGATGATTCTCTGACTCATCAATCTCTTTGCTTCAGTACATGCTGTCATATGTCTGACAGCATGTACTGTTCTTTCCATGTGATTTTTGTATGCCATCCCTCTTCATCCTCGACACTCTTGACATGTTTCTGTCTTGTTTATCATCATTATTATGTTTCTATGCAAAGGGTACTGTTTTTGTGCCTGAATTGTAAGTTATTGCTGTTGTTTTCATATTATTACTGCTGTATTTTCAATGACAAATTGCTGGAGAAAATAGTGTCAGTGTGTTTTGTATTCCTTGAATACAGATTATAGCAGGAAAAGTATTACAGTAAAATATATTGCAAGTCTTTTTAAATTTATTGTGAAAACTGCTGAAATTAGTACATTTAATGTGACGTGAAATACTGCAACAAATTGATGTTACACACTGTTGAATAAACATTTTCAGTGAGCACAGGAACAGTAAGCTTTGAGCATATGTGAATATGTGTAAGTGTGTTGGTGAAAAGAGCAGCTCAGCAGGGATTAGTGTATGTATGTGTGCGTTTGTGCATTGGCCGTGGGACTGGGTAAGGGACACCTGTTCTGCAGTCTTTGCCATGTGAGGGTAGAAATACACACAAACATACATACACACACACGAGGAACTATAAGCCGTTTAGAGAGACTTTTTTTAGCTCCTACTAGGAGGGTACTTTTGGGGGTGTAGAGGGACTGTGGGAGATGCTGCAATCTGTGATCGGTGAGCCACCATGAGTAAACAAACTTGTAGCTGCTAGCCTGCTGCTCAGAGGATTGTGCTAATTGTCCAATTCCCTGAACAGAAATAAAATAAAACCAACAAAGTAGCCAAAGAGTAGCCTGTTTTAGATATTATGTGTGTTAGGGGTGAGCAGAGCTGCTGTGTGACTTCAATGTGAGACGTGGTTTGAATTTTCATCACATCTGGACTGTTTGACTATACAGAAAATAAAGTGATTTCTGTATCACTACATTAAACTTTTCTGGGATAATGCACATAAATAATAAGATGTTTATCGAGAGAGGGCAATTGAAAAATATTATAAACTTTACCGTCATGAAATCTAATTTACATTAGGAAAGTTTTGCATGCCTGTTACTATGTGATTAACTTGCATGAAGACATCTTTTTTTCAGTCACTGGGTGAGTAGTTCTGAACAGTATTTTAGGTTGAATCATAAAAGCTATGTGATTTATGAAGATTGTGTTGATAAATAGGTTTATTGTGCATTTTCAACATGTTCAGCATGTGCTGCATGGTCAAAATAGGCCCTTTCTCTCCTCTCACTGTAGCTTCAGGGATGCAGCACCACACGCGTGGCTCAATCGCCCAGTGTAAAGACTGTATCCTGAAGACACAGTTTGTGTAAACAGCTTTAACAAAAGTGTAGCTCCAATCCTGGCATCCTCCATCAGTGTTGTTGTTGTTGTTGCTAATCGTGCATGCAAACAATGTCAGAAGAAAAATTGTCGAAATTAGATGATGTCACTACGGGAGTTCCTTTGTGTGTGTGAATGCAAGAGAGGGAAAAGTCTCCAATTCTCTTAATAGTTCTCATCTACAAAGTTCAAGGGGGATATACCAGGACTGTATGAGGGAAAGAGGCTAATTGCCATTCAAAGTAGGCATGTAGTTTCAACAGGATCACAACGGAAATGGACATGCTGCTTCTGAACGTTCATGTACCCTGAAACTGATCCCAGATTGCCCTCGATCTCCACAAAATAGGTTCTAGTCCATTGGAAACAAGAAAGTAATCGCATAAATGATTCAGAGGTTGCAATTTTGCTCTAAAGTTACATTATTGCTCCACTGAGGGCTAGGTTCAGGGTTGAGCTTTGGGTTAGAGAGTAAGCTTAATAAAACATGTATTTCTGTTGACATCTTGCTTTTTGCACCATCCTGTGGACATTTCACCCCAACAACATATACAGCTTCAGTAGTTCGAATTTCAGTAACCACAGATCGATTTCAGCCAGAGATGGGTAGAGTAGCCAAAAACTGTACTCAAGTAAAAGTATAATTACTTTAAATATAATTACTCAATTAGAAGTAAAAGTACTAACATAATAATTACTTGAGTAATAGTAAAAAGTATGCAATTAAATTACTCAAGTAGTAAGTCGTTACTTTCACTAATTACATAATGGACGTTAACTGCCCTATTGTAACATCTGGAAGGAAGTCACTGGATCAATACAATAGTTAATATAAGCAAAACAATAGTTAATATAATAAACAAAGTACAGAATAATGGGGTAAACACAGGAACAAAAGAAACATCCACGTTGGGAAAACACAGGAACAGAGAAAGCATACACAATGGGCACTGGTCATACACAGGAGGTCAAAACACATAACAAACACATAACAACTGACCAAGATTAAGGGGATTATATACACAATGGGTAATGAGAAAATAAAAGACTGGTGAAAACAATCGAGGACAGCTGGCAGTGATGAGGGCAGGGAATTATGGGAAGTGTAGTCCAGTAGAAAAACACATGGCAAAAAAAAACAAGTGAATCATGGCACTTATATTCCATTACATAATACACATTTAACATGTATTACAGAATTATTATTATTAGTAATGGAAATTCTGTCATCATTCACCATCATGTTGTTCCAAATTCATCAGCATTATTTCTTCCATGCAACACAATAAGGAGAAATTAGACAGAATGTTTGCCTGAGTCGCTATTTACTTTCAGTGAATGTTTTTTCCTCTATGTTTTCAAAGTGAATGGTGACCAAGATTGTCAGTCTTTAACATTTTGTCTAACATATTTTGTGTTCCACAGAATACAGAAGGTCACACTGGTTTGGAACAACATGAGGGTTGGGAAATTATGACAGAATATTAATTATGGCTGAGCTATTACAAAAATGAATATTCTCTCATCATTTACTCACTCTTATTCCATCCCAGATATGTATGACTGACACAAATAAACAGTTTTTAAACGTTGGCACCTATTCACTTGCATTTTATGGACCAAAAGATCTGAGAAATCCTTCTAAAAATCTTCTTGAATCTTGATGAATCTGTCAATAAGAAGAGAGGTTTGGAAACATTTCTAATAATTATTAAGGTGAAAATATCCCATTGGAGCTGCAGTTTTAATCTTGAAATATCCGCTTGCCTTGGTGTTAAATGAAGGCATTGCATGATGAAACTATTCTTTTTTTATTGTGCGGAGTGAAGAAAGTGTTTCAGCAATGATAGAGTTGGCTTGAGTGACAGTCTGTGACAGCGCACGCAGCTGTAAAGTTCCGCTGTCATAAAAGTCCCATTGAATAATCTCTCAATAAATTACAAATTTTTTCCTTAGAAATTTACTTGAGTGAGTAAAAAGTACCCACTTTTAAACCTACACTAAAAGTAATTATATTTTCCAAAAAAGTACAACAAGTTAATGTAATGGAGTAAATGTAGCATGTTACTACCCACCTCTGATTTCAGCAGTAGAATTTTAAACCTCCTTTCGCCTAAATACAGTGTGATCAGTCTGAACACATTTTTTGCAAGAAACATAAATCATAAATTGTTAATTATATTATAGTTGATGTTTTATCAATGACCGATAAAAGGTGGTCTCTAAAAAAAGCTGCTATAGCCCCCAGACCTATGCTGCAGTCACAGTATTTTTTATTTATTTTTAGTATTTTAGATTTCTACATGTACATTATCGTTATATGCTGATAAATTTTCTTGTTTGCCGGATTCGATCCTAAAGCTGTGAGGGCACGGAGAATCACCTGCTTGCATGTGAAGGAGTCATATGAGATATGTTAACGACCAATCACATTTCATTTTGTTGTTACAAGCCATTGTGTTACCCCAATTATAGACAGGTGTACAACAACTTCTCATTTAAACAGTCCTGTTTATCAGAGTTGTGACAAGCTCATGATGTTGATATACTCATATACTGGATCTTCCTCTAAAGCAGTGGCAGAGCTAGGGGGTGACCAGGGGTGGTCGTGGCCACCATTGACCGAAGCCTGGCCACTCCATTGGCCACCCCACTTGCCATTGCTGTTTTAGTTATTTTTTTGGTAAATTTTTTTTAGTTCTTTAGAGGTACAATCATCTCTGTACATCTCTGTACTCACATGTACAAACTTAACATGTGCGCACACCAAGGTCGCCAAACCTCTCCGTCCCGGGTGTCATTGTACCCTCACACCCCCACAGTTTTTTTACGATATAAAAATGCTGCCCGAACATTTCTGTGCCACCACAGACTGATTGCCCTCCTCTGCTCTACAATGTATAAACAATTTTTTTATGTGCAAACAAATTACTAAAATGGGATAACTAAACAGAAATCAAGAGAAAGAGAAATGTTTTAATCTAATGGCCATGACTTGATAAAGGCTTTTTCAGTTTAAACCCTACTCTGAGTGCCTTGGACTACTAGAGCATCTGAACAGAATATCCCTTATCCACAGGGAACCAGTGGTACTTATGTTACACCCAAGCAGCACATTCATGCTGTGGTTGCCAGAAAATATTATTTATAAAAAAAATTTACAAAGTAAAAGTTGTTTAAAAATGTTTGGAATATATAATGATTAATAAAAGTTTTTATTTATTTATTTAGCAATTTAAGTATATGTTTGTGGCAGGGCAAGGGCGGGGCCGGGTCGTGATCCTACACACCCGGTCCCGTATTAGGCTAATCAAGCCACCGAGAGGGATAAAGGCCCATCGCAGAGGGCGGTGCAGCAGAGAGAGATCCTTATGGACATGTCCGTCATGTGTGTGTTTGTCCTTTGTGTTTATCATTAAACTATCATTTATGATCAAGTCGGTTTCTCGCCTCTTCCTTGCCCATGAGCGTGAACTACTTTACAGTGTTATATACTGTTTTAAATTGTGTGATATAGCAACAATATTTAATGCTATTAGCCACTCTGTGTATATCAGCATCAGCCAATTAAAAAAAAACATATCAGTCGACCACTATTTTAGACCTCCTTGGTTTGATTTTTCTCAGTAATGTCTTCTGGTATATTTTCTACACCTAACAGTTTCTTAACTTGTAGGACCAAATACACCAAATTCAAATTAAACTGCGAAATCTACCACTTTAATATTGTTTCCAAGTACTGCTAACTTCTAAACATTATTTATTCCCTCACACTGAAGAGCCCCTCTTGAAAAATGGCTTGCTGTGTAATGCCACGTCCCAGAAAAACAACTGTGCAGTTAAGACAGAACAGCAGACTGTAAGTAAGTCAGGAAGTTTCGATCACTCTTGAGGGTCTCAGTTACAGGAAGTAGGAGGAGCTGCACAGGAAGGAGGAAATGGAAAGCACGGTAGTGCTTGCGTCACATAGAGTAGAGAATTAGTGGAGGGAAACATGGGAAACTCAGTGGAAACGGCATCTGAGCTCAGTTAACAGAAACAATACTGTGCTGGACTTTCTGACATTTTCCAGATTTAGGCGCAATGCACTATTAAGTGGCTTACCACACCGTTCAAACACACCACAAATCAATAAAAGAGATGAATAGCAACTACAGAAAAGAGAAGTACTGGTGAAGCTCAGACAAAAACTGCATACTTAAAGAATGTGCTTCATTAACAGCCAAGAAGTGTGTTCATCATACATGCACTGACAATATGTAAAATCGGCACAGTGCAGGTTTATGTAAGAGAGTACTTGACTTTGTGCTTTAACACTGAGGATTACACAATCCATTGAGGGGAAGAAGTCTGCATACAACATTTATTGAGATTTATGAATATGTCTCCTCGTCCAGTGCACTGAATACTTGTAAGACTCAGAAATGTATCTCTCTCTTCCCTTCACTCCTCCTTCCATGTCTTTGTTCATCTTCCAAGCAATAGTCCGGTCCTCTGCCAGAGAGATAAATCCTGTAAGAGAACTCTCCCACTCTTTCCCTCTCATCACCCTGAACTTGGAAATGATCGAGGGGTGTGTGTGTGTTTGTGTGTGTGTGTGTGTGTGTAGGTTTAAATGGTTTATGAGGAGCCATAATTAAAATCGCTTAAAAAACATACTAAACAATATTTAATTTAAAAGGTAAAAATCCAGAAAGTTTTTTGTGAGGGTTTGGTTTAGGGGTAGGTTAGGGTTAGTCTATAGTCTATAGTTAGAATCTATAGTTCATACAGCATAAAAATCATTACATCTATGGAGAGTCCTCATAATGATAGCTGCACCAACATGTGGATGTGTGTGTGTCTGTGTGGGTGTGAGTGTGTGTTAAGGCTTTTGAAAATGTCCTCACTAATATAAATCTGTGTAACATTTCATAAACTGACTTGTGAGGACATTTTCAGTGGTCCTCTCTAGTTAAAAAGGCTTGTTTCACTTTAAATCGTCTGACGTTAACAGGTTTCTGTGAAGAATTAAGGGGCAGGGGTAGAGTATAGAAAATATTACCACATAGCTGTCTGTTTTATCCTTCTTTTTTCACACCCCTGCTCATCTCTGTCTCTCTCTCTCTTTCTCTCTCTCTCTGTCTCGCTCTCTGTGATCTCTGTCTGTCCTCATATCTGTATCTATGCTTTCATCTGTCATGCTCTCCCTTACCACTTCTCTCACTTAATAATTGAGCATTTACCCTCTGGCTTATGACCTAGAGCTGTTGGCTGCTGGTCAACTGCTGATGTCTGTCGCCATGCAACAATCTCCATTCACACAGCGAAAGCGAGCCAGTGACACCAGGCAACCAGAGGTGTGTGCGAGACGTCACTGAGCCAGGCAAAGAGCAGCGTGACGCAAGATAACAGAGGATTGAGTTACCTGGGTAGGGTGACCTTCCACTAGCAACCAGCATGAAAGGAATGGCTAGTGGGTGGGTGTCAGGTTCTGTGAGAAAAAAAACACAATGTGCCCTTTCAGCACACACTGTAAAAGCTTTATAATTTTCTGTTTTTCATGTAAGATGGCTAAGTTTCTCTGCCTACCTGAGGTAAACCACCCCACCTACTTCTGAAAGTGTCAGTTTGGGGGCGAGTGATATTTGGATTGTTTGTCAATGTATGCACTCAAGAGAGATGAGGTCAACTCGAGTAAAGGCCCCCGCAGCAAGTGAGCAGCTTTAAAGTGCAGAGGTCAACAGTAGCACGCTATTGCAGTGGAATCTACAAATGAAACCCATGCAGATTTTTTCATGCATCAGGACTTGGCATTTAAAAAACACCATTACAGAGATCTTGTGATCATATAAAATATAACAACACTTAAATGACACTTTGGCCACATCCACACGAACTTGTTAGAAAATGCTTCTTAATCTGAACGTTTTGGCCTTCCATCCACACTGAGACGTCATTTTCGTCCAGTAAAAATTAGCTTTTCGAAAACTACATTTGAAAAATGCTGTCTTCATGTTGTAGTGTGGACAGAGAAAACAGGGATATCTAAAAACGATTACGCATTTATGGTCATGTGACAATTGGAATTGCTATCTGGCAGTGGAACATTTATAGATGTAGAATTTCTTTTATCAGATAACACAAAACATTACATTTTAGTCATAAGTTTGTTACATTTTTACTGACTTTGTGTGTGTGTGTGTGTGTGTGTGTGTGTCTTTATGTGCTGTTTAAAGGCTCGTTTGAGATGTCAAGTGCCTTGCCTTGAAAGTAAATGAGAGGTTGGCCTACATTCAGGGCCAGTCAACCCATTAGGCAATGTAGGTGACGGCCTAGGGCACCATCACTTTGGGGGCACCAAAATACTCAGCCAGTAGCACATATATATATATATATATATATATATATATATATATATATATATATATATATACACAGTAATGTGACAAAATTATCTGTAACTGTATTCGGATAGAACCTGATGTGGGTGTGGTTTAAATCGGAAGTGCGTCAAAACCACTGATATAGATCAGTGGTCAAAACTCATTTTAAAATTTAGCTTTCTTAAATTTAGGCTATAACTTCTGTATATTAAGTATGTCTCAGATTATTAATATTATGTTTTTATTATTGTTATTTAATTATATTAATGATATATTCTTTATTTTTTCTCACCAGATTAAGCTAAATATGTAGGCTACATAAATAGTTGAATATGTTGTGATTTGCATGTTTTTTGTTTTTTTTGTTTTTTTTTTGTGCAGGAATATTCTGAATAGATTTACACTCTATGAAGTAGCTATTTAAACCTCTATGGAGCATTTAAACATTTTAAGACAAAAGGATTAACCAGATAATTATTTGAATGTGGATTTAAATATGGCCAATTTACAGTCAAGCTCCACTATAAAATCATCATTTCTTTGGTCAGGAATTAAACATCACGCTCAGGTTGGTTTATAAATATTTATGTGTGAATTGTTCGAAACATTTGTTGTTAATGTGATCAGATATTTCAAACAGACATTTCAAGAAGTAGAAAATGTGGATGATATAGTTAATACTTTTGTGTCTTGACAAGTTTAGGTTTCTAAGATGCGCACAATTAACGAAAACTGTCGAGAATGTGGCCATCAGATCTGAACTCTGTGTTTTCATTCATAGGTTTACACTGTAGTAATATTTGCTTCACAGACTCATCATTGCTTTGTCGTTTTTTAAAAAAATTATGTTTAATAAAATATTGCTGTTCCTGTGCTCGTTGGATGGTCATTCTTCTGAATAGTTTTTCTATTATTCAAATTAATTCTTTATACGTTTTGAAGACATTATTCGTGCCTATATATTTTTCTTGGTACATACACCCTGTGTTCTCTTACTATCATAGTTATATCTACTTCTCTCCTCATTTCATGATCCTATTTCATTCTGTAGCTCACAAAGCACTTGTTTTCCTCTTCCTCTCTGTTCTCTGAGCTGTCAGTGAGCTGGCAGAGCAGCTGGTCAGATAGCGAGATTGCAGAGAGTGATGTCAGCTGAGTGTGTAAGTCACAAGATACATGTACTCACACTCACTCTATCAGGCAATCAATGAGGCTTATTACACACCAGTGTGTGTACACATTGACACGTCATTTCTGCTAATGTGCATACACAATTCTCCTGCTGTTTTCATATACATACTGTATATATATATATATATATATATATATATATATATATATATATATATATATATATATATTTAGGCCTATGCATTTGGCTGGCTACATATATCCAATTCTATGCATATATAACAGGCGTAGTTTAAAATATGTTTTTATTGCTTTTCAAGAAACCGTAGCATCACAAAGAACAAAGACATAAACAGAAGAGAAAACAACAAAAAGAAGAGAACAAAAACAATTACACAGGATAAGCATTGGCATCACCTAACAGTGCAATCACTCACGTACCACAATAATAGTAGTATAAATGGTAAATATAATTATCACTCTATCAAAATGATAATTACATATAGTAGATAGTCAGCAGATAGTTAACTGCTGCTCACACATCCAATATTAATGACATATAAGGGCAAACATCATCTTACATTGCTATCTTTCCTATCTAAATAAGTATGACCATCCCTCCCATATACTGATAACACCTTACTGGGCAAACAACATCATCATCATACAGTTCAATATACAATACACACTGTAGCAAATGTCCTTAATTTTAATGGTAAAAGACTAAAAATGCTACTGTAAAAAAAAACTTTAATTGGTAAACATGTAGTTACCTTAAAATATATGGTACATCATTTTAAATATTTAAAAAGACAATACGTGTAGTTTTATGGGACAAAATTAAAAAAAAGTAATATAAAGGTTTTTAGATGTAAAAAGTCTGATTTTCCCATATAATTAATGGGAAAAATTATATTATGTTCAACAAGAGAGTACATGTACTTTTTTACGGTAAATTATTGTTAAAATTACAGAAAAAAACTATAATCGGGCATTCCCAGAATTCCCTGCGTGACCCATTACATTTCATGATTGCAATAGTTATGTTTTTTATCTCCTTATCTCCTTTTATCTTCTTATTTTTAATATCGATTACATACATTGGGATGTTCTGTGTTATATTTGATGTAGTTTAGTTAATGTTTACTGCATTATTTTAATTTCACATGTGTTACTCTGATGGTGTTTAGTGTTTGTGTGAGTGACACTGAGCACTGTCTCTATATGTCTATTGGTCATTGCTCTAGGAATGGCCTCTATTGTTGAACTTCATTTCAGAAGGATAATATATCAAGTTTATTATTAATAATATACAACAGTTAGTTTCATTCCTCAAATCTGACTGGACTAGAGACATTCCATGAGCACTTATGGTCTGACAGCATCAGCACCCGGATGCTTCTCTGTGTGTGTATCACTCAGCTTGTGTTCGTACCATTCTAAACTAAAATGTAAGAGTAGTGCAGATCTGTTAGGAGTTACTGTCTTTATTTTTTTAATTACACATGATAGCCAGCAGGTGGTGGCAAAAGATAATTTTTCTGTGTAATATGAGCCAGTTTGTGACGTAAAATGAATCCGTTAGTCATTGTTCGCATAGAACAGCGCTCCGTGATCGGTCGTATTACCACTACATTATTTAAGATAGGACATTGTTTTAACTTTTTAATAAGCTTTAAATTAAACATTTCTGGATTAAGGCTCATCGCAGCTGAGAGACACAACAGACTGTTTGATTACAGAACTCGAGGCGCTTACCGAGTTTCCACATTGAATACACACTGTTTAAAATGGCAGAGGACATCGCTGTTTCTATAGTGAACGGCTACCACGTAATAGGGAGAAATACCCCTGCTTGGATGCTATTTTTCCACTGAGAAAGCTGACCTTCAGAACACTGACAGCATCTCTGCTTGGGAGTGGCAACAGGTGATCGCAGACGCTCATGCTCACGCTCTCTCTCTCTCTCTCTCTTCACACACACACACAGAGACAGACACACATACCCATCAATTCATCCTTGTTTATCCAATAACTTTTTAGAAACAGCACAAGCCGTGATACTATTTCTGAAGTGAACTTTTTGAATTACTAATGAAGGCTTGCACACATCATTTGTTTTGAACAATCAACTGCAGATTCTGATCCGTCGTGTAAGAAAGTAGTTCAATGCACAAATGTGTTTTTATGACCTTACTCTGTTTTTGCTAATTTTTTTACATTTACATGTACATTGAACTGTTGTATATAAGCAATATCACACTCCCAATCATGCTATATGGCCCTACATCAACACTGCTGTAATTACCTACAGCACTCGGCCTGTGGCCAAATCACAGCAGTGCTGATGTAGGACCATATCGCACTCTTGCTCATGTGATATTACTTAAATATAAATGACGATAATGCACAGTAAAATATACAGGCAGCAAAATGACATCCCATAAAGCCTGAAACGTGGTTATCATATTTTTTACAGTGAGTTTCTGGCAACCACAGCTGCCAGTTTTTTAATGTAAATTTAACAGGATTGTTTTAACAGTGCAGGCCATCTCTCACAAATATTGATATTAGCATCTAACATACATTAACATTGTCAGTTTCCCCCTAGTTAGCCATTCACTGTTGTATTCATGTAGGAACACCCAGTTTCCAAAATACTTCCTGTTGGCTATTTTGTTCATTTTTCACCACCACTTATTAAAAGGGATGATATTTTCTGGTTTTCCAGTGTCTGAGCACAATCCTACAACCTGTGGTAAGGGCCAGTCTGCACCATAGAATCTGCTGGTCCGACAATCCCACCCCTTCTGGTATTATGCCCAATATGCAGAGCATAGGGCTCTGTGGCAACTCTATACCAAGTACTTTGTTGTGGATTATTATTATATTTTAATGTGAATGAGTGTGTCTCTGCTCCTTTCACATCTCCAGCAAATATCTGAATCTCATAGTTTTAGTCTTGCCATTTTACAGGAAGTCGGCACTTACCTTGATGTCTTACACCAGGACCCAACAATTTCCTTCCATATCTCATTAGCTCTCTCCCATTCTAGGTCCTCTTCCCAAGCTCCCTTGAGACCCTTGAGTTTCAGTGGGTGAGATTTTCTCATAAGATTATAAAATCACCTTAATCCGACCAGTTGCCCTGAAAAATTTCCTGTACCACAGTTTGAGGTGTTAGGAAGAGTTATCTTCATGTAGACATTATACAGCTATTATTAAGGATATTTCCAAAAATCTTTTCAGGAAATCTATATTTAGCCCTTATCTAGTCAAATGCATTAAAATTGTCATACTCAAACATATCTAAAATAAAGATAATTCCAGCCTCAGCCCATGTCTTCCCATAATAAAGAGTTTTTTGCCCACCTTTAGTAGTTTGTTATGTCAAAGTGATGATTTGTTAGTGAAGGAAGGCTTTGACCCTCTGACCTGGTATGCTACTCTCCAAGTTTCCCTAGCAAAAGCCAACAATGAATTCCTAAATGGTATTTCTCCCCATATTTGTGATATAAAAGACGTCTTTCACTTTCAATTGAGACCCTTCCTGGAGTTTGATCTTCCACAGTATATATTTTTGGACAGCTGGTTAAGAGAAAAAGCACAGTGGTACCAGTTCACTCTTGGCAGACCCCCATCCTCATTAGCGGCACATCATTTTGTTCCATTAAAGGAATGTTTTTTGCCTGCCCACAGAAAATAATTTACAGCCTTATTAAACCTTGTTTGTAGTGGGGAAGGGAATTCAGAGGTTAGAGATATCTCATATAGTTGATTTGTGGTACTGTTATCATTTTTAAGATATTTATTTTACCCAACAATGATAAGATACAAAATATGTTTTAATGTGTACCTGATGGCTTGTCTTGTGTGTCTCTGCCCTTTTACTTTAACAACCTTAAATCTTTAAGACCCAAAATTAATTTTCCAATTTAATTCTTATATAGAATTATATTTCATATATTCCTATATTATTCTGTATAGCATTTTTCACAATACACATTTTGTTTCAAAGCAGCTTTAAAGAAAATCATGCCTTAATGTCTCAAAGACCCCAGTGATCAAGCTAAAGTGACTGTAGCAAGGAAATGTAATTTGGTGGTAAAAAAAAAACTCAAGAGGAACCTGACCTGTGGTTTTATGATACATGTATATTTACACAATCCAATATTATTTAGCAGACTGAGAAAAAACTGATCGGCACACATAATTTTTTTGGCCTCTTCCCCCGTTTCATTTGCATATAAACATTATTACCACAGTAGTGTAGTCTAGGGCATATGCGGGGATACGCCATATGCCCACCTATCTTTTTTAGGATTTTGCTTATGCCCACCAAAAATAAGTGAGATGTATGGCCACCAGAATAACAAGCTGGCTTTTGACACGGAAATTAAAATCTACTAACATGATGCCTCAGCACCGGTGAGTGAATTGTGTTTTTTATTTTATTTTAAAAAGTGTACAGAGAATCTCTCTAAAGTGCAACTGATGACACAGGCAAGACAGACAGTCCGACTGAGCTGATCCACCAATCAGAATGCTCATTTCAGACATTTCAGACAATACTATTTCCCTTTTCAGTAAGGGAGCGTCTAATGCTTGATGGATAAGCATTCCAGGAGTAACCATAATTTGCGCTGTAAATGTATTTCCCTGCTTAACGTAAATATATACATTTAAATTTGCACTTTGCACTTACAGTCAGGTGAACGGAGCAATTAGTGGCTAAGTACATGCTCTACAAGATTTTTGAAGAATCCCACTCCTGCAAGCAGTTCGTGTCAAACTGACTTGTCGAAATGCTAAACAAAAATCTAGAAAATATGAAAATTATGTTTTGTTTTACCTGTATGTTAAAGCAGGGAGTCGAGAGACCCCAGTGTGTCCTCTATCAAGAGATTCTCTCCAATGAGTGCATGAAACCATCCAAGCTCAAATGCCATCTACTGCAGAAACATCTCAATGTGGCAATGGCAAACATCAGGAGTTGTGTTTGGCCTGGCAGATTAGTTCTTTTTGGCAGCAAGCATCGGTCCCTGAGAGGAGTTAAAAGGCATCATATTTGGCATCACTCCACATCGAGCGTGCTAAGAAGCTGCACACGATTGGAGAAGCATTATTATTACCAGCTACTAAAGATATTGTCTGGGAATTATTTGGAGAGGAAGCAGTACGAAAAGTAGATTGAGAGCCTTTCTCGGACAATACAGTGAGCAGATGCAGGCCATGATATTGCATCGCAGCTTTTAGAACAAGTGCAAGCCAGTGAATATTTTGCACTGCAGTTGGATGAAAGTACTGATGTTGCAAATCAAGCACAGCTTATGGTCTACATTCGTTTCCTCGGTCAGGACAAATTTATCGAGGAAATTCTTTTTTGTAGACCCCCTTGAAGGCAAAACCATAGGGCATGACATATTTAATATGATGGATCACTTAATGACAGTCAATTCAATAGACTGGTCTCGGTGTGTTGGAGTGTATACTGATGGTACTGCCGCTAACCGCAGCGGTGTTGTGACTCTGATCAAAGAGAAAGCCCCCAACGCTGTTGCCACACAATGCAAGCTTCACCATGAGGATTTTGTAGCATTGAGGATTATTTGCTTTATATGCTGAGGGATGTATTTAAAATTGTGAACTAAAACCACACCCCTTGAAACACAGAATATTCGGTTTACGCTGCAAAGAAATGGGCGCTGATTATGAGAGCTTGCTGCTCCACTTTTTCCCTTGGGGCTGTGTTAAGCCACCTGTATGTGCTGCGCAAAGAGCTGAGAGAGTTTCTCTCTAATGAAAAGTCGAGCTTGCCAACTGTTTTGAAGATGACTCATGGATTCTGAAGTTGTCATATATGGCATAGATTTCCAGCATCTCAATGTCTGAGAGCATACAACGGCACAATGTTCACATACTGAATGCACAAGATAAGGTGCGAGCATTCACACAAAATTATCTCTGTGGGAAAGCAAACAAAAAGAGGGAGTTACAGAAATGTTTCCTCTCTATAACCAGAAGTGAATCTCCTCCACTGCTGACAAAATCACGCACATAATCCAGTCTCACCTGTCTCACCACATCTTCAGGGCTATTTTAAAAAGATAGATTCCCTGATTTGAACTACACCAACCTGGACTTTGTGAGAAACCCATTTGCGGTGAATAAATTCACAGTATGTCCTACAACACTGTATATCCAGCATATAACATGTGAGCAAGTGTTATGCTCATACCCATTTACATTTGGATGTCAAAACCAGAGAATAATAAGTCTCATGTCTCATTGCGGGTTTCTTACGTTGTTAGATTTTTGAATAAGCTTGTTTTTGTATTTTGTATTATTTATCTCATTTACAAGGAATATTTTGATGTTTGATTAGTTTAAAACTATTTTTGATCCCATTTTATATTAGGTGCTATTAACTACTATTAAAAACATGAGCTTTTGATACAAAGATCTAATTGTGAGCATAACATGTTGTTCAGCAAAACATGCATGATTCGCATTTGCGGCTACTGAGATTGGGGTACGAGTGGGTTTTGGGGAAGTGTCAGGGTTAGGGGTAGGCTTAGTATTAGAGTCAACAGTGTAATAAAAGATGTTATTGCATGCAGCTTCTTTAAATGTAGGTACAATGTAATAACAAATACACTAAGTATATTGTAGCAAATGTTTGCTTGATTATTTTTAACCCAAGTACATAATTGTCAAATACATGCACATTAATATAATGGGCCGCTATTTTCAGGCATATTCAATTTTCATTGTTTTTTCTTTTTTGGGAATTGAATCTTCGATAGCATTGTTGGCAGGGCAGCCAGAGCGAATTTTGACACTCTTGCCGCCTCTGGTCTGAATGCACGGTAATGCAACATGTGTTTCTTCTTCAAAATGTTGGTAGCTTATATGTACTTTATGTATTTTAAATCAAGTGAATCAAACAGAGGCAATATATCATAGAACATAACATTTATTTTATCTGTGGTTTTGACAGTTGTGTTTTAGCCAAAAGTTATTTTATATTTAATGATATTTTTACTCTTATTTATTGCAGACATATAAAGACACACACACACACACACACACACACGCACAGTGGCATTTGTGAAACAGAAACACTGGCAGAATGTTCCATTAGAAGGCATAGGATTGCTCAAGTGACAAGATTTTATTTTAAGGATGATCAATAAAAGTGGTCGATAGCACCCAATGCTTATTGAGTTCCCTGTGTCCTCTAACTGTGACTTTCACCCTACCTGGAAAGAAGCTCACATGATATTAATGTAGCTTTTTTTATTATTATTAAACGTAGTGAGATCAGCTGCAAAACCCAATTAGCAAACAGAATGCACTGTGTATTTGAGAGAGACTGATTTAATGCATCGTCGAACTCATTTATGGAATTTCAGGGGCGAATTCATTAAACAGTTGTGTTAGTTTCTCTGCATCTTATTCACCAACCACCTGCAGTCCTCTAAATGCGGTGAAGAAGGTTTCACCATGAGTATTTAAATTAAGTTAGTGTCAATCTTGTAGTGTAAATGCACATTCTTTAATAATTAGGCATTTTATAGAATATATCTATAGGCTTATTAATTGCTTTTGCAGTTGACATTGCACTATGAATTTGTTAAAAAAGACATGTTTTTGTACTTTTTTTATTGATTATGACTGCAGTAATTCATTAAATGCTTTTGTTATAAATCCAGTGTTTTTACAAGCAGAAGAGCAACCCAAATACAGAAGAAAGGACAACACTCTCCTTCCCCCCTTCAATATAAATACACAGTCATAGGACGTGTTGCATGATCCAACCACATGCACGTATACACACATTAGGAACATCTTCTGTCCTCTCCAAATATTTTCTCAAGCAGTTTATAACACAAAATTTGCAACAATTTGCCTTTTGCAAAAGATGTGCACAAGGCTGTAGGACAGCCAGACATTAGACGTTGCTTTATATTGGCACATCGATAGACAGCCTAACTCATTAAATGTTTTGCTCTGCCAGTTAAAGTTCAGACCACACAAACAAAGCAGTTGTGTCAGCCAGAGACCACAGACACACAAGACTCACTTGAGGGGAACACATGCACACACAAACAAACACACACAAACTCTATCAAACATAAAAAACATTACCATAGATAAAGGGATAGAACATAAATTGAGAATACAGACAAATACGGACATACCATTAATAAATAAGAACAAATTGCCTTTTTACAGATATTCTGATAACATTCAACACTTAGTCACCTTGGATGGAAGACAGGTGAAGCTCTGCTAAACCAGGATTTGAACTCGTGCACATTACTCATGCTGTTTACTTTGAATTTGAAGCATTGTTCAATAAAATAATATGTTTAAAAAATGCACATTAAAAAGCAAACATAATACAGTTTGTTACAGACTAAAAACAAGTATTTTTGGTAAGGAAGCTTGTTGTGAACACAAAGCAAGTTGATTCACTTTTATTTTTGATGTAGGCAATGGGCATACACGAGCAGCTCCTAAAGAGGAAGGACTGAAATCTCCAAAACAATGTCAATATTGTTTCAAAACATATGTCAAAACAGAAACAAATACAGTAATATCATACTGTAACACAGTTCAAGTTCATGGGCAAGGAAGAGGCGAGAAACCGGCTTGTCAACATAAATAATAATTTAATAAAGAACTTAAAACAAACATTTAGGACAGCAGACGTCTGCTGATTAAGCTCTCTCTCCCGATCGCCGTCTGCGAGTGGCCTTTTAACCCTCTTGCCGGCTCAATCAGCCAGATACGGGACCGGGCGTGCGCAATCACGCGCCGGTCCCGCCCTCCACCGTGCCACACATACATTTTACTTCGTGATCTAGCAAATGTGCAAGGCATTTTAGACAACAAAATACACCTCTAAAAACGTGACTTCTATTCACACAGCTTATTGTGCATATTGATTTTTCTACCTGTGCTCCACCTCCTCCTCTTTATACTTTCTCTGTGCTATATAATTAATTACTTTTATGATATGATTGTTAGGCAGGGTTGGGGAGTAACTGAATACATGTAATGGGATTACGTATTTAAAATACAAAATATAAGTAACTGTATTCCACTACAGTTACAATTTAAGTTACATTCAAAAAGTATTTTAATTACTGAAGAGATTAATTTGCATTTTATTGTCATTCATTTCATTTAATATTTAGTCCTTTTAGATGGAATACATTTATACATATAAAGGATGCGATCAAAGTGCATTTGAACAGCAGTGAAACACTTTCTTATGATGTGCTACATTCATACGAGCAGACAGAGAGGTAAGTTTGAAGTACGTTTGGAGCAGAAGAAATAGAAATAAACCTTGTGTAAATTGTCAGCTTTATGCTAAGCTAAAATACTATTTCTAGCCATTTTACATGCACATGTTACCAGACACGATCATATTTTTTTAGCAAGAAAATTCACGTTGGATCATAATTTCTTTTTTCTTGTAAGATCTTTGATATTAGGGCAAAAATCATAATCTTGATAATTTTTGTATTGTTTTCCTGTAAAAATATTTTTTTAAAAAAATACTTAACAAGATCAATTTGATTTATTTGTTTTAGAAACAACACTGTATAAGATATTTAGGATTTTCAGAGAATGTATTTTTAACATGTGTATTTTGTCTTACTGTACTGGCAGAGTTTTTATAGTCAAAACAAGTGAAACCAGTGCTGAAGAAGTAATCCAAAGTATTTAGAATATGTTACTGACCTTGAGTAATCTAACGGAATATGTTACAAATTATATTTTACAGCATGTATTCTGTAATCTGTAGTGGAAAACATTTCAAAAGTAACTCTCCCAACCCTATTGTTAGTTAATAAAAGACTTCTGGCATACCATAGGTAAATGTATCTCCAAAGACTGGGTTTATCACAAAGCACCTGCTATGCAAGGGAAAAATTGGATAGCGTCCATTAATTTATGAGCTGACCCAGAAATTGAGAACATAAATTTGCTGTAGCAGTAGAGAAGCTACAATTCTGATAACAGCAGGTATATCATCATTCAGTGCAAACATACTTTGACACGGTATGCAGCAACAAAGCACTTTTTTGATTGAGCGGGTTACTGTCAGTCTGTTCTAACAATCCACAGCACTGAACGCTCACATTAAACAGATTGACACCAAATAAAGCAACCATTTATGAGCAGTCTGGAGAGTGGAAAAAAGCTTTAAGAAAGTTTGAACAGAATGAGATCAGCACTGCTCTCCTGAATGACTCCCTCTCTCTTCCACTTTGCTGGGAAGCTTCCAGTGCAAATGCAACCATATATACATACATACAAACAAAAATACACATTTCAACAAACTCAGCAAAAAAAGAAAAGAAATGACCTCTAAATTTCAACTGCTTTTCAACAACTAAGACATAAATTGAACAAGTTTTACAGACATGTGACTAACAGAAATTGAATAATGTGCTCCTGAATAAGTGTGTGTGGGGGGGGGGGGGGGGGGGGGGGGGTCGGTATCTGGTGTGGCCACGAGCTGCATTATGTACTGTAGAGCATTCCACCAAGGCACTTTCAAGTTCCCAGACAATTCTGGGGGAATGGCCCTAGCCCTCACCCTCCAAACCAACATGTCCCAGAAGTGCTCAATGGGTCTGAGATCCGGGCTCTTCGCTGGCCATGACAGAACACTGGCATACCTTTCTTGCAGGAAATCATGGACAGAATGAGCAGTATGGCTGGTGGCATTGTAATGCTGGAGGGTAATGTCAGGATGAGCTGGCGGGAAAGGTACCACATGAGTAAGGAGGATGCCTTCCCTGTAAAGCACAGCATTGACATTGCCTTCAATGACAACAAGCTCAGTCCGATGATGCTGTGACACACCGCCCCAGACTACGATGGACCCTCCACCTCCAAATCGAACCCACTCCAGAGTACAGGGCTTGGTGAAATGCTCATTCTTTTGACCCTACAAGCCCTCAGTCCAGCGTCTCTCCACCTATTGCGGATAGTCTCAGCACTGATGGAGGGATTGTGCATTCCTGTGTAACTCGGGCAGTTGTTGTTGACATCCAGTACCTGTCCCGCAGGTGTGAAATTCAGATGTACCGATCCAGTACAGGCAGAGGTGGGTAGAGTAGCCAAAAACTGTACTCATTAACAATACAGTTACTTCAAAAATATAATTACTCAAGTAGAAGTAAAAGTATTAACATAAATAATTACTTGAGTAAGAGAGTGTCCAATTAAAAGAGTACTCTAGTGAGTAACTTGTTACTTTCACGAATTACATAATAGACATTTCCTCCCATATATTCCATTAAATATTACACATTGAACATGTATTATAGAATTATTATTAATGGAAATTCTGTCATCATTCACCATCATGTTGTTCCAAGCCCATATGACTTCTTCCATATATTAGATATTAGAGATATTAGACAGAATGTTTGCCTGAGTCACTATTTAATTTAATTGAATGTTTTATATATATATATATATATATATATATATATATATATATATATATATATATATATATACATTGAAAGTGAATGGTGAGCAACACTATCAGTCCCTAAAATTCAGATTAACATATTTTGTGTTCCACATAATACAAAGCCTCACACTGGTTTGGAACAACATGAGAGTAGAGAAATGATGACAGAATATTACATTTTAAAGAGATAGTTTACCCCAAAATTAAAATTCTCCCTCATGTCATCCCAGAGGTGTATGATTTTCTTTCTTTTGCAGAGCACAAATTCAGATTTTTAAAAGAATATTTTAGCTTTGTAGGCCAAAATTTTGATGCTCCAAAAAGCACATAAAGGCAGTATAAAAGTAATCCATAAGACTCCAGTGGTTTAATCCATGTCTTCAGAAGTGATATGATAGGTGTGGGTGAGAAACAGGTCAATAGTTAGGTCCTTTTTTGCTAGACAGCAAGGGGAGATATGCAGAGAAGAATGTGAATCACCAGACACAAGAAGAAAGTGATCTGTTTCTCTGTTTCTGGTCCACACCTATCACATCGCTTCTGAAGATACTGATTTAACCACTAGAGTCTTATGGATTACTTTTATGCTGACTTATGTTTTGCATTTTTGCATTGTATGGACCTACAGAGCTGAGAAATTCTTCTAAAAATAAAATCTTCATTTGAGTTCAGCAGTAAAGTCATACACATTTGGGGTTGCATGAAGGTGAGTAAATAATGATAATGATGAATTGTAATTTTTGGGTGAACTATCCCTTTAAGGGCTCTTGTCAGATCTGGATGAATTTGTCAATAAGAAGAGATGTTTGGAAACATTTCTAGTAATTATTACAGTGAAAAGATTTTATATAATACTGAAATATAATGCCTTCTTTTGCTATATCATAGCTTTTAAAGTCCTGTGTGGATTCTTATTTCAGTGTAGTTAGTTTTCAGTGTTTTAAGTATTTACATTGTTAGTTTTGTACGGCAATACCGCCGCTCTCTAAATGCAGAGTACACAACCTACGTAGGGCACCTACCCGGATTGTGGAACACTTGCTGTGTCTGAAACCACCCCCTATCCACTATATAGTGCACTATTTCGATTTTTCGCTATTTTGTAGGAGTGTCTGATTTCTGAGTGAGCCACTCATTCTCTACTTTTGTTCACTCATTCTTACACACAATGCACTCTAATTTCAAGTGTACATTTCAAGTACACTCGATGATGGTTAATTTCCCACAATACACCACGGGGAAGACATACGAGCTGGGAGTTTACTGCTTCCTTCACTCTTGCAATGTTTTATTTTATGCTGAATGTAGTTCATTACTTTTTGACAAATCATTACTGGATTAAAATAACATAATCAAGTCAAGTCAAGTCAAGTGGTTTTTATTGTCGTTTCAGCCATATACAGTTAGTACAGTACACAGCGAAACGAGACAACGTTCCTCCAGGACCATGGTGCTACATAAAACAACATAGGACAAACACAGAACCACATGAGACTACACAAACTAAATAAAATACCTATATAAACTGCACGTGCAAACGTGACATAATAGCATATAGAGAGACAAAACATACAGATACATTTTAAATGGTACTCGTTATTTGATCAAATGTGTTTACTCTTAATATTAACGCACAGTATACATTAAAAATGTATGTATAAAAATGTAAAAAAGAGAATGAAGATTTATTGTATTAATATATTATTTAATAATATAATAGTATTTTAAAATAGTCATGCATCACGCGAATGGCAGTGATTAACTTGGTTGTTTATATGGATTTATACAGTTAATCCGCATGATGTAGCTGCAATAGTTTCCTGTACCCCCGCAAGGTCACAGAGTAAATGCATAAAGACTGCTTATCTCATGCAGGACAAAGCACACTGATATATCACTGCACTAATTTAAAAATGTACACCTAAAAACTGATGTCATAATAGCCCAGTTACAGAATCACCGTGAAAATGACCATCTCAATACACAGAAAAGCCTGTGTTAGAATTAGAGCCAAAATTTACCTCAGCGTGCTATCTGAAGTTGGAGCTGTGACATTAATCTTGAAATATCCACTTGTCTTGTTGTTAAAAGTAGGCATTGCATGACAAATTTTATGACATATTTTTTTCACTGTGTGGAGCGAAGGAAGTGTTTCACTTTGAAGAGTTTGATGCTGCTGCACTGATGACTTGAGTGACAGTCTCCTCACTCAAGTGGGAGCGTCTCATCCCGCGCAGCTGTGAACTTGAGCTGTGAAGCGCTCTCGTAAAAGTCCCATTCAATAATCTCTCAATAAATTACACATTAATTCAAATTAAACCCAGTAATGTAACGACAGTAACGCCACACATTGTAAAGAAGTAAAAGTTGAAAAAAAATTATTAGAAATTTACTTGAGTGAGAGTAAAAAGTACCCACTTCTACCACTGCGAGGATGATCAGCTGTGCTTCCTGTCTCCCTGTAGAGCTTTCTTAGGCATCTCACAGTATGGAGATGCAGTCTGGCCACATCTGCATTCCTCATGCCTACATGCAGCATGCCTAAGGTACGTTCACACAAATGAGCAGGGACCCTGAGCATCTTTCTTTTGGTGTTTAGTGGAGTCAGTATAAAGGTCTCTTTAGTGTCCTAAGTTTTTATAACTGTGACCTTAATTCCTACTATCTGTAAGCTGTTAGTGTCGTAACGACCGTTCCACAGGTGCATGTTTATTAATTGTTTATGGTTCATTGAACAAGCTTGGAAAACATTGTTTAAACCCTTTACATTAAGGAGTTAAGTTATTTGGATTTTTACTAAATTATCTTTAAAATACTGTTTCCTGAAAAAGGGACATTTCTTTTTTTTTGTTTATATACATATAGTGACAATAAAAAAAGATGAAAAAAAGAGAAATGTGCAATAGAGAAATAATGTTGTTTCAGTTATGAGCAGGTGATGTAATGTATTGAAGAAGAGGTAGGATATGTTAAAGATTATAAATTAAATATGGATATAAGTAGGAACAGATGGGTTGAATATTGCACATGGTTGTATTGACCAAAGGAATGTATTTGGGGACAGTTTTAACTGTATATGAGGTAGATGGCCTGAGGGAAAAAACTGTTCCTGTGCCTGGCTGTTCTGGTACTCAGTGCTCTGTAGCACTGGCCAGAGGGCAACTGTTCGAATGGAAGTATGCTGGGTGAATGGGGTCAAGGGTGATTTTACCAGCCCTTTTTGTCACTCTGGATGTGTACAATTATAGCAGGGTGGGTAGGGGAGTGCTAATACTCCTCTCAGCAGTCCGAACTATCCTTTAAAGTCTTCTGACGTCTGACTTGGTAGCTGAACCAAACCAGACAGTTATAGAAGTGCAAAGGGCAGACTCAATGCCTGCTGAGTAGAACTGTATCAGCAGCATCTGTGGCAGGTTGAACTTCCTCAACTGGCAAAGGAAGTAGGACATTTAATGTTTAAGTAGTAGATGAGAACCTCTTCCCTCCTTCAGAGGATTTTATCCCCACCATCATGGCTGGCACATCGGAGTCGTCTGCCATCCTGGCCACTATGTCAGAGCCGTCTACCATCCTAGCCACCACATCTGAGTCCCTGTTCACACTGAACTCACACTTTGAGTCCCCAGCTGCCGTGACTTTACCCTATGAGTCCCCAGCCACCTTGACCTCGCCTCTTTGTGTCCCCAGCCACCCTAATCTTGGCTGAGACTCCAGTGGTTCCGCCCCTGAGTCTCCAGTGGCTCTGCCCTCTGAGTCTCCTGTGATAGTCACTCCCCTGTCAGTCCCACCTGGCCAAGCTGCCCTACCTGTTACAACTGTGGTGTACAACCAGTTCTATCTATTTCAAAGTGTTGTACCCCCATGTTATCCCTGTTCCAGTCCCTTTAGTGATTCTCTTCCTGTCCTTGCTCTTGTCCCTGTTCCTGTCCTGGTGTATGTGCGTTTCTTTGTCTCTCATGTTGATTTTTTCAGAGTCCAAGTCTGAGCCATGGTCAACAGTCAAGTCAGTCCCACATACTCCTACAAAATCAGCTGATGATCTCGAGCCAGAGTCCTCCCCTGAAGCAGAGCCTGCTGCTGAGTCACCATAAGGCCTCTCTGAATTTCCTTTGTCCATGTACAAAGTCTCTGCTGAATCCAATCTCTCTGAGTTCGAGTTGCCTGCATCCGAGACATCCATGGTGTCCTGCTGAAGCTCATACCACTCAATTCCCTGTCTTAACTAATCCTGAGCTCTCTGTCTTGACCGCCCCTGACCCAAAGTATGCTGATGACACACAGCTCTACCTCTTATTCCAGCCTGATGATCCCACGGTTGCTGCATGGATCTCAGCCTGACTGGCATACACTTTGTGTTGGATGAAATAACACCACCTCCAAATCAACACGGAAAAGACAAAACTTATTTTTCCAACCAGCCAGCCCATCAGTTCATTACAACTTTTACAATTAATTACACTCATCAACAATTACACCATCCAGGAAAGTCATAAATCTCTGGGTTATCTTTGACGATCAGTTGAACTTCACAGACCACATTGCAAGAAGAGCCTGATCATGCAGATTTGATCATTAGGAGATTTGATCTCTATCATTAGGAAGATCAGACACATCCTATCTGAGGATGCTACACAACTGCTTATCCAGACTTTTGTTATATCTAGACTGGACTACTGTAATGCTCTTCTGGCAGGAGTTCCTGCATGTACAGACAAACATCTGCAACTGATCCAGAAAGCAGCGGCATGATTGGTCTTTAACAAGCCAAAATGTCAAGCCTCTTTTCATCAAACTGCACTAGTTGCCAGTGGTTGCTCACATCAAGTTCAAGGCATTGATGCTTGTCTACAGAACAACCACTGGCTCTGCACCCTCTATCTACACTAGCTACGTCTAGTCTATGTGACCTACAGAAAATTAAGTTCAGTGGGTGAGCGGTGCCTCAAGGTACCATCTCACAGATGCACAAAATCCTTTCATTCACTTTCACTTCATCCGTACTTGCTGGTGGAATGACCATCCAAACCCTACCTGAACAACGGATTTTCTAGCCACCTTCAAGAAATATCTAAAGATGCATCTTTTTTGTGCGCACGTGACCCAATCCTACTAATGCAAAAACATCTTTCTCTACTAAAAAAAATTCTAAATTAATTATTGTTCACTCACCTTCCACTCTACTTGTGCTTCTCTAAGCAATTTGCAACTTTGTATTACAGCACTTCTCTTATTATTGCCTCCTTAGGATGAATCGATTTTATTTTACTCATCCTTTGTAAGTCGCTTTGGATAAAGGCATCTGATAAATTAATAAATATAAATACAAATGTGTATATGTAGACACTAGCACACAGTCTCCTTCAGGTCTGTTTAGGGTCATCAAGAGCTGGCCTTAGGGGGAGGACTATGTAATGTATTATGTCACGTTTTGTCTGTTCATGTTGTACAGTTAATGCTTTATTAGCAGTTATGTTTTATGGTTTCATGTGCTCCAGATGTAGATCTTGTACTTTTTTGTTGGTGTTTCCTGTCTTGTCTTGGTGTGGACTTTTATTGTGAATTTGCCATGCGGTCTTCCTGTTTCCTGTTTTGTCATCTGTCCCGTTTCCATTGGTTCTTGGTTCATTGCTTTGATTAGCCTTTCTAACGTGTTAAGTAGTTCTGTTTTTTTCTGTCTTTTTATCCAGTTAGCCCATGTCTGTGTATATATAGGCCCTTGTCTCCTAAGTACTTTGTCTAATATTGTTTGTGGAAAAAACATTTGTGAGTCTGAATTATTTTGTTGTACCTAGTCTTTGTGTCCTGCTTTTAGTATCATTGTGAGCCAGCTACATGATTACAGATGTACAACAAAAGTACCTTCTATAAAAATCATACCAGACACTGCTTTCTCAGTACAGCATACTTAGAATACAGATCACTTGCTGCTCAATTTTGAGGAAAGAAATACACTAATAGTGCATTCTGCATAGTAGTGCATACAACATGGCAGCAGAAACTACTTTGTTTAATACTATGCAGTGGTGCATGGGGGGGGGGGGGGGGGGGGGTACTGGTAAGGGAGGTGGAGCACTACCAGTTGGACCTGGTTGGGCTTACTTCAACGCACAATCTTGGGCCTGGATCCATACTCCTGGATAGGGGATGGACACTCTTCTTCTCTGGAGTTGCCCAGGGTGTGAGGTGACGGGCGGGTGTGGGGATACTCACAAGTACCCGGCTGAGCGCCACTATGTTGTTTACCCCGGTGGATGAGAGGGGCACCTCCCTATGCCTACGGGTATTGGGGGGGTGGGGGGGGTGGGGGTGGTCTCTGATTGTTGTCTGTGTATATGCACCAAACAGCAGTTCAGAATATTCAGCCTTCTTGGAGACCCTGAATGGAGTCCTGAATAGGGCCCCAGTAGTGAACTCCATAGTGATGCTGGGTAACTTCAGTGCACACGTGGGAAATGACAGGGAGACCTGGAGAGGCATGATTGGGAGGTACAGCCTCCTTGATCTGAACATGAGTGGATCTTTGATGTTAGACTTCTATGCTAGTCATTAATTATCTATAACAAACACCATGTTCAAACATAAGGATGCTCATAAGTGTACGTGGTACCAGAGCACTCTAGGTCGAAGGTCGATGATCGATTTTGTAATCGTGTTGTCGAATCTGACACTCGGGTGAAGAGAAGGGCGGAGCTGTCAACCGATCACCATCTGGTGGTGAGTTGGGTCAGGGGGTGGGGAAAGATTCTGGACAGACATGGGAAGCCCAAGCGAGTAGTGATGGTGAACTGGGAACATTTGGAAGAGGCCCCTGTCCACGAGATCTTCAACTCACATCTCCGGCGGAGCTTTTCATGCATCCCTGCGGAGGTTGGGGACATTGATCCGGAGTGGGCAATGGACAAAGTTTCCATTGTCAATGCCGCAGTGGAGAGCTGCGGCCTCAAGGTCTTAGTTGTCTCAAGGGGTGGTAACCCTCGAACACCATGGTGGACACTGGTGGTCAAGGAAGCCATCCAACTGAAGAAAGAGGCCTTCCGGAATATGTTGTCCCGGAGGTCTACGGAGGCAGTTGCAAGGTACTGACAGGCCAAAGGGCTGCAGCCTCTGCCATGAGGGAGGCAAAGCAATGGGTGTGGGAAAAGTTCGGAGAAGCCATGGAGAAGGTCCGCACCAAAGTGCTTCTGGAAAGCCATCCGCCACCTTAGGAGGGGGAAACGGCTGACCTCAAATGAGGAGGTCATTGGGTGGTGGAAAGAACACTTTGAAGAACTCCTAAATTCCAACACTCTATGCTCTATGCTAGAGGCAGTGTCGGAGGCTGATGGGGGATCAGATTCAATTTCCCTGGGGGAGGTCACTGAAGTAGTCAAACAACTCTGCAGTGGCAAAGTCCCGGGGATTGATGAGATCCAAACAGAAACCTGAAAGCTTTGGATGTGGAGGAGTTGTCATGGATGACATGCCTCTTCAACATTGCGTGGAAGTCTGGGACAGTGCCCAAGGAGTGGCAGAACGGGGTGGTTCCCCTCTTCAATAAGAGGGACCAGAGAGTGTTTGCAAACTTCAGGGGTATCACACTTCTCAGCCTCCCTGGTAGTTTACTCCAAGGTGCTGGAGAGAAGGGTTCGGCCAATTGTCGAACCTCGGATTGAAGAAGAAAAATGCGGGTTCCGACCTGGCCGTGGAATGACAGATCAGATCTTTACTCTCGCAAGGATCCTGGAGGGGGCCTGGAAGTATGCTCATCCGTTCTACATGTGTTTTGTGGATCTGGAGAAAGCATTTGACTCCTGGGAGATACTGTGGGAGGTGCTGCGGTAGTATGGGGTGGGGGGTCCCTTCTGCGGGGGCGGTATTGCACTCACTCTACTGCAATGTTGTCACGAAAAGAGAGCTGAGCCAGAAGGCAAAGCTCTCGATCTACCGGTTAATTTTCATTCCTATCCTCACCTATAGTCATGAAGGCTGGGTCATGACCGAAAGAACTAGGTCGCAAGTACAAGCGGCTGAAATGGGTTTCCTCAGAAGGGTGGCGGAATTCTCTCTTAGAGATAGGGTGAGGAGCTCAGTCATCCGTGAGGAGCCAGCTGAGGTGGTTTGGGCATCTGGTAAGGAGGCCCCCTGGGCGCCTCCCTAGTGAGGTGTTTCAGGCATGTTCAGATGGGAGGAGGCCTCAGGGAAGACCCAGGACTAGGTGCAGAGATGGCCTGGGAACGCCTCGGGGTCCCCCAGTCAGAGCTAGTTAATGTGGCTCAGGATAGGGAAGTTTGGGGCCCCCTGCTGGAGCTGCTGTCCCTGTGACCCGACTTCGTATAAGCGGTTGAAGATGGATTGATGGATTTAAGTAGCTTATTTTACTATTTAAGTCAAAACTCTTTATCAAAAGTGTAACAAGAAAGAGTCGATAATCTACTTGGAAACTGTAGCGTGGAAAATACTACTTGGAAACAGGCTACTCATGCTGTTCAAATGTCAAATAAAAATAACTATACTTAAAATGTAAAGTATCTTTCCCAATGCTCCATCCATCCATCCATCATTCCATACATCCATCCATCCATTCTCTATAGCTGCTTATCCTATACAGGATTGCAGGTTGTGCTGAAGCCTATCCCAGCTGTCTTGGGTCGAAGGCAGAGAAACACCCTGGACAGATGGCCAGTCTATCACAGGGCCCCAGTGCTACAATTACAAACAAATAAGATATGTATCACAACATATTTTGTAGGCAATAAACAGAGGGCAACAAGGACAGTTCAAAACCCTCATAAGCAACAAGTAAAGCTCCTGTGCAACAAGACAAGCCCATTCAATCCAAAAAGTCTGGTTACAGAAATAAAAATTCCATTAATTTTCTCTATAGACAAATATATTTGTCACTATAACATATAATGCTTTAAAGACAGGTCTACTGTGAGCTTCGAGGTTGATCATCAGTGCTGTATGCCTCTGTTGAAGCCATCGGTCCACTTTATTTCAACTTCATGTTCAAAAATGTGTTGCATAGTGGCATTCAATTATCCAAACTTTTTGCAATAACATTAAAATATATTGTTTCTATGGTTAAAACAAAAACCTTTAAATCAATAGCTTTATATTTCTCCATCGTTTTTAATTTGATTATGTCTTCCACAATGCTGCATGGGATTGTAGTTCATTCTTTCATTAAAGATTTTAAGTACACAGTCTTGTACCTTTGCCTTTTTGTCAAATATTCAAATACTTTTTTGGCTAAAATCAAAGTTTTTTAATATTGTGATTCACCTTGGAGCTGGTTGGTTTGGTTCATGGCTTTTTTATAAAGTATTCATGAACTCTTTTATGAAGGATTTTATGAAGTTGCTTTGAAAGAAAGAAATGAGGTAAAATACTTCCGGAACCAAGCTGGGCGGGCACTGTTGCGCTCTATAACATTTTGGATTAAGGATTTTGTTGTTATTACAATACCTTAAAAATCCTACCAATTAGACAAGACCATAGCTTAAAAAAGATGTCAAATAATGACCTATTAAATATCACTAGCTTCCCAATCTGTCTTCAAATGATGCATGATCATTATCAAAACCTGAGAGAAGACTCTAAAAGACTGACAGGGGGCATAAAAGGCTGTGTGTGCAAATTGCCACCATTTTGACTGAAGTTCTTCAACCCTGACATCTCATTTAAAGACCCTAAGGTACAGGCGAAAATAGATTCAGCTGTAAAGCTTATGGAGAAGAAGTCTCTGACCTCACAGTCAGTGCATCATTGAGAAGATTATGAGCAGTGATTGATAAGTTGACACACAAGCCTTACAGCCGTAATAGGTCTGTCCTTCAAACATAAGGGAAATTGTGGCCATGAATCACTGTTAAGTCCATTTGGAAGATCAATCTATCTGCCTTTATTGGTCTTAAAGGACATTTCATCTTCCAAGGCACTATCTGGTATTTGACTAAACAAGGTCAAAAATAATGGAGTGGGCATTATTCAGCCTAACATCAATGTTTTTTTTTTAATGCCCTCAAAGCATAGCTAGTTTCAAAAGTTTACCATTTAGGGATGCATCCATTCAGTCAATTCTAAAATTGTGCATAACCTAGAGTGAAACAGTGATCTTTCAACCACCTTTCAATTGATCTTTCAATATAGATTAATATAATGCATAGTGTCTCCAAGAGGGTTTGATTTAGCTGCTCCATTTTTATATTTTATAGAGGAAATGTGAGAGTCTGTCCATGCAAAACCTGCTGCCACTTGGATGTTGTGGGTATTAGCCAGGAAATTGCTATGTGGTTGATAGGGTGTTCTGGGTGGTTGCTTACTGGCCCAAGTCAAAAGTGCAACAGTTCAATGCAATATTGAAAAAAGACTTACATTTTGGTCTGTTTCTCACCTAAAGCAACTGTTTAACCCTCACCCACCATGAGGGTGAGTAAAATGAGAACTATTGCTTTAAGTTAAAGGGTTTGGTCAAATCTAACTACTTCTTATTGTAAACAACCTTTGTGAATATTTGCATCAAAAGAGAAAACCACAGTGTGAATATGACATTTGTCTCCGGGAATGCTTTGAACAGGATGGATAACCTGAAGGAGGAATGGAGTGAGAACCAAGAGGTGAATATGGGTCAGCAGAAGAGGGGGAAGAAGGGAGTATGAAAGAGGGATAATAAGCTGAGGTGACACGTTTACATGAGTTATTCATTACAGCTTGATTAATCGTTCCATCTTTGTGTTTGTATGACTCAGCAAATGATTTGGCATGTCGTTCAGTGGATACAGTCAGGGAGAATATAGCTGTTAAATTAGAGGAAAATTTTTGGCTCAAATGTAGAACAATGGAGTTCTCATTAATCAACTTTTTCTCAGATGTTTCTCCTTAAATGCCTGAGGAAAAATAATATAGAAACTAATGAGAATTGTAAAGAAATTATAGCATAGCACAGATAATTTAACCATAGGGTATCTTGGCTTTGGTATATTGGCATATCATGATAATATCAAAATAGATATTGTTAATATCTTCTAAAACTCAAGAAACAAGTTACCTTTGTGATCATTATTTTTGAGAGACCGACCACTTTAATAGAAACACCTGTACACCTACTTATTCATGTGATTATCTAATCAGCCAATTGTATGGCAGCAGTGCAATGTATAAAATCATGCAGATACTGGTCAGGAGCTTCAGTTAATGTTCACATCAACCATCAGAAGGGAGAATAGGTGTTCCTAATACAATTAAATAAATATTAAATATAAAAGAGGTTTGAGGTTTATAATTTAGTTATTTAGATTTAAATTTAGATTAGTAGATTATTTGCAAAAGATTTGTCTCCTTTCATGTAAATTATAGCCTGTTTTGCTCTATTTGTTTAATCAAATTTGCAGTGTTGTCTCCTTTCCCTGTCTCTACAGATGCACAGTGAACATGAAAGTGTGGATGTGTGCATGAGTGTGCCTGACATGCATGTGTGCTCGCAAATGCGCAAGTGTGCACGCAATAAAGCAGCCGGTCTTAATAATCTCCTCTCCCCGACATGTGAGATCTATGTGGGTTGCGTCAGAGAGCTGTGAGAAGATAAAGCCTGATGTCACTACTAAGGACTCTGTCTTAGCAGCCCCTCCCTCACCCGTTCTGAGTCCAGACATGGCACATCTGAGCCTGGCATGTTCCACACTACCCCTGCAGGAACTCCTGCAGTGCAGTCATTATAATTGAGTGGCTAACTAACTCTATCTAATTGACTATCACATGTTGCTGTGGTTATTTATTGGATGTGTAGCCTGTTTTGATTAAATAGAAGGCTATAGGTGATTAATAATGATTACCTCCCTTTCCCAGCACACCTGTCTCCCTCTCTATGCTGTATAATAGGATTATCAGGACTGGGGTTAAGAGACTTGCCTATTGAAATGAGATTAACAGGGGGCTGTGACCCCTTGGCTCCAATGGTGAGATTGTCAGTCTCTCTCTCTCTCTCTCTCTCTCTCTCTCTCTCTCTCTCTCTCTCTCTCTCTCTCTCTCTCTCTCTCTCTCACTCTCTCTCTCTCACACACACACACACACACACACAAACACACACACACATATGAGAAAAGGTAAACAGACAGAGTGCTAAGCTGATGTCAGCAGCCAAATAAACATTCATGGAAAAGACCATATGAACAGCCATTTGGATGAATCTCACAAAACCAAGAATATGTTTGTTTAATATATTTACCCTAAAATCAAAATAAAGTGTATTGTAATGTGTTATTTAAAAATATTAATGGTCCTAAAAATAGGCTTTATTTTCTTCATTCATAGCTAAATTTATTTCTTTTTGTTTTTTGATTTTGGGGTGAAATGTGACCTGTACATATTTTTGTGAAATACGCTTATTTAGTGCTAAACCGAGAAAGTCTTCCAGATGTTTGATGTTAAAGAAAAATTAATTGCACATTATTTCTGGTCATCTTGTCAGATTGGGGTTCCGACTGACAGGACCATGGCAGTATCGGCCTGCCCCAGTGCTCTGAGTACCCCCCTTTGTGTGAGTGCACGGGTTTGGTTGTTTGGTACCGCCTTGCACGTGTTGCCGCCTTGCGCTCTCTGGTGATGTCATGGTCCTGTCAACCTGTCAGGTTGGGTTTTGTCTGACAAGGACCATGACATCATCATCCCCTTTCTGTCTTGTTTTTGTCTGACAAGGGCCGTGGCATCATCGGTTCATTGACTGTTTTTGTCAAAGCGTGTTTACGTTTTGCCCTCATATGTTTCAGGTGCTGTCACGGTCTGGTCACCTTGTCTGGTTGAGGTTCTGCCTGACGGGACCATGGCTAACCCCCTTTTTGTGAGTGCACGCCAGTTCCAAACAACCGGACCCATGCTACCACCATGCACCCTCCAGTGATGTCACAGTCCTGTCACCTTGCCAGATTGAGTTTTTGTCTGACTAGGGACGTGGCATCATCGGTCCCTTATCTGTTTTTATCAAAGTGTGTTTACGTTTTGCCCTCACCTGTTTCAGGTGCTGCTGGCATGCTAAATCAGCATTTCCATGGGAATCCTGATTTTTCCATGGTCATCCACTGATCATTATAACCTTCAGCTGCGAGCGGCACCTGACCCTTGTTTGTTTCCCCACTTATTTAAATCACCTGGTGTGTCATGTCTGATCAGATATTGTGATTTTCGGTGTGAATATTTGTTGCTGTGTTGTTCCCAAAATGTGAAGCAGTTGTGTGTGATAAGCTGTACTTTTATAGGCTGTAGGTTGTGTTTTTTTGTTTTGTTTTGCCGTTAATGGCTGCAGTGGTGTAACACATTAATGTAATTTACAGATTTCACGGAAGTCATATTAATTTGACACAATCCAGGTCAAACTTTCAGAAAAGGGAAGTCTTTTTTCTTTTACAGAACTTTAAGCTAAAACTCATTTTTCTATCACATCTTAATATGCAGAGACAAATATAATGAAGCCGTGGTGCTTTTAAAACTGACTCCGACCATCCAGACACAGCATATGTGGCTCAATCAATGGAGTGAGTTTGGGGCAAGAAGGGGGAACCTCTTTAAAAATTATCCTTATTTTTGCAATTCCATTTGATGATGCTATAGTGGCGCAGAAATGACACACTTCAACTTTAAAATACATGGAAGAATTCGTCACTGCATTTGAAGTGCAGGCGGTGAGTCATGACTGACTATATGTTCATATAGATTTATAAAAAGTCTGACACCAACCCTCAGCAATCAGACATGAATCATCTCTGGAAGGATGTGTCCCTCATGTCAGTGCAAATGAAAACTGACAAGATTCAGACATCTTAGGTTCAATTACCTCAGGAACTCAAAGAACTCATGATACAAACTAGCACACTACGTAATCTATAGACTAATTATATAGCACATACAAAGAACAAGTCAACAACCTCCAAACACTCCAATGCATCTCAGCAATTTATGACACCAAGGAAGTCACTTATTTAACTTTAACTCTGTGATGCAAATGGTGATAATGGATACAACAGGATAATGGAACATTTACATGCACATGAAAATTGTGATTAAAATTGAACTTTGGTAATTTTATGATTATGTATGCGCCATGGAATTTGTTAAAGTTGTTGCTATAAACTGAGTAAGCCGATATTTTGGTTCCTAGAAATTAGAAATAGAGCTGGTATATGCCTTTATTATTGTGTCATGGAATTGAAATCTAATCTCACTGTGAATATGACATCAGTGTTTATGTTTTTTCAAGAATTAATTTTTAACAAATCTTTTAAGTGAACGAATCGTTCTCATTCCCCTCAATATACTGACTCATATTTCTTGTTCACCATCTGTTCTTGTTTCTTGTCTCCTTTCATGCCTGTGAAGACTGAATATAGCGTGAGCCATTAGCATTAGAGTGCAGATGGTGAAGCAGCATATCATTGGTTTGACCCGCTGAATGAATACACCCCTTCACTAAACCAGTCAAGTTGGTTGTTTGAGTCTGAATATGATGAGATGTCTCGTTCATGAACGAACTGAATGTACTGGTATTCTTGTTCACAAATTAAATAAATGAATCACTCACTCATCTGGTTCGTGAACAAGGAAAGTAATTCATGCAGATAGGCATGTAGGTCAATTGTGTTCAAAAAGGAGAGGAACGAATACACACATTTCTGAACTAATAGTCGGTCATTTGAGTCTAAACAAAATGAGATATTACATTCATGAACAAACTGCATGTACTGGTACAGATGTTCACGAAGGAAATTAATGAATCCGGCATTTAGTTCATGAACGATGACTGGCTGAATGAGAGGAGGAGGCATTTTGTTTGTAAGTTCGGCAATCGTTCAACATGAAAAGGGGCCAGATGAATTATAAACAAATGTGAGTGATGACCAAACATAACAATGACATACAGATGTTATTGAAAGTCATAACAATTTTTGGGGTTATTATTGTTGTCTTTTTTTTCTTTTTTTTTGTATACTTTAAAAAGGTGTGCTTAGCAGTTTACAATATGATATTTTCTTTGTTGTCATTTGTAGTGAAACAGTTAAGATGCTGAAACACTCTGCAATGCTGAAGTATCTCAGTAGATTTTTAGGCAGTTTTAAAAAAGGATAATTTGACAATTGTTCTGGTTGTGAATGACTGTGCTTTTGGTTCAATGCAATTACTCGTTCAAAATGTAAAAGACGCCATTTGCAGATATTTGGTGCCATTTACTGGCGCAAAGGATTAGTTTGCAGAAATTGTCATTGAACTAGGTCAATGAACGAATCTGAACGAATATTTTTGTTGAACAAATGAAAAAAACATGAGTCACTGGGATGAATAAAAAAAAACTTTTAACAGTAACAGTAGGTCAAAAATTCTGCTGCTGTAATCGGTCTGTGCTTACCAAAAGTCGAACTACTCGAGCAAGTATTAATGTGGAACATGTGGCAATGTATGAGCTAAGGTTTCCAGATGAAATTTCTACAGAATGGCTAAAAAAAACTGTTTTTTGGAGTTGTATTTTTAGTTGCAAATGGTGTAATACAGTCAACAGGAATGCATATTCTGTTAGCCCTATGCCGCAAACCTAACTATCAGTGGAGAAAAAAAGGAATTTTAGAGGGAAAATGCAAATTCCAAACTGTGCTCATCATTGTGAATGTGTTTAGTTCCTGGTTACCGTGGGACCAGAACCAGTGGATATTGAGTATGTAAACAATATTAAATTGATGCAAAATTGTCTGATGGGGGATGGTGTGGAACAAATCTTGGTTGGATCTTTAGGAGCATTTTAGTAAGGTATTTTAGGATCTACCTTTTGGCACAGCCTTCGCATTGGGAGCGCACCTACGATAATATGATACTTTAAAATGCTGCCTACATTGGCTATGTTTTAAAACTAGTGAGCTGCCACTGTCTACAATGACACTGATTACAAGTCTCATTCCCTGAGGCGATTGTTTTAAACGCACCAAACAGCAATTCTGACCTTTATGTTCAGCAGAGATTTTCCTGTCTTTCATCCATATACACTGAAGGAAGCGTCTCAGGAACTGTTGTGCAAAAAAAGACAGAGCTTGTGCAGATAAGAAAGAAGAAAATTTTTGCCTGAGGTAATCTATCATAGTGGTTCTCAACTGGTGGGTTGTGACCCAAGAATGGGTTGCAGGCCTGGGTAGCTCAGCAAGTATTGATGCTGACTACCATTCCTGCAGTCGTGAGTTCAAATCCAGGGTGTGCTGAGTAACTCCAGCCAAATTGGCCCGGTTGCTAGGGAGGGTAGAGTCACATGGGGTAACCTCCTCGTGGTCACGATTAGTGGTTCTCACTCTCAATGGGGCGCGTGGTAAGTTGTGCATGGATCGCAGAGACTAGCATGAGCTGCCTGTGCTGGGAGTCTCCACAGACTCATGTACAACAAGCCACGTGATAAGATGTGCGGATTGACAGACAGATTGAGGTGAGTAACCGCGCCACCATGAGGACCTAAGTAGTGGGAATTGGGCATTCCAAATTGGGAGAAAAATGGGTAAAAAAAATACAATAAAAAAGAATAGCATAATAAATAGACAGCTTATAAAAGCGAGACATTTTTCATATATATTTTGTTGTAGACTTCAAAAGCTTTGCATCTAATCCACGTCTATGGTATGTTGATGCAAATTCATCGGCCATTTGGAAAAAGCTGGCCAAATTAGGCAGATGCCAACACGGACAGGTTGCTTGGCATGCTCTCATCCTAGAAAACCATGAACAAAACTGCCTAAGGTCAAATAAAATATGCAACAGGAGGTCGAAATTTCTGCTGCTGAAATCCATCAGTGCTTGTAAAAATTCAAACCACTGCCACCATTGGCAGTAAATCTAGTCGTATTTTTAGTTGTAAATGACTTAATACAGTTAACAGGAATGCATATTTTATTAGCCATACGCCCTAACCCAAACCCCAACCCTAAAACTTACAGTCAGTGGAGTAAAATTTTTATTTTAGAGTGAAATTTCAACCTTCAATGTGCGCTCATAATTTTTATGTGAACGTGATTACTTTGTATTTTCAGTGGGACAAGTGCCCGTGTCTCAGATCTTGTCCCGTTTGGCCGATTAGTGTCTTAAACTGCTGAGAATTGCCTGCTTGAGACATGTAAATGACCAATCGCAGTTTGTTTGCTGATACGTGCAACCTTCTTACTACAATAATCGACCGGTGTGCAACACAGTCTCTATTAAACGATCCGGCATATAAGAGTAGCTAATGATGTTAAAATGTTCATCTTTTTCACTCCCCCCTCTCTCTCTCTCTCTCTCTCTCTATTCCTCCATCTTCTCAACAGTTCCTTGTAACTGTTATCTGTCTTGTCTAATGATAAAAAGGCAAATATCAATAAAACTTCCATCATATTAAGCAGATTAATTCACAAAACTCACACGTTTCATTCTCCCTCTCTCCCAACAGTCCTCTGTAAACTGTAACTGTTAACTATCTTATCTAATTATAAAAAAGCAAATATCAATAGCAAAAGCAAATAAAAACTTCTATTATATATTGTCTGCAAGTATGCAGATATTAAAATAAAATTCATTCTCAAACCCCACGAAACATGAGCAAATCTGATTTCTTCCTGTGAAACGCTCATATATATTCTTCTTAAGCGCATTTATCCACAATATTCCTAAATCCCATGATGCTTAGCGTGAATTATGGAAGGTATTTCCGGTAAACTGTAAACAATCTGCAACTAGCGCAAAGTATTAGTCAGCATTTACAGAAATTAACATCCCCAAAACATTGATAAACACGGAATCATCTTTAAAACAAGGTGACATTATCCTCTCTCACCTCTCTACCATAGATAGATTATATTACTTCAGTAATATCTAAAAATAAGACTGGCTGACCATCCATAATACTGCTGCTGCATGGCTACATGACCTCCCTAACCCTGCAATACAAAAGCATCCTGCGCTCTGTACTTCACCTGTGTTTGTAACAAGAATCCATGGATAGGGATAAGAATTTCCAAGGCTCTGGCTAGGCTCAACATCTGCTTTCAAAATACGTAATCTTCTTCTGTTTTAATCAGTACTCACACAACTTGTCTACTGTGCAAGTACTGATAAGCCTCAGAATGTTTGAAGTTATTCATAGCATACCCATCGCTAGCAACAGACTCAATGAAATACCTAAATATGTTTACGTATGTAATATGTAGCCACTTTTTCATATTATCCTCCCACCCATCTATGTTAAGTACATTTAAGAACATATCTGTAAAAGTGGTCTCTTCAACTGTCTGCGTTTCATTTCTGGAGGTTTTTCATAGCCACAGCGTTGGGTTGTCTTCGGAAGGCTTTTTATGAACAAAATGAAGTGAACATACAGAGTCTTAGGTGTTTTTATTTTTGATTAAGATTGCAAGCTAAACTGGGGTGGACAGGGACATTTAGACTTTTTTAATGTTGTGTGTTCAAACCATTCCTGACCACCAGAAGTTATGTTTTGCTTGATTGAAGCAGCAACCCCTAACAGTGCAAGCTGTCCCAGAGGACTGTAGCGACATGATCAACAGTGTCAAAAAAGTCTGCCTTGTAGTTTTGTGTAATAGGCTAAATGCCTGTTCACACCAAATCCATGATGATTTTGCAAGATGAACTTCCAACAGAAGGTCTATTCACACTGAGCCCGTAAAAAAAATAAAATGGAAAACTATTTCACCCCTGTACAGAAGGCGGCGCTCTTGCTGTTCTACAAACATATTTATACTAATTGCAAGCATTCAGCTGTCCATGCTAGAGATGAATATATCGAACACTGTTAAAGCATTTATTTACCTGTTTCGTTATGGTCTTTCCATGGTGTTGATGCATTTTGAGGAGTATATAATCTGTGCTTTTAATGCGAGTGAGATGAGTAAAGAGCTACGAGTATATTCCAAACGGACTCTCGAACCCGTCTACTCTTTTTATAATGAGTAGATTAATGCCTGGATAATATAACACAAGGTACAGTGATATAAATGCATGTGAAATTATGTTAATTAAAAATAACCTGTATTGTGCAAAATATTATGCATAATATAAAAAATAATATAAAAGAAAACACTGGCTCATGGTCTTTTCTTCATTTAAGGGGTTGCAAAACTTTAAATTATCCTTGCATTAAAAACAGCAGTGTGGTTCTGCAATGAATTTGTCTACAGTCAAATATTGCATGTATAGAGTCTTTAATGGGATATTTTACTGCACGTTTAGTCCAAATTAAATTGCCGAACATCGCTGCTATTAATGCTTCATGAACTGCAACTATTTATTTTTAATGTTGCAAAAGTTTAACTCTTAAAGACATGAATTGTAATTTTGCAATATTTAGGAAATCATGAGCACTCACATTAAAATGTCTAAAAAAAGACTTTAGTCATTCTACATGGAGAGGGTCCACACATGGGGGCTGCCATGTTAGAATCACCTGACCAGCTGAATACCACTCACTTAATCTCAGTAACCGTCCTGTTATTTAACACTTTCACTCATTGATCATCCATAAAGTAATCATGGATGACTGTGAATACTAAACTTCTACAATGTCATCTGAAACTGAAAACTATTGATTTTAAATGATTCTGCTTCCAAGCCACTAGGTGTCAGTCTAGTCCAAGATAATAAGATAATGCAAAGACAAAATTACTGAGTGCACCTTTAAGTGTATAATTTCAAGGGTGTGTATCAACTGTACATCTACATATTTGCTAGTTGATTAGTGCCACAATCACACTGAATTTAGCAGCTGCTGCGAAATCCTGGAAAAATGACAAAAACTTGTATCTTGGTCAGTCAGTTTTCCTAACAGTCCATAACATAAATGTAATCAGACTAATCTCCGTAAAAAAATAAAAAAAAACTTTGGATTGTGGTGGACGGTTTGTAGGACTCAGTGTGAATAGTGCAATAGGAATCCATTGTTCCCATTCAAAAGCTCGTTCTGAACTAACAATCGTGCCGAAAAAATGGGTTTGGTGTGATCAGTCCTTAACACCAGCTAACACAGTACCAAAGCAAAGCCTGTAATGCCTATTTCCTTTTCAAAACCTAAAGTACCTCCAATAATTTAGAACATAGCAGGCCTGCTCAGAATATTGTGGATAGTAAAAGTGTTTCATGTGTGCTATAAGTTAATGTCATATTCACTGTACACTGTATGTACTGTACATCAGCATTATGTTGGCCAATCTCCCACTCTACTCTCTGGATATTGGCATCGGCTATCAAAAAACTCATATTGGTCGACCTCTAATTAATACATTTCAATGTTAGTGTGATGAGGAGGAGGTCATGGCCGTGTCGTGATGGAGCACATTTGTTTATGTTGGTATTTAGTTTACCATTAAACTTTGTTTACTGTTCAGCCGGTTCCCACCTCCTCCTTGCCCATCCTTTATGTGTTATAGTGGTGCTGAAACCTGGGAGGGAGGAGGGATCCGCGGAGTCCTCGCCACTGCCATCCACCAGGGGAGCAGCTGCGGCCGTATTCCTGGGAATGGAGGGGTCGCTGCCGGCCACCAAGAGCCAGAGGAATGGCGGCCATCTGCCGAGAAGGGGAGGAGCAGTTCCGCCTCCAGTGACAAGAGGACTCGCTGCCGGGGGAAGCATGAGCTGGCGTCTGCCAGAGGGCGGAGGAGCGGTTGAGAACCAGACGACAGCGCGTTCGGGAGACAGTGAGCAAGTTATTCTCTCTCTCTCAGAAGAGACAGAATGACCATAAGGGCAGCGTCTCCTTTTGGCTATCTATCACACTCTTCTTGTTCAGTTGAACAATAAAGCAGTTAAGAAGCATATGCTGGTGCTCATAAACACCATGAACCTACGGCAGAAATAGCTTTTTTTTTTTTTTTTTTTTTTTTTTAGGAACAGCCCATTAAGGCATGTTTTATTTGAATGTATAGAAAGAGACTCTGAATAGAAAGAGACAATGCCTTTGAGATCTGTCTGATGAAAGTAGCTGTTGTTGAAGTCAAGAGGATGCCACTTCAGGCCTAAAGGGAGTCATCATTACAGTCAATTATATATAGTCATTAATTAAAACATTGACTCTCATTCTACATAACAAGGTATAAGAGTGAGACTTGAATGTCTCTTGGGAAATTTTTCTGAAAGAATTATGGCTTATGGAGTGACTAAATGAAGAAATACCCAGGGTAATACAGTCTTCAGCTATCACTCACAATGACCTTGCCAAACAATGAATTAAACACAGACAAAAATGGATGCGTATTACAAAGCTCTCTGGAATACTATATTCTGATTGGTCAACTGTGACATTCTGAGGCAAAATATTTTTGTAAAATGACCACTAAACTGTATAAATAACAGTCGTCTCAGGCAACCGTTTTCCTACATGGCATGTCTCTTGTATCAACTGGCAGTCTCTTTCTTCTCGCATAATAAAATAATCCCATCCAGTAATGATATTATATAGAACTGTGTGCTTGTAACTTTGTGGCAAGAGTTTGTGGAAAGCACTAAACATGAAAACATGCAACTTTTTTTCTATTTTTACACCATGTAAATACATTTGCACTAGATGATTCTGAATTTCAAGACAAAAATAGTACTCAAATGATTAGACCATTCCTTCTCATGATGAATAATTACAGTATGCAAGTAACTAAACACTGCTGAAACATCTGTAAAATACTATGTTACATCATATATATGTAACATGGTATTTTACAGATGTATATATATATATATATATATATATATATATATATACACACACACATTAAAAGATAGTGGTAATCCAAAAGTAATAAGTTAGATTAAGTGAAACATATAAAACAAGAGACCACATTACTATCTACATTTTTTTACATTTAATTTGTAATCAGTATCAGATTGCAATTCAGAAGTAATCTACCCAGCACTGCATGCATTTCACATAGCCTTAATCACATGCAAGCAATATCAAGATTTCCAACTGATTTGTTTTTTTTAAATCTTTAATTAAAGCAGGCTTGGAACCATGTATATTGTACTAGCAGAACACACTCTTCTACAACCCAATAAAAGTCTACAAAAACAAAAACAGCCTCCCACTATTCAATAGCAGAACTACATGTGCAGAATGCAAGGCTGTGTGTGATGACAGATGTGTGGGGTGGGTATTTTTAGAGGTTGCTCACGTATGAGTTGTGCAGTTGGTGTTTGTGGTTCACTCATAGGACTAATGTGGACAGCAGCCTCGATCTCTACAGCATACTTTACAAATGTAGATATACAGCTACTATAACACGCATTTTAAATCCAAATGTCATGAACACTTGTGCTAATACCCAAAGCAAGACAAACTATTAGGGTGTACAGTGTATTATGAATAAATAATAAATTGGCAAATAGACAAATTAAACATTGTCCAATACATATGTGCATGCACACATAAACACACACACACACACACACACACACACACACACACACACACACACACACACACACACACACACACACATTGATGCAATCATGCATTTCTCAAATGTTTTGAATGCTCTACATTCAATCAGTCAGCTAGTGATGTAAAGGGACACTGTCATATACTACCAGAGCTGTTCCACAAAACAAGCAGTAAATCACAAGTGCTTTGAACAATTTTAAGAATGCAGTACAATCTATTGAAGTCTGCATGCTCTCTGCCAACTGATTTTTGGCATCCCCCTCTAGGGATATATTTACAGTGAATAAGGACTTAAATTTTGGTCTGTTTCTAACCCAAATTGATTGCATCGCTTCAGAAGACATGGATTAAACCACTCAAGTCATATGGATTACCTTTATGCTGCCTTTATGTCTTTTTTGGGGCTTGAAAATCTTGACCCACATTTAAGTAGTTTGAACAAAATACACATCACACTTCCTGTAAATTATATTTGTGTTTATACGAGTTTGAGACAGCATAATGAGAGAATTACAATTTTTGTCTGAACTATCCCTTTAAACTTTCATACGAAGCAAAACTTCTATGCACATTTATTCAAAGTATAGTGTGTTCATAGATTGCGCAGCAACAGGTAGGTATTTATCTGCATTTTAACAGTGAACATCAAAACTTCCTGTTGGAACTATCTGTTTTCTATAATGTATTTAAATATTCAGTAATAATAAAATTAACATTTAACATTCAAAACTCCCTTTTCCTCCTACACACACATAAACAAGCAAACACGTGCAAATGACATTTACTGTGGGCAGAATGTCATCTCTGTCCAAAACACCCATTCTCATTCTCACACTCTCTTCCTCTTGCACGTACACATGCACACAGACGAAGCGGTGATGTGAAAAGCAGTAGACATGTCGGTTTTCCTGGTACTCCCCCCTGGGCCGTGTGATTGTGCACAGTAAATGCTGGTATAAATATTTAACCCTTGTCCAGATAGGGCCACCCATCCTAGGACTGCTGGGTTTTTGCACAACAAGTCTGCATGGTTCCTGTCATACAAACTCTTTATCTCAAGCTCACATGCACACAAACACACACACTCACAAACACACACACACACACACACACACACACACACAAACACACACACACACACACACTCACACACATACACCAGTAGACTGGGTCTGAGACCTCACAACAAATAATCAACCAAAAACCTCACACAACAAACTCACACGCAAGCTGATATATTAACCTAATATGCTTATTTCTCAAACATCTGGACACACACAATACAGTCGCAGCAGGTTGCCTTCACTCTCACACACACACACACACACACACACACACTGTGACATTTACGCAGAAGACAGATGAAACACCCGCAGGCTCAGAACCCTGCAGGGAGGCATGAGCGGAATGAACCAGTAAGGGACACCATTGCTCTGTTCCAAAATGTTGTGAGCTGCCTAGCTGTTTATTGACTATGTAGACAGCTGCCTTCTAAGGCAGTATCCTAAACATCATGGAACCTCATACCTGTAAGTAACTGATTTGGAACACTCTACATAGGCAGCAACTCTGTGCGCTACACAAAAAATTGCACATGTGACTCAACTCACAACTCGGTTCCAATAGAGTTTGACATTAGCACGTTGCTAAGTTAACGACACATACTCTTCGGGTAAAATAATACATTTTTAATTGCACATTCTGTAACTATTTATGGATAATAAGATAAGATAAGATAACATTATTTATAATGGACATTTTCCTCACTTTGTCAGCACTCTTGAATAATTTTTCCCACTGAGCCTGTCGCAATGCATTCTGGGAGTATTATCTCTGTGAAACATACAGTCTAATCTCATAAAAATTACGTGATTGTGGGAATATTTTGGCAAAATTATATTACATGGTTTATGACACAGGTGAAATGTCCACTCTGTGGTGCCAAAAGCAAGTTAAATGTTCTCCTAAACAGATGAGGTTATGGTTAATGCTTTATTGTGTTTAAAATAAAAAACACATCCCTACCCTAAACCTTACAACCAAATCAAAACCTTACACACACCCCCCCCCCCCCCCATTTGTAAATATATCTGGTTACGTTATGTTAACAGTAAAAAGTATCACCTTACAAGTCATGCGCTATAGTAAAAGTGTTCAGATGTCATAAGACAGCCTTGTGTGAAAAACATTTTTATAAACGATATCAGCCCTATTTCTCTTGATTTCAGTGAAAACTACTAAAAGTCATGGTTGTTGTAGTGCCTCTAGTGTTCATTTCAACAAACAACAACTGAGATTATAGTAATGAGACACTGAGACCAGGTTGGAAGGATATATGCGATTCTGCCTTTAAATCTGGCCAAAAGAAGGTATTTTAGGAGGCAGCATAATTATGTTGCCTACCTCTGGGAACATTCTTCGTGCCTTCGAGTAAAAATGGAAAATGTTTCTGTGAGGTGAGCCTATGAGACATTCTACTAAACGTGACATTAAAATAATGACATTTTTGTTAGCTCCTTGCTTGCACCTTACTAACCTGACAATTACTGTCTCATCATAAGTCATGAATCATTATTCAATGGCCAAGGGGTTGCACACACACACACACACACACACACACACACACACACACACACACACACAAAACATAATTAGCTAACTAAAAGGTCAAATCTGAGTTTTAAACATACTTTTAAAACCAGTTTTTGCAGACTGTTGTTAACACCAGGTGTTGTATTTTAACCTCCAGAGATGTGAAGTCACACTGCGGCATACACATATACCATCGTCTACATTACTCCTCTGCGTCACTGCCATTCATCATCACAGACCTGACTCATGGATCAAAGAACATAACACACACACATACACACTAAAGCCGGTTTTAGAGACTACCACTTCTCTTTCTTTGAAATGGACATTATACGTAAGGTGAGCTTTCACTTCCCTGTGTCAAAACGTTTGTATTGTTTGTTCTGTTGTGTCATCGCAGGTCTAGGTCATTTTTGACGTACCTATAATGATGTCTTGGTCAATCTGACTGATCACGACAAACAGAGTGGGAGGTAGTGCTAAAGACAGAGTGATGTTTACCAACTGATAGCATATAAACCTGCATTCCTGTAGTTGTGATAACAGCAGAGCTCTGGGAAGCAGACTGGGACTAGAGCCAAGCAGACAGGACAGGAAATAGCACTATCAAGGGTTACTTAATGAATGCTTGAAGCCTCAAGGCTGCATTTAGCCACCAGTGATGCTGAAAAAGGAGCTGGCCAGAGGAAAGGAGCCACTTGGGTGCGTGCGTGACAGGAGAGAGCCGTCCTTATCAAGCAGTGGTACTGGGCAGCTTGTAGACCAGGGCTCTTCAACTATTTGACCTTAAGACCTGCTAATGCCCTCTCAAAATATCAGCCCACATATTAAAACAATGGTCATATAAAAATGTCATGTTTACTTAGGAATGCATTTAAATTTAATTTTATCTTAAAAAAAGAGATAAAATGTCTATTCTTCCATATTCTCTATAAAGTATCATCCTATTCAGTGATTGAAAAAAAATGTCCAGCAAATTTGCACACAATAGCCAGTGCAGGACTCACAGCTGTATAGAACCAATTATTATCAATATATTCAGTTTCACATTATCATTATCATCAAGCCCTATAGTCCGTGAACAGATGATACACAATCGTTTGCATTCAAGAATAGTGAATAAAAGCAAACTTTTCAGCGCATTTTCTTTGAACGTTCAGTTTTTATAATTGATTGCTTTTGTTGCCTAATGTGTATATGTGCTGACAACATTTCTGTCACAACTGCAGTGATAATTTTTTACATCTGTAGAATGACCGCACTCCGCACATCTAAGCAATTTTCTATAATACATTTGAGTGAAAAAGACGCTATAAATGGCTCATCTAAACAGTGTGATCCATGTTTAGCTAAGCAGTGTAACTAAACAATCACCAGATTAGCTTAAACACGCACTCTGGTCTGCACAACTGATGCTGTTGCAAGTGCCAATGAGCATTGTTAAACTCACCGCTGATTGCTGAGGCTCACACCTATAAACGTAGAGTATTTGCTGCCCCCTTCGGCATAACTAAGCTTTGTGGCAATTTCTGCATAACGCGGAGATGCATTTCAGCTTATCGCAGCACATTCGGCCCCATATCCTCCCCTGGCAGGCCAGATTTGGCCCACAGGCCTGCAGTTGACTAGCCCTGTTGTAGACCATAAAAAAGAAAGAACCGTTGCGATGAATAAGCACGTTTCAAATTAAGCATAGACAAAGTATGAAACCACAGTGAAGTGAAGAAAATATGTGAGAACCACAAGCAAGTGGCAAAGATAAAACTCTCAAATTGGACATGAATTGTAGCCTACAAAAACTATAGCATAAAAGTGAACATATAATAGAGTTTAAAGTAAATGAACAGGATAAAATAAACAAGGGCTTTGGCAAGAATACCACATAAAAAAGTCAGAAATGCCCCACAGAAAATTCCAATTTAGTGAATTCCTCACTTCTTAATTTGTTGTCTAACATTTCTTATACCATGGTCTGTTTGAATATTCAAATCAATCAACTAATACTATTGTAAACATGCTTTTAATATAGTAATACTGTAGTAACCATGCTTTTTGGCCAATGTTTTAATGCTATTTACCATGGTGTTACTACAGTAATATGGTGTTAAAGCTGCGCTATGTAAGATTTTTTTGGTTAAAAATGAACAAATTGCTATTATTGTTTGAGTACATAAACGATCAGTGAACAATGTTCTAACAAAATACCATGGTGGCACTATAGTTACTGTAGTAAAACAATGGTTAATATTTGTAAGGTTGGGTTAGGTTTAGTAATCACGCAAGGCCATATCACGATTTCATCTTAATTCAATCAATCATGCAGTCTTAATAGATACCATACTGATGTCTAAGAGGTCAAAATCAGCTTTTTTAGAGCATTTTGGATGGTTCCCCCTCATCATGTAAGTGCCATTTTCACAATTGTTACATTTGTAACAAAGAGATGTCACGTCCGTAACGCCTTTTTTCCTCATTACTGTGAAAATGACAAAGAATAGAAATTAAATATAACATGTTCTTAGGAGTGCCAACCGTTCTAGATTTTGTGGCTATTTCTATTTCTGGATTGTGCATTTTACTCTTTGAGTTTTGAGTTTTTACAGAGTGTGTAAAAACTCTGTATAGAACTGGCAGAACTAGATCTAACAGCCCGTAGATATAAGTTAATTGTTAACTATTATTCTTCCAGTCAAATTTTTCTCTGCAAAAATAAAATGCAACTTAAACTAATCAATGCTGGCAAGTGAACATTATCGAGAAAGATATAGCTGCAGGCCGAGCTCCAAAAAGGGGCAGGAGCTCCAAACTGCCATCAAAGACCCATTGTACAAACGTGTCTGGATTTGAGGCACCCTTCTACCATCACACACACTCAGAGCCCCTGACCCTAACCATGGGTGGAAGTGCCACCTTCTGTTGGAGTGGGCCCAACCCCCGTTTGGAGATATCCGGGCTGCAGCAATACCTACTTGGGATAATCTACGGCTAGGCATGTGTTCAATGATTTCAATGCATTTAGCTTTATGTTGGGTGGTTCTTCACCTGAAAATTATTTAACGCACACTTAGCCGTGGATGATCCATTCATTATATATATATATATATATGTATATATATATATATATATTGTGCTACATGTCTATAAAATAAATGATTTATAGAGTATATATAAATGGTTTAATACTTACTAGTATGGAGTATGTCTCCAATTACTTTTTGGGGCCACTGTATTCCACATTGTATTTTTAGTTATTGTTTAGTGCCTCTGCTGATGCCATAGTGACCTGCAGCTGTCAGATATCTTGGTCTAAGAGGTGTGTTGTTAAATGTGTAGCTTGAATGTGTGTTGAATAAAGTGGCTTCAAACTTTAAAAATCAGCCCTGAAAACACTCGAACATACAGGACACACTCAATAACTTCAAATCAAAGTTATGAGTGTGTGCTTATGCACAGAATACAGCATACCTGAGAACAAAAACAATGCTTTGAGAATTTCTCACAAATTGCCTTTTGTATTTCTTTGTCTCTTGTTTCACTACAATCACAAGCTCTCTCACACACAACTGCACGCCCAGTGAGGTCATATAAAATGTATCAATATGAGAGGATCTAATTGAGTGAGAGCTTTGCAACTGCAACTTGTGCGTATTACTGCCAATTGCCAAATGTCTGATAGCATATGGTGTCTAAAAGTGGTCCTTTGCTTCTCAGACTAGGTAATCTATATTCAAAATGCATCTAGCTTATGGTATATGTTTAGGAAGGATCCTGTATGTGTTGGCATATACTGTACATTTGCTTTTATACCGTATGTATATGTGAACAGGAAGTGAACCTGATGTCATCTTCTGAAGAAAGTAATGTGTAACTTACAATAATACATAGGCAGATAAATAGACCAATATTTGGCCATTTTGAGATGGCCAGTTGGCTGATTAACAGAGGTAGTTCTCCATTGTGTCAATTCCAAAACCTAACAACATAATAAATGTTTATTTTCTTTCAAGTATTTGTAGTGAATAATGAGTAAATATAGTGTGAAATAAGTATTTAATTTTATCAAATTCATTTTATTTCCCATCATTAAATTTGTTAATTTAGAATGCATCAGCATTTTATCTGCCACCCTCCACTGAAGACACTGTATAAGTATTACATTGGCCATTTAAAATTCTGTCGACCACTGTGTATAAAATTTGTGGATGTGCAAAAACAGACAGAACATCAGCATCATCCATTTAGATGTGCTTGAATCTATCCATCCAGTGAATGTGATCCGTTCTCAGAGACATTCAAGAGCAACATTGTGTCAGTGTCTCAGTGACGACTGAGCAGCTATTCAGCCATTTCTCTGTGAATACAAATCTAATTTATCATTAACTCTCATGCAGAGATTTTTTACCATATAAACCATGTTCTACTTATCCATCTACCTCTGGAGCCCAACAGGAACTACACATTTTCCAAGCTCTGTATCACATGGGAATGGAGAAAGAAATACCAGAGAAGAGATAATACAGAGGATAAACAGGATGTGGGAGCAATCACAAAAACAGATGCAATAAGAAACTGAATGAGGGTTTTCTTTCACTTTTATACACAGTACCTGAGAATTGTCTGCATTACACACTAATATGAGAATTGCTGGTATTACATTCTTCCATTCAAAAAAGTGCATTACAAAATTGCCATTTCAATTAAATTTTTCCCTTGAATAAAGATGCAATTAAATTCTTATTTGGGCTCTTATTTACTAAAATAGTTTTTTTAATTAATTATAGGCCTATATAAAACAGTTACTTGTAGACTACAGTCTCACAAATGACACACAAAGACTATATAAAATCACCAGTCTCATATAATGAATGCTACTAAAACTAAATTTTTGCAAACTTTCCACATTCAATGTTTTACTGAAGTTTCCTGGTGAAATGAGCAATATAGGGGCTACAACAACTTCTGTTTTATTCACTTTCACACAAATCACGTGTACAACGGCTTATTATGACATTATGAACACTTAATTTCACGCAACGTGCGAGGTGGGGTGTGAGCTGCAAGGCAGTCGTCTGTGTTCCGTGACTGCTATCGGGTCCTTGAATAACGTATAACGTGCGAGGTGCCCCCCTAGGAAGTTGGCACACTGCAAATTTTGTGTACTGGGTTTAGGTGATGGTTTAGGGATGGATGTCTGTTTTGTTTACCTCTCATTTTCTTTAAGGACACTTTCGATTAGGTTTAGGTAAAAGTTTTAGGTTAGAGAGGTTTAAACCTCCATCTAAAATTCACCTTAAAAACCTCATCTGATTACAACAACATTTCACTCGCTTTTGTCACCACCGCTGGACATTAAATTGATAAACTGCAGTGAAATGTATAATGAAGCATGTCATTTTGTTTCACAAAAATATTGCCACAGTCAAGTAATATTCATGTTCTGTATTACCTACAGAAACAGGATATTTTGGCAGAACATATAGTCAATAGGCTTAGTTAACGTCACAGCCATGAACCTTGATTTGCTACTTATTATTGCTTGTCAGTTGCAGGCAGACAGTTGTACCTTTTAACTATGTATATTTGCTAAAATAAAATATAAAAAGTACATTTAGATGGCCTCAGAGCTAACAGACATGGATTAAAACCTACAAAACTCCATTTCACGGGGTCTTTAAAAAATAAAGAAAAGCTGTGGTCTAATTTTCCCCCTTGTATATGGCAATCTGAAGTCATTTCAATATTTGCACTTACGAAACAAATTCAAAGCCATTATTGTGTGCGTGTGTGTGTGTGTGTGTTTGTGTGTGTGTGTGTGTGTGTGTGTGTGAGCATGTGAGAGTGGGAACATACTGTTTCTGTTTGAATTTAATCCATTGTGGAGAGGTCAGGTAGCAGTTTTACGATGAGATCATCAGGTTATTCACTCACCCTCAGTATTCATTTTACGTGTATTGACGCACTTAAAGCCATTCAACATTCCAAATATTTCCTATCCACCATCCGTTGCCCAACATGTAAAAATCAAGCCACAGTCTGAACCAGTGGCATACTGTCACATGACAGTGACTCTCTTTTCTAAGGAAATTGAGCTACCAGTATGTGTAATAAATGTTAGCATTAACAGAGCATTAGTATTGACTTTATAAAGGGTCATGAGATTCTTCGAAGACAAGCCACAAATTGTTTATACTGAAAGGGCTTCAACAATGGGTTTACGTCATGGGAAAGCTGGAGCCATTAATTTGCAGCAGCATCCTGAAAGATGGACATGAGCAAAAATGTCAATGCTGATACTCCTTAACTCCTTGCTAAATTATTTTTCAAGACTCGTATGTATCGTGGCAGTTTCCTGATGAAATTAACAGAAGAGGCTCTACAACAACGACTCACTTAAATCACAATTAAACAGCAGATTATCGATTCATAAACGCAGACTGTTTTCGTGTACATTTACAAGCTTGTCAAAAGCGATCAGCTTTCTTGTTTTAGTTTCATAATTTGTGTAACCCTCTTAAAAAGTCATGATGCCCCAAATTTCAAACATTTGCATTTATTACAACACCATCAACTAAACAAGGGAAAAGCCAGTGTTTGATTTCAAAAGAATGTCTTTATATTTTGATGTTTGTATGCTTGTTATTCCTTACTTGAGAGAATTTAAGCAAAGCCACACTTATTCAGAGACTACTTCACCTTGATTCTTCACATGAAGTTTATGTGGAAAGTAATAATTTTGTCCAAACTTTGAATTCTCTATTGACACTGAAATGCGTAAGAGACACCAGTCTAGTCAGAGTACGTAAGACTGAGTTCTGCTGGCCTCCGGAGAATTTTACACTCATTTTCCCCTCATTTCCACATTATAATATTACATCCATCTGACATTTTCTTTGCCAATAATACATATCTAAGGCAAGGCAAAGCAAGTTTCATACATTTCATACATGATGGTAATTCAAAGGGCTTTACATACAAATTCATTTTAAAACCAATTAAGAACAAGAAATTAGAACTAAAAGTAATAAATTAACATATCTAATAAGAATTACTTGTGATAACCATTCAAAGGTCATTCACTGGTCTTCCCTTTTCTCTCAGTGTTGGAATGCCCTAATCACACTACTTTAGTAGGTTCTCACGGTGGCGCGGTTACTCACCTCAATCTGGGTGGCAAAGGACAAGTCTCAGTTTCCTCTGCTTCTAAGACCATCAATCTGCGCATCTTATCACGTGGCTCATTGTGCATGACACCGCGGATACTCACAGCATTTGGAGGCTCATGCTACTCTCCACAATCCACACACATCTTACCTCGTGGCTCTTTGAAAGCGAGAACCACTAATCGCGACCACAACGAGGTTACCCCATGAGACTCTACCCTCCATAACAACCGGGCCAACTTGTTTGCTAGCTAGGAGTCACTCAGAACACCCTGGATTTTAACTTGCGACTCCAGGGGTGGTAGTCAGCGTCAATACTCGCTGAGCTGCCCAGGCCCCCTAGTAATTAAGAAAAAATCACTTGCAATGTTCTGGATTTACTTCATATTTCTCTAGGGGCTAAAACAATTCTGAAATTAATGAAACACTTTAAAGAAATTGTCCTCCCAAAAAATTGTATTCTCTCATTACCCTCATGCCATCCCAGATGTGCATGACATTCTTTCTTCTGCTGGACACAAACTAAGATTTTTAGAAGAATATCTCAGCTCTGTAGGCCCATACAATGCAAGTGAATGATGACCAAAGCTCCAAAAATCATATAAAGGCAGCATAAAAGCAATCCATATGACTCAAGTGGTTTAATCCATGTATTCTGAAGTGATCTAATAGATTTTGGGTCAGAATAGACCAAAATGTAACTCCTTTTCACTATAAATCTTGATATCAGCAGTCTCCGTGGCAATCATGATTTCAAGCTTGATTACACTTCCTAGCTCCATTTAGTGCTCTGCCCATGCAACAAGCACTAGGAAGTGTAATCAAGCTTGAAATCATGATCATGCATAGAGACTGTAATGTCTCCACTGGAGTCATATGGATTACTTTTATGCTGCCTTTATGTGCTTTTGGATCTTCAAAGTTTTGGACACCATTCACTTGCATTGTATGGGTCTACAGAGCTGAAATATTCTTCTAAAAACCTTAATTTATGTTCAGCAGAAGAAAGAAAGTCATAAACATCTGGAATGGCATGAGGGTGAGTAAATTATGACATAATTTTAATATCTGGGTGAACTAACCCTTTAAATCCACGTGGTGTGTACACAAACGACAGAGCTGAGTGCAAACTATATCAAGAGACAACGCATTTACTTACAAGTGATTTTTGCGTGTGCTCTATTACAAGGCTCTTGCTTCCATCTAGCGTCCACTAAGTGCAATAACATCAAGCTTTGACTCATGAATATTAATTAGGTTAAGCAACGTCATCGTACGTTAATTAACATACTCATGAGATAACCTTGCACAACTCACTAGTAACAACACTGCCTTGAATACCCTCCTCAGCAACCTACACTTTGTAAAAAATAACAAGAATAATAATAGTTTAAAACACGCATTTATTCTGGTCTATCAGTCTCTTAAATGTGGGTGAAAATATGTTGAACCCTTCTTCAAACGGCGAGTCGTCTCATGTTGTGGTGAATTATGTTAACGAGTATCTGGAGCTTGTCGAGTCTTTGCCGCTGGACCTACAGAGATGTGTGTCCCTCATGAGGGAAACAGACACCAAATATCAAGGTGAGAGGTGACTGAAGTGTGAGAAAACTGGAGCAGTGAGTGTTGGAAAACACACTAGCTAGCTGGCTAGCGGCTAACTGGTTAGCACGTGCAACTTGCAAGTTTTCCCTCGTCGAGTGATAGAGAGATTAACGCTATAAAGTTGATCATATTTGCATAGTAACGTTATATCACATTTATATACGAAGTGCGCAGCTGTTTGAAAGAAATCAGAATATTTCCTGTTTGGATTTAGTGTACGTGGTCGGATGTCTGGCAGCTTCTAGAAACCATAAACTTCCTGTTTGTTTAAACAAAACAAAAAAGTCTTTAAATGTCAAATAATGGTATGTAACGTATTGTTATATGAAATCACAGCTTTAGAGTTTAGTAATTGGCCCTTACATTTTTATAACGACTACACACATTCGTCATGGGTTCAGCGATTATGCCAACAAAATGTAAAAGATACTCGGACAAAACCTTGGTTGTCATGGCTACTGACAGTTTTAGTTTAGGTTAAGTTAAAACTATAAATAAAAAAGATACAGCTACTATTCCTGGTGTCTAAGTCATAATTCTTTGAAAAGTGTGCCTATGTTCATGCATTTGTAGATTAATTAAGGTTTATTAATCTTGCAGAGATCCTCACAGAACTGGACGAGGCTTATGAAAAACACAGACATGAATCAGATCCTGTGCAGAAGAGGCGCCTCCTCCACTGTATTCAACGGTCTTTGATCCGCACTGAAGAACTTGGAGATGAGAAGATTCAGATCGCAGGCCAAATGGTGGAACTGGTGGAGAATCGCAGTCGGCAGCTTGAGTGGCAAAGCAAGCTTTTCCAAGCCTCATCGGAGAGCACCACATCAGTGGACAGTGCCCCCAGTGCCATAACAACAGTACCTATTGCACCAATGTCCATTCCATTGGTGTTAGTGAGTAAGCCATGTGTGGAAAGGAGACGAGATGAGACTCTGGGCTCAGTCGAGAAGTCTGGTGGAAAGCGGTCACGAAGGCAAAAAAATGGTTCGGAGAACCGTGAAAACAATAGTTATGGCGTGGAGCACAATGAGGAGGTTGGTACAGCCACACCTAAAGAGAAAAAGGCCAAGACATCCTCCACATCATCATCATCATCAAAGAAGAAAAAGAGGTCAAAAAGCAAGCAAGATAGAGAGCCATCACCAACCGACCTGCCCATTGATCCAAATGAACCCACATACTGTCTGTGTGAGCAAGTGTCTTTTGGAGAGATGATTGGTTGTGATAATGATGAATGCACCATTGAATGGTTTCACTTTTCTTGTGTTGACCTGCACCATAAGCCGAAAGGAAAGTGGTACTGTCCAAACTGCAGAGGGGACAATGAGAAGACGATGGACAAATCATTAGAGAGGTCTAAAAAAGAGAGGACGTGCAACAGGTAGTGTCCGGTTTAACTGGTTGACGTGTAATATTACATATTCAGTCTCAGGCAAGATAAGTTTAGTCAAAGTATACAGTGTTTTGAGAGGCCAAGCTCGTTCACTGGTTTGTATATCCTTATGTAGAGACTTGTTGATCTGAAGGGTTTGATTTTTAGCTACCTAGTTATCAATGTTGTAAAAATTGGAAGTGTTCTGTTCATCCAAACCACAAGCCAGTATAATGCATTTTTGTTTTTAATGATAGATTTTGTATTTATGCTGTGCGTTATTGTATATATGTTCATGTAAAAATAAAATCTGCTTAATGCAGTGTGTCATGGCTTTTTCCCTTCATCAAAACATGTTAACGTAGGAGGCCTTAACATATATTTTAAGACTAACTCCAAACATAGAACAGAATGGCAAGAGATTTATCTTGGGATGCCGTTATCTTTGGCACATTGACAAACTGCATGTGATCCACTTGTTTATCTGATCAAATTATATTATATGATTTGTGGTATCATTAGGGAAAAAGGCAGGCATTTGTGGTTTGATAAATAAGAGGCAGTACTCATGAATGTAGTTTTACCTTTTATTTAAGTATTTACAAGTGGTGGAAAATGAGATTGCCAACCAGTGCAAAATCTGTACACAAAATGCAAGGGCACACTTAGGCATTCATGCAAGTACATCTGCAAAGATATGGGCTTGGAAAAAGACCTGAAGATTTTTTGATATGGACTCTGATGCAAGCCATGAAAAAGGTGCATGTTAAGTGACTAAAATTACTAGTATCTCTGGAGGATATATTTGCACTTTTTGTAGCTAATCATTCAGTTTATTTAACCAGTGATATATTTTATACTCTCCTAAATATTGAAATTTTATTTAAACATAACTTGTTTGTTTATATAAACCATCATGTCTATCTACTAACATGTTATATGCAGTACTATAGCTCATTACCACCTGTGTGGTAGCATGCCATCTTTCCTTTGACAGAACCAATGAGAACACTAATACAAAAATACTAAAATCCAAGAACTTAAAAAGGGCACTTTTACCTGCCATGATATTCAAATGGTCAATGAAGCACACAGTACATTTTCATCAGAATAACACCACTTTGAAGTTTCTTGGTGAGACTTTTATATTCATATTAGAGTGCCACAACTGACTCAATGTTTTTAAGCGATAATAATGCACTCTGCAAAAACCAACAACTGCATGTTCATGCCAGATGCAAAATTAGTCAAGCATGATAGAATGACAATACAAGGGGTATTTTCCCCTTTCCAGAATCAGTGATCTTAATTTTGAGGGTTGAAAAGCACTCCAGGCTAAAAAAAAAAAAGAGAAATAAAAACAAAAATCACAATCTTGCTGGAGTAAAGTGCATAAAAACTTAAATGGAGATTTTAAAAACTATCCTACAACACAGAGCCAAAGGAAAGAAAAACAAAATATTGTGAATGTAGTCAACTGTCCCTCCAGCTCTGCTCTACAACTGCTGACACCCGTTTCTCATATTCTCGTTTGTTTTCTTGATACAGCTGTGCTGCCTGGCTGTTTGCTGGGCTGTTGGGATTTGGCTCATCTAGAAGGGACTGTAAGGAAAGATAAATCAATCTTTAGCCAACAGAGGAGTGAAGTTAAAAATAAAAGCAAAACTACCACACCACATCATGGTTCCCACTCTTTTCCAGGACATTTTCTGTGCCCATCGGGTGTAATATTGAAGCAAAAACACACAAGAGGTCATGATGCATATTGTTTCTGAATTCTGTATTCTCAGAAAGTTGTCTAAAAAAATACTTTACAGTATATAAAATATTATATATACTGTATATAAAATATTATATATACTCCCCCCCCCCCCCCCCCCCCTATTTCACACGTCCATTTAATTCAAGCTTTTATTTTTCCGTTTGTGTGTTTTAAACAGTAGTTTCTCACTTCTGGATTAGTAGTTTGCTATGTGGCCCGGTTTTATTATTAAACTATGATTTATTCAATTTAATAGTCCGTATGTGCTGCGCAGTTCAGAGCGCTCTGCTCCCTGTCATCTACTACTCACACAAAGCTCGAATCCGTGTTGCCAGTGAATGAGAGGACAGCTTACCAAATTAATTTTGAAGTGTGGAGCACATGCAGATTATATACACTTAAATCACAGTCTTTTGCACTGTAATAATCACACAAGAACATATCACAATTTTAATTTGATTAATTGTCCATTCAAACATTTATTTTTGTACCAAATGTCAAATTCTGTAACATGCATTTTATAGCTGATACAATTTTTCTAATTGCATTCAGTGATTCTGTCCACATGGAGCTCTAAATGTGGATGCCAATGGACTGAATTATTAAAAATTAATTCACATCCCAAAGTGTAAAGGCAGAATCACCACACTACCACCTTAGGTTGCAAATTTATTTTCAAAAACATCAGCGGCCTGACTGCATCGTCATTGTCTTAAGTTTACTCAAATCTTTTCGTAGTTAACAACAGCAATGTCAATATTTAAACTATTTCATTTAAGTAAAGCAGAGATGACAGGGAATATACGTGACAGGGCATCATCCACACCAGTCAACCGTTGTTTCAAAATGTGCAGCCGGCAGCACTGCCAAATTTATACAAATGTGTATTTGAGTCTCGATTGTTACCATGATTCTGAACATGTAACAAAAACCTTATTAGCGACACAGTCAAACGGTTTTATTTTACTAAAATATTTTCAAGTACAAATTATTATTTTCCAGGACATTGATGTATTTTTCTAATTTTACATGACTAGAAAACTGTTTTGCCAAATTCCAGGTTTTTCAGGATGTGAGGGAACCCTGCACATACATACTTTACAAAAAGATGCAATCAATGTTATTCGAATTAGATACGCTGCTTTATTTTTACTGCTGAGTTTTCAACTAAAAACACCATTGAGAAAATCTGAGCTATTAACAGGTATATTATGGAAGTTTCATATTTCTTTGAATTATTACTCTTTTCTAAATGAGTGAGGACTAAAAACATTAATGTACCTGTATTGATGTGAGAATAGAAGAAACATCATAAGTTGGACTCCACCGGTTCTGGAGAATATCTAAGCAGATACTGCCATCAGCATACACTGAGAAAGACAGAAAGACAAAAGTCAGAGTAACAGAATATGTTCAAATTAAATTCTCTACAGACAAAAATAATTGAAAAGAAAAAACACGCTTATCTTAAAAAGAGCTTGTGAAAGAGAGAAACATAGACGTTCATGAAAGTCAAATAAAGCTTCAGACAACATTCATCCTCTCAGATTACATGCCTTACAATCTCTAACTCTGACAAAATCACAGAAAGTTTTAACCTTAGGAATGTTTTTATTAATCTAAATCAGCAAGTTTTTAATTTGGTTACTTCAGACTGTTGCAATCAAACAATTTTTACTAACACTGACTGTACAATCACTTCTAGACCAACAAAGTGGAGGTGGCCTTAAAACTGTATTTGCAATAAAAATATATTCATAATATTTTGTAATATTATAAATAAATAATATTGGATTATTACTGATTAAGAAATGCATATGCATTTTAAATTATTTAGCATTTCCAAAAGACATTTCAATTGTTTTTGATAGATACATGCAGTCACATCACAACATGTGCACTATAATGACACTAGGAATTAATGTTTTTATTAATAAACCATGAAACTAAAAATTGCAGCAAAAGAACAAATTTAAAAATGTCATGCCATCTTCAGTAGGTGCTGTACTGTAGAGACCTAGACCGAATTTGCAGAATTTTTGCATGTTTTTGTGAGATTATCTGAAGAATTTCCACAAAAACAGGTATTTGTGTTAAACATCTATGAATACTAGTCTTATTGGGAGCTAATAATCTCAAATATTTCATAAACAAACACGCATGCTAGTGCAGCAAAGTGTAGAACTCTGTTAATGACTGCGTTCAAATTCTGTTAAGCTTAGAGTTCTGAGGGCACAGATTCCACGTGAACCTGGTTGTGTTACAAGACAACCGAGAACATACAGGAAGATGCTTTGGCAAAGTTTCTAATCTGAGACACAAACAGGAAGGGTCACTCACCATTTGGATGAAACATCTTTGAGACAAACCGCACAGTGGGAGGCTTGTTTGGATATTCTTCTGTGAACTCAACTGTAAGCTTGAAAGTACCTTGGGCGCAGAGAACAAACATCATCATCAGTTTTAGTGAATTTATATTCTAAATGTTTTCTATACACATGTACTTATACATGCTTGCACGTAGAGCAAGACACTTACCATCTTCAAAAGGTGTTCCTTCAGGGCTGCATGTAAAAACATAAAACATATTATTCAGGTCAAAGGCAGGAGTTGGAGAATGACATTTGGACAACCTGCCCTGTTTGGAACATACAGGTCTCAACCCAAGTAAAGCATGTTGACTATGATATCAAATAACAAACAAGTGCACCACTTCAATCATTTGAAGTTCAGGCTGACATCTTGTTTACCATTACCAGGTCTTTTCAAGCTAACATGACTGCAAGTAGCCTTTTAGGCACCCAGGTATAAACCTATACAATAATCTAATACACATAGACTGCATTAGTTTTAAAAGGGTTCAAACCCTGGGAGAAAAAGGCTACTTGCAGTTATTGTTGCTAAATGCTTTGAGGTTAAATCAGCGTTCCCCCACACTTTTTTGACCATTGAAACCCATGACCTTTCCTGTTCTTTGTGATTTCTAGATGAGGATTTCTTAAACTATTTCATAATTGTGATTGCTGGGGGCAGATTTCCATTTGTATGCCAGGTACCAATCTGTGGAACTAATAAAATGACATGATTATCCCTAATAGTGTACAAATGACCCTCAAAAGTCAGAATTATATAACACAGGGTTTTTCTCTCTCTCTCTTCACCCTCATGAACAGCAATTCTCAGCTTATTACATAATTTAGACTAAAACTAGAAGAAAAAAAAACTATAATGGGCAATTCTTACAAAACCTTTCAAGAAAATGTTTTGTCATTATCCCCGAAGCAATACACAAATATGCATATTTTGTACAACATGCATACATTTAAGATTTTTATTTTAAGTTCATTAAGAATTTTTTTTTTTTTTTTTTTGCATTGTGCCATTATTTTCAGGACTACAAGTTAAGCTTAATAAATGGCATTTATATCTTAAATGTTGATTACCACAAAAATTACTTTAGACTTGTCCCTTCTTTTCTTAAAATTGAGGTTATAGTGAGGCACTTACAAAGGAAGTGAATGGGGCCAATCTGTAAACATTAAAATACAATTTCAATTGTAGTCAAAAGACGTAAACAATGAGTGTTGATTTTAGTGTTGAAATCGCTGTTTGACGTTATAGCCAATTTTACAACTTTGTTGACATGACGATGTAGTGTAATCAAACCTTGTAAGACTGTAAATATGACATTTTGAACAAATTTACAACTCAAAAGTAATTTTTTGTGGCTATAAAAACAGTCGACCGAGCTTAATTTGGATTAAACTCTGAATATTTCTTTAAGCACATTTTTTGGGGAGTAAAAGGGCTTTTATGAACAAATCTTTTTCTTGATGGGTTTTGTGAGAATCCCCCATATTCACTATATAAAGGTCCATATATTTAAGATTTCACTAGTTTCCAAAAATTTGATTTTACAAAATTTCCCTGATATTTCCAGGTTTCGCATGAGAACCCTGTTAGGTGAGCTTGTTGACAGACTGGCCTCTCTCTTCTTACCCGAATATAACTGCATTCCAGACCATTATGTTGTTCTCAGATGGAGCTCCACTAACACCGGCAGGGGGATCCTCCTGGAGCCTGTGGGGCCAACACCACCGTAAACAAATTCATAGCTGTGTTAGGGATTATTCTGACTCTTTCAATGTCAAACATATCATCTGGAAAGAGCTAGGATAATAAATGACGACAATTGGGGCTTCTCGTTACTCTATAATCAACATTTGAAACAAAAATGGTATTGTGTGGGCAAATAATTACATTTCTTTTACTTTGAACCCCAAAATATGAATCCGTTTAGACACGTCAAGCTTGAAGTTCTACCCTAACCGGCTTTGAACACTGGCCAGCTAGCCAAAATAAATATAGAGTAAATATGATCCTCTACATTATAAACAGACAATATTATGATATACTCGACTGACTCGCTGTTTTCAGTACAGACCAGACGTTAAATTGTGTCTTTTATTCGCTGGCAGGATGTTTATAACGTACTGGCCGGACCAATTGCTATGAAGCTAACTAGCTAGGCAGCTTTTCAACCAAAACAAACACATCCATCATTTCACACTCACTCACCGCTTAAAATCTCGCATGAGTCGCCGTCTAGCAGGAGTAGACATCTTTAACTATGTATTCTATATTATTTTCAGTGCTCTAATAGCACATTTCAGGATTGAAACGGTACACAGAAAATACGGGTGATAACTAGTCGCTGCTTCTCTCCGTTCCCTTCGGTCTTGTTTAGAAGAGAGCTTTCTCGTTAATCTCGCGAGATTCGTGCTTAGAGGAGACAATATGCTTGTTAGAGATGCGCCTTGCCTCGCCTGAAATGTAGGTGAGAGTAGGCGGCTGCAGTGAGGGGAGGAGTGAAAAAAGTGCAGGCAAGCCGGACACTTCCTGAATCTCGCTGTGTTGTGGACTGCAAATTATTATTCAAAAATAATATGAAACAAAAACACATTCTAAATTAAGAAATTAGCATGCATGTGTGGGTTTTGTTTACTGCACTCCAGGAATCAGATAAAAACACACAAACATGAGGCCTAATTGTAAAACCGTCACATTAGATGTATGTACCCAGACAGCAAAATGTATTTGGGCCAGATCTGGGCCAGGTCTTCATTAGCATTTGGCGCAGATCCGCTAAACGGACCTGGGCCGGGCTCATTCTTTCCAACGGCCCAATACCGGAACAGGTTGGAATTACGGATCAGAGACAGATCTGGGCCAGCACTGGCCCAGTACAGTTATTAATGCCATCCCAGACAGCAAAATGTATTTGGGCCAGATCTGGGCCAGGTCTTCATTAGCATTTGGCGCAGATCCGCTAAACGGACCTGGGCCGGGCTCATTCTTTCCAACGGCCCAATACCGGAACAGGTTGGAATTACGGATCAGAGACAGATCTGGGCCAGCACTGGCCCAGTACAGTTATTAATGCCATGACATGTGATGCAGATCTGGCCCAGATCCGTGACTCATATTTTACATCTGGGGCTCATCTGGCCCTGGTCTGTGATTCATATTTAGGCTATCAGACAAGGCACAAACACCCAGACAATTTGTAATATTCAAAAAACTTTTTTATTTTAAAAAGGCAACAGGAAAAAATATAAAAAATAAAAAAACCTAATGTGAACACTGCACTCTCATGTACTCAACTCAACTTTATTTATAGAGCACTTTCAACACCACAAGTGGAACCAAAGTGCTGTGCAGAAGGTATAAAAGAGAAAATAAAAACAAAGACATAAAAACAATGCAAACATATGACATAAAAACTTACAAATCATTATCAAATGCTAAAGAGAACAATGATTGATTTGTAATTTATTGCTCATTAGTTGGGTGTGACCGGGCACGGCGGCCACCCCCACGGTCGCATGCCAGATTAAACCACCTGATGGTATACTGGTTTATCTCGGTGTCGGTGGCTTTGTCAGACATTCGATTCTTCCTCACTGCTCCTGTAAGATGTACAAAAAGCACACAAAGCAAAGAAACAAAGAGTAAAATTAGATTCAGTATTCAAAGATTCTTTATTACATGACATTATAGTAAATTGCTTGCACAAATAAATTATAATAAATGTGACTAAAGAGTGAGTAGTATTAAGGTAAAAAAGTATCAAAACTCAAGAGCACGTAGATGTGAATTTAAGAACTTGTACAATAAATATTTATACTCACAGCTCCAATGCGAAAACCTGTCAAATAAAAATCTGAGATTGAATGTTGAAATTTCCAGAGCTGCAAGTGCACAAGTTAGTTTTGCAACTTGCGAAAAGGGTATCAAAAGTCAAGGCGCGAAATTTGAAATTGCAGTGACAGATTTGAGAAGTTGTAAGTACCTAATTGAGGTTGTACTGCGATTAAATGCATTAGAATAAAAGTCATTGTATTTCTGTGAATGGCATTTTACACATTTGTGTATTTGATGTGTCTTCATCTTCAAATTCAGAATACAGGTTTGTGACTTTTGTCAGTGAGTGCAAATTTCAACATTCAACTTCAGATTTTAATTTGACAGGTTTTCACATTGGAGCTGTGAGTGTAAATGTTCACATACAAGTATGAATATTTATTGTACAAGTTCTCGTGCTCTCGAGTTTTGTTACTCTTTTACCTTCATAGAGTAGTGAGTGAGTGAATGAATGAGAGAGTGGTGATTAAGTAAAGTTAAAGGCATCTATATATAATACTTACGAGCCATAATGGCCTTGGTTGCCATCTCGCTGAATTTCTTTTTATTATTCATCCCCTTCCAATTGATTGATTTTGCTACACTGTCAGCAAAAATGTGTGCCAAAATGTTAAATATAATGCTTTTGGTATCTCTTCCACCAATGGAGGCCAGCATTCCCACCTGTGGAAATAAGAGACTAAATTAGTGAGAAGTAAGAGCAGGGATGTCAAGTGAAAAAACATTGAAAATAACAGACAACTTACATTGCAGTTTGCAAAGGGGGCAGGACACGGACAAAACCTAAAGGGCACAGTACAGAGAAATGAGAGACACATTATTTTTTATCTACACAAAAGATTAACCTCTTAGACCTTGGTAAACACTGACAGCTACTTTGAGAAATATGTATAGTGTAGTTACTGTAGTATATAGTGTAGTGCAAGTAAAAAAAAAAAAAAGCTTTCCTCTTCAAACATTTAAAATATGAGTTAGAAATGATTGTAGCTCAGGCCTAATTGTATTTGTAATCATATTGGGGAGCAGGTACATCATACCATGTAGTGCATTAATACATTGCATTGAAGCTGTCAAGAACATGGGTCATATGTGACCTCCCAGTTAACAATTTTAGGTTCTGGGAACGTTAGTTTTTGGTTCCCAGAACGTTGCAAGAACGTTCCATATTGGTGATCCAGGAAAGTTTTCTTAACGTAAATAGAACGTTCCCTTAACGTTAGGGGAACGTTCCCAGAACGTTATAAAAATAGAACCTAAAAATAACCTACAGGGAACATTCCCAGAACGCTCTCCTTAGGTTATAAAATTAAACCTAAAAATAACCTACAGGGAACGTTCCTAGAACGTTCCTGTTTGGTTCCCAAAAAATAACCAAATGGGAACCATACGGAAACGTTAGGGGAACGTTCTGTGTTTGCTGGGAGCACTTCCCAACGCGATAGTTAAGTTGCATTTAATAATTGTTGTAAAACAGGATATTGGAGGGCAGCAGCACTGAACTGTGCAAACTTTTTTTGGACATAGCACTGGTGCTACAGAGGCAAAAACATCGGGGGGTTTTAACTGGTCAATTTTGAGATATTTGTCTTCAATAGCATGTCTTCTTTCAGACTTGTTGTGAAAAAAAGTCCGAAATACACATTTGGGTCTTTATTTTACTGCACTTTGTCTGTTTGCGTCTGTAGATTTCTCATAAATTCAACAAAAGTTGGCGTTTTAAATCATCGCGCTGCTCCGCGATCGCTGTCTGCACCCTGTCATCACACACACACACACACACCCACCCACCTGTAAGGTAGAAGCTTGCTTAGGCTGAAAATGATCTAAAAACATTTAGGTCGATTATACAATGAATTACAGGCCTATAATTAAAGTTATTAACAGTATATATAATATGTCCGAACACTGCAATAGTCAGTCATCAATGGAAATTAAAACCCGCTTTAGGCTATTTCACAAACAGCTTGTTTAACAAATTAATAATTTGCAGGTAGTTTGATAGCTAACGTATCGACGTATCGCACTCTACAGACGGTATAATACAGTGAGAATTAATATGGTAGGCTACTAACGTCGAACTAGTTGGACGTGGGCATTAATTTGTTGTTGCAGTAGCTATAGCAGCGGTCACCGCTGGTAACGTTAGAGGGTAACGTAGCGCTATGGCTATACGATTTTGCTACACGATATTCAGCAATTTTGGTGAAAAATAAGCAAATATCACCGATTCAGATAAAAGAACCTATGTATATATATATATATATATAGCCTATATATATACTACCAGCTAACCGCGTAGGTTATAAGTTAATACCCAGCTTATCTGACAGGTTCGCAGGTTGTCAGAATGTCAGTGTAAACTTTGTAAACTTTTATTTTTGATATAATTATGTAACAGACTAACATGACATCAACACCAGTTTACATTTATAATGTACTTACTAAATTATACTTGCAAGTATAATTATGTATACATGTATAATGCACTTACCAATTAGCAGTGCAGCCTGCTGCATGTCCAGTCAGCGGGTTTACGCGGTGTGGCGCCAGCGCGTCCGGTCTGCGCAGCTCGCGCCGATCCGGCCCACACCCGCCGGGCGGACTCAATCCAGTCGTGGCGCGTATGGTCTGCGCAGCTGCACCGGATCGGCGCCGCACCCGCCGGACGGACTGTCACGGTCGAAGCTACAGACAAGTCTGGCGCAGAGTTGGTGCAGATCTGCATATTGAGTGCGACTGCTGCGTGAATCTGCTGATTCGAAAACGGACCTGGCACAGATGTAAATGCTGTCTGGGTATGCATGCATTGATGGATTGACTAATTTATTTAATGGAATAATGTGGTACAAAAATGTCAATGTACAAAATTAACACAAGCATACAATACAATAAAGAGAAAATTACAACAAACAGGACTTCAAACAAAGAAAATAAAAATAAAAGGGTAAATAAAGCACATGTACTAATTACTAATAAAGTACTATAGAAAAAGTAAATAGTATTAGGCTATAGGTAATGGACTTCTTGAATTAAGGGAAAAAAATATCAGCTGACAATCGCAGCCAATGAGCATTAAGTTGTGTCGTCAGCAAGTCGTTTCCCATCATGCTTTTGATCAGCGCAGTCGGTGGAGAGCAACTGCGCGCGACTGCAGAATCCGACACGTGCGCCTTGCGCTCGCGAGAGTTTTTTGACATACATCAGCATGACATCAGAGCAAGGCGGACCGCTCTCGGACACATTTCTAACCGGCATGCATTACGCGCTGATCACCGGTGATCGGTTCTGCGCAGATTTTGCTCATCTCAAACAAGCCTAATTTTCTCGTCAATCTTGCGAGATTCATGTTTAGAAGGGATCCTTCTTGTCAATCCCGCGAGGTTCTTGTGTAGAAAGGGATCCTTCTCATCAATCTCGTAGGATTCGTGTTTAGAAGGGATCATTTTCATCAATCTCATGAGATTCGTGCCTAGAAGGGACCCCTTTTTCGTGAATTTCGCGAGATTCATGTTTAGACGGGATCCTTCTCGTCAGTCTCGCGAGATTCATGTTTAGAAGGGATCCTTCTCGTCAATCTCATGAGATTCGTGCCTAGAAGGGACCCCTTTTTTGTAAATCTCGCGAGATTCGTGTTTAGAAGGGACCCTTTTCTCGTGAATTTCGCGAGATTCATGTTTAGACGGGATCCTTCTCGTCGGTCTCGTGAGATTCGTGTTTAGAAGTGACCCTTTTCTTGTCAATCTCGCGAGATTCGTGTTTAGAAAGGATCCTTCTCATCAATCTCGTGGGATTCATGTTTAGACAGGATCCTTCTCGTCAATCTCGCGAGATTCGTGATTAGAAGGGATCTTTCTCGTCAATCACGTGGGATTCATGTTTAGACAGGATCCTTCTCGTCAATCTCACGAGATTCGTGTTTAGAAGGGATCCTTCTCATCAATCTCATGAGATTCGTGTTTAGAAGGGACCCTTTTCTCGTGAATTTCGCGAGATTCATGTTTAGACGGGATCCTTCTCGTCGGTCTCGCGAGATTCGTGTTTAGAAGGGACCCTTTTCTTGTCATTCTCGCGAGATTCGTGTTTAGAAAGGATCCTTCTCATCAATCTCGTGGGATTCATGTTTAGACAGGATCCTTCTCGTCAATCTCGCGAGATTCGTGTTTAGACGGGATCCTTCTCGTCAGTCTTTCGTGTTTAGAAGAGATCCTTCTCGTCAATCTCGTGAGATTCGTGATTAGAAGGGATCCTTCTCGTCAAACTCACGAGATTCGTGATTAGAAGGGATCCTTCTCGTCAATCTCACGAGATTCGTGTTTAGAAGGGATCCTTCTCATCAATCTCATGAGATTCGTGTTTAGAAGGGATCCTTCTCGTCAATCTCATGAGATTCGTGTTTAGAAGAGATCCTTTGTGTCAATCTCGTGAGATTCGTGTTTAGAAGGGATCCTTCTCGTCAATCTCATGAGATTCGTGCCTATGAGGGACACCTTTTTCGTCAATCTCGCAAGATTCATGTTCAGAAAGGATCCTTCTTGTCAATCTTGAGAAATTTGTGTTTTGAAGGGATCCTTCTCGTCAATCTCATGAGATCCGTGTTTATAAGGGAGCCTTTTCTCGTCAACCTTGTGAGATTTGTGTTTTGAAGGACACTTTTCTCATCAATCTCGCGAGATTTGTGTTTAGAAGGGATCCTTTTCTCATCAATCTCGCAAAATTCGTGTTTAGATGGGATCCTTCTCGTCAATCTCATGAGATTTGTGTTTAGAAGGGATCCTTCTCGTCAATCTCATGAGATTCGTGTTTATAAGGGAGCCTTTTCTCGTCAATCTTGTGAGATTTGTGTTTTGAAGGACCCTTTTCTCATCAATCTCGCAAAATTCGTGTTTTGGTGGGATCTTTTTCTCGTCAATCTCACGAGATTCATGTTTAGAAGGGATCCTTCTCATCATTCTAGCAAGATTTGTGTTTAGAAGGGATCCTTCTCATCAATCTCGTGAGATTCGTGTTTATAAGGGATCCTTTTCTCGTCAATCTCGCGAGATTCGTGTTTAGAAGGGATCCTTTTCTCGTCAATCTCGCGAGATTCGTATTTGGAAGGGATCCTTTTCTCGTCAATCTCGTGAGGTTCGTGTTTAGAAGGGATCCTTTTCTCGTCAATCTCGTGAGGTTCGTGTTTAGATGGGATCCTTTTCTCATCAATCTTGTGAAATTTGTGTTTAGAAGGGATCCTTCTCTCATCAATCTCGCAAGATTCTTACACTGCATTAATTTTATGTCGCACAGCAACGAGACACGCTCATGAAAGATTATTTTAAATTGTTTGTTTTGATGATCAGTTCAAGCTCTAAAATAAATATTTCACATAATAAATGACTTTATCTTTACGTCTGCTACTTTCGGTCATGAGACATTGTTGGTCACTGGAGAAGTACATCAATCAGCTCTAAGTGTAAATACCAACATCTTTGCACTAAGTGTAAATAGTGATAGACAGATACTATTTGTACAGATACTAATTAAATACTAACAGGGAATCACTGCAGTGTGTTTATTTAGAGTACCACTGACACCCTACACCACTGCGAACAAATCAACCTTTCGCGACTGCACAAAAACCAGGAGACAACAGGCCTGTCTTTTATAATGGATGTTTATGGAGGAGATTCTTTGGTGTGCTGAATAAACTGCTTTTGTGAGGAAACAGATAATGTTTCCCTCATTAATCGACTGCCTGTCCACTAATCTTCAACATGTTTTACACTAAACAATCTTTTTGGAATAAACAATGTGTGAGTTTAATAAGAGAAGTTACGGACGATTATCCGCAAACAATGACTTACTGTCGTAACACTAGTTGACCGTTACGTGTCAGAAAACCGGAAAATGCTAGGATGAAAATAAGGTGCTTTTTAAACTATTATCATAACAATAACCTAAATATTTCCATTCATTCAAAAACTATAACATTTCAAAAGGCAACAACTCAGCTGCATACATTTTCAGATGCAGCACAATGGCACTGACGTGGTATATAAAAAATAAAATTAATATAAAATTGTATATATGAATAATTTCAGTCAGGATTTAGGCACCATCATAGGACAGAGAATGTATAAGAGTTACAAATGACTTGGCTCATATCATCTGATCGCGGCTGCATTTCACTTCTAGTGCTTTTAGATCTTAGACAGGGATCCTTTTCTTGTCAATCTCGCGAGATTCATGTTCAGAAGGGATCCTTCTTGTCAATCTCGTGAGATTAGTGTTTAGAAGGGATCCTTCTCAGGATTTAGGCACCATCATAGGACAGAGATAAGACAAATGACTTGCTCATATCATCTGATCGCGGCTGCATTTCACTTCTAGTGCTTTTAGTTTTTAATGCTGCATTCCACACAATAGATCACAACATTCTCTTGAATAGACTGGATAATTATGTTGGCATTATTTGACTTGCATTAGCATGGTTTAGGTCCTGTGTATCTGAATGCTACCATTTTGTCGTAAATGAGGAATTGTCAAATCAAACAAAAGTTAAATATGGAGTGCCACAGGGTTCAGTTTTAGAGCCTTTCATTTTCTCCTTATACATGCTTCCCCTGAGAGATATTATCAGGAACCGTGGAATTCGTTTTCACTGTTATGCCGACATTACCAAATTTTATATCTTATCGAAACGGTTAAAATTTCACAATTCTCCAAATTGGGTGTATCAATGAAATAAGAGATTGAATGGATAGAAATTTCCCTCAACTAAATTCAAACAAAACATAAGTACTAATTATTGGACCAAAAACCTCTTAAAATAAGCTGCTAAAATATAATTTGACTCTTGATGGATGTACGGTTATGTCATCGCACATGCTCTCTGTTGCTGGTGCTGAAAATCTAATTAATTAATGCGACCTCAAGACTATTATTGTAACACACTACTGGGAGGATGTCCAGGCAAGTTCAATAAATAAACTTCAATTGGTTCAAAATGCAGCAGCCAGAGTGCTGACTAGAACCAAGAAATATGATCATATTAGCCCCATCTTATCATCGTTACATTGGCTACCTGTTAAATTTCGTATTCATTTTAAAATTCTGTTAACTACATACAAAGCTTTGAATGGTCTAACTCTGCAGTCCTTAAGTGACCTTCTGACACGCTATATTCCGTCACGTTCATTACGATCGCAAAATTATGGCCTGTTAATACCTAGAATAAAAAATAAATCACAAAAGGAGGTAGATCTTTTTCATATTAGACTTCCGAAGCTGGTTTGGGACACAGGCGGTGAATTAAGTGAGTAGCAGTTTCAGCACAAAAGCAGTTTATTCAGCGTACTGAAGCATCTCCTCTATTAAGATCCATACAATAAGAACAGCCTCATGCCTCCTCACTTATGTCCTGCCGCGTTATGCTAACCTTGAAGGTTCTCACGGAGAAGGGCTCTGGGACAGCCGTTTCTGCCTAGCGGTCAAGGGCGGTGCAATGAATAACGGCATGATTTTATTTTGATATAAAGGCTGTTGCCAGAGATTATTTAGCAGAGATGGACCACTTCTATTAAAATAAATGGGAGAAAGTGGAACTCCCAAACAAGAAGCTCAAACGCCCAACGGTCAATCGATGGAGAAAGGAAGTCCCGCCTTACAGGTAAGAGCCAATCACCTTTTAGATACAGACATCGCCTGTCAATCAACTGACAGCATTAGCCATACATGCCGTGAAAATTGCGTGTTTAGCACAATTTAGGATTCCAATATGATCCAATTGTAATTGCTAGTTTGAAATATGTTCTTCGATCGTAATCCTTGACCGACTGTTTTTAAGATTTTTGGTGTTTCCCCATTCAAGTAGACAGGAGCTGCACTTGCAGTCTCCCAGGAGCGTTTCGAAGATGGCAGACAGTGGATTGACTTGCTCTAGAGATTTGGCTGTTGCGCAACAGTGATGCCTTCAATAAATTTTGATTGTGTGACACACGCCCAGGTTTATTTTCATCTGCATTTGGCGGAAGCTAATTTCAAATATTGTTTAATATATTGTTAAGAAATGTCAGGGGTATCACTGCCTCAAATTGGGCCTGGTTATTGTTTTTTTTTTTTTTAACATAATATATTCAATAGTGGTCAATTTTTAAGTGTGGCCTATTTTAGTTTAGTCTGCATTTATTTTAGGTTATGTCAATAAGGAGCATAGTCTCAAAGTTTGAGAGATGTGGGCTATCAAATACAACTAAACATGTAGCCTATTAGGTCAACAAACCAGAGCTTTTTCTCATCACTGGTTTCACAGCACATACTACAAGAACTGATGACACTTATTTTAAGATTAAACTTATAAGTTTTACATTTACAATTAAAATACTGGTGAGGTTGGGGGTTGATTTGTGTTAGAAAACAGATGATTTATTAAATTAATAAACCACTTCACACACAGCTCCAATTACAACATAATAGTTGACAGTAAACAATTATATTTTATAAGTAGGCACCATTAATACAGGCAACGTCCTCAGAAATACTACATCAAATTAAGAGACTTTGGGTTTCTTTTTAAATGGCCCCATTTATAGAATAAGAATAATAAAAAAGATTTTTAAACACAGGTTTCTGATTTTACTTACAAAAAGGAAACATAATAAAGGAGACATAATAAAGGAGAATGTAATATAGACAGTGTCCCATTCAAAGGACATGAACTTGCAATTCAGCACATTCTGTATGTTTATATATAAAGGCATGTGACTCTGGACAGGACATCTTAACACCCATGAAAGAGGTGCATGGTGTTAAAGGTGATGTGGTCATACTGCTCCTCTACACTAACTGACTTGCGGTGCTCTATCTGACTGCTGGCATCCTCCATGTTCTCAGCTGTATCTCCAAAGCCGTTATGATGCCCAAAGTGCAGGCCATCAAAGTAACCATGATGCCCAACGCTCTCGTTCACAATCTCTGATGGGACGGTTGAATTCCCATTTAGATTTCCTTGCATCTGGTCACCTCCATTGAGGTGCTGCACAGGATGGCAATGTCCATTTAAAGAAAGTCCTTCTGTCAAAGAGAACAAATTAATTATCATTTAAAATGTTGACATTTCACAGGGGCACAGGAAGTTGTTCGTACAGAAATTCAGATTAGTTTAGTTTAAGTTTTGAAAAAAAATCACCTTTCCAGTTTGGTTTAAACAACATGTTTGCATTTGAAACTTTGAACCCATGATTAAAGCCTTGTTTCATGTCCTGATATTACTTTGTAACACTGCCCTACATTAAATCGATTGCTTTATGAACACACAACAGGTATTAAATCCAAGACCTGCGATTTGATTCATGTTCATTGTGGAAGAACTGTTCACTAAAAGTCAGCTTGTGAATATAACAGCTATTTGAGAAAATCTCTATTGCTCATAATCATCCCTAGCACTTAAATATTGCTTTGTATTTGTAAACCTGCCACTATACAATACATAGAGATGCTCATATTTGGGTTAAAAAAAAAAAAAAAAAACACATGAATACGTGCATTTGGTTCCTAATTTCCTAGTATGTTCTTCCACAAATAAGTACACATCAAAGAGTCGATGATGTTTATTAAATGGCATAACATTTAAAGAGTATAGAAATGACATTTTCCTTCAATATTAAACATCCTGCTACCCTATATGAACAACATTTTTTGCCTCAACCTCAGACAGCTGATGTTTAAAATAGCACTTAGTCAAATGTTTCTTGCAATTCAGAAAACATTTAGAGTAGGCAATCATGCATTAATATGCAGCACACAAAAAAAAAAAATTGTCCATAGTCGTTTACTTCAGATTTCCTTAATGACAAACAAGACAAATAATTTGTAATATTTGAATCAAAGATTTGCCTTTAGACAAAATTCATCCTTATGAAATCAAGCAAGCAAATAATATCTACACTACAATA